>CAMZMU010000045.1:40909293-41509293 GCA_947311845.1 Poa pratensis
TTCCTTAAGCATGTGTAGGTGTTATTAGTATTGCTATGCTAAAACTGTTTAGAGTATAGCACCCCTATACTAGTTGGTCAAGAATCCTATTATAACATGGTATACTTGCTTAGCTATGAAATTGATGAAAGTTTTACAAAATGTTAAGTGGCTTCTCAGGCCATGTTCATGGGGGTTTTCACCTAAATAGTTTTCACTATACTTAGGACCATGGTATGTGGTGGTTATCACCTGAGGTAGTACACATCTACTAAATTAATGAATCACCTGGGTGGAATTGGTATTGCTTGGTTTATGTTGAGTGGCTACTCAGGGCTGTGCTCATGGTTGTCTTCGCCTAAGGTAGTTTCTACTATACTTAGGGCCATGGGCATGGTGGTTTTCACCTGAGAGTGCACTTGTGGATGGCCACCCAGGGACAAAGGGATTTGAAGTTACTCCAAGTGAAGATTGCCTCCAGTGCAGCCATTTGTCATATGGGCTCTGTCTTGATGGATTAAGTTGCGTGGACTCACCTCGGCTTGACAAGCAGATGTAGAGGGATGTAGGTGGAACGGGTCAAGCCGGTATGGGGTGGGAAAGTGCTTCTGAAAAATTCGTCTCAATCTTCTCCTTTCCTTTTCACTGCTGGAGTGTAGGATAGTTGTAAGTCTGGATCATGCGATGTAATAAAATTTGACGCATTTGCATGATATTCATCTTAGACTGTGTGTGCAAATGAATCGATCCAGGGGTTTGCACTATACACATGGATCTTGCCAATTTTTAAGTGCAGTCCGCTACACAAAGCGATTTGTTTTCCCCATCCATTCTTTTGAGGACCTTGTTACTCTTGGGTTCATTGGAACCCTAGACGGTCGTTGGTCGTTCTTGTGGCTTTGGGAGCCGCGGGGACTAGCCGGGAGCCTCCAATTGAGTTGTGGAGTCGTGGCCCGGCCTTGTGATTCTTGTGGCTTTGGGAGCCGTGGGAATTTGGTGAGAGCTCCAATTCGGTTGTGGAGTGTGCCTCATCCTTGTAAAGGTTTGTTGCCGACCTCGAGGGCATCATATAGTGACTCATGGAACTCCTCATTGGAGGATAACACGAGGGAGATACGGTGTGCCATATCAAGGCTATTCGGGGCTCACTTGTGACCCCGCACCGCTCCAACGAAGACGTAGCTTCCATTGGGAAGTGAACTTCGGGAATCATCTCCGCGTCACCGTGTGGTTATCTCTTAACCTTCCTTTACTTGTATTGCTAGCTTAACTTGTTTAGAATATCTTGCTAGCTTGTTTATTGCTCATCATATATGATTGTTCACCTAGTTGCATATCTAGAGAACTTATATTTGAGCAATTCCCCAATTTGATTGAAAGAAAAGAAAATTGTAGTTGCCTATTCACCCCCCCCCCCTCTAGTCAACCTACTCGATCCTTTCAATTGGTATCAGAGCAAGGTCTCTTTATTAAGGCTTAACCGCCTAAAGAGGAGGATGACTAGCGAGGAGTTAAAACTTGCTAAGGAACAACAAGAGAAAATTGATCACGAAAAACTTGAGAAAGAACTAAGTGAAGCGGGGATAATCCTATCCGATGATAATGCCCCGGTCACCATGAAAGCCATGATTGAACTCTTTGGGTTCATGAGAGGCAAAATGGTGGACGATGTGTATACTGGGTCATTAATAATAAAAATGCCTCCTTATCAACCGATGCCTCTATCATTGAGCCCTTGGTTGATAAGGATAACATAGAGAAACCTAAAATTAATGAGAAGCCCCCTCATAACTTTGCTCCACCTACCCACCCAACCTCATATAACCAACCTATGTAGACCGCCTGCTAAGCTTGATAATACTCGTTATTTCACTTCGAAGAAATCTCTGGAGTCTTATTTTCGCAGCTCATCGGTGCATCTCTGGAGGGTGATACTCCAAGGTTACAACCCGGTTGATCCCACCAACTTGACAAAGCAAGAAGAGATTGATGAACAACTTGATGCAAACGCCAAATACATCCTTGAGAGTGCCATGACCGCCAATGATGAAGATCAAGTGCGAAATCTCAAAACCACCAAGGAGGCTTGGGATTTTCTCTCATCGGTATATGAAGGAAATGAGGGCATTCAACGCTCCAACGACGCCATCCTTCAACATCAAGTGGACAACTTCATCATGCTCGAAGAAGAGACACCATCGGATCTCTTCCGAAGACTCACCAAGCTTGTTGTGACCATGAGGGAAAATGGAAAGAAGGATATGGATGATGAATGAGTCAAAGCCAAGTTCCTCAAGACCATTGTTCCATATAATGAAAATATGGTGACGAATCTCCATGCAAGAGCGGACTACAAAACAATGTCTCCCAATGACAATTGGCACAATTCGTCACCTATGATACCTTGAAGGCCACGTCCAAGTCTTCCGCAACCAAATTCGTGGCACGAAGAATCTTGCCTTGAAGGCGGATGACCCACAAGTATAGGGGATCGCAACAGTCTTCGAGGGAAGTAAAACCCAAATTTATTGATTCGACACAAGGGGAGCCAAAGAATATTTATAAGCCTTAACAGATGAATTGTCAGTTCAGCTGCACCTGGAAATAGACTTGCTCGACACAGTTTATCAGTAGCAACAGTTTTATAGCAGTAGCAGTAGTGAAATAATAGCAGCAGTAAAATAAAAGCAGCAGTAATAATTGTAGTAGACAGCAGGATTAAAATACTGTAGGCATAGGGATGGATGAACGGGCGTTGCATGGATAAGATAATTCATATAATAGTCAAGCGTAGGGCATTTGCAGATAGATAATAATAAAGTATCCAGGTAATAATCAATCATAGGCATGTGTTCCGTATTTAGTACGTGCTCGCAATGAGAAACTTGCACAACATCTTCTGTCCTACCAGCCCGTTTGCAGCGGGGCCTCAAGGGAAACTACTGGTAATTAAGGTGCTCCTTTTAATAAAGCACCGGAGCAAAGCATTAACACTCCGTGAACACATGTGATCCTCACATTACAGCCATCCCCTCCGGTTATCCCAATTGTTGTCACTTTGGGGCCTCGGGTTCCGGACAATTATATGTGTAAACAACTTGCAGATATGATCTAAAACAATAATTATCCTCATGATTCAATAACATGTTCAGATCTGAAATCATGGCACTCGGGCCCTAGTGTCAAGCATTAAGCATAACAAGTTGCAACAATGACATAAAGTACTAACAACGGATACTAGGCACCATGCCCTAACAATCTGATCTATTACATGAATGATCTCATCCAATCCCTACCATCCCCTTCAGCCTACAGCGGGGATTACTCACACATGGATGGGGGAATCATGGATGGTTGATGGAGAGGCGTCGGTGATGATGATGGCGATGATCTCCTCCAATTCCCCGTCCCGGCAGGGTGCCAGAACGGAGTTTCTGATCCCCGAAATAGGGTTTTCGGTGGCGGCGGAGCTCTGGAGTGTTTCTGGAAAAAGCGTCGATCCTCCTCGGGTTTTTAGGTCAAGGGGACTAAGTAGTCGAAAGGGGGACGCGAGGTGGTGACCGAGGCGGCCACACCACCCCCCGGCGCGGCCAGCCTGGCCGCGCGGGCCCATGGTGTGGGGCCCCTGGCCCACCTCCGTCTCGTCTTCTGGCTCCGTGTGTCTTCTGGAAAAATAGGAACTCAGGATATTTTTCGGGAATTTTCCCGAAACTTGACTTTCTGCACAAAAATAAGACACCAGGGCAATTCTGCTGAAAACAGCGTTAGTCCGTGTTAGTTGCATTCAAAACACACAAATTAGAGGTAAAACAACAGCAAAAGTGTTCGGGAAAGTAGATACGTTTTGGACGTATCAACTCCCCCCAAGCTTAGCTTATTGCTTGTCCTCAAGCAATTCAGTTAACAACTGAGTGCGATAAAAGAAACTTTTACGAACACATTTGCTTCATATGATGTAAATATTCTCACTATATGATCAAGTACTTAGGCAATTCATAATAAAGGAATGTAGATAATGCCACCTAGTAGCTATGTGAACTATGAAAAGATACCAACACACTAAGAATAAATAACATGAAATAAATCTATCTGCAGGATTGCAATGTTCATAATAAGATATGATAAAGTGGTATCTCGCTTGCCTTTATTTGTAGAGCAAAACATAAATGCCAAGGCACCTCTGAAGTTCAAGTGAGACTAGAGTAAAAATATCAAAGATAAGAGCATCAAAGTTATACCACAGTTAACCGTATTCTGGGACAAGCACATTACACTAAGAATGACAGTTATGCTCTCGAGAAGGTGCTCAAAGAAAGGATGGTGACTCAACATAAAAATAAAAGATTGGCCCTTCGCAGAGGGAAGCAGGGATTTAACATGTGCTAGAGCTTTTTATTTATAAAACAGAGGTAAAAATTGTTTTGGGAGGTGGTTGTTCCTGTCAACGAATCAGAAAATGGAAAGTACAATATGACCCCTGCCAACCAGACTTTTAAGAGCGGCTCCCATGAAGGACGTTATTTCTACCAGCAAGGCAGATCATCATCTTTTCTCTTTTGTTTACACATGCAGATATTTCACTGGTATCATTGCTTGTCTGATAAATCAGGGCAAAAATGTGAAGAGAATTAAGCGGTTAAAGTTGTAATTAATGGGACTGGGCACCCCATTTGCCAGCTCTTTTTGCAAAATTAATGGATAAGCGGATGTATATGCCGCTAGTCCGGTGGTAAAGTCTGTTTGACAAGTGACATAAAGACATCCACCCCGTCCTCATGAGCTAAAAACAGTGTCACAAAATGAGAAGTGTTTTGAAGGTTTTAAAGGTAGCACATGAAAATTTACTTGGAATGGTTCGAAATACCATGCATAGGAATTTTTGGTGGACTCTTTGGGATAACTTGGTTTTTAAGGAGAACTTCCCGCTCAGTACAAGTGAAGGCTAGCAATAGACTGGGAAGCGACAATCAAGAGAGCAATAACCGTCATAATCATGCTTGCGACAGAATAAAATTAACGGTGGCATAAAAGTGATACTAGAACTCTGAGGCAAAATAAATCATCAAGGCTTAATTGACTTTTTGTTTTTCAGTCATGAGCATGCGTGAGCATGTGCCAAGTCAATTCAAGTGAATCATTCAGAGGAGGATACCACCATGTCATACCCTTTTATGAATAGAACAATGCAAGCAAATATCTATATGACATGTTATATACTATTAGTGAATTGGAACTGATCATATGAAAACATGAACTACTAAGCATCCATTAAATAACATTGCCCCTCATACGAATCAGCTAAGCATGTCCACATGAGCGAGTATATGTACAAAAATGAAAACAAATAGAGTTCATACCAGCCTCTCACCACAACTCGAGTTGTCATAAATCGTCATTATTGCTTTTCACTTGTGTGGCTTGAATGATATGAAATGATAACCAAGCTCCAATGGAGTCACGGAAGACTGTTGAACTCTGCAACAACTATACAAAACCGAAGAAGAACAACAAATATTTTTGGGTTTTCGATTTGAAACGAACAAAGAAAGGAACAAACAAATAAAGCAAAATCTTTTTGGATTTTTGAATACTAAACCGAAGCTAAAAGAGCAAACCAGTACTAAAAGTACACAAGAGGTAAACAAAGAGAAATAACAGAAATATTTTTGGTCTTTTTGGGTTTTGGAAAATAAAATCAAAACAAGAAACAACAACGAAAAAGAAAGAAAAACGAAACATGGATATACAAAGTACCGACCGAATATGATATAAGTGAGTGAGATGTCGGTGTACCTCCCCCAAGCTTAGGCTTTTGGCCTAAGTGGAGATCAATCATCCCATGTGGGCCACGCAGGGGCCCTCCAGTGTATGACGAAGAAGATCCCTCGTCCTGGTGTGAGCTCCAGGATGCACCGGTATAATACACGGTATAATCCTCAGGGGGCGCCTCGTACGTGGGTTGCTGCTGCTCGGGGTAGTGCTGCGAGTGGAAGTTGAGCGCACCTAGATGCTCGTCCAATTCCTCCTTTGAAGTGACAACGGCTTCCTGAAAATACTGAACAAACTAGGCTGCGGCAAAGGAACTTCCTTTTCGGACCCGTCAGTAAACAAAACTTTATAAACTAGACAACCTGCATGAGAGTTAGGTGTAATAAAATGATGAAGCTTCATAGCAGCAAGGTCAAGCCTTTGAGGGGTAACAACTCATCAGTGGGATCAACAGGAAGGCCTAGATAAGCTAAAACACGCGCAGCAATAATTCCTCCAAAATTGGTCCTTTTGCAGCAAGGCGACGAGCAATCAAAGCACCGAGGTTATAAGTTTTTATTTTTAAGTGCAGCAGCCAGAAAAGCTAAATGGTAGTTTGAAATGTTACTAGTGTTTTCTCTAGCAAGAACACTCGTGGCAAGATAATAAGTAAAATATCTAATGGCTGGGAGTTGAATGTTCCTTATCTTGCCACGCTGCGCTGTACGGTCATCATCATAAGTCACCTCCCGGTAAAGTTCCAGTAGCTCGGGAGGTTGCCCCTGAATTCTTCTTGCTGTCCCAGATGGAGCAATACCTACGACTCTGCAAAATCTTTTCAGATCCATGGTGTAAGGTTATCATAAATTTTAAATGCAACAGAGGGACTGAAATGAGTGTTATTGAAGGTAAAGCTCTCAACAAAAATCTTGGTGAGCCTTGCATATTGCTCACTCTCATCCTGCATAAACTCCATCAAACCAACTTTGTTAACAAGGAATAAGAAATCATCAAGGATCCCTGCATCTCTCAAAAAGTCAGTACAAGGGAAGATAGATGCATGTGCAACACCATCATCCCCTCATCACCAATCCTGGTGTCATAAGGTCCTCATTGTAGGATGGCCTACATCGAGCAGCAGACCTTGAAGGCCTTGTTGCTCTTGGTGCTTCCCTCTCAAAAATCTCTCCATAAGTGTGATTATGCATCTTCCTTTTCTGAAATTTTTAACAAAACCTCATAAAAATGATTTTGGAGCAACTAAATCAAAGAAACTACTATAGAGACTTGCAAGAGGGCTACACATGCATCAAAACTAATTAATCTAAGCATAGAACAAGCATGCAAACACATCTAACATGTCACCTACAGTACAAAATACTCAAGAAATACACAACTAAACAAAATTCTACTTGGATAAACGGAGGAGTCACATACCGGAGAGCAAATGGTCCAAATCTCAGCAACAAAGATGGGCTGAGCAAGGAGATCGAAAAACTCGAGCAAGAGCAGCAAGAACACGGGTTTGAACAATGGTGGTGTGTTTGGTCGGGAGAGAGAAAGAAATGAGAGGAAGATGGGTGAGTGGAGGGCCAGGTGGGCCCACACCATGCCACGGCGCGGCCCACACCCCTGCCGCGCGGTGGGGTGGTGTGGAGGCATGGTGGGTCCCCCTGGTCAGCCCAGGCACTCCCACATTCCTCTTTAAAAACTAAGATTTATGGTATAATTTTCAGAAATTTTTGAAAACTTTCATTTTGCACATTTTCTGGTATTTAAATAATAAACTTTAGCAGAAATAGAATTTTATAAAGACCAATTTCAACTAAAACTTTGCAAGTTCAGTAACACAACAGGTAAAACAAGGTTGAGAAATAAAATGTTGTTTAGTGCTTCTATGCATTTAAAACATATTTGTTAACAAGGTTGATCAAGTCTTGTCACCAAATAAATTTTATATGACATAAAAGAATTAAACCACATGAGACAATCATGTTACCTTAAATTGTATAGCAATAGATCCAATCATAATACTTTGAAATCCTTCTTGAGGTTCATAAATAGGGCAATCAATACTTCCCACTTTGATAGTTCTAAGATTGGCTATTGTATTTACTCCATATATCTTGTCCGGCTTTTTGGGAAAATAAACAGTATGCTCTTTGTCATTAACATTGAAGGTTACTTTTCCTTTGTTGCAATCAATAACAGCCCCTGCAGTGTTAAGAAAAGGTCTCCCAAGAATAATAGACATATTATCATCTTCAGGCATTTCCAACACAACAAAGTCAGTTAATATTAAACAATTATTAGCCACTTGAACAGGAACATCCTCACATATGCCAACAGGAACAGTAGATTTATCAGCCATTTGCAAAGATATATCAGTTGGTATCAATTTTTCTAAATAGAGTCTCTTATAAAGAGAAGGCATAACACTAACTCCTGCTCCTAAATCACATAGAGCAGTTCTAACATAATTATTCTTAATAGAGCATGGGATAGTTGGTATACCTGGATCTCCAAGTTTCTTTGGAACCTTACCATTGAAAGAGTAATTAGCAAGCATAGTAGAAATTTCCTCATTAGGAATTTTCCTTTTGTTAGAGACAATATCTTTCATATATTTTGAATAAGGAGGCAATTTAATAGCATCAGTCAAAGGAATTTGCAAAAACAAGGGTTTCATCCATTCACAAAATTTATTATAGTGTTCCTCTTCCTTTGATTTATGTTTCTTATTAGGAAAAGGCATTTTTTTGCACCCAAGGTTCTCTCTCATTACCATGCTTTTAGCAATGAAATCTTCTTTAGTATACTTTTTATTCTTAGTATGCTTTTCAGGTTCATCTTCACTCTCCTCTTTATCAGAAGCATCTTTTATCCTTATCATTGTTATGTTCATTACCACTTTCAGTTTCAGCATCAGAGATAGATATACTATTTGGATCATTAACATGCTCATTTTCTTTAATTGATTCAGGAGATTCTTCAACATGTTTATGTTTCTTCTTCTTCTTTTTCTTAGAAGGGTACTAGTTTCATTAGCTAGTTGAGAATCTTGCTCAATTCTTTTAGGATGTCCTTCAGGATACAAGGGATCCTGAGTAGAAGCACCACCTCTAGTTCCTACTCCATAAGCATGTTTTTCATTTTCTCTAGAAGCATTAACTAGCAGATCTTTTTGTACCTTAGTGAGTTGATCTATTTGAGTTTGAACCATATGGAAATGTTTAATAAGCATTTTAACATCATTAGAAGTTCTTTCCACAATATCATGCAATTTACTCATAGCTCTAGAATTTTCCATCAGATGATTCTGCACTCTCATATTAAAGTTATCCTGCTTAACAATATAATTATCAAATTCATCTAAGCATTGATCAGGAGTTTTAGAATAAGGAATATCCCTATCATCAAAATGTTGGAGAGAGTGTACCTCAACTACTGATGGGTGAGGAATTGGCTTACATAATTCTTCTATTGGTGGTAGATTCTTCACATCTTCAGATTTAATACCCTTCTCTTTAAGAGATTTCTTGGCTTCTCTCATTTCTTCATCACTTAGTTCAAGAATTCCTCTCTTCTTTGGTGTGGGTATCGGGGTCGGCTCAGGTATAGTCCAATCATCATGATTTTGGCTTATTTTATCCATTAATTCCTCAGCTTCATCTGGAGTTCTTTTCCTGAAAACACAACCAGCACAACTATCTAGGTATGTCCTAGATTCAACAGTTAGTCCATTATAGAATATATCAAGAAGTTCATTTTTAGCTAATTGATGTCCAGGCCGAGCTCTGAGTAAAGAACAAAACCTTGCCCAAGATTTAGGCAATTTCTCGGCTTCCAATTGTTTGAAATTAAAGATTCTCTGTAAAGCAGCATGTTGAGCACTAGCAGGAAAATATTTCTGGAAGAAAGCATTAACCAAATCCATAGGACTTTTAATGGATCCAGGAGATAAACTATTAAACCAAGTTTTAGCTTCATCTTTTAATGAGAAAGGAAATATTTTAGTAACGAAGTAACTGCGTTTCTTAATGTCATCAGAAAACACACTACTTAAAGTGAAAGAGTGTTCATATGTTCTACACACTTTCATTTTCAGTTCCTCGAAAAGGTTCTTTCTCAACAATAGATATATGTGACAAGTCCATAGAGAAATCATAATCTTTATCTTTTATATCAATGGGAGATGTAGCAAACTTAGCATCAGGAGACAGTTTGTAATTAACAGCACGTCTTGCAAGAAGATTTTTAATAGCACTAGCATCTTTAGAAGCATTGCATTCTTCAATAAATTCATCATAAGTTCAACATAAGTTTCCTCGAAATCATCACTAGTATGATCTCTTAATTCAGGTGAACTAACAGGTGTAATGGGACTTTCATTAGGTGTTTCAGCATTTTCAGTTTGTTTTGACTTAGCAATTGTAGCATCTAGAAAAGGACCTAATGAACCACTCTCATCAAGCACAGTAGAAGCATCATCAAAATTTCAGAAGTATTTTCAGATTCAGCAGAAGTAGCAGCATGTGAAGTATGTGTATGTGGTGGTGTGACAAGTTGACTTATAACAGACGGTGAATCAAGAGCAGCAGAAGTACTCAGAGTTGTACCTCTCCTTGTAGTGGATGGCAGTATGCGAACCTTCTTATCATGAGGTTTACCCATGATGAATGAATTGCAGCGAACAGTATCACTCTCAGGTGAGCTTATAAATAGAGCTATGCTCCCCGGCAACGGCGCCAGAAAATAGTCTTGATGACCCACAAGTATAGGGGATCGCAACAGTCTTCGAGGGAAGTAAAACCCAAATTTATTGATTCGACACAAGGGGAGCCAAAGAATATTTATAAGCCTTAACAGATGAATTGTCAGTTCAGCTGCACCTGGAAATAGACTTGCTCGACACAGTTTATCAGTAGCAACAGTTTTATAGCAGTAGCAGTAGTGAAATAATAGCAGCAGTAAAATAAAAGCAGCAGTAATAATTGAAGTAGACAGCAGGATTAAAATACTGTAGGCATAGGGATGGATGAACGGGCGTTGCATGGATAAGATAATTCATATAATAGTCAAGCGTAGGGCATTTGCAGATAGATAATAATAAAGTATCCAGGTAATAATCAATCATAGGCATGTGTTCCGTATTTAGTCGTACGTGCTCGCAATGAGAAACTTGCACAACATCTTCTGTCCTACCAGCCCGTTTGCAGCGGGGCCTCAAGGGAAACTACTGGTAATTAAGGTGCTCCTTTTAATAAAGCACCGGAGCAAAGCATTAACACTCCGTGAACACATGTGATCCTCACATTACAGCCATCCCCTCCGGTTATCCCAATTGTTGTCACTTTGGGGCCTCGGGTTCCGGACAATTATATGTGTAAACAACTTGCAGATATGATCTAAAACAATAATTATCCTCATGATTCAATAACATGTTCAGATCTGAAATCATGGCACTCGGGCCCTAGTGTCAAGCATTAAGCATAACAAGTTGCAACAATGACATAAAGTACTAACAACGGATACTAGGCACCATGCCCTAACAATCTGATATCTATTACATGAATGATCTCATCCAATCCCTACCATCCCCTTCAGCCTACAGCGGGGATTACTCACACATGGATGGGGGAATCATGGATGGTTGATGGAGAGGCGTCGGTGATGATGATGGCGATGATCTCCTCCAATTCCCCGTCCCGGCAGGGTGCCAGAACGGAGTTTCTGGTCCCCGAAATAGGGTTTTCGGTGGCGGCGGAGCTCTGGAGTGTTTCTGGAAAAAGCGTCGATCCTCCTCGGGTTTTTAGGTCAAGGGGACTAAGTAGTCGAAAGGGGGACGCGAGGTGGTGCCCGAGGCGGCCACACCACCCCCGGCGTGGTTCAGCCTGGTCGTGCGGCCCATGGTGTGGGGCCCTCGTGGCCCACCTCCGTCTCGTCTTCTGGCTCCGTGTGTCTTCTGGAAAAATAGGAACTTCAGGATATTTTTCGGGAATTTTCCCGAAACTTGACTTTCTGCACAAAAATAAGACACCAGGGCAATTCTGCTGAAAACAGCGTTAGTCCGTGTTAGTTGCATTCAAAACACACAAATTAGAGGTAAAACAACAGCAAAAGTGTTCGGGAAAGTAGATACGTTTTGGACGTATCAAAGGCCCATGTGGGAGAGCATCCAAGATATGAAGAAGGAACGGTTGTTGATCGTGAAGAAGATTTAGAGGGTGAGCTCAATGAGGTTCTTGCTCTTGCCGCCACCAAGTTTTGGAACAAGAATAACTTGAAGAGCAACCCCTCCCCACCAATGAAAAGAATGTGCTTCAATTGTGGAAAGGACAATCACCTTGTGAAAGATTGCCCTTATGAGAGAAGGGAGGATCATGGTGGTCAACTCATTCTAAAGAAGAACAAGTACCACCCCAAGCCTACTTTTATCAAGACATCACCTCAAAAGGCTCTCGTGGCATCTACACAAGAGGAGTACGAGTCCGGTGGCGAGGAGGATAATGACTCAAGTGAAGAAGTAGGAATGACGGCTCTTGCAATGGGCAAGCTTCCTCCTTCATTGGCACCCCTCTTCTCCGCCCCGAACGACAACAAGATCTCCAAGCCTATGTGCCTTATGGCTAAGGAAACAAAGGTGATTTCCCCACCTAAAAGTATTATCTCTCTAACCCATCTCTATTGGATTGTGTTGAGGATGTAGGGAAAAATGAGGGTGAGGACAAGATTACCCTCTTTGTGAATAAACTCCAAGGTCCAACCAAGAAAATGGTTGAGTCTCTCTTGTATCAATATGGAGAAGCCAAGAACCTTCTTGAGGAAGGAGGTTAGGATTTGTGAGCTCGAAGGGCATGCATGTGATCATGCCGATAAAATTGGTGAACTAGAAGATCAACTTGTTGAGGAACAATTGTTCCGGGAGCAACTTGAGGAGACACAAGCCAAGGACCTATCCAAGGCAAAAGAAACCCGTAAAACCTCTATTCAAGTTGCTAGTGATCTAAAAGTTAAAATGATGAGCTTGTAGAGAGTCATAACAAACTCTTTGAGGTTTTGAGCAACTTAGGGAAACCCACAAGGTGACCTCAAGTGAGCTCACTAAGCTCAAAGATTCATATGCTAAATTAGAAGCTCAATACATCTATGCTAGCTTCACCACATCTCATAATGAAAAATGCAAATTCTTGTACCTCTAATCCTTTGTGTGTGAAGGCATCTCTTATTGAGGAGAATACTAGGTTGAAGGCCCAACTTGAGAAGGGTCTAGCCACTTGCATTCAAGGGGAGAAGAACCTCAATGATCTTTTGAGCAATCAAAAGGGAGTGGTTGGCAAGGAAGGACTTGGGTTTACACCTAAGTCCAAGAAGGTAAACAAGAAGAAGAAGAAGAAGAAGCCTACTTCCCCTTCCAAAGATATTGTTTTTGTGAAGGAGGGGGAGTTGGCTAAGACAAATGTCAACCCCATTATGAATGGTGATGCCACTAGGGGCAATGTCACTCACAATGACTTTGCGGGAAAATACAACCCGTCATATGTTCTTATGAAATCTAGAAATGGTTGTGTTTTTGCTAATATGTTGGCACTTCATATGGAGATGATTATCACTATGCTATTTGAGTTCCAAAGACCCTTGTGACTAACAAAAGAGCATCCATTCCAAAATGGGTACCTAAATCAAAGACTTGATTTCTTGTAGGACTTTTCTTCCGGTGGATCTTCATGGCTCATTGATAGTGGGTGTTCATCTCACATGACCGGAAGCAAAGAATTAGTAAAGGGTTTATTGAAACAATTACTCACATTCTCTCATGTCACTGTTGGGAACAATGCAAGACTTAAGGTATTGGGATATGGCAAGGTAGTGATCACTCCGGAGTTATCCATTGAGAAGGTCCTCCTTGTTGAATCCCTTGCATATAATTTACTTTCCGTTGGTCAATTATGCAATGCCGGTTACACCGTTATCTTTAATAGATACCACGTGACCATCCTTTTCACACAAATTCTTAAAGTAGCCTTTGATGGATTTCGTGAGAACGGTTTGTATGTGGTCGATTTCTCGAAAGAGACCACTCAAATTGCCACGTGTCTAATGGCTAAATCCGACAAGGGATGGCTTTGGCATCGCCAGCTAGGCCATGTCGGTATGAGAAATTTACAAACTCTTGTGAAGGGTGGACACGTGGTAGGACTAACCGATGTTAATTTTTCCAAAGATCGTCCTTGTAGTGCTTGCATAGCCGGAAAGATGCATGAAAAGAATCACCCCAAGAAGACCAATCTCCACTAAGAGGCCTTTGGAGCTCCTTCATATGGATCTTTTGGGCCTCCCACATATGATAGTCTTGGTGGCAAGAAATATTGTTTGGTGATTGTGGATGATTATTCAAGATATTATTGGACTTTCTACATCAAGAGGAAGAGTGAAACTCAAAAGATATTCATTGACTTTGCAACCCTAGTTCAACGTCAATATGACTCCAAGATTTTGGCAATAAGAAGTGACAATGGTACGGAGTTCAAGAATTACACTATGGATGATTTCCTAAGTGGGGAGGGCATTCAACACCAATATTCCGCTGCATATACTCCCCAACAAAATGGTGTCGCCGAAAGAAGAACCGCACTCTTATTGATATGGCAAGAACTATGTTGGCCGAATTTCATTCCCCATACAACTTTTGGGCCGAAGCCATCAACACCGCTTGCCACTACTCAAACCGGCTCTTCTTTCGTCCTCTCATGGAAAAGACACCATATGAACTCCTTATCGGTAAAAAGCCAAGTGTCTCTTACTTTCGTGTATTTGGTTGCAAATGCCATGTTTCATTAAAGGTTGCCCAATTGCTAAATTTGAATCTAGATCTTTTGATGGTATTCTTGTTGGATATGCCGCAAACTCTCATACTTATAGGGTCTACAACATATCCACCGGATGTGTTGAAGAATCTATGAATGTGGAGTTTGACGAGGATAATGCTCCCAAGCGGGGCATATTGATCATGATGATGTAGGTGATGAACCTCCATCTCAAGCCATAAGAACTATGGGCATAGGAGAACTTATTCCTATTGAAGAACCTATTGTTGATACTCAAGAAGGAGGAAAAGCTCTACTCAAGTTGAGCCATCCACCTCAACAATTGATCAACAAGATATACAAAACAACAACAGATCATGATCTTCATCCACATGAACAAGAAAATGGTCAAGACCCACCCAACTCTAGTGGAGAACAAGAACATCATGAACCCCAACTCCAAGAACTCCACTTCGGTTGACCATGAACAAGATGAAGGCAATGATGAAGATATTTGTGATGGTGAAACATTGGTCAAGCCATGGAATCGAGTCATCGGCGTGCATCAAAATTGGATTATCAACAACACTTCAAAGAAATATCCTTGGGAGTATTCGTAGGGGTGTGTCCACACGCAATCAATTATCTAACTTTTGTGGTCATGTCTCTTGTTTGTCTAGCTTAGAACCTCTCAAGGTATATGATGCTCTTGAAGATATGGATTGGGTTGCAGCATGCATGAAGATTGAACAACTTCGAGCGCAACAAAGTGTGTCATTAGTTGAAAGACCCAAAGACACATCCATAATGTCATTGGAACAAAGTGGATATTTAAGAACAAGCAAGACTCACATGGTCAAGTCATCCGCAACAAAGCAAGATTGGTTGCACAAGGTTACACCCAAATCGAAGGAGTCGACTACGGTGAAACCTATGCCCCCGTTGCTAGACTTGAATCCATTCGCTTACTCATTGCTATGCATCTCTCATAAAATTACCTTATATCAAATGGATGTTAAAAGTGCTTTCTAAATGGTCCACTAAATGAACTAGTGTATGTGAAACAACCTCCGGGTTTCGAAGACCCTAAATTTCCTAACCACGTCTACTTACTACACAAGGCCTTTATGGGCTCAAGCAAGCTCCACGTGCTTGGTATGATCATCTCAAGGAGTTCTTAGTAGACCGTGGCTTTGAAATTGGGGTAATAGATCCCACCCTTTTCAAAAAGGGATAAATGGAGAGTTTTTCGTATGCCAAATATATGTTGATGATATTATCTTTGGTTCTACTAACCGTGATTTTAGTGATCAATTCTCTAAGCTAATGACCAAGGAATTTGAGATGTCCATGATGGGAAAATTGAATTATTTTCTTGGCTTTGAAATCCACCAATTTCGAGAAGGAACATTCTTATGTCAAGCCAAGTATATTAAGGACATGCTCAAGAAATTTGACATGAACAATGCCAAGCCATATAAGTTTCCCATGGACTCCAAGGCGGATCTTCACTTAGATCCGGATGGTAAGGAAGTTGATCAAAAGCTTTATCGTTCTATGATTGGATCTTTGCTTTACCTTTGTGCATCTAGACCGGATATTATGTTTAGTGTGGGTATGTGTGCAAGATTCCAATCAAGTCCTATGGAAAGTCATGAAACCGCGGTTAAAAGGATTCTAAGATACTTGATGGATACTCCTAACTATGGTCTTTGGTACCCCCATGGGACAAGTTTTGATCTTGTAGTTATTCGGATGCGGATTGGGCGGGTTGCAAAATGGATAGAAAATCAACTTCGGGTATTTGCCAATTCCTTGGTAGGTCTCTTGTGAGTTGGTCTTCCAAGAAGCAAAATTGTGTTGCCTTGTCCTCCACCGAAGGAATACATTGCCACCGGAAGTTGTTGTGCACAATTATTATGGATGAGGCAAACTTTAAAGGATTATGGTGTCATTTGTGACAAAGTGCTCTTTTATGTGACAATAAAGTGCCACAAAATTGCTCACAATCCGGTTCTTCATGGGAAGACCAAGCATATTGAGATCCGGTATCATTTTATTCGAGATCATGTTGAGAAGGGTGATATTGCAATCAAGTATGTCAACACCAAGCATCAACTCGACGATATGTTCACAAAGCCTCTTGGTGAAGCAAGATTCAAGGAGTTGAGAGGAGAACTTAATGTGGTGGACATAAGCAATTGGATTTAGTGGACTTCTTGCATACCTACCCATATTAGATGATATTCATTTGGTTTGGATGTAGGCATGGACATAGGGGGAGTGCGGTCCTAATCCATTGGACTATACCTCCCCCCATTATGCCGATAGTAAGAACTTTGTCTCTATATTTTTATTTCATGAATTGTGAGCTTAAATGACGAGTAGTGGCCGTGAACCCAAGATACATCTTCGCGGTGTCACCCCACAAACTCATACATGGTGGCCTTGGCCACCGCCCTCTTCTTTATGAAGAGTTGGTTCTTCTTGGTCATAATTGAAAATCATTTAGAGTTTTTGGTCCTTTTGTTGGTTTTATGGAAAACACACTCAACTTGGCATTTTCTTGTTCGATTCTTGCAAGCTTGAGTGTGAAGTACCAATGTCAGTTTGGCAATCTTATCCCAAGCCTATCCTACCTAAAAACATTCTATCTTATGCAAACAAGTCTTGTTTTGAAACTGAGGAGAAAGGGTTCAGCAGGCCAGAATTTCTGTGTTCCACAGAAATTCTGACTGTCGGAATATCCGATGCCTGATCGGATCGGATTATCTGATGAGTCGGATTATCCGGTCCAAGTCAGACTCGGAATATCTGACTAGGCGGTTTGTCATTTTTTTAAAGAGGAGAGGTCGGGATGAAGGGCTCATTCGAGTACTTTGTCCAACCCCGACCTCCTCTCTCCTCCAGCGCCGCCACCTGTTGTCCCGCGCCGCCCCGGCGTCTCCGGCCATCCCCAACTCCGGCCCTTGGCCGGATCTGGTGCTTCTCCTCCCCGGGAACCCCTCCCTCCAAGCTTTTTCCTCAATGGATGAGGGTAACTTCTTTTTCCTCAAACCCTAGGTGTTCTTCACCTAGTTCATTTCAAGAAGTTATATTTTTGCTGTTTCCTTTGAGGGTAGTGGTTCCCATTGGTACTTAGAACACTAGGCTAGCCCCCCTTTTGTCGATCGACTGCTAGACCTAGGATTTGAATCAATCTGTTGCTGCTGGTTTCAGATCGGATATTCCGATTCAGGGTGAACCGGATATTCCGACTCGTCGGATTATCCGATACATGACTGAATCGGATATTCCGAGTTGCACAGTTGGTGATTTTCAGCAACATTTTGATTTGTCCAGGACTAAGTAGATTCAACTTAGGGATGCTCTCCTATTGTACCTTGTATCATTCCTTGCTCTGTGACTTGTGTGTACTTATCCATGCTGCCCATCTATTGCTTTATCTCACATGTGGTTCGAGTAGTCCTCCGAAGAAGCTAGCAAGAAAAGGGAAACTACCAGCCATGAAGAAGTCTGTGAAGCAAACTGCCTCCAAACCTAAGAGGAAGGGCAAGGAAACTCGTCCCAACTATTTGACTATGAACAGCATTAACTATGCCCAAGTTCGTCAGTCCAACTGGTACAGGAATGTGCCCAGAGATGAAAATATTGAAGATCCCAACTTCTGGTGCATGGAGTAGATCTATATATACAAGGACATCTATCTGCATTATCACCACCCTATTCGCCCGATGCAGCCCTACCGACTGCGAGATATCAAGGACAAGGCTAGTTATGCTCAAGCTGCAGATGTGCTTGAACAGATGGGAATGGTTCCTCTCATGGAGAAGCAATGTCCTTACAATGTGCCACTTATTCTGTAGTTTTTCTCCACCTTGGTGATCAAGAGTGACCATCTCAAGACCATGAAATGGATGTCGGGAAACACTCAGTGTACATCCTCTTTTGCTCGGTTGGCTGCTCTCCTTGGCTATTCTTTCAACAGCAGCCATCCTCCTAGTGGTCACCGTATGCATTCTATTGAGAAGCCCAATAATAATGTGTTGAAGGACATGTATGGGGCTGGTGCAATTATTGGACAAAAAGAGGGCCTCCTGCCCCTCTTTGATCAGCTTGTGCGCATCCTTCGCTCAACTATTGCTCCTAGCGGAGGTAACAATGACAATATTGTCGCTCCCCTTGCCAACCTGCTTTGCCTTGCTAAAGAGATTGTTGAGAATGAAGACCCTGACGCAGATTTTAAAGTGGATGTGATGCATTTCATTTTTCGTGAGTTGTTTGACTCTATGGTCAGTGGGCTCACTATTCCTTATGCTCCTTACATCATGATGCTCATCAAGGACACTCTGAAGAACCACAACTTCACCAGGTATACTATGCAGCCCCATCCTTATAAGAAGGTCTATCAGAAAAGAAAGGAGGTCATTTCATCTGCTGCTGCTCCTGCCAGAGGTTCCTTCATGGGTGATGCACGTCGTGGCGCCCCAGTCAGGCTCAGGTTCCTTCCTTTGCACCGCAGTTCAAGAAACCAAACTGGTTCCAGTGGAACATCCTGTGCGTGAATGCAGACATCCGTAGGGGACAGTATGAGACTTATATTAGGCAGGAGAACATTCTCAAGCGGCTCCCTCGCCTTCCAGAAGACCCCCCAGCGACTGCTCCTCTTTCTTATGATCAGTGGAACAAGGACTCTCAGTTTCCATGGGCTCAGCTTGACACTTATCTCCTAGAGACAGCTCCTGCATGCCCTTCCCGGACATCCTACACTCGTGCTCCTAATTATGAGTATGCAGAAGACGATGATGCTGAGTATGAGGACACAGATGGTGATGATGATGATGCTGGCGCTTCCTCTGAGTCGGAGTGATCTACTAGGGGCGTAGCATCGCTCTTTTCCCTTTTTGGCGTTTCGATGCCAAAGAGGGAGAAGTAGTTCTACTAGGTCTTCGTGTGGGATTTGCATGGGTTCGGGCACAAGCATATGCTTTTACCATTCTTATTGCGCTTGTGTCCATTTATATGTCAAACTTATTCGTGTTGTGTTTTTATGTGGAACTTATGTGTGTGAACCTTTGTGCTTATGTTATGAGACATATGGATTTCTTATATGGTCATGAGGTGTATCTTTGTGCTATGGTTTATCTCTACTCTATTGTGCACAAGGGGGAGCTTCTCATGTCTTAAGCTCGGGAAACTAGGTAATATAATTTTGCTTTCCTTGCAAATCCTAGTGTTGTCATCTAACACCAAAAAGGGGGAGATTGAAAGGACATTTCTTAATCCCTTGTGTTTTGTGTGTTAGGCAACAACACTAGTGATGATTTAATATGTGAATCAAGTGATGCAGGTTTTAGGTGATTTAAACATCTTTGCATCAAATCCAAAAAGGGAGCTGAAAAGAGCTTGTATTGTTGCTGAAGAAAGGGAATCGGATTATCCGATCAAGGCTGACTCGGAATATCTGATTCTCAAGGATTGCTCGAATTCGGCTAAGGATCTTAAAGCAACTAGTTTTCTGGCGTACTGAAGTTTTCCGGAATATCCGATTCTGGTTGATTCGGATTATCCGATCGTCAAGGATTGCTCGAATTTTGCTAAGGACTACAAGCAAGCGCACTGAAGTTTTCCCGAATATCTGATTCTGGCTGATTCGGATTATCCGGTGGTGTCGGATTATCCGGTACTCATTTGAATCGGAATATCCGACTAAGGACTACAAGCAAGCGTACTGAAGTTTTCCGGAATATCCGATTCTGGCTGATTCGGATTATCCGGTGGCGTCGGATTATCCGATACTCATTTGAATCGGAATATCCGACTCACCTTCTGCAATGGCTAGATTTCGTGGAGCACTATATATGGGCCTTCTCCTACCTTGAGAAGGGCACCACGACCAGAAATATCTTGCCCACCATTGTTGAAAGCTTGAAACTCCTAGATCTCTCTCCCTACCCACTCAAACACCTTGTCCTTCTAGGACTTGGGAGAGTTGACCTAGATCTACACTTCCACCAAAGCGATTTGTTTTCCCCATCCATTCCTTTTGAGGAACTTGTTACTCTTGGGTTCATTGGAACCCTAGACGGTCGTTGGTCGTTCTTGTGGCTTTGGGAGCCGCGGGGACTAGCCGGGAGCCTCCAATGAGTTGTGGAGTCGTGCCCTGGCCTTGTGATTCTTGTGGCTTTGGGAGCCGTGGGAATTTGGTGAGAGCCTCCAATTCGGTTGTGGAGTATGCCTCATCCTTGTAAAGGTTTGTTGCCGACCTCGAGGGCATCATATAGTGACTCGTGGAACTCCTCATTGGAGGATAACACGAGGGAGATACGGTGTGCCATATCAAGGCTATTCGGGGCTCACTTGTGACCCCGCACCGCTCCAACGAATACGTAGCTTCCATTGGGAAGTAAACTTCGGGAATCATCTCCGCGTCACCGTGTGGTTATCTCTTAACCTTCCTTTACTTGTATTGCTAGCTTAACTTGTTTAGAATATCTTGCTAGCTTGTTTATTGCTCATCATATAGGATTGTTCACCTAGTTGCATATCTAGAGAACTTATATTTGAGCAATTCCCCAATTTGATTGAAAGAAAAAGAAAATTTGTAGTTGCCTATTCACCCCCCTCTAGTCAACCTACTCGATCCTTTCAACTTTTCAAGAGTATATCACTTGAGTGGCATGGCAAGCAGCTGAACTAATATCCTTTATTTAAGGAATATGTTAAGTGATATGGACACATGCCATTGATTGCCTCTGGAGATTGCTATTACCTTTACCTCACAAATCAAGTCATATTTTAGAATTCATGAGAAACGAGCAATTTTTCTTGCAGGCATTGAGTAAATTCCACTGTAAGCCGATGGTATACATTATTGAGCCTCACCACAGAGATCATGCAAGTCGCAAAACTCAGCAAACAATATGGCACTAACAGGTAGATGAGATCCCAGCTGCCGAGAGACGAAGCATCCGGTTGGACAAGAAGAATAAAGATTGTGTCATTCCAGCAGCCAAGCGCGCCGAGTTTAGGCGGGCAGAGTCTTTTGGGGAAATCCCAAAACTCAAGAGCAAAGAGAAAGCCACCGACGAAGCCATCGAGGAGAAGATGCAAGTTTATTTGCAGTTGTACAAGAAGCAGCACACACCGCAGGTATTGGAGGCATTTCGAGAGTTAGTGGTGAGTAATGCTTGATCTCTTATGTGTAGAGGATGCACACCGGTGCATCTCTAGCGGTGAGAGGTTGTGTGTGTTTGGAGAGTTTCTCTTAGTCGGGTATGAGGTGTGACCTGTTAGTTTGGGTCTAGGTTCCCTTGTCTCAGGCACAGACGACGTTCCATGCGTTAGAGTGTGCGGTTCTTTAACCGCGCTTTGTATGGTTTTTGGGTCCGGTTTCCCTGATTAACTGGATCAATTCTTCTTCTAATAATGCATAGGCAGAGCTCCTACTATTTACCGTAAAAAAAAAGCTGTCAGCTCCAACGGATGTTAATTCTATAACGGAGTAGCAGTGTTATTGACCTTAGATTCCCCCAAGAAGATTGCAACCAAGAGCTATTCCAGCTTATCCAGTTTCACTTTTTAGTTATCAATGCTATTCAAATTTAAACATTCACATTTTGTTTGTTCATTAATTCTGCCTTTGGCATATGGTTTCTGTGAAACACTTCAGTTCCATCAGCATTTTAGAAATGTAAATCATAGTAGGAATACTACAAAATAGCAACTGCACCATTTAATCTTATAGGCAATATAGCTGGCCACAAATAACATAGTATAAAATATAAAGTAGGATTCATTGTACCCGCAAAAAAAAGGAGCCCTTGATTCAGAAAATATTTTAGTCTCTTAATTCAAAATTGTTCGCAGGTGCCAAATCCTGATATCTTTTTGGAAATCTCTATCTACCTTTTTACCGGTCATCAACATAATATACCTATATTAGGGAAGTAAAAGGTTTGAATTTCACCATGTTTAAATGAAAAAACTAAGAATTATGAAACCAAAACAAAGCATTATGGATCTTTTTTCACTACCTATGTATGGTTAACTGGTAACTACTCTTTTACTGTAAAATCCATTGGTTGCCGAAATACAGCTAACATCACACAGTTTGGGCTAACTTTCGGTTAATACATTCAACCCAAGCCAGAAGACTTGTCTGTCCTTTCGTAGTGACCAGAGAAAGAACATTAAAAAATACATCTCTAGTGCCAATTCCATTTGTTCAACCAATATTAAGTTTGAGGGTGATACCCTGCTGGACAGAATTTGGATACTGAACAAGCATACTGAAGAAAAATATAACCCACCAGTTTTGGAATATATTACCCTCTCAGTTGTACTACACACATCATGTTTGTCAGATAGCTCTTCATCGGACAATCTGGACAATTGTTGCTCATAGGGGCCGCTACAAGAACAAATAGGGGTAAATATTTAATCACGTAATGCAACTGTGTATTTGTATGCAAAAATATAATGATGAAATAGATGGAAAAGTACAGGTTTCCAATGTTGATGCATTCTCCAGTAGGAAATAAACCATGGTTGTTGAGAATCGATGATACACGTTCAAGGACCTCAACATGTGATACCTGCATCGCATGGGGCACCTGCATGACACTTTAAACTTGTATAAGAAAACGGCTCTGTGAGAGGGTCAGTCTAGATACCACATGAATCAGCTGATGGCACTGTAATGAGCACCCATCAAATAACCACTTGTAACGGGAGATGATGGAAAGAGTGGTTGCAACGGAATCATTTAATAATTAACTTAATACAAGAACGGCATGCAAGCACTTTTTGTTATACTTTCTACTTCATTTATCTTCTTAACCTTCCTATCCCCAACATAATAATATGCTAATATATCCAATCCTTTCACAGATATGCCCATCTCCTGCTGCCAGTAAGGTAGTTTGAGCTTAATTCAAAGGCAAGCAGTGCCCATTGGCCAACTTAACAATCTGGTTGGTATAATCTTAGGCTGAATCTTCCACCAAACAAGGCATATACAAAACAGTTCTAAATGGGCTGACAAACAAATAAAAGATATGAAATGGCAAGTTCAATGCTAGATCTTGATGCACATCTGGGTTTATCATTCCTTTTAAATTTAAATTGTTAAAGGCCTCGCCTAGGGTTTCGGCCGCCGCCCCTCCCCTCTCCTCTCTCGCGCGTCCGTCGCCCCCCGTGGCGGCGGCGCGCCTCTCAGCTCTCCCGCCTCGGCCCCTCCCTTCCGTCTCTTCCTCGTCGCCGCCGCCGGCAGTGGCTTCCGGGGCGTTGCCCGGGGGCGCCGGCGGCGGCGGTTCGTCTCTCCCCGCGTCGGGTGTTGGTGGAGGCGGGGATCCCCAGCCTGGCGGCGGCGTTTCTCGGGCGGCGGTGGTCCGGCTCTAGCCGGGGGCTGGCGTGACGGCGGCGGCGCGTGCAGTCCTGTGCGGGGAGGTACAGGGCGGCTGGCAACGGTGCTCGACGAGGCGGCGTAGGACTGGGCCCTGCGGCCCAGATCTGGGCCCGCCGGGCCCCATCTGGTTCTGGGGCGGGCCGGCTGGTCTTGTTGGGCAATCTGCACTGGAGGAGAGGAAGAGAGTGCAGGGGATAGCGGTGTCGCGGCCGGCCTGTTGCAGCGTGGCGGCGAGCTTCACGGACCCGTTTTGGGACCGGCCGGACCCTATTAGAACTGGTGTGCCCCCGTGGGGGGCTTTACATGCCTGCTCGGCCTGGCCGGATCTGACGGGGACTGGTGTGCTTGCTGCCGCGTCCGGTCGACTACCGTCTTTGACGGTGGAGGTCGTTCCCTCCCGCGCGGCCGTGGTACTGCTGACCCCGGTTCACGCTTCTCCTCACCTCCGTCTTGCTGACCTCGTGACGATAGCTTTGGTGCGACGACGATGGTGGCTTCGTGACCGTTTGGCGCATGTTGGTGGGCGGCTTGTCTGGTTGAGTCGAGGCTCGTCCTTGTGGGGCTCCTGTGCTATCGATCGCCCGAGGTTGAGAATAGGGTTTTCGGGAGAAATCCTTGTCGGTTCGCCCGACACCGACGCGGTGCCACTTCCGGGTGACATCTTTCCTTCTTGAAGGGCGTCGTGGCTACCCTTGTCCGTTTCCTTTGTGTACCGGGGGAAACCCTAGGACCAGGTGCTGGTCCGGGCAGCAGTGTAGCTTCCCTTCTTGAAGGTGCTGCTTGGTACTTGACGATCCGATGCTAGGAGCGTGGTGGTTCTTCGGAGGGCGCGGCGGTTGTGGGTCACAGTCGTTTAGTCAATCCGCCTATGTCTCCTTTTGTTTCTTCTTTTTCCTGTTTGGGGTGTTTGTTGGCTGCCACCCCGGCCGTTGTTGTTGGTTGTATGGGTTGTCTGCTATATTAATATAGCGGGGCTTCGGCCTATTTCGCAAATTGTTAAAAAATATTGCAGTTGTTCAGCTGATGGAATTACGTTCTGAATGAAGAATTTTAAGCTACATGGTTGTTTAAAGATCCTAATTTAACCTATAACGACTCTAGGCACGTTGGATGTTTTGTTCTTTGTCTCCATCGATGTGATTATTTCCATAATTTTAATTGATCAGATTAATGCATTGATTTGCTAAATGCCAATACTTACGTATTAAATGCATATATAGTAGAAAGACAAGAATATATGTGTACTGTAGCTACAAATACAAACATTTTGATACCTTTGGGTGGGCCCGAATATATGAATCAAGACCTTCACCAGCTTCGGAAATTACAAAAACAAGGTCCAATGCCCTACACCTAAGATTTTTCTCCACCTTCGGCTTCTTTCTTTTTCTGTTTTGAAAAATTTCCAAATCTATGGCAAGGACATCCTTTATACAAAGATTAATGATAATAAAAAAACCCATCTCCATGTGTCGTGTGGATCTTCTTTTGAGCCGCCAGGAGCAAAACTGCTGTTTCGGCAAGCTTTCCATCCTTTATGTATGTCCAGACCTCAGCAAGTAGATCATCTGTTCTTTCTGCAATCAGCCTGACTGTATCCAAGAAGATCTTCTGCAAAAACGAACATGGAACAAAAACTGAGTACCTTTGGCATTATACACAAGCAAGTAATGTCGAGTAACTTCAACCAGTGTTCTCACCGCCAAGCACGAGAAAATTGAACATTCAAATTTGTTAACAGCAACTTGGAGTCACTACTTCCTTATCTTGATTTAAAAAAATCGTTGTGTCCACATGAATTATACAAAAAAAAGTACCACAGAGAAGCTATTCTGTCTCTGAGAACTATATCAGTGGTGACATGCTAGAAATTCCACTTGTTATGCTGCAGAATTAGTGATTCATGCTGGGATGAATCTGAGAAAAACCATTATAGTACGCACAGAAAATGGAGCTGCCAAATGTAGTTGACGAAATAATGGTACTATGCGTCAACAGGAAAGTGGGACAAACCATTTCAGGTAAGCACAGCAGTTGAATGAGCCTGTAGAAATAGTCCCTCTTCTCTTTGTCAGGTAACAGGTTCTCCTCAAGAAACTTATGCCGACAAGCGTTCTCAACTGCAACATGCAGTGGGAGTAGGCCCTCGATGACTTCAGGTCCAGCCGTGCGCAAATTGGCCGATGCACCATAGCGGAACAGCAACTTGATCATGTCAGCAGAGAACATTTCAGCAGCTTGGTGGAGGGGAAAGTACCCAGATGGGTTCATGTAGTTGGGATTGGCGCGGTACCCATTGAGCTCAGGAGCTTTACCCTCCAAGGCAACTTTTGCACATCGCAGGGCATTTTGCACAATCATCTGATTGAAGGTCTGTGGGGTTATGACGTAACCCCAAGCCAAGCCCGCCTTGTCATGCTTGAATAATTTGAGGAAGTGATTTTGACAGGAATTCTCGCGTATGACCGTTATGTTGACCGAGCTCTCGCGACGCGCCGCTCCGGCGCCCGCGCCCACCTCCGCCGTCGCCCAGCCAGCTCGGTCGCCGGAGTCACAGCCCAGCACCCCACAGCCATCCCCCAGCTTCCCACCGGGCTTCCCCTCGCCCAGTTTTGCGAGCAGAGCCCTCGCCCTCGAGCTTTTCCCGCAGCTTCGCGACGTCCCAGATCCGGATTCGTCGCCGGCTAGATCGGCCCGCTCTGGTTCGTCCTTTGTCCCGGATTCGTTGGAAGAGGTGCTGGAGACCTCGTCCGCGTCCGATGGTCACGGCAAAAAGGTGAGTTTTGCCCCGTCCGTGCAGGCCGCTGCTCTGCCTCAGGCCGGCATTCATGGTGCGTTGCGGCCATGCCTCAAGTCTGCTCCCAGGTCTGCAGCACTCAATGCTGCTTCTGCCGACAGGCCGGGGTTGCGCGCGGCGCCATGCCCTGCCCCGAGTCACCCCGCTGCTGAGCCAAGATCTTCCCCTGCTCGCGAATCCCCTGCCTTCAATGCGGGAAGAAGTTCTGCACTCCATCCCGGTGCACAGAGTTCAAGCGGCTCTTCGGATGATAGCTGGCAGCCGGTGCGTGCTCCGTACTGGTGGAGAAGTCCTAGCCATGGTCAGAGGCATTCAAGGCGAAGCAACAGGCAGGCCACCTACCGGCCTTCAATTCGAAGCTCAAGTCAGTCGCCTTCAATTTCCCCGGCCGCTCGCAGGCCATATGTCAAGCCAAGCAAGAGAGAGTGTCACCGTTGTCTAGCTCGCGGCCACCATCCTGTCTCGGAGTGCCGAGACCCAATACGGTGCTCCAACTGCCGTGGCTGGCGGCATCGGGCACGGGACTGCAAGCAGCTTTCCTCATCCTCTGGTCCGGCCGAGAGCTCCTCTTGGACACGAAGCCCGCCATCGACCTCGCCCTCGCCCTCGCCTCTGCCTCGACAACCTGCGGCTGCTCCCGCCACGACCTTGACGCCAGCCATGCCGCGCATCGGAGACGCGTCGCTGCGGCCGGCGGTGGGTCACGTCATCATCCCTTCCACGCCAATGATGGAGGCCCAGGCTGCTAAGCTCGCCAACCAAGGCGCGTTCATCTGGCTCGGAGGGCGGCGCCCCTCGGTGTGTGCTGCTGATATCAAGGAGGCGCTCGCAGCGCAGGCCCGCACCGACCCCAGCCTCATCAAGGTGGTGCCGCACTACCCGCAGGACTTCTTCGCGCTGTTCGAGCACAAGCACCACAGGGACATCATCACGGCGCTTCCAGGGCGCTTCCTCCACGGGAACCTCGACATCCATGCCGCGAACTGGAGCGAGTTGGCTCAGGCTGTGCAGGTGGACATGTTTCACCATGTACATTTGTGTATCGAAGGCATGTCCTTGCAGGCTTGGACGGACGACAACGCGGCCCGCGTGCTGGGGCCGAACACGATGGTGCACTACTTCGACATCGCCACCTTGCAAAAGGAGGATGTGACGGTGTTCAGCCTGTGGGCGTGGGCGGCAAACCCCTCCGACATCCCCAAGGTGCAGATGGTGACGCTGGGGGCCACTCCGGGCTCGGTGGAGGCTATTGGGCGACGTGGGCTGGAGAGGAAGGTGCTCGTCCACCTGGACATCCACGAAGACTACACCCCAGGAGCGGATGGCCAGGTGCCACGCCGGCCGCACTACTCTCACCGCTTCGACTGGAAGCTGGGAGTTGTGGACGGCGAGCGGGAGCTGACGGACAGGGCCAAGACCCCGGCAAGAAGAGCCGAGGATGATGACCATGGCCAGCACCGCCGTGGTGGAGATCGAGGCCATGACAGGAGACGGGATGACGACGACGATGATCGGCGTGGTCGGAAGGACGACCGCTCATGGACGCAGCGCATGTTCCGCAGCCGCTCGAGGGCTCCGGAAAGAAGGGGAGACGACCGCTCGGACAAGCGCCGTGATGATCGCGACAGGCGCAGCTACAGAGATGATAGAAGAGACGGCCGTGACTACCGTGGAGAGGGGCGGCGTTACGCCGCTGCTGCGATGGAGTGCAGTAGGGCTCCTGACTTGTCTCGTGTGCAGGTGCTGCGGGGAGGTGGTGTCATCCCCTCTGGTAGAAGGAGGCGTGAGGCCTCGCCGGAGAGCTCCCGGAGGCCGCGAGAGAAGAGCGGCAGAAGCGAGGAGGGCCGTGGGCGGTCTCCCCCCACCTCTGCGGCTGGGCTAGCTCGCTACAGCCTGGGAGAGATGCATCTTCCGAGGGCGGCCACGCGGGGAGCGCTCTGGTTCAAGTCGTTGGCCTGCTTCGGCTCGCCCGTCAACGCTGTCATCGACAGCTCTGACGACGAGGTGCTGCCGCCGCCGCCGCCTCTGCCCACTGGCGGCCCTTCTCCGACGCGGCTCTTCATTCCGCAGGCCTCGCCCATGCCGGTGCCCTCTCCTGCAGGGGAGGCCGGGTCGGGCTCCACGGTGGCCTCTCCTCGCCGTGGTCTGTCTCCTGAGCCCGTGACACCAGTTCATGGCTCTGGCATGCAGCCAACTCCGGTGGTGGACCGTGCCGCTGCCACGCCTACGACGACTACCACGCCTACGATGACTACCACGCCTCTCTTCGTCCCAGTGCAAGCACCTCTGCTCCAGGGACCGGGTTCGACGCCGCCGAGACGCCCGCGTCCGCGCCGCAAGACGCTGGCAGGGGTCTCCGGCTTCGCGGGCTTCCCGGTTCAGCGTTCGAGTTCCCGTCTCAAGGCTAAGAAGCGCAGCATGCCGATCGCGAAGCTGGCGGAGCAGGTCTTGTGCCACCGCCTGGGGATTGTTAGCGAGGGAGAGCCAGTCACAGAGGCGGCCATCGCCAAGTTCATCCAGATGTTCAAAGGACAGCTGCCGGACATCGCCATCGCGGCGCTGCGTGCCCTGTTCCGTTTGGACTGTGATCTTGCCACGGCCGTGGAGGATGCGCTCGTGGCCCATGGTGGTGCCGCGGCTGTGGAGCTGACCGGGGACACGGCCACTGGGGTCGAGGCCCAGGCCTAAGCTGCTGCCGTTGCTGCCCCTTGCTGCTACCGGTGTGTGCTGCCTTCCAATGTTAGAAAACCAGAAGATGATCAAGTTCCAGGGGTCGTTGTTGTTGCTAGCTACGATGTTGCTGTTGTTTGTGTCCATGTCTGTCTGTAGCCTGTTTACAGCTCGTGAGAGCTGGGATCACTTGCCTTGGCTGGGCACCTGTTTGTGCCGTTTAAAGTTGTACTCATGTTCCCAATGTTAGACATCAGTTTCAGCTGTGTTAACTGGAACCCCAGAGGGTTAAATGATGCTAAACGTCGTGATGTTGTTTGTGAGCTCGTGCAGTCTACTCCCTGTCATATTGTGTGCCTTCAAGAGACCAAGATGCAACATGTTGATGTGATTACCGCCTCTCATCTGGGAGGCTACAGGCTCCAGAATTTTGCCCAGAGGCCAGCGATCGGCACCAAGGGAGGCATCCTCATGCTGTGGGATGAAAATGCCGTGCAAGTGTCCAACATCACCATTGCCACCTACTCTATTTCAGCGACCATTCTCCTTGTTGAATCGGGCATTACCTTCAAGTTTACCACCGTCTATGGACCGACCCGCTCCAATCTCAAAGCTGAGTTTTATAACGAGATCATCGCTTCCAAGCCGGCTACGGGCACGAAATGGCTAATTACGGGCGACTTTAACCAAATTTACAAGGCAAGTGACAAAAACCGTGGAAACGTCAATAGAGGAAGGATTGTCCGCTTCCGGAATGCTCTAAATTCTTGCGAGCTAAAGCCTATTCACCTCCAAAACCGGAAATTTACTTGGAGCAACGGCCAACATGAGCCTACGATGAGCAAGCTAGATGGCTTCTATTGCAATGAGGAGTGGGACATTGCCTTCTCGGATCATATACTCCATGCCCTCTCCTCCGCGCAATCCGACCATTGTCCTCTTCTACTTGCCAACGGGCGGGGGCCTAAGAGGCCCAAGTCATTCCGGTTTGAGAATTTTTGGATAAAAATGCCGGGCTTTAAGGACGTCGTGACCAAGGCGTGGTCGGGGCATACTAACCACATGGAGCCTTGCCACCGTTTATTTCACAAGCTAAAGAAAACGGGCCATGACTTGAGACGTTGGAGCAAAACTCTCTTCTCCAAAGCCAAGGTGGAGCTACATATGGCGCTTGAGGTTATTCTTCGTCTTGATACCGCACAAGAGACAAGAGCTCTTAGCTTTGAGGAGAGTGAGATTAGAGCAAGGTTGAAAAGACGAATCGTTGGTTTGGTCGCTTTGGAAAGGTCGAGGAAGCGGCAATGCTCGAGGATAACGAAGCTCAAGGAGGGAGATGCCAACACTAAGTATTTCCACCTCCGTATCAATGCGAGAAGAAGGAAAAACTTCATTCATAGGTTGAAGCATAACAATGGGTGGGTCACGGCGCATGAACAAAAGAGCGACATCATCCATGACCACTTCAAAGGAATCATTAAAAAAGGTCCTCCCCGTTCCATCAACTTCAATTGGAATGCCATCCCTAGGCCGGTGTGTGACCTCTCCAACATTGGCATGCCTTTTTCGGAGGAGGAGGTGAAGGCCGCGGTGGACAATACCGCTTGTGATAAGGCCCCGGGTCCGGATGGCTTCACGGGTGCTTTCTTCAAATCTTGTTGGGACATTGTGAAGTCCGACGTAATGGCCGTCATAAATCAATTCTCAACACTCCATGTTGACAACCTTCATTGGCTCAACTCCGCAAACATCGTCTTATTGCCCAAGAAGGATGGAGCCGAGGAGGTGACCGACTTTAGACCCATTAGTCTCATCCACGCCATCGCCAAGCTCATATCCAAGATGTTGGCAACCCGTCTTGCCCCTCATATGCACAAGCTTGTCTCCAACGCCCAAAGCGCTTTTATCAAGAAGCGTAGCATCCATGACAACTTTCTCTATGTCAAGAGCCTAGCCCGGAAACTTCACAAGACTAAAACTCCGACACTCCTTCTCAAGCTTGATATTAAGAAAGCGTTTGACTCGGTGAGATGGGACTATTTGATGGAGTTGCTACAACACCTTGGCTTCCCTTGCATTTTTAGAGATTGGGTCTCCGCGCTCCTATCCACTTCCTCATCTAGGGTGCTTCTCAATGGCATTGCCGGGGCTCCGATCAAGCATGGGAGGGGATTGCGGCAAGGGGACCCCCTCTCCCCTCTTCTCTTTGTGTTGGCCATTGATCCTCTACACCATATCCTCCGCAAAGCGACCGCCCAAGGCCACCTACAAGAGATTAGGGGGAGGGCTCCTACTATTCGCACCTCCCTCTATGCCGATGATGCCGCCATCTTCGTTGCTCCGAGAAAAGAGGACATTGACTTTCTTGCCTCTACGCTTGGCCACTTTGGCATGGTCACCGGCCTCGTCACAAATTGCAACAAAAGTCAAGTGGCTCCCATTAGATGCGATGGGCTTGATCTAGACGGCATTTTACAATCATTCCCGGCTTCACGTACTTCATTTCCTATGAAATATCTTGGTCTCCCCTTATCGGTCACACGCCTAAAAAGAATCCACTTTCAACAATTGGAGGATAGGGTCGCCGGAAAGCTCCGTCCATGGGAAGGGAAGCATACCACTATGGCCGGAAGAGCGGTCCTTGTCAAGTCGGTTCTTACAAGTGTGGTCATCTACTTCATCACCGTCCTTGATGTGCCTTTGGAGTCCCTCATGAAGATTGATGGCATTAGACGTGCTTTCCTATGGGCGGCTTGTGAGAAGGTTACCGGTGGAAAATGCAAAGTTAATTGGGAGCAAGTATGTAAGCCCAAAAGTTGGGGAGGGCTCGGAATTCTCAACCTCAAGAAGTTTGCCGCTGCTCTTCGTCTTCGTTGGCTTTGGTTTGAATGGGAGGAGGTGCCCAAACCATGGGTAGGCCTTGGGAATCCTTGCACCCCAAGCGATGTCAACATGTTCGCCGCCGCAACTAAGGTAGTCGTGGGAAATGGAGATAAGGCGAGCTTTTGGAGCTCTTCTTGGCTTGAGGGGATGCGGCCCATGGACTTGGCCCCTCTCATCTTCGGCATCTCCAAGAGGAAAAAATTTACGGTTCGCAAGGGCATGGAAAACGATTTTTGGGTCTCACACCTAAACTTGCAAGATGGTCTCTCCGTTGAACATATTTCTCAATTCGTCACCCTTTGGAGAGCGCTTCAAGATATCCAACTTGACCCGTCTACACCGGACAAAATAACTTGGAAGTTCTCCAAGGATGGCAATTATTCCTCTTCTTCGGCCTACAACATGCAATTCTTGGGGCAAACTTCCTCCACGATGCCTTCTTTGGTTTGGAAGCCATGGGCGCCTCCCAAGTGCAAAATCTTCTCGTGGTTGATCCTTCAAAACCGAGTTTGGACGGCGGATAGGCTTGAGCGGAGGGGGTGGCAAAATTGTGGGCAATGCAAGCTTTGCAACCAAGTGCAAGAAACGGCGGCGCACCTCTTCTTTAAATGTCGGTTCACCAAAAGGATTTGGTCCTCCTTGAAAGCTTGGCTTGGGCTCAATGCTATAGATCCTTTGGAGTGGGACTCTTGGGGAAGCGTCAAGGATTGGTGGGTTCATGTCATCCACAAGAGAGGCGCCAATCGGAAGGCCTTAACTTCGCTTGCCATGCTTGTCTCTTGGGAAATTTGGTTGGAGAGAAATGCTCGGGTATTTCAAAATAGGTCGGCCACCGCTTCTATGATCCTTCAAAAGATTAAAGATGAAATGGGTTTGTGGTCGCACGCTGGGGCCAAAGCGTTGTGTAATATTATGCCGCGAGAGTAGACTATATTTGTGTATGCCTTGCCCCTTTGGCGGGCAAGGCTTGGCTTGTAACACTTCTAAAACTCCTTCCTTAATTAATTAAAATGGCAAATCTTTTGCCTCGTTTCTAATAAAAAAAAAAAAATAATTTGAGGAAAAGCTTGGCACTATCCTTTTCCAGGATGGGCACCAAGCGGGACAATTTATCGAAAAAAGCATAATTCGTCGACTAGATTTATCCATACAAAAATGAAAAGGGTGAAAAGGTAATCAATGATCCAATCAACAAAGAATATAGGAAAAAGAAAAGAAAAGCTGCAATGCACATTGTGACAACATAACACAAACATTGGAACAGACAAGTTAAATAGTCATAGTACTGCAGGGAAAAAACATAAGCATAAAGTTATAACTAAATGATGTGTCAATCCAATTATAGTAACATAGACAGAAAATAACCTCAGGAGAACGGTCTGGGATGATTGTATCGGTTGCTCTGTAGGCAGCAAGGAAAGCCTCTTTTCGAATCATCCACTGAAAGAGAGAATGTGCAAGCATGAAGACGCACGATTAAGAAAAGGAAACATAAGTAGAGCGAAATATCATAAAGGAGGTTTAGTTACCGCACCTCCCTGATTAATTTGATATGGCCAGTCAAGTGTTTAGAAGGACCAGGTGCACAAGGAGGATAGGGAGGATTCCAAGGATCATTTTCTTCCATGCTTGATACATCCTTAGCTTGAGCACTATTTTCATCATAAGCAGCTTCAGTTGCCTTATTTTTGTGCGTTATATCCATTATGACTAACAGCCGTGGGATTTCAGTTCCCGTATTTATTTGCCTGAAAGCAAGTGCAGAATTACAATCCATGCCGTTACCATATCTTGTTAGTGTCATACTTTTTATTTAGAGAATTTGCGCTAGGCAACATGAGACTGGAACACTAGGCTTTTCAAACAAACCTCAAAACTACACTTAGTGGCCCTTTTATCATTTGGCAAAAAGAGCCGAGAGTTCACCATAAAGATAGTGAATTTCAGGGAATTTAAAAGTACTATCTGACTGAATTTAAAGATCATTGGACAAATGGGGCCTGATAGTACATTGTAATCGTGACACGCAGTAATGGCCAACGCTGATGTCCAAGACCATGATGACAAAATGAGGGCTTGTGTACACGAGAAACATGGTAGGTAAATGCTTGCAGATAACATGAGCATATATTAGCACACAAGTGTGTTTCACACATGACACTCAGGACCGAAAGTAAGGATGATTGAATCTGAAGCATATACAGCAGATTAAAAATTTAGGCACATTGCCGCAGATCTGTTCGAACTCGAATGAACCAAATATGATACTGTGCTTTTTTTCTCAAATCAGTAGAAAGAACCTCGATCGCGCAATTCGGGTCTAGAATTAAATTTATCGGAGTGGGGAGAGTCGGGAGAGAGGATAGGGTTCTGCGATTACCAGATGAGAGCAAGCACGGCCGGCTGGGGATGGCAGCCGGTGACGGTAAAGATAGGGTTTCGCTCGATTGCGCCGTCGCCAGGTTTGCGCCAGGGCGCCAGCGGCTTCGCGCGCTTCCCCTGCTGCAGTGCTGCTCCCTCCTCCTGGTCCACGAAACGAAGTCACACCCTGCCTTGGGCATGCCCGATGCCACCCAATATTGATCCCACGGCTGCTGCTTCCCCTTCTTTTCTCAACCGCAGCAAACAGCCCAGCCCACTTTGTTAGCCCACCTAAGGCAGTAAGGCCTAGTTCGAAGCAGAGGAGGGAAAACAGAGCATTTCCGCGGGACTGCAGCGACGGGAAGAGATTTTGGCTAGGAGAGCGTTGGCTGGTAGCACACGCAAATCTCCGCTCTTTCACTTGTATTTTTTTCGCAAAACTAATACTTTACTTGTATTTGTTCATGATTTTTGCAGTATTTATTGAGTTTTTTTTTTGCGAAACAGTATTTATTGAGTTCTTGCCTTCTAATTAACACTGAATGGCACAACCGACAAGTTAGCTAGCTTTTACATTCAAATCTATTTTCTTTGTTTGCTTCAGTAGCAATAAGCATGTATTTATTTTCGTGTAAGGGGGATATGATTCCTATTTGGTTACCTCAAGTTGGTCAGAAATTTAGGAACTTGGACGTTGCCTGATTACCTCAAAGTGATCCTTTGGATCAGACGGGCTTCATGTAGTTGCTACTCCCTCTTGTCCGAAAAAAAGTCGCGAGGTAGTTGTACGAGCAAGGTTGTTTTCCCACGACACTTTTAAAGTATCGGAGGATTAATTTACATGGAGCGGAGTACCGTGTGGCCAAGCTTCAAAAGTTCTCGACTTGAAGAATACTGAACCATTATGTTCTAAAGGGATGAACAAGAGAAGTGAGGTATGAAACTATACAAGACACCAAAGGAAGGAACATCGCTGTAAATCCAAAATTTGATGCTATATTGTGTCAAGTTTCTGAAGCTCATGCGTCTCATTCTATAGTTTTGCATATAAAACATGATAACTTGATGCTATGTTATGCCATCTGTTCGGCATCAACCGGTGCGAGTTTCACGATGCCGCTTTGGCGAGGAGACCTGTGCGTTGGCTCCTCTGCAGGTAGCACACGCAAATCTCCACTCTTTCACTTGTTTTTTTTCCGCAAAACTAATAAGTTACTTGTATTTGTTTATGATTTTTGCAGTGTTTATTGAGTTATTGCCTTCTAATTAACACTGAATGGCACAACCGACAAGTAAGTTAGCTTACATTCAAATTTATTTTCTTTGTTTGCTTCAGTAGCGATAAGCATGTACTCCCTCCGTTCCCAAATATAAGATGTTTTAGCTTTTATCCACATCCACATGCATATAAGTGTATCTAGACATATTTCATTTGTAGGTTCACTCACTTTATTATGCATGTAGACAACATGTGTAACACCTAAAACATCTTACATTTAGGAACAGAGGGAGTATTTATTTTGGTGTAAGGGGAATATGATTCCTATTTGGTTACCTCAAGTTGGTCAGAAATTTAGAAACTTGGACGATGCCTGATTACCTCAAGGTGATCCTTTGGATCAAACGGGCTTCATGTAGTTGCTATCAATTTACATGGAGCGTAGTACTGTGTGGCCAAGCTTCAGAAGTTCTCGACTTGTAGAATATCAAGTTATTGCCGAACCATTATGTTCTAGAGGGATGGAGAGAAGTAAGCCAGTAAGGTATGAAACTATACAAGACACCAAAGGAAGGAACATCGCTGAAAATCCAAAATTTGATGCTATGTCTTGTCAAGTTTCTGAAGCTCGTGCGTCTCATTATATAGTTTTGCATATAAAATTTGATGCTATGATGTGCCATCTGTTCGGCATCGACCGGTGTGAGTTTTACGATGCCGCTTTGGTGAGGTCTCTCTAGGTGGTTGGAGTTGGTGAAATCAGAGTCGCTGAAGATGGCTAATTCTTTTGCCACGTTTCAAAAACAGAACGGGCAACACATAACAGCCCACGCTTTCGGCCAGTACTCTTAAGTGATTGACGAGTACAATCATCGCTGCCGACCATTCTTCCAGATCTAGAGCCCTGAACATTTTTCACAGCGTCAACGAGACAACGATGCAACTGCCCGCTAACAGCTACTACAACCCTCTGCAGATAGCAACAACCTAACTAGTCGATCACCGACTTCTGACGCAAATAGTATAAGCACGGGCTTTTTCACTGCGAGCTGACGAGCTGTTCGTTGTCGATACTCTTACTTTCTGTTGGACCTGCGGAGCGCGTAGTCGATGGCAAAACCTTTATTATAGAGCTTTGCAGTTACAGTGCGGTGCTACAAGCCTACAACCAGAAACCGGGAAAGAACTGGACGTCATCCCCGACTTGATTTAGCAACACCAGGCATTTGCGTCTCCTGGAGTTCTTGACCTTGGCTCATGGGTTTGCTTATGGGGCAGTTAATGAGCAGCTCGATCCTCTGAGAGCCAAAAAAAAAAAAGACGATGCTTTACATGGGTGGATGTACATGCGTGTGAGAGATCGACTCTTGCGGTTTCCTTGGACCTAATTTCTTTCCTGAATTGTGCAATCTTTCTTGTTACTGGCAGGCAACGAGGCGAATGAGCATGCGAGCTTTTGACGAGGAGAAAATGAGCTTCTGATGATGCGATGAGGCGCGCGCGCGGAACCTGCTGCCTAGTTCGAGCACGAGAACGCGGTGCCGATTATATAGTGGAAAAAGGATCATTGCGCACCAACTGCGTCTATCTATGCGTTTCATTTCTTCTTCGTCGTATGCTTAATTAAATTACTCAAGTCTAAAGCAAGCAAGTGCGTAGCGTTATCTTGTTTCGCTTCCATCTGCAGAGGATCGATCACGGTTGCCGTTCATAGACGAGTAACAGGAGATTGATTTCGCAATCTTGTCGGCGCAGCGGACAAGACAATGCAGAAAATTCGTCGGCCCATGCATATGGGGATTAAGACGGCCCCGTCAGAAGCGGAGACCTGTTCTTCCGTGCATGCAAGAGCAATGGCTTGATGTTGCAAGTTGAGGCCAGATCATGTTGACTACACACGGAGACGAACCGTAATACTTAAAGTTGAATGCTGATATAATTGCTACTGGTGACTGAGATGGTGAACTGAACCATGTAAAACTTGCCTGGATAGAAGATGAAGAACAGTCATCAGCGAATTGGGCTCAGTTAACATGATCTTTGGCTGTAAGCAGCTTGATTGAAAGCTATCCAGACGTGGGACGTGAGACAGCGAGCGGCAGCTCGTCTTAACGGAGTAGTGTTAGTACTCAATTCAATTGAGACGATATTATTCTGTCATTTTCGACCCGTTTTCATGCGCACGCACCAACCAACAACCTCTGTCTCCTTAATATTGTACGTATTGTTTTTGTTCCCTTTTCGGCGAACAAAATTCATTGTTCAGTGGTGCGTTCGGCCTCGGCCAGATTGCCACGCCCCCGGCAGACGACAAACGAATGCAAAAACACGCTGCACTGCATGCATTATTGCGAGTATTGTATGGGTAGTGTTCAGTACCGTCCCACGACGAGCATGCGCTCGTGCTACTTCGATCGAGATGCACTGCACAATGCAGAGAGGACTGGATAGGATCGGTGGATAGCAACCGAGCCATGGAAAAAAAAAAGGAAAACATCCACAGAGGGCACCTACCCCGAGGGCACGGGCCAAGATATGGCCTCCGTCCCTCGCTGACAAGTGACGGCTCGGGAGCCCATATCCGATGAACATCCACAGAGATCGAGATATGCAACAGTGATTGTTGTACTACACTAATAACAGCATCCTCGCGTGCGTTTTCCATGCACTGATAGAAAGAATAGTTATATGTACAACCTCTGGAGGGCGACCGCACACCATACAACACAAAACGGCTAGCTAGACTAAGAGAGCAGCTGACTAAGCCCCTTGGCTCCCAAGCTCGCCCAATCTCTAGCTTCGGCCTTGATGACGTCCACCAGATCTGAGGGTCGGATGTTGTCGAAGATGACTGTGTTGCGATGCTTCCAGATCTACCAAGCCGTGAGCATAATCACCGATGAGGTGCCCTTACGCAGCTGGCGAGGGGTGGCGTGTAGGGTCGTCGCCCACCAGGTCGCGAAGTCATCATCAACAACCAGAGGTTTGAACGTGGGTCGAATCCACGCGATAGTACCTCGTGCCAAATCATCCTCGAGAAGGGGCACCAATTCAGAATGTGCGGCATTGTCTCCTCGGACTGATCACGAAACGGGCATGTCGCTGCATGTGGGAAACCACGACGCGCAAGACGTTCCCTGGTCCAGCATCTATTGATCTATCCATACATGCTAGCCATACAAAGAACTTCACCCTCGGCGGAGCCCAAGTCTTCCTGATCAACCTCCATGAGTCCGAAGGAAGAGGGCGTCATAATAGGATTTGGAAGAGTATTGCGAGTCGCTCATCCAAAGCCATACCATCCTATCCTGTTACTCAGACAAGTGCACCTCTCTTAGTCTCATCCAGGTCTGCACATACTGCAAAAGTGCTAGTAGGCTCGTCACCCCTGAGATGTCTCCGATCCACCGGCTCTCCGCCAGCGCCTACCTCACTATGTGACGTTTTCTACGTCTCCTCGGGATTAGTGCGAATAAGTCTGGCGCTATCTCCTTGAGGGAATTCCCATCCAACCATTTGTCCTACGAGAAGAGTGTAGAATCCCCGTCTCCCAGTACCATCTCTGTGGAAGCACGAAAGATTTGTCTCTCGTCCTGGGAGAATTGGATGTCCAACCCGCCATGATCTAAGTGGGTTTGTGCGCATCCTCCATAGCCACCGCACCCGTAAGCTGATCGCCGTGCGAGTGAGATCCAGAATACCCAAGCCACCCAAATGCAACGGGCGACACACCCTCGCCCAGTTGACATGACAATGGCCACCATCGCCCTCAGCTCGGACCACCCATAGGAAACCTCTCAATATCTTCTTCACCTGCTTGAGGATCTTCTTGTTGAGGCTCAGCACCATTTTCACTTAGATTTAACGTCATAAAGATTTTCTATTGTCTCAACGGCAACTATAGTTTTAGTTTACATTTATTTTTCAGATATTTTTGTTACGTTTTGTCTATATTGCAACCAAACAACTATTATTTGCAGATTCTTTTGTGTTTTCCAAATCGTAGAATTCAATATGGTGTTCTGTTCTTTTATCTTTTTTTCTTTGAGAGAGAATATGGGTTCTAATCCTATTTCTTTTCAAAATCCTGAACACAAAAGGCCCTAAACATTGGTGGACCTCTTGCACGAGTTTTACTTGATCTGCAGCAATTTACACATGCGTTGCGGCTTTTCAACCCAGTCCCGATGACAGCAAGACTGACAGAGGCTTGGGACTAATAATAACGCTTCAAACACGCGCTTCAGGATAAGCAGAGTAGTGGACTCTACCAGCGCACGGCCGTTCCCGCCTATAAAAGCTGCCCTCCGGCCCGCTTACCACATCGCTTCTCACCTCTGTTTACACCTCCACCAAGCTCCAACCCATCGCATCGCCACGAGACTAGACTCGATCGAGTGCTGTCCCTCTCTTCTCTGCCAGCAGAAACACCGGAGCCTACGCCTACGCGGAGCTTCGCGGCAGGAGCTGGCTAACCATCAGCAGGCCGCGCCGCCGCGCGGGACGACCGACGCGGAGCTGGCACTGGCGGGAGGCGGTGAGACGGAGGAGCAGCGCGGCAGGTTCCTGGTGCTGCGCCTCTACGAGGCGCTCAACGCCCGCGACGAGCGCCGGGCGCAGGAGCTGCTCGCCCCGGACCTCGAGTGGTGGTTCCATGGCCCGCCCGCGCACCAGCACATGATGCGCCTCCTCACCGGCGCCGACACCGACGACGCCCAGTTCAGGTTCGCCCCGCGCTCCGTCGACGCCTTCGGCTCCACCGTCATCGCCGAGGGAGGCGACGCCGCGGCCGGGCAGCTCTACTGGGTGCACGCCTGGACCGTCGGGCCCGATGGGGTGATCACCCAGCTCAGGGAGTACTTCAACACCGATCTCACCGTCACCCGCCTCGCCGCCGCCAAGAACGCCGTCTCTCCTAGCCACGGCTCATCCTCGTCGTCGTCGTCAACTACCTCCACGTCTTCGGCCCCCTCCTCGCCGGCGCCCACGCCCAAGTGGCCCAAGTGCCTGTGGCAGAGCCGCCGCGCTGACCGCGCCCGCAAGTCGCTGCCGGGCCTCGTCCTCGCCATCTAATTAACTAAACTGGAAGTCCGGGTGTTGGCGTATGGGCTGAGCTGAACTGCCTGCTAGAATTCAGGGATCCCATACTATCACTAGTATTGCTTAATTTGCGTGCTTGAATTAGCATGTGTGGTTTATCTGGTCTAAATTATTAATTATGGGTGATGATGTGTGCTACCTCCGCGGCAATGGCTCGCTATTGCGCCTGAATAAAAGTAGAATGTATTGTGATATGAAGCAATGTACTATGATGAGTTCTCTTCATTTGATTACTGCCTTCCTTATTTCCTTGGTCTTCACATGAACCGAGCGAGTTCTGCTTAATTTAATCTGACCATAAACTAAAAACTCCCACTAAGTTTGAGCAATTAAATAAAAACATACTACTTCATGTACTCGCTCACTTAGTCAGGAAACGATTCATCTTGGCAAAAAATGCATAATTTCAGGACAAATAATCCAAAGATTGCACGAAACCAGAGTGTGCATGACTGAATACAAGCACACGGAGATTCGGGGTACAAAGGTCTCCCATATCCAGGAGAAAAGTTCAGGATGTTGCTTTCAAACATAACCCACCAACAAACAAATCTTTGATGTGAAGTGTTCTCTAGATTACGGATGGCACCCGCGGAAGTGGAACACAAAGTTCGGTATTTTCTTTACACCATGGACTGACGCTTTTCCGGCCTTTCTGCATTTTTTCCAACTGAACTCTCCGTTTCCAAACATTTCTGACGTGTAAAAGGAGGTTGACCCATAAAAACCGGTTAGATTTTTCCGTCGATTGAGATCAGCTCGATCATCCGAAAAGCTAGTGGAGGATTTCAGAACCTTTTGTGAAAAGGAAGAGATAAATTGTTTGTAAGAAACCCAACAAGTTATACTTTACTTCATTTGGGGGAGTTCGGAACTCCACTGCCTACACGCTGAAATTTTCATCTACCTCGAATGGAGCTAAAGACAGAATATAACCCGACGAAATGAGGGGCAGATAAGTTTTTTTATTAATCATTGACTCTCTGATTGTGTCTGACAGCATCGCGCGAGATAACCTGACAAGAAACCTAAAAGTGATACGATAGCTGATCTCTGAAGTGATATGGTAGCTGATCTTTCTCAAAAGAGAATGGTGGATATTCTGGACTGTGGATGACGGCAGGTCTGGAAAATGTGCACTTTTTCGATTGGACCTCCATACTCATGTGTGTAACTATCTTAATTATTAGCAGTTGAAATTGCAATGTGTGTGAACCAGCTTACGTAGCTTTCTAGGTCTACGTCGATATACATGATCTTACTTACGTATCTTAATTATTACTCAGTTGAAATTGCAATGTCTGCGAAGCAGCTTACGTAGCTTTCTCTACGTCGATATAGATGAGCATTTCGGTATTTGTCCTTATGGCCGGCCATCTAGTTTTTTGTGGTCTCATATGTATGATAGATTGGGTCAACTTGTTACGATTTGAGCAGAGTGAAATCAATTTGTACAGCCTCATCGACCAGCTTTCAGGTCAAGCCAAAGCTCTGCAACAGAAGTTCAGTTCAAGCATCCCCCACACCATCGCCGGCTGTTGGCGTGGATGAGTGAGGACATAGGTGTCAGATGAAGTCATGGATAGCTCTCTCACGTGTGTACTCTGCAGATACACTTCCATGTGGATTGCAAAATACATGTCGTGTCTACCATTGGAAAAACATCAGCACAACATTTGCAACAAAAATTAGGATGAAAATCCCAGATACCCATGCTGGCGAGAGGAAAGGATATGCTCATATCAAGGTTCTCTCCAGTGAACTGAGTAGATAATATTGTGACGATGCTGAAGGATATGCCATGTAGTGATCACAGCCAAGACGAGATCGAGCATGCATCTCATCGATCGTGCCCGAGTTGGGAATTATCACCAAAGGTGTCCGACAAGAGAGAAGAGAGGACGAGACGAACAGTCACAGTCTTCCAAGAAAAGACGAAGGAAATGTCACTCCTAGCCAGTGGCAAACCATACTGCATCGTCATCGGCCGGGTCCAGCAACACGGCAATCATCGAAACTATTCCCCGGATTTTGCAAGTGAGCACGAAGCCACTATGACCATCGATCCTAGGCTATGTTACAACTTGGTGTCGGATCGAACGTGTCCCGTTCGCTCCATCGCTTTCTCGGATCCGGCTTGCTCAAATAATTGTACCATGCGCGTGATGGATGTGCCTGACTTCTCGTAAGCACAGCTAAGCGTGCACGTGCAGTCTAAGGCAGGGACTATTCACCAATGCTTGTATGAACCTTCGTGCTATCGACCGGCTATGAAATGATACCCGAGATGAACTTTTGCCTATGGCCATATCTTTGTTGTTCATGCAAGAATAAAGAGGGAAGAAACTGTAGAGTAGTGAAGCAACCCAAAATCTGCATAGGCAAGCGAGTGACACGGTGTGTGTGGAGACCTTATTATCAAGAGTTGAATCAACTTGTAAAATACACCAAGGACGGCAACCAACAGGTGCATACAGCCAATACCTGCAGCAGAAAAGAAATAAATGATTTGCAATTGTCTAAACTGGAAAGAGTAGAGAACAACTCGGGCTAAAAATTAAATTCATTATTGTAAAAAAAATGAATAAATTTGACCAGAGTTGAAATTGCAATGTCTGCGAAGCAGCTTACGTAGCTTTCATGTCATACATGAGCTTTTCGGTATTTGTCCTTATGGCCGGCCATCTAGTTTTCTGTGGTCTCATATGTATGATAGATTGGGCCATCATGTTACGATTTGACCAGAGTGAAATCAATTTGTACAGCCTCATCCACCAGCTTCCAGGTCAAGCCAAAGCTCAGCAACAGAAGTTCAGTTCAAGCATCCCCCACACCCACCATCGCCGGCTGTTGGCGTGAAGGAGTGAGGACATAGGTGTCAGATGAAGTCATGGATAGCTCTCTATCACGTGTGTACTCTGCAGATGAGTATATCTGACTACATGTATGCTGTTTCGTTCCATGTGGATGATTGCAAAATACATGTCGTGTCTACCATTGAAAAAACATGAGCACAACATTTGCAACAAAAAATAGGATGAAAATCCCAGATACCCGTGCTGGCGACGGGAAAGGATATGCTCATATCAATGTTCTCTCCTGTGAGTGAGTAGATAATAATGTGACGATGGTGAAGGATATGCCATGTACTCCTAGTGATTACAGCCAAGACGAGAGCACGCATCTCATCGTGCCCAAGCTGGGAATTATCACCAAAGGTGCTCGACAAGAGAAGATATGACGGAACGAACAGTCACTGTCTTCCAAGAAAAGGAGAAGGAGTGTCACTCCTAGCCAGCCAGTGGCAACCATACTGCAGCATCGTGATCTCGGGTCCAGCAACTTCGGAAATGATCGGAACTATTGCCTGGATTGTGCAAGTGCCGACCGGTGAGCATGAAGCCACTAATCATCCTAGGCTATGTTTACAACTACTCTAGGAGTCAGGATCGAACGTGTCCCGCTCGCTCCATCGCTTTCTCGGATCCATCTTGCTCAAATAATTGTACCGGGCGCGTGATAGATGTGGCTGGTGTCTCGTAAGCACAGATAAGCTTGCACGCGCAGTCTATGGCAGGGACTGTTTACCAATGGGTGTATGAACCTTCGTGCTAGGCTAGGTCATGCAAGGATAAAGAGGGGTGTATGCCAGCTTCCAGCTTCAGATACAAAGAACGTGGAGCATTGTTTCATCCAACATGGAGCAGCGGTTAAGATACAAACTTCGGAGGAGACCTTGCTATTTCATCAAGAGTTGAATCAGCATGTAGAAGAGACCGAAAGACGACAACTAACAGCTGCATACAGCCGATATCTGCAGCAGAAAAAGAAATAAATGATTTGCGATTGTGGAAACTGGAAAGAGTAGATAACAATTCCGGGATAAGAATAGATTCATCGGTTGGGGGACCTTCAAATCCCGAAACACTCTCGCGACATCATGAGCCATTCCAGCACACAACACTTTCGATTACACGGAGAAGCTTCAAGTGCAAAATATCAGGAGCTAAATCAGAAGTAACAGAACCAAAGATCACCATGTCCATGAGAAATAATCTTGTAAAGTACAGTCGGGGCCATCCATGACGACAAATTCTGGTTACTGCGGGTAAGAGCTTACACCAAGAGGCAATGTGTTGTGGACAATAACATGCTGGCTGCGTGCTGATGATATGACCATGTAGGTCTATGGTAAAAAGATTAGCAACTGCCATGCTGGCATGCTGAATGAAGTTTCTCACATATGCCACTAGTGCAAAAAGCCACATATGAGCTGAAATTGGTGTGACTTCTTGGACACTTATTTTAACAAAATTAATTGACACATATTGGCCAGCTCAACTTACTACACATCCTCACCCTCAAGAACAGCTAACTACACGGGGTTCAATCTTAAGCAAGCATAACTGGACTGACCTAGGCCAAAACCTATGGGTTTACTCTACTTTTGATATATGCGCACACCCACAATGAGGCCTACCCTAGTCTACCAGCCCATCTCGCTTAACTTCGCTTTCGGCCGAGCAGATGATTCCTCTGGAATTTTCCTAGTGGCACAAGCCACTGAAGTTTTCCTAGTGGCACAAACCCACTGCCGTGGATTCTCAATGTCATCACCGGTTGTAGTTGGTACATGCCAGCTTCCAGTTTCAGATTCCTGCATCCAAGGACGACAACATCATTTTATTCAGCACCTATTCATGTGCTACTGATGATGAGGGGTAATTCATTTTTGGCTCGAGTTAGATTAATCATCACCTGTGTAACAATTGAATATGGAGGCGGCAAGTGAAAAGTAGGACCACGCCCGGCGTATGTTAGCTTGACCTGTATAGAGTTCTTAGGGTTATTTATACTGAATTTCCAAGTAAATAATTGGAAAAGAATTTGGTTGCATAACTAAGGTTCAACATCAAGCCAGGACTTAAGAGCAACCTTTGCATTTTCTCATTAAACATGGAGCAGCAGTTTAGAAACAAACTTCCGAGCAAGAGATCTTATTTTGAGAATTTGTAGAAAATCCTGCGGTGAGAAACAAACCTGGTGCTTTTCTTTCCATCTTGGGAAAAAACTAGTGCCAAGCAGTTGAAACAGGTGGTCCCGCATCTCATCATTCGTAACAAGCAGCGAACGGCAACTAACAGCTGCGTACAGCCAATACCTGCAGCAAAAGAGGAAATAAATTATTTGCAATGGTGGAACCTAGAAAGAATAGAGAACAATTTAGGGCTAAAGATAAATTCTTCAACTGGGGACATCTCACACTGCTGTCCAATGAAATTTACAAAATACTGTAAAAAAGCACAATGCTTGCTTCATTAGAGCTACTACCGACCAACTTTGGTAAGCGACACATCTAATGATGCCTTTTCCAATTGTTATGTTAAGCAGGAAACATGGCCTCACCAATCATCATTGGAACCAGGCGGAGAAGAATATAGTGCTCCAGCATTTCGCCAACCCTCTAAGAGCTTCTGATTGTGTGGAAGCTTTGCAGGACCACCATTAACTCGGCCCCTATGCAAAACAATGAGTGGCAATTTCTTTGATTTCGTTATTCTCTGTATGCCATTTACAACAGAATTCACCTACAACAAAAGCATGGTTCATAATTGGTAGTGTTAGCTGTGTCCCTCTGCATATGTCAAGAATAACTGTATAATAGAGTTACTACTTTGCAGGACAAATGAATTTTTACCTGAGAAAAACTGAAAGCTTTGCTATTGTAAAGGCCAACGTTAGCAGCATCGATAACAGCATCGAATGGTCCATGGCGACGGAGCCATTCCTGCAGAACCAGGTTTTCAATTAGACAGAGAAAGCTTCAACTAGAATATGAGGAGTCAAATGAAAAGTAACAGAACAAGAGATTGTGAAGCAATCATTTCCACGTGAGAAATATACTTGAGATGTACAGTCAGGACCTCTACGATAACAAATTTTGGTTATAACAGGTTAAACCTTGAATCAAAAGGTAATGTGTGAGCAACAACATGCTGGCTGAGCACTGATGATATGACCACTTAGGTCGATGGTAAAAAAAATGACACTGGCAAGCTGAATGAAGTTTCTCACATAAACTACTACTGCTTCTTAACAAAAAAGACTTACATGAGAAGCTTCTTAAACTATGCTAGTTAACTCGGTACAGATGGGTGTTGCATTCTATGACTCCATAAAGTTTCCCACCACGAATTTAATTCAATCCAGTAAACAGGCTCGACCCACAAGCATAACACACGCAATCACTTTTTAAAATTAGATCTAAACATTCAAAAACTCTTTATCAACCAACATGACAAGATGGGGCCTTGAATCATCATTCTAGGTCTTATTGAACTCCATATACAGTGTTAAGGAAAGAGCTATATATAGACTAGCAGTACTGTATATTTCTTAGCAACACCTTAGAGCATCTCCACCGGGGGCCTCCAAATCGGTGTCCGGCACCCCCCAATTGAGGCCCAATTGGGGGGTGCCGGACACATGTCCAGCCAATTGGGGGGTGCAGCCCACAGCGGCGCACCCCAAACAAGCACGCCAAACTTTTGTTTTAAACATTCGTTCATAAAAAATTCCGGCGGAATTTAAACAAGATTTAACAAACTTACAATTTAAAATCTAAACGAGATTTAACAAACTAAACATAAACTAGGCAGAGAGAAAGAGGCCTATGCCGATGCCGGCGGCAGGCTACAGCTTCTCGCCAACCACTATAGGCGCCGGCGTCGACGAAGATGCCTGTTCCACGACCCACCGTCGGTGAAGAAGATGCCAATCCCAGCGCCGGATCATCAAGAAACTTGCATGCCTCGATGATCTGGCGCCGGAAGTTTTAGTTGCTATTGCCGTCGGCTACGAACTTTAGAAACATAGCCTCGGCTGAGCCGCTGAGGCTTCTGGTTTCGCGGCCGGCGCGTGGTGGGATTTGATCTACCGACGTGGCATGCGGCGGGGTGCCTGATGGGAAGCCTCTCCGGCTTCATCCGGTGTGTTAGGAGTAATCTTGTCAATATAGTTGGCTGGTAGAAGGAGCTAGAAGTATTCAGGGTATGTAGGGAGAACTCTAGAATTAGGAATGTTCTAGAGTAAGATATTTAGGAGTAGTATGACATATCTAGATTTTGTAGAGTATTCTAGAAGTATGGTGTAGGGTTTGGATTGTGCCAAATGGCAACAATCTTAGGGGTCATGTACAAGTATAAATAGGGGTACCACCCCTCCCATGTAAGCTTGAAGAAGCTAGTAAGCCAAGATGTAGCCTCTAGCATACGCTATGATATATAGAGCATATATGTGTATGTCATATATGCATATGTGTTAGTGTGTGTGCGTGTGTGAAGCACAGCCATATTAGAAGGGAGCTAAGTGATTTAGCTTCCAACACGGTGCCCCCTTCTCCGGTGATGGCGACGCTGCTGACCAAGATGCGTCTGGCGGTGGTAAGGGGAGATCGGGCAGCTCAGGGTCGTCATCGTCGTCCTCGCCGTCAGAGCGGTCGTCGTCCGATGCAAACAACTCCGGCGTAGGCTCCCGCGCGGCGGTGGGCAGGAAGACACCAGTGCGACGCTCCTCGTACTCCTCGTCCACCACGGCGTGCCAGTAGGGCGCCGAGATGGAGTACTTGGGGTCGAGCTTCTGCTCGTATGGCATCTCCCTCCACTGCCGCATGATGTAGTCGACGCGCTCCTGCCCGCTGAGCCGCGGCGCCACCGGCACATTGACGGCGTTCCTCACCCACCCATCCGGCAGGGTGGCGAAGTCCTCCACCGGCAAACTGTGGCGGCTGCACAGCCGCGCTCTCTCCAGCGAGAGCACGTATGGAGGCGCGTTGGCACTCTCCTCGCGCCACATGTCGCGCTGAAATGCCTTGACCATCTCCGCCTCCTCGTTGCGGCGGCGGTGTTCCTTCAGCTGTTCACGGCGTTGCTGGCCGCGACGCTCGTTGCAGCGGCGAGCATGTTCCGCCGAGAGGAAGTCGCGATGACGCCGAAGCTGGCGTCTCGCGGCTGCCCGCCATGCTTGGCGGCCGATCTGCTTGTGGAGAGTGAGAGGGAGAAGAGGTGGTGCGGGAAGAGGAGGGCTGCGACGTGCCGCGTTTTAAAGGCGGCCGGAGGAGCGGGGTTGGGTGGCCTGCATTAACGCCTAGCCCACCGGTTCGCCTGGCCACGCATTGACGCCGACGACGCGTGTGCAGGGCGCCGCCACTGGAAGCCACAGTGACGTCAACACGTGGACGGCGCTCGAGGCGTCGCTTCCGTCTGCGCCATGGGAACATGCGCGGCGTTATTGCGACGCGTCGCTCTGCACCCGCCAGGGGAACGGGCGCGTCGTTATTGCGACGCGTGCTGACAGGCGTGTCGCCGTCTCATCGCCTCGCCATTAACGTGGACGGAACGGCCTCCTGCACAGCCCTAATTACCAAGGGCGCCCGGGCTGTGTGTATGACGGCGGGCCACCCCTGTCGGAGGGCATGTCCGCCCCATGTCCGGCACCCCCGAGAGGGCCTCCAAGTTTGGTGGTGCCGACCCTTTGGAGGGTGCCGCTGGTGGCCGATTTTGGCGTCCGGACCCCCAATGGGCCTTTGGAGGGTCATTTGGAGGTCCCGGTGGAGATGCTCCTAGAAAGGTGCTATGTTAACGGAAACTGCATTGCATGTAAGAATTGTTGAATTAACTAGTACCCTGTGAGGGAGACAACTGAACACTGGTTCTGAAACTGTTAGCGGCGGTGAGCCACAAACAAAAGAATGAATTAGCACCCTAAACGTGACAGGATGGGCCTTTTGAATCCTCATTTTAGCTCTTATATGTTGTACATGGAACGACGGAAAGAACTATGTGCGCTAACACTACTGCATAATTCTTGGCCACACTTTAGAAAGGTGTCATGTTGAACGAAGCTGCATTGCGTGTAAAAATGTTGAATCAACTTGTAAGGGTAAGAGAATTGGAGCAAAAACAATGTACCTGAAACCGTACAAAATCCTCCCTGGCCTCCCGCTTGCATGCCAGTTCGGCGAGCGACTTGGCAAAGGTCTCTGTCTCGGAAGGATCGATGTCTATGCACACAAGCTTCTCCCCACAACGCTGGCATTTACTGTTCTTGTCGATCTCGCTCCGTCCAACGTCCCATTGCCCCTTACCAAGCCAGCCCTGGCCATGCCAGCCACCGCCGCCCTTCACCACCCCCTCCCTGACCTTTCCGGCGTCCCACTTCTCCATTCCCGCCTCTGCTGCAGCGTCCGACCGGAACCATGCCTCGACCACGTCGGCAGTCGTCTCGCACACCTGCCTGACGAGCGTGCGCGTCCTGTGCAGCACCCTGTACACCTCGCCGGCCCTCCCCTTGTCGGCATTGACGCGGAGCAACGCGGCGAGCTCTGTCTCCTCGGGCACGACCCCTCCGGCGTCCATGTGGGCCTCGACCTCAGCGGCCCCGTCGGCGTCCCCCGCGTCGCAGTAAGCGAAGAGGGCGGGGCCGTAGCTGCGGAGGCGCGGCGGGGTTCCGGCGGCAGCCATGCGGCGGACGAAGGAGAACGCCGTGGCGGGGTCCCGGCGCGCGGCGGCGAGGCGGGCGACGCTGGTGAAGGTGGCCTCGTTGGGCTCCACGCCCTGGGCCTCCATCCTGGCGAAGATCTCGAACCCGCGCCGGACGGCGTCTGCGGACTCAGTTGCGGCGTTGGAGCAGAGGTAGAGGAGGCAATTGTAGTGGTAAATGGAGAGCGGGATGGTGGTGGCCGGGTCGACCGCCGCGTCGTAGAGGGCGAGCGCGGTGGGAAGGTCGGCGTCGCGGGAGCACATGTCGAGCTGGCGCTTGAGGATGCCCTCGGGGGACTCGCGCGCGCGCCGGCGGGCGGCCTTGCTTCCGCCGCCCTGTGTTGCAGGCGGCGGTAGAGCTGGGAGGGCGGAACATTGGAAGCCGGAGTCGTCGGAGGAGGGTCGTCGAGTGCGGTGGTGGAAGAGTAGGAGTGGCGGCGCCGGCGGGCCAAGGGGAGGGGGGAGCAGCGCAGAGAGGGGAGGGGGGAGCGGCGCAGAGAGGGGAGGAGGCGCTGAGGGCGGGAGCGGAAGAGGAGGGCGGCCGTGGGGCGGAGGGCCCCCGCCGCCGCCGCTAGCCGCATCGTCAAGTCGATGGTGGATTGGACTGCACGACTTATCTGAATTTTCGTTTTGAAGGCAAACTGTCTGTCTGTCACTTATCTGAACTTACCTGAATTTTCGTTATGTTAGCTCAAAGCCATATGCAAGGAAATTGTTTGAAATTTGGTATTCAAAACATATCATCCTCAGTGAACTTCCTCTGTGTACTAATGTAACATGTTTGTAGAGACAAAACGTTTTATATTAGCGAACGGAGGGATAGTAAAAGTAAGTTCCAATAACTAAGTTTCAAATTATTATGTATGTATCTTGTGACTAATATTATTATTTTGGTTTCTACAGTCGAGATCATTCATTGACACACGAACTGCGGAAAAAGAATGCACATTTTAGGCTAGTTATAGTGGGGAGCATCATAAACTAGTATTATTATTACGCATATAGTACTACTCTATGTCAGTGCTTGCATAGTGGATACTAATACACGTCTTGTATCGTATTTATTAGGTTGTGCACTTGTCATGTTTTGGAATCCGATATGTTAAGTCCCTATGATACCGCTATCATTTCTCCTCATTAATTGTAGTGACATATTATTTTTTTGCCATCGTGGTATGCATGATACCACTATGCCTATAATTCCTACACCATCTCCCCCCGCCGTTGCTAGCCGCATCGTCTGGTCGGTGGTGGATTGGACCGCACGACTTATTTGAATTTTCGTTTTGAGGCAACTTTCTCTTTGTCAATTATCTGAACTTGTCTGAATTTTTGTTATGTTAGCTCAAAGTCATATGCAAGGAAATTGTCCGAATTGGCATTCAAAAGATGTCTGAATAATTTTGAAATTGGAACTTTTCAAAATTAACATTTTGTAAATCTAAACATTTTCAAAATCATATAAAAGTGACAAAAAATAGAAAAAGAAAAAAAAGAAAAAAGAAAAGGGAAAGAAAGAAAACAAAAAAAAGAAAGTCTGACAAATGAGCTGGCCCAATAGAGGGTCTGTTCAGACGGCGCAGTCGTCTAGCGCCGCTAACGAAAGATATATAGTAATTTGGCGCCTCACCCTCATTAAAAAAATCTACAACCCCTATAAAACAAAACAGAAGGCTCAACAAGGCCCAACAATAGAATATGATACTCATGGGCCGTCCCCACCCGTGAACCAAATGAGATTGGTTGACTTAGCGGTTGTTGACTTTGTGGTGACTTTGAGTCACCGGCACGTGGGCTCCACATGCCAGCGACTCAAAGTCACGTGACTTTGCCTACTACAAAGTCAGCCATGAACCTATACCGTGGAAATGAAACATGGGTCGACAGTATCGCACGTTTTTTTAGGCTTTCCCACGTCTACTGTTTGTCCCTCCTCGTAAGTCGTCCATGATTAATCTTAAAAGAAAAAACACTCATCATTTGGTGTTGCTCGTGACTCTCCTAGTAAATCCCGCAAAGTTCAGCTGCAACGTATTGGGCTTAAATTGGTTCCCCCAAGTCCCCAACCCACACAAAAAAATTGTTTTTTCAAAATCCTCCCCAAAAAATCTACTCATCAAAAAAACATTCTCCCCAATAGTGATTTTTGACTGTTGCAGGAACTCAGACTCTTAAGTTCCTGTAACTTTGAAAAGTCTCAAACGGAGAAATTAGTGGTTCTTGCAGGACCAGGTAAAACCTAACTGCTCTAAGTAATGTCATGTCCATGAAAATGGGCGCCTCTCCAACTTTAGAAGAACTAATCAAGATTTAATTTGTCAAAATGCTTTGCTGATCGCAACCCTTCTCTCCCCCGAGGTAAAACAAAAGGCAGCTACTTTTGCAACAGTCGTTAGCAAGCAGTAGAAATGATAGCAGCCTCTTGCACTCGCTCAAGCGTGAACGCGCGAGTGCGTGGAGATTAATGCCTGCAGCCTGCAGTGATCTCGTGTTGATTAGCTACGGTTTCCGGCTAAACTCTCTCCATCATCCATACAGCCAGGTACCCAGATCATCAGCTCTTCAGCTGTGGAAACTTCATCGTTTCCCGGAGCTATAGCCTCACGATCGATCTGTATGTGGATTCGCAGGTGCTGGCGCTCGTGCGGATCCCCTTTCCATTGCACCATTTGGTGCACCGTGCACAAGCTGCCGCTTAAAACTTGCTGCCTTTAGCTGTCGGGGCCATTTTGCAGCCCATGATCATGGGCACAGGCTCAATTGCAGGAAAAGGACACCGCCTGCTCCCCTTGCGACTTGCCAAGTGGCGCGCAGTTTATATCCAGGATAATGCGGCGGTTGTACATTTGATTTAATTTACACTTCCGTTATTTTATTTTATACAACTTATACATTTATCTTCCATCCCTCACGCCGCACCGATGCGATAGACACCTCCACCAACTTATGTCCGTCGAGTTCCTCTAGGCTGGCTAGCGGCTCGCCCGACGCCGCCGCCGAATCTGACTGCTCCCCCTAAAATTCAGTCGGTGTGAAGTCGATTGAGCTACCCCTGGACAACACCTCCTCCGAGTCCGACGGGCGTGAGGTCCATGAAGGTACAACATGACCGATCTCCCATAACTTCCGTGTTGTGTGGCATTGTACAAGTGCTAAATAAACAAATGGTTTTGTCCGTCAAGACAATTTATAGTCAAGCTGAAGTAAGTTAAAGGCGGGAGCACCATCTATTTCCATACTTAGCGAGTTTCTTAAAGAAGCGGGAAGAGAAAATATTATATAAATGACTATATCAAATAAACCGTGTGCTAAATTTTATCATCAGACATGATTGGATTAAGAAACTCGTGTGTGATAGTTCAACAACGCACACGCAGGGGCATATCCAGGGGCGAGCAGGGGCCAAACACCCCCCAACGATCGGCCCCCCTAAATATATGTACGACCAATTACAGCAGGTAATCACGTAATTAGTCTTAGAGATTGTTTGGTAGCCATCATTTCGAGTCAGAATCATGGAATTCATTTGTGATTCGATGCCAAACCTGTTTGGCTGGCATGGAATTGGACATGTCATTTCATTTGTAATTCCAGCGAATGACATGTACGTTATGCCAATTCCTATCGCTAACCATGTCATTTAACTTTTCAAATTTATACTTCTTATAAAGCAAAACCACACTAACTTATAATTAATGATTCTATCTCAACATGAAAGGTATCCACATCACTTACTATTTTAGCCAACCAATTGTCCACATCATCCCACTAATATTCATTACTTATTGTTCATCTCTACATGCAATTATCCACATCATCTTTTCCTTTAGCCATTAAATTGTCCATGTCATCCTTTTTTATTTTGTAGTTTGAATGATAAGACCACACAATTTTGCAAAGTACTTATCAAATTAAATCATTTGTTAGGGGGACAACGGAATTAGTTGCCTTTGCTTGCACATTTCTATAGTCTACTTCAAATTTTATGCGTTTATTAGTTTTTTAAGAGATACCCGCTGCAACGCGCGGGTTTGGTTCTACTAAATAAAATGATAGAATCATCATTTTTGTAAATGAAATGAAATGATGGGTGCTAAAGGAGCTCTTTTTTGACGAACTAGGGCGGGGAGTTCCCGCATTGCATTATAGAAGGAGAGAATTGATCCAGTTAATCAGGGAAACCGGACCCAAAAATCATACAAAACGCGGTTAAAAAACCGCACACTCTAACTCATGGAACATCGTCTGTGCCTGAAACAAGGGAACCTAAACCCAAGCTAACAGGCCACACCACAAATCCAACTAAAAGAACCTCTCCAAACACACACAAACTCTCTACGCTAGAGATGCACCGAAGTGCACCCTCCTCACAGAAGGGATCAGGCATTGCTCGCAACTAAAGCTCGAACAGCCTCCATCACCGCGTGTCACCGGTGTGTGCTGCTTCTTGTACATCTGCAAATAAAAATGCATCTTCTCATCTAGGACCTCCTCGGTGACTTTCCTTTTGCTCTTGAGTTTTGGGTTCTCCGAAAAGCTTCCGCCCTCCTAAACTCGGCGCGCTTGGCTGCGGGAATGACACAAATTTTTTCTTCTTGTCCAGCCGGATACTTCGTCGCTCGGCCAAAGAGGGAGCATCCTCCCGAACCTGCTTGTCCTTGGCATGTCGGCACTCTCTCGGCAGAGTTCCACCATCAAGAATGGCATGGTCTTCTCCTGTGGCTCAATCGCGTCAAACTGGGCCATCACCTTCGCGATCTTCTCCTCCAGGCTAGTGGCATCAGTACCCCTCAACTCCTCCAATGTCAAAGGCACAAACATCTCCACTCCAAGATCCTGCACCGAGGGCACCTGCACCACCGGGAAACATGCTCCGCAGCAGCCACGAACGTGGAGGTGGAGTTCAGGGCAAGCACCGATCGGTCACACCCCTAGGGAGTAGCAACCAAAAAGATCGAGACCACCATCCATGCAGCCAACATTGACAGCAGACGGCAAGGAAAGCCTCTCGATAGCAGCCTCAGCCCGCTCCATCAAACTCCCAACACGCTCCATCAATCCCTGCACAGATGCCTGCATCTTGAGCTGAGCCGCGACCATCTCCTTAAGCTGAGACGCGACTAAGCCTCGCAGCTCTGCCCGCAACAGCGACGCCTGCTCCTGCTCGCCGCAATAGCGCCCCCTGCGCCAACTGAGACGCGCGCATCTCCTCGAGCTGAGACGCCACCAAACCCTGCAACTCAGCCCGACGGATTCTTGCATCGCATCAGGTGGAGCCGCCGGAATAGCAGACCCTCGGTCCCCTTGCGCGGGAGGAGGTGCGGCAACGAAGCCCAGGAACGGCCCAAAGGACGGCGCGGACTGGTTGCCGGCGACCCGGAGCACAGGAGTGCTTTGGCTGGCCTGCTGGTGCTAGAGGCATCACGCTCGCGGTGGCCGGGGCGGTTGCAGGCTAGGCACCGGAGTTGGCCTTGGCAGCCAGCCACGCGATGACCACGCGCCAAGCAACGGAAACACCTGCCCCGCACCCTCCTCCGGAAGGCCATGGCTCGGTCTTCACCCAGCCGAGGAGGAGATGGGATCGGCAAGCTCCGCTCCGGTCGGTGCCGATTGCGAACCACCTGCCATCCTAGCTCGTCGTCCACAGCCTCCGGACCAGCAGAAGCCGGCAGCTCCACCACCCGCGGCTTGAAGTTGGGCGGGCCGATCTGGAGGAGGCGGCAGTCGCGTCAGGGCAGCCGGCGCAGCCGATTATCGATGGCCGGGCTCCAGGAGGCCCATCCCCCGCACCGCAACCACCGGAGGGCAGGCACGAGTTGCATCTGGATCGGGGCAGTCTTCACCACGAAAGAGGGGGCTGAGGGGAAGGGCAACAGCTGAGGCGGGGTGGACAGAGGTTGGAGAGGCCATGGGGAATGCTTTGGAGGTGGGAGGGGTTGGCGGGGCGGAGCTATGCGGCGGCGGCGGCGGAGGCTGCGAGGTCGCCAGCGTCGCGAATCTCTAGGGTCGCTAAAGGAGCTCTTAGAGCCCAAGTCTGGTATCCATATAACTAGGTACGTATTCATCTAAGCCCAAGAAAACAGCCCATTAAGCCATCGTGGATGGTAACTTGAAAAAATATCTTCTTTTTTTGCGTGGAACCTGAAAAAAAATCGATCAGTGAAGTTTCCGTGCGTACTTTGCTCAGACCGCCGCCGCTCAGCCGCTGATTGATCCTATTGGCCTAGGGCGCCTGTCTTCACTCGCTAACTACATCTCCGTCGAAATGAGATGAAGATGCTACGGCCGCCGCCCCGGTGCCGGCATGTCCCCGTGCAAGCCGCATCCGGACGCGGTCACGCCATCAAATCCATGGAGAAAAACCACACTCACATCTGAACGCAGGTATACACATACTAGTAGCAGTAGCTTCTTGTGGAATACAACCTGTTAGTCTGGTCTGTGCTTTGTACACAAGACGATGATTTAGTTATTTTTACTGCGTGATGGTAGATTTATTTACTACGATGATTTAGTAGTTGGCTTCGTTTCTTTATCAAGGACACACAACTATTTTGTGGTCTTCACATTAAGAATGGAATAGAAGTTTTACAGTGAGGATTACATACGGCTCAGCCGTCCGCTCCTCTCTCCCCTCTACGGACTACTCCTCCCGTCTATCTGCTCTTTTCCTTGCTTCCTCCCACAGCGCGAGCTCCTCACACACCCTTCTCTTACTAAGCTGTCCAAATTTGTCTCCTTATTTTCAAAAACTCTCTGGTTTCTTTCTAACCAGATTCTTCTCAAGCCGGCAATCAGAATTGCTGCAGTTTTCTTTTGTTGTTTCCCCTTGAGTTGCGTGAGTATGGTAAGCCACCAATCTTTCACAGATGACTGTCCGTTTGGTGTAATATCTCGGTGATGTAGTTTTTGGCAAAGTCTGAACCAGAAAGTCTTCGTGAATGAGCAACCTGTCATGAGGTGGTCAAGAGTTTCAGGTTCTTGATCGCAGAGGGTACAGACTGCCGGTCCTTGCAGGCCTCTTTTGGCGAGACGATCTGCTGTCCAGCACTTATTTCGCATCACTAACCAACAGAAAATTTTCTCCTTCAAAGGTGCACTGCTTCTCCAGAGTGTTGTTGCGTAATCAGCTTCTATTAGGCCATGAAATCTTGCACGATATGCTGAAGCTGCAGTGTAAACTCCAGTTGCTGTCAGCCTCCAACTGAAACTATCTTCTTCATCAGTTAATGGGTTGCATTCACGAATGGTACACCAAAGATTCATGAACTGAACGATCGCAGCAAGTGATAGGTTCCCGCGGATATCTTGTACCCATCTCCCATTAAGCAAAGCCTCCGCCACTGTTCTCCTCTTGGCACCTCTTGCTGTAGCGAATTTGACAAGATCAGGTGCAAGGTCACTGGGGCTGCATCTATTGAGCCATCTGTCTGACCAGAAGAGAATTTTGTCTCCTTTTCCCAGTGAGCAGCATAGTGCCGCTTGGAAAAGGCTCTCCGCTTCCGGCGAAAGCTTGAATTTCAGACCAGTCCAAGCCCGGAGTTCACCAACGTGCTCAAACCACCGCCAACGCATACGCAGGGCATCATTCAAGAATCTGATATTATGAACACCGAGACCCCCAAACTTTGTAGGCATGCAGACTTGATTCCAGGCTATTCTCTTATCTATATGTATCCCTATTATCTCAGGGAGGAAAACGAACACAACATAAATAATACTCCTTCCGTTCCAATTTAATTGACTTGCTATGCACCAAATGTGGATGTATCTATACATGTAACATGTCTAGATACATTCACGTTTGGTGGATAGCAAGTCAATTAAATTAGAACGGAGGGAGTATGTTTTTACAAGCCAATTGTGTCCATAATTTCATCAATTAGAAATTTGATTTTCTTTCATACTGCCAAATATAAACTTGGTATATAAACTGTAGATACATACAAATTTGGATGAAGTTGAGACATCTTTTTGTGAACGGAGGGAGTAATTGTTTTCTTCGCCCCCTCATATTCAAATCCTGACTCTGCGCACACGACTAAACTAGTTTAACCGTGTGCGATAATAACGCTTACACAAATAATGTTAACTAATATCATGAATAATATATTAATATTTATGAACAAAAGGCATGCGAGGCTCTTTTAATATGTCATTGTCGTCCTCGTCGGCCTCCTCAGCCTCGCGCACAGCCGCTATGCCCCCCTCAGCCTCGAACTCAGACTCCTCAGGCTCACGCTCAGCCAACTCGCACAGCTCGAGATGCGGCAAGGAATTCTCTGGCGTCACCGTTTTCGCCACCCGCGTTCTGTGATTCCACAGTGGCGCTGATGTGTTCACTAAGAGTAAACGAGAGGGGATAACACACACAGAAAAAGAACATACATGTCGATTGGTAGGTTTAAATTGCTCAATCCATACTGTACGTTTTGATCTCTTCCATTGATTTAGTTTTTGTTAATTAATTCCCGTCTCTTGATGGCGCTTTGTCCCTTAGTTGTTTAGAACATGTTGGGAATTTTTTTTTATGGCGGATAGATTTGATGCGACATAGACATGGATCCTGTTAAAATCCTCATGTTACACAACTGGACAAACGACAGGCTGTAAAAAGTCTTTTGGATCATAGAATAAGTTAAGCACATAATGTTAATGTAGATAAATAGGTGTCTAGATGACACAGCAATGTAGTTAAGCACATAGTGAGATAAATGGGTGTCTAGATGACACAACAATGTAGAGAAAACCCCGCACCACGATCTTATCAATCGTGATGCGAGTTGACTAGGCATGCCAGCCATGTCGAGCCTGATCCTTTTTGTTACGCCATCCCATGACCTGATCAGACGTAACGGCTAGAAAACTAACACTGCAATAACTGAATTTGCACGCTGGCGATATTACAAGGTATATCTGCTAACTTTGAAACTAATTGAACAACGTAAAAGGTTTATTCGGCAACACATATACCTTGTTGTCGCACCTCACAGTTGAGAAACACTTTAAGCTCAGATCTTGCATACAAAACTTGAGCACCGTACTGCGGTTGGAGGGTCATCACACTCATCGGAGCATGGACATAGGATGGAGAGACATCCAATGCAAACAGCTGGAGGACCATGGCAAGCGCCAGCTTTGCCTCAGACATTGCAAGATTCTGGCCAACACATATGGTAGGGCCCATCCCAAAGGGCAAGTACGCGCCGAGGTGATAACTCTTGCCCTCTGCAAACCTTGACGGATCGAACTCCTCTGCGTTAGCGCCCCATATGTCAACATCCCGGTGAATGTGCATAATAGGCACATTGACCTGCGTGCCGGCAGGGATGTCGAGGTTGCCCAACTTAATATCCCTAGTGGCTGTCCTGTTGACAAACACAGCTGGAGGATAGAGCCTCATGGCCTCCTTCAACACCATAGTCACCTGATATCATATCAACATAGCCAAGTTGTTATTCACTACTCCATCCTTTCCAAAATAATCGATGTTCTAATTTTATCTTAAGTGAAACTACTTTAAGTTTAACCAAGCTTGTAAAAAATATATGAACATCTAAAACACCATTTTACTTTTATTACATCAATCATACAATACATTTTCGGAGATTAAGCGTTGTGGATGTTGAGACATATTCTAGTAAGTTTGGTCAAACTTAGATAAAATAACGATTATTTTGAAATAAGCAAGTATGTTTCGATAAGGAGATAGCATAAAGAATATAAATGGATGTAGTATTCCGTGAAAAGTAGGACTCACAATTTTGAGACCTCTCAGGTTATCCGCACTTGGGTGCTCATACTTTCCGCACACTTGATAGACTTCGTCGCGAGCCTTGTCTTGCCATTCTTTATGCAATGCGAGAAGAAGTGTCGCCCATGTCAATACATTTGCGGTACTTTCTTTACCGGCAAAGTAAAATGTCTTGCACTCATCAATGATATCTTGGATTCCAATATTTAATTTGTTTTCAGTTTTGCTGGCTGATAGCAACAAGCCAAGGAAATTTTTCGATTCTTCACACTTCTCTCCATTGATCTCAATCAATTTACGCAGAGAACTTTGGATTTCCTGGTTTAGGAAATGCCTTCTTCGGTTCTTCTTTGTTGGTAAAAACCTAAGAAAGAAAGCGGCCATATTCTTTTACCCTCAAGTGCAACGTTTGATTGAAGAGCATGAGCAGCAACAAAGAGAAGCAAAATCGTCTTCATTAATGTAGAAGTGAAGGAACATGTAAAAGGAACTACATGTTTATTGATAGAGATGAAGTGGTGACCCAATACCAAGTGTACGAGTTAATCTCACCTGAACCCAGGAAAATAGAAGGTTCTCATTGCAAGGATGGCGAATTGTATTTGTTCTTCTTGCAATTGAAAAATCCGCTTTCCTTCCTCATAGTTGCTTCCAAATGCCACAGAAGAAATGACAGTCGCAGTCCAAGCATGGAATTCTTTATATACATCGATCTCAAACTCAGTGCGGGTTTCTCCTTGGATTTGCCATTTATCTAGCATGCATGAGGTGAGAGAACATATGTCTGGTATCCAGCCCTACAAAGAAGCGACGCATTATCTAGAGCAGCAGTAGCGTTGATGACTTGTTCACGGAAGAGAAGAAACATATAGAGCTAGCATAGGTAAAGAAATCAAGAAACGCCTCCTCACCTTGACCCTGTCGATGAAGAAGGCGGGCGCGATGAGACGGCGGCGGTGCACCCACGCTTCCCCGTTGAGCCCCAAGAGGCCATGGCCGATAAGCTGTTTAGCGAGCGGGTTGCCGCCACCGCTGGAGCCAGCCTTCTGGAAGGTCCTCGTAGAGTCGTTGAGCACGGCCTTGGCGACGTCCGGGCCGGAGACGACCAGCCGCGGCAGGGGTCCTAGCCAGAACACGAACGGCCAGCCGTAGCGCGCCGGCCACACACGGTACTGCGGCGCCACGCGGCCGACGATGTCGTGGTTGAAGGAGGCGAGCGGCGTGGCGTAGGCGGCTTTGAGCAGGGCGCCGAAGTCGAGCCCATTGCCGGTAATGAATCTGCGTGGGGTCCCCGGATGCCCTGCCGGCGTAGGCGGCGCTCAATGCGGTGCGGAACCCACAGGAGGGAGTGGACCAGGCGGAGCACGTAGGCAAGCGCCGGGAGGAGAAGGAGGAGCAGGAGGAGGGGAGGGCGACCATCGCTTACTGCTTCGCGAATGAATGGAATGGGGTTTTGCTCCGGATCGATCTCATATGTAGAAGAAGTCAAGAAGAACCAACAGAGGAGTTTGACTCTCGCCAGTACTTGTTGATTCGCCCCTGATTCGCTCACATGTCGTTTCTGAATAATTTTTGGAGCAAATCCTTGCTTCTTGATTCGCTCCTTTGATTATCTCTCCTACTCTCTCCCCACTCCCCTCCATTGAGAATCTCCTAAAAGATCACCTGTATGGTAGCCGCCTAGAATTTTTGAGCTCGAAAACGAGAAGCAGGGCGGCCATCGCTTACCACGTGGAACGAATGGAATGGGGTTTTGCTCCGGATCGATCTCACATGGAGAAGAGGAGTTGACTCTCGGCCGGCCTCGGAGCAGGTGGCCGGCCATTACTTCTTGATTCGCTCACTGTCATATCTGAATATTTGTAGAGCAGTGCCCCTACTCTCCCCACTCCCCGCTGTTGAGTATCTCATCAAAGATCACTGGTATGGTACAGCCGCCTAGAACATGTGAGCTCCAAACGAGAGCGCTGGTAGCTGCCCACGTTCCGGCGAGATACTCTGACTCTTTTCCCGCATGCGCTGGTTGCCTGGTTTCCATTCCCTCTAGCTAGCCATATCAATCCCTTCACCTACAGGATGATTACCATATTCCGGTTGGTGATTGTGATTTTCACTACGGCCTGATGCATCAAGTGAATGATGGGTTTATTTTCTGTCTCTTAATCTCAAGCGTTTCCTTTGAGAGGGAGACTACCAGTATGTATAAAATTATTGGCATATAGAATTCCCGCATTTTACACTAATATTCAGAAAATGAAATGCATGTGCCCTATACTTAGAATCGGATGAATTCATTCTAACCAAATAGGGTTGCTTGCCAAGCAGTCGTTGTTTCGAGGATTACTTTGGTACCTTTTTAGATCCTTCCTTGCAGTCTTCCCATTTTAGCATCCAATTGAGCCTGCTAATTCTAGTTTTCTCGCGTATTGAGGCCGACATGGACTTATATATTATCTCTACTTTTCAGGTCAAATTGAGGAATGGAAATTTTGTTGGATCGATGATCTTCTTTACTAGATCACTATGCGATGGACCCCATTAATTGCACCAACATGTGAAAATTCCAACTCGAGATGTACGCTTGACGGCTTGAGAGCTCATACTAGCACACACAAAAAAAACACCGGCCGGCCGGTAGCTGCATCGATCTGGTCAAATCAGATCAGTTTAGATCTGCATCGATCTGATCTGTGATAAATTGTTGCAATAATACTACTCCTACAATTTAACATCTGTGAATAAATAATCTTGTATGATTAAGTTGGGTGCAGTGAATACCACAACAGCATAATCATGTAGACGCTTCCTGGAGTTGTTTTTAACACTATTACTACATGTTTCGTGAGACTATTTCTGCATTCTCAGTTACTCAGCAACACGTGGATGATCTGCTGCATATACTTCTCTGGGAATTCAGTGGTATTCACTTGGATGATCTGATATAGATATTTCCTTTTGGGTGTATGAAAACTGTAGTATTCAGTGGTATTCTCTAACTTCGTGACCTCCGGTGTGTTTCACTCTTTTAAAAACTGTAGTATAGGGTGTTTGAGATGGGTTAGCGAGTCAGATCGGTTAGGTAAAACATATTGATAGTTTTTTTGTCACACTTCCTATTAGATGTATGAGATACTTAATTAGCATGTAGTCTGCAACTCTGCATACTGGAAAAGGGTGAACTAAACATGTATTCTCCTAAACAAAAATATATTTAGTACTATGCTGTGACAGAGATTCTCTATCGGGCGTGAAAATACTTCTTTAGACTCACGTGAGTAGTGAGATTACCTCTTAGGTGCATAGCGTACTCCTTTGTGCTTTCAAAAAACTGATGTGTTTGATGTTAGAGAAGGGCTAAAAGTCAAGTTATGTGATACAGAAATTGGTATGTCCTGGTCACACTCTTGTGTTTCTATCGAATATTTAGAACAACCTCCCGAACATAGTTATCATGTTTCACGGAAAACATATAAGAAAGCAAAATGGATGGTAGCACCCAGTAGCAGATCTAAGTTACTTTGATGGTCGTGTTAATAGGGGAGGTTCTTCGCTGTTGTGTTTTATGCATGCTCGCCAAAATTCCCTTTTAAGAGAATTCTAGCACAGATTACTTTGGGAACATCATAAAAACTATAATATGCCTTCGATCCTAATTGACTTTTATATATCGGATGATTTCAGCTTGCTCTGTTCAAAGATACATTGTATACTGAAAACTATAGGAGAGGTCCTAACACTCTATAATTTGTGTTGTCGCTTGAAATATAATTCAGTAGCATCTGACAAATGGTAGTCTGAAGGAGTTGCCTCCGGTTCGTCTGACAGTTAGAACACAGGTCGATGATACCTCGGCGCAGCGTCATATCAAAAATAAAATGATAGTTTACATTGGCGAAACCCCGAAAAGAGTTCTTTTATTCTGTCGTGTCATGCCTTTGTGTTTACTGTTTAGTTTTGCTTGATCTTCCTGTTAATTCCTTGATGTGTTGTGGTGTGAGGAAAACATGCTTTTCTGTCACTACCAGGGCCTATGTATTTTGACGACAGAGAGTACCTATATTAGATACTGTGTTCTCATGATCTTCAGTCCGGGGCAGCTACCGGATTACCATGGAGTTATTTAACTCGGATGGAATGAATCTATAATGTTGGGTTTCTTTCTGTTCATGTTTGTAGTATAGCCCTATGAAGCACAAAGCGATCAATCACAAATGTATACTACTCCCTCCGATCTATAAAAACAGTCGGAAGTTGTACATACGAATTGTGCTGTTCACGTTGTTTGCCCACGACACTTTTAACGGATCGAAGGGAGTATTATCTTGTGTATCCATACTAGCCTAATGGGCCAATACTCGAATAACTGACTCACTTTCACTCTTTTTTTGTAGTAGCTGTCAAGCCCTGAAAATAATCTGGTGAAAATTGCTTAGCTTTAGGTTTAACAGAAAATTTGCGACACCTTTTACTCAATTTAACAGAAAATTCTCAGACTACCCGATTTAACATATTTTGTTCCACTTTTTACCCTCTTTTACGTTTGACACTGATCTGATCGGTGGGTCCCAGTTGCAGTCCGATGTGGCCATGCCGAACCGGATTTTTTTTACTGGGCGTTAGTCAACTAACCGGTTTAGACAAGCCGGGTCACCCGACTCGAGTCGATCCACACCCGAGCTTCCTACGCCGCGGTGCGTATCTGGCTAAGCTGGACCAAGTCGCCCTCCACGATCGAACATGCGCGGACCAAGTCACCCCTTCTCTTTTCCCCTCCGCAACCTAACGATTTGGTAGCAGCGCAGAAGATCTGACGGCGTCGGCAACCCGCGCTGAAGTTTCATGGGGGTGATGAGAGGAGGAAGCCGTCGGAAAGAAGGAATGCCGAAGTGGGCCGCGCCACCCGAGGGACCGATTAGGTGACTCGGCACGCCAGTAAAAAAACCCTTCCGGTTTGTCATGGCCACGTCGAACTGCAACTGGGACCACTGTTTAGAACGGGTCAAACATAAAAGAGGGTAAAAAGTGGAACAAAGTGTGTTAAATCAGGTAGTTTTGAGGATTTTCTATTAAATTGGGTAAAAGTTGTCACAAATTTTATCTTAGTGGTTAAAAAGTAGAATTCACTCTAGATTTTTGGATAAACCACCCTTAGAATCTGAGTCAGTTGAAGGACAATAACTCAATAAGGCTTTGTTCCACTTTGGCACTGGAGTGTCTTTGATACAGTATTTTGAGTCTTCTCTTCGAGCTACCGTGGATGGTCATGTTAGGATTATCTTCAACAATACACCTAGATACCTACATTCCTAAGTGCAGGGCAGCACATTACTTAACTGCAAATTGGTGGTTACAGTAAATTAATGTACAAGCATTTGTCCCTTGTCCAAAGCCAATACTCTATTTGTATAATGATTTTTTTTCAGTTAACATTTAAAAAGAAATCATGTCAGTTGTATTTTGGATAAAGGTATACTCTTACAGTTTTATATTATGACACATTTAAAAAGAAATTCTGACACTTGTATTGCCCCAAATGGTTTGTAGACATTTCATAGTTTTTTTTTTTAGAATAACACCACCGCCTTTATTTAACGTTCAAGATACATCGGAAAACCCAGGCCGTCGGGAGGATGTATGAACCAAACCCTGCGTCCCTGGTCATAAAACACTGCACTTCTAGCTAGTCTATGTGCCTCTTTATTCGATCTTCTACTCTCATGACAGAAAACAAGCACCTCCAGCTCACTCCGAGCTGCATTGATCTCCTGGACGATGTCGAGGTGTGCCCTCGGCAATTCCCATGGTTGCTATACCTAGGGTTGATTGTGTGGTAGAGAACGCGTAGTATCGGTGGAATCGACGGCTGACAAGCTGGATTTACCCAGGTTCAGGGCCCTCGAGTGAGGTAAAACCCCTACTTCCTGCTTGTCTGTGTTTATGGTATGAATATGAGGGTTACAAGGTTCGGCGAGCTGCTGATCTCGTCGAGGTTCTGGTGGCTATGGATTCCTTGCCCGATCGATCACCCTCCCAGCCTTTATATAGGAGGCTGGGTCTCGGGAAACATAACCGACCAAGGTTACATGTATGGAAAGCCTTAACCGACTATAACTTGATCTAACTTGGAAAACACTCTTCGTCTTAGGCCTTCCTTCATGGGCTTCGATTAATCTTTGGGCTTCTTTGATCATTACGTGCACCAGGTACCCTTAAGTTGGGGTACCCGCAGAGTATAACCTCGTCATTAGCCCCCGAGTACTTGCTTGACTCGAAGAATCGAGCATGTGCTCCCTTCATCGTGCACGTCATAGTCTTTGCTTTTATACTCCTGATCCGACGTAGTCCTTCTACTCTTAATTTGTTTCGATTGTATGCGTATGTGAACCAAGGGATATTAACATAGTAGGCCTGACTCACTCGAGTACCGAGCTCAGCTAACTGCTTACTTGAGCAAAAACCTTACTAGTCTTCAGTCAGACTCGAGTCCTGGATTCGAGCCTGGAACGTAATCGAAAGATTTTGCCTAGGGATATTGACATAGTAGGCCTGACTCACTCGAAAATCGAGCTCAGTTAACCGCACATTTGGGCGAAACCATACTAGCCTTCAATCAGGTTCGAGTCCCCGGACTCGAAGCTGGAACACTTTTGCAATTTTTGCCTAGGGATATTGACATAGTAGGCCTGATTACTCGAAAATCGAGCTCAGTTAACCGCACATTTGGGCGAAACCATACTAGCCTTCAATCAGGTTCGAGTCCCCGGACTCGAAGCTGGAACACTTTTGCAATTTTTGCCTAGGGATATTGACATAGTAGGCCTGATTACTCGAAAATCGAGCTCAGTTAACCGCACATTTGGGCGAAACCATACTAGCCTTCAATCAGGTTCGAGTCCCCGGACTCGAAGCTGGAACATACTGGACAGACTCGACTCAGGCCGTTGTAGGTCTTACTGATTCGTTCTGCAGTTTAACTTTTGATACCTAACGCGTCCGTCAGGATTTTCATCATGTCTGTTGACACGGAAAATTTCAAGGGAAAACACTGTTGGAGCGTCCCTCGGCCCATCTCGATTGCTCGGCGGGTCTTACCTTTGCATTTGCGTATGCAGCATCCGAAACATCTGCGATTGGCATAGTTCGGGAATTTATGAAGTTTGATTCTTTGTTTTGTGAAGTACTTAATGCATTTTAATCGAGCTGTAGTCGAGTGAATTTTCTTACCTTGTTTGGAAATCTATGGGAGCGCGACAGCGCTCCCATGGGAGTAGCCCCCGAGATTGTGGTTTATTGTCTTGCAATAGAGGACAATCTCAAATCATCCTTCTATACTGCTTTTTGTCAATCGAAATATTTTGTCTTTGAAATCTATGGGAGCGCGTCAGCGCTCCCATGGGAGTAGCCCCCGAGATTATGCTTTATTTCGTTTGAAGTAGAGGATAATCTCAATAATTTTGCTCCTTTTTGATCAATCGCAAGAAATTTTTGATATGCTCCCATGGGAGTACCTTTGCTAGTCGAATCCTTGTGTCGATTGTAGTCTCGAACCCACACTCGAATGTGGACGTTGTCACTGCCCCTGACGTCATTCGTGACGTCTTAGGCGTGCGCCCGCCGTTTTGACAAGACGTGTCTGTGTGGGCCCAATGTTCAGAGTTTTGACCGCAGAAGACGCCGTTTCAGCTTTGATTTGACCGGACGTGGCGTATTTTTCGCCGCGCCATCATAACCTCCTAGGGTTTTGTGCGTAGTGGGCGACGTGGGATGCGACGGTTGCTCTCTGCGCTCGCCACGTGTACGGCCAGATGCTATGCACATTTGGACGGACGGTTATGATGAGTTTTGCGTTGTGCGGTAAGTAGCAGTATTTGCGCAAGATTTTGATTTACTTGCCATTCATTCCTCTGTTCCTCTTCTTCCTCGCGCACCGCACACCATTGCTCTGCCTCCCAAGCTCCTTGCTGCTTGCTCCTTGCGCAATGGCGCCAAAGAAGATCAAGCGTGCCGCTGCAACTGTCTCCGCCACCGATCCAGCGGACAAGGGGAAGGATGCGGCCATGGCGAGTGAGCCTGCCGATGCGCTTTTGAAGATCCCCGGTGACTGGACGAGATCCAGTGTAACCGAGGACACCCTTTCTGAGTACGTCAGAAGGGTTGGCTACCGCCAGCTGACCAGCTGGCCGCACGTGCTCCAGGTCTGGAGGTACGCCTGACCCCGCGACGGCGAACGCGTCTGCTTCGCTGAATTCCTCCCCGTGGGTTCTCTTTCCCTTTGCATGATTTTGTGCGAGGGCTACTGTACGCCTATGGCCTACAGATTCATGATCTTACTCCCAACAGCATTATGCATATCGCCTGTTTCATGGTGCTATGCGAGTGTTTCTTGGGGTGTCCCCCAGCTGGGCATTGTGGAAGCATATCTTCAAGGTGCGCCACAATTGCCGGGGTAAACGCCCTTGCCCGGTGGGTGGATTTCAAGTCCAAGTGCGAAGCGATTCGCATTACTTTAGCTTGAAGACAGTCGATTCTGCCCAAGGCTGGCGGACCAAATGGTTCTATGTGCCAGTCGACCAGGTGGTGCTCCCGGCTTTTTCGATTGAGAATCTCCGAAGAAGACGGTGGCCTGGGATCACCCTATCTCTCCTGCTGAAGCCAAAGAAGCCACCCCTTTGCTGAATGAATTGGCAAGTTGCTGAAGACTGTTTCTGGTATTCAGTTGATCAGCACTTATTTGAAGATGCGAGTGTGGCCCATGCGCCTTCGTGCCCACCCGATGTGGCAGTATGAGGGTCCACTCGACAGCATCAGGATGAGTACCACCGAGTTGACGCCGAAGGAGCTCAGTGCTCAGGTGAAGAAGATCACGAGCATCAAAGCTTCCGCAAAAATCGACTTCAACTTCCCGCACGTCCCCTACGGGCCAGAGAAGGCCTTACCCGCAGTGAGTGATTCTTTTTGCCGTTTTTTGCCTCACCATCTGCCTTTGCATCCTTTTTGCTTTCGTTCTTATGATTATGAATTGTGCTTGTTACATAGGGTCACTCGACTGCCACCTCTCTCCCTCCTCTACCCGAAGCCGGGCCTACTTTGGAGACGGCAGTACAGGAGGAAACCAAGCTGCCCATTGCTGACCCTGCTTCTGCCCACTCGACCCCTCAGGATAATCCCGAAGAAGAAACAGGGGAAGAGGTGGAACAGGTTGTGGCGGATGCTTCAGATGAATCAGATGCTGAGCAGGGTCCTCGCAAGCCTAAACGCCAGCGTTTGGTTCTTCCGGAGTCTTCGAGTACAGAGGATGAGCAAGGGGACACCGGTAATTCGGGTATCCCTTCTCCTGCTAAAAGCCATCCTCTGACTGTCTCCCCTCTGGCTTCTCGTCCTCCTGCCACTTCGAGTAACACCTCTCGACTGGGTGTTTTCTCTCTTGGTGACGAACCTGATTCCGATGAAGAAGATGAGCCAAGGTTTGCTTTATGGTCTATTCCTTTATTTGTAGGCGCCTTTATGGTTTTTGTTTTTTGATTGCATGTATTTTTGCTTTATGATACCAGTGGCAAATCGCCATCTCCACCTCCAGTCGCGGACACGTCGATTGTGGCGCAGCCATCCATCCTTCCAGAGGCAGCACAAGGCACTATTCTTGAAGCGGCCAAGGACGCAACTGAGCTGATGGTTGCTGATTTGAACAAGGAGAAGGCTGCCCCAACCGCGGATGCGTGGCTTCCTCCTCCAAGCCTGCCTCTTGGACTGATCACGTGAGTGCTTCTGTTCTTACTTATACTTGAAAATTTTGTTTCTTCTGCACTCGACGATAACATGCGTATTCTGTTTCAGCCTATGTATGCCGCCATGGCCCCTTGGGTCCAGGCCTTTGTTCGGGTGGAGCAAGAGAGGGACTCCCTGCAGTCAACTTCGACTGAGCTTGCGCGTAAGCGTTTTTTGCTAAAACTTTCCCTTCTTTTGAAGTTATGATATTAATCGAGAATGTTTGTGAACTCCGCAGAAAACAAGAAGTCAGCTGAGGAGCAAGTGGAAGGCCTGGAGAAACAAGTGCAGGATTTGCAGACCAAGCTCTCCACCCAGCAGTCTGAATCGAAGAAAGCACTTGCTGATGCTCAGGACGCAACCACTCGCCGCGATAAGGAGCTTGCTGCACGTCTGTTGGGTATGGCCCGTTCTGCCAAAGGTGAATGAACTGTTTTTGTGAGTAGCTCTTTGGTTATTTTAGTAGCTTTTGCTCATAGCTTCTGCTTTCTGAATTTTGAAGGTTCCGAAGGCGCTCCACTTCCACCAAGCTATCGAGTGACTCATTGTCACTCGATGATGCAATAATGGAACTCGAGTCTGTGCTGTCCAAGACCAAAGGCGATCTGGCTACCGTGACCAGTACCCTTAGCAATTTGCACGCGGGGATGTGTCCTACAGCCGCTGCTCCTTCGACTGCTGAAGGACTTGTTGCAGCTTTTGGCGAAAGATCGTCGATTGTGGCGGATTTTGCCCGCGAACTCACGGTACGCGGCTCGGAGTACACCCTCAGGCTTTTGTTAGGCAATGGTGTAGAGGCCGATTTCGACAGTGCTTTATCGGACTACCCGAAAAAGCCTGATGGAAGGCCGCTATCATTCAGGGGTGTAACCGAGCCAGCTACGCGTCTAAGCGAAATCTGCGTCCAGACTATGGAACGTCGGGCTGAAGCTGTTATGGCTCAGTCGCGTAAAAATAGGGCAAAATTCACCTGAGTAGGCTGTGCTTGCGGTGGTATGGAATATACCTGTGCTTGTTGTACTTGCTGCGGTGCTGGATATGCCTGAACAAGCTGTGCTTGTGATGTAGTCGATGGAATCTGCACTAGTCGAGGAGGTGCACGTCCATCTCTTTGCAGTCGTAGTATATGTTCAATCGCAAGTTGATCGAATTCCCTGCAATTTCTCAGCGAGTGGTTAGAGCGAAGCTTACCATCATCCCCTTTGTAAAGATGGAACCTGCAATAATCGTCCATCCTTTCTTTGACTGAGCGCTCAGGATCTTTGTCTGCTCGTCTGCGCCACTCTGGCCTTCTGTAGCTATCGCGGTCGTCGCGTCTGTGGTCTCGACTGTCACGTCGATCGTCTGTACGGTGGTCTCGATTACCTCGACGGTCGTCCGTATGATGATCTCGATTATCACGATGATCGTCGGGTCGTCTGTCAGTTTGGTCGCGACTGTCCCTTGACTGGACAAAGCCTGCAGCGATGAAGTTTGGATGGTCATCGTCGTGATAACGATTCTTGCGTTTGCGCCTTCGATCATCTCAGTAGCTATCTCTGCGGTCTTGACTGCCGCCCTCGTGATTTTCATGTGATGTTATGGGTCGAGTGCCTCGTACGGAGTCTTCTCCGTCTGCCCACTTTGTTGCGAGTACCATGAGTGCCGCCATTGTCTTTGGATCTTCTCGACCAAGTGTCTCTTTGAAGTCTTCTCTCCAGAGTCCGTTTTTGAAGGCGTCGATTGCCCTATCTTCTGATACGTTGCCTACTGAGTTACGGACGGTGGTCCACCGCCATATGTACGATCTCAGAGATTCATCTGACTTTTGCTTCCAGGTCCGGAGCTCCTCGAAAGTTTTGGGGCGCTCACACAGAGGCTCGAAGTATTTGATGAAATCACCTTTGAAGTGCTCCCACGAGTCGTAGTATGATTCGGGTAGCGATTTGAGCCAATCGCGAGCTGTTCCTTCCATCATGAGTTCACTAGTACAGAACGACACATCGGATACCCCTCTATGGCAACGACAGGAGTTAGGCGACGGTAAATCGTGACATCCCCCGCGTGCCCGCACTAGGCCGTAAAGCAGGCCCACAACATCGGCAACGGGTGAATAGTGGAATATATGTTGGCAACGAAGTTTGGTTTAACTCCGTTACCGATGTGTGCTCATCGCACACGGACAGTTTCGTAATCTCCGTTGCCATTAGAAGCAGCCCGACAGCCGGCCTATAAGAACCTACTATGCCCTTCACTCTCACTCTCACTCACATCCAACCCTAGCCGCCGCACAGTCTCCTCTCTCTCCACTCTCTCGCATGGCTTCCACCGTCGGCGCTGGTAGATCCGGCCATCGCGGCCGTGACCGCGGCCGTGGCCGCCCCACCCTCCGAACCTTCAGGCAGCAGCAGCGTCAGCTGGTGTTGTGGGACGAGCTTGCGGAACTGGCCGCCGCCGATCCGTCCCCCGCGGGCCGGTCCCGCAGCCTTGGCGCTCGTCCGCACGGCGAAGGCTCCGGCCGCACCCGCTCATTTGGCCACCATTACCGCGAGATCCGCCAGGCGATGTACCCCGGCCGCCATCCGTCTTCCTCCTCCTCCTCGTCCTCGTCCTCCGACGAGGAGGAAGAGGAAGAGGAGGAGGATCGTGATCTGGAGATCGCTTGCCAACTCTCCCGCGCCGATTTCGAGCGCGAGGACGCCAAGCGTCGTCAGGGCGAGGCCGATCTGGAGGCGGCGGTCCTCCTCTCCGAGGCGTCGACCCAGGTCGAACGCGCCGAGGAGGCGGTCTACCAGTCTGACCTCCGGGCCGCCATAGCCCTCTTTTTGGTCCACGGCGAGGGCAAGGCGCCGCCAGGGGAGGCCGGCGCTAGCTCCGTCGCCGGCGGCGACACTAAGCGAGCCCGCTTCGCCTAATGTAAGACCCCAGTTCGGTAGGATAGCTGTTTTCTAGTTGTAAGTAGCTAATTGTTTATCCATAGATTTGTTCTGTTTTTAGTAGGCATTGTTTACACATAGATTTTAGCTGTTTTCTAGTTGTAAGTAGCTAATTGTTTATTCATAGATTTGCTCTGTTTTTAGTAGGCATTGTTTACACATAGATTTTAGCCGTTTTCTAGTTGTAAGTAGCTAATTGTTTATCCATAGATTTGCTCTGTTTTTAGTAGGCATTGTTTACACATAGATTTTAGCTGTTTTCTAGTTGTAAGTAGCTAATTGTTTATCCATAGATTTGCTCTGTTTTTAGTAGGCATTGTTTACACATAGATTTTAGTTGTTTTCTAGTTGTAAGTAGCTAATTGTTTATCCATAGATTTGCTCTGTTTTTAGTAGGCATTGTTTACACATAGATTTTAGCTGTTTTCTAGTTGTAAGTAGCTAATTGTTTATCCATGGATATGCTCTGTTTTTAGTAGGCATTGTTTACACATAGATTTTAGCTGTTTTCTAGTTGTAAGTAGCTAATTGTTTATCCATGGATATGCTCTGTTTTTAGTAGGCATTGTTTACACATAGATTTTAGCTGTTTTCTAGTTGTAAGTAGCTAATTGTTTATCCATGGATATGCTCTGTTTTTAGTAGGCATTTGCTCTGATTTTATCTTTGTGCATCCTGTGCATCCTACTTGGCTCGCTTGCTCCATCCCTGGAATTTGTGTGTCCAATCTACCTATATATGAGGCATTGTTTAGGCTAGATTCTAGTTGTAATTAGTTTTATATTTTCTGTAATGCCGATAAAGAAGCATATGTCTTGTGTATAGAGATGAAGGAGCTTACATTTTGATTTTTTTTCATCTCCTTTAGGGCGAGGAGGAAACCTGGAGACTATGCGGCGGCCGTGAAGATGTAGGAGCGGGGCTCCGTCCACACGGTCCACTGAAGCCGGCGCCTCCAGGAGCAAGACTTTTGTGCAGTACTAAATAGGTAGAAGAAGACCACGCAATGAATCTGGGCGAAGAGGAAGGTGAAGAACCGGCGGCCGTCAAGCAGGAACCACAGGGCTCCGTCGACGGTGCAGCAGGCGTCACCGGTTTTTTTTTTTGTTTCCTTTAGCCCTCATTACAAACGGTCAAAAACTAATCTCCGTATCTGATGTAAAGACTAAAGGCAACGGTTATATATTATGCCCGTTATTAAACGTATTGCAAACGATAAAAATCTCCGTTGCCATTGTGAGGCTTCACATCAGTGACAGAGGCGGGGACACGGACCCTTTCTCCGTTGCCGAAGGGGTTTTTGGCCCGTTTCCGATGTGTCGTTCTGTACTAGTGGTTGTATGTACTGCATAGCTGTAGTTGTGGTTCCGCGTTGACATTCGACTGCCAGCCTGTAATCTTCTAGCCAGCCTGATGGCTCTTGTTTGCAGTTGAACTTTGGTGTGGTGGCTAGCGAAAACTTCTTGGGCATACGAGCCTCCCGGATCCGTCGAGTGAAGCATAGCGCTCCACATGGCCCGATTTCTGCTTCCGAGACTGAGCTGTTGCTGTATGACCTCCTCGAGTGGCTCCTGCTGGAACGATGACGGCGTGAGCTTTTTCGACTGCTCCTTCCCCGAGGGCTTCGACTGCGACGGTCCCGATCTGTATCTCTCCTTGGAGTTGCTTGTGGATGCTGTATGGCTTGTGCTGCTATTGCCAGTTGTTTGTACAGTTGGAGGTGCTGATCCCTCTTTGGGTCTCCTGCAGGAGGTTCGATTGTCCTGAGGTAGGTGCCTAGCGTCATCAGCGCCCCGGCTGGCTTAGTAGGTATGGGGACTCCTTCCGCGTCGACTGCCATAAAGGCTGGGTTTAGGTTCCGGGTGACCGCTGCACGATCTGCGTCTCCGAGGTTGATGAATCGTGACCTATTCGCGGGGTCGTTTCTGCCCGTTGAACTCGTAGACAATGCTCTTCGCCGAGCGCTCGATATGCTGGCTTGCTTTTTGCGTTCTTCGAGTACTGCTCGGTAGTTCTTCAACCGTATCGATTCTTGCCACTGGAAGTATTGTAAGGTCAATACCTCTTCCGGAGTTGCGTTTGCCGGTAGCATTGTGCAGCTTTCGATTACTTTGCTCACTTTTTCCGCCATCTCTGCGGTGATGGTCAGCGTGGTTGTTCCGTCTGGCATGGTGACTGTGCAAGGGTATTCTGTAGGTCGACGGCATGTTGCGGCTGCTGATGTTTCTGCTGTACTCGCGGTGTACACCTGATACGGTACCACCCGATCTTCCTCCCATGTGCTGCTAATGCGCATTATGGATTCGGCGTCGTCATCCAGGCTCATGTTGGAGTTGCTTTGCTTTTTGGGGTTTCGGCCGCAATCGAGTTGATCTTCGAGTGCTTTGTCCAGGTTATCTGCGTCGCAGGTGAATATCTCGTGGCTGGCACGGATTTCTGGGCCGTTGAGATCGGCGAGGTATATGTTGTCATCTGTGTTCTCCTTGTTCCCCGCGACGTCGTTGCAGTCGACGATGTTGTCGAGTGACTCGATTGAGTTGTTTGGGCAGTAGGCAGATTCGATCTCGCTCCTTCCAAATCTTTTTGCCACCTCATCACGGAACTCTTGCGAGGTCATGGATGTTGCAGAGTCGCTTGGCGATTGGATCTGGACGATCTGTGACGATGTCGCGCCCAAGATGGATGGTGTTGCAGTCGAAGCATTGTCGATTACCTCCGCGTCGAGTGTCTCTATGTCGAGTGGGTCTAACAGGTCCTGCACACCATCTTTATCGACAAAAAAGTTAAATTTTCCAACTGTAATATCCAAACCTGATTCGAGTCCGGCAAAGGCTTGTTGAGCCTCCATCGAGTGCGGCATGAGCCTCCTTGGAGATTTTGGCGAGTGATCGCTTTTTGAATCGATGCTGGTGGATTTTGCCGGCGAGTTGCCGTTTGCAACGGTGGTCGGTGATTTGCTTTTTGATGATGTAGTAGGCGAGTTACCTTGCGCAGATGCGATCGGCGGGTGGCCGCTTGATGATGAAACCGGCGAAACCGTGAACCCAATACTACCTTTTCCCACAGACGGCGCCAATTGTCGAGGTGTGCCCTCGGCAATTCCCATGGTTGCTATACCTAGGGTTGATTGTGTGGTAGAGAACGCGTAGTATCGGTGGAATCGACGGCTGACAAGCTGGATTTACCCAGGTTCAGGGCCCTCGAGTGAGGTAAAACCCCTACTTCCTGCTTGTCTGTGTTTATGGTATGAATATGAGGGTTACAAGGGTTCGGCGAGCTGCTGATCTCGTCGAGGTTCTGGTGGCTATGGATTCCTTGCCCCGATCGATCACCCTCCCAGCCTTTATATAGGAGGCTGGGTCTCAGGAAACATAACCGACCAAGGTTACATGTATGGAAAGCCTTAACCGACTATAACTTGGAAAACACTCTTCGTCTTAGGCCTTCCTTCATGGGCTTCGATTAATCTTTGGTCTTCTTTGATCATTACGTGCACCAGGTACCCTTAAGTTAGGGTACCCGCAGAGTATAACCTCGTAAGACGATGTGGGCATAAGATCCCAGCGTGCCCTCCTCCAAGCTTGTTACCACGTTCTTGCAATCACTTGCCATCTTGATACGACGAGCGTCAAGGTCTCGAGCCAGCGCTAGTGCCTCCAGCGTCTCCGCATCCGTGCACCCAGCGAACACCACCGCGGACGCTCCCAGGAACATGCCGCTATCGCTTCTAGCCACAGTTGCCACAGCTCACCTCTGGGAGTTCTTGCTGACAGCCGCATCAGCATTGATCTTCACCATTCCTGCCGGTGGAGGAATCCACCCCGCCACAGCTGGCCGAGAAAGGGTCGCACGCTGCGACATGCCCCTTCCTCTCCCTGCTTCAGGTCTGCTAAGAAACTCTCCACAAAACAGTGTACCGACAGAGGGCTCTGGTACACCTGCTCATGTATTGCTTTTGTGCGGGCATGCCAAATCGCCCAAAGAGTGACAAAAAGACGAACCTGATCATCTTTCTTCAAGGTTTCGATCATTGTTGCTAACCACACCCGAGCATCTCCAGTATCAGACCGGGACATGTGCTCGGTAATATTCTCCTCCACCAATGCCCATACGCATCTGGACATGGTGCAGTCAATGAGAGCGTGCCGCCATGAGTCGTGAGCTCCACATAACTGGCAGCTGGTGCTGTCCGTCATGTGTCTTCGGTGTCGTTCTTCATTTGTCGGGATTGACTGCTTTGCTAGTCTCCACAAGAAAACTTTCACCTTTGATGGTACTTGTGTGCGCCAGAGTGAGCACCACTCTTTCTGGACCTGTGCCCCGTTCGATCCAGAGGCACGATGATCTAGCCACGCCTCCCTTGTGTCCTTCGTACTTACAAGCATGTTGTAGGCTGAGCGGACCGAGAAAACCCCCTTTCTCTCGTGATGCCACGACCAGAAATCTTTCTGACGCCTACTACATAGTGGTATCTGCAGTATAGCCTCCACGTCCATAGACAGGAAACACTGCCTCAGTTTCTCCTCATTCCAACTCGCCGAAGTTGCATCGATGAAATCCGCCACCCGGCTCGGTGGTTCTTTGACAAGGCACGCCGTAGGACGCAGCGAACCCTCCTTGGGGATCCATTGTTCATTCAGCGGGTCATTGTCCTCGCCCGTGCCTATCCTCTAGATTAGACCCTGCTTCAAAACAGGTAGGCCCTCCTGAATCGCGCGCCACACCTGCGACGACGTCGATCCCAAAGTGGACTGCAACAAGTCTGTACTCGGATAATACCGAGCCTTCAACATCCTCGCGCTTAGCGACTCCGGATTTTGCAAAAGTCGCCATCCTTGCCTAGCAAGTAGTGATGGGTTTGCACATCTCCTTCCACGAGACCCAGCTCGGCTTCCTCTCTCCCTCCTTGCTGCCCCACCAGAATTGCCGCAGCATGGAATTGATATGGAGACATAGGCCCCTGGGCAATTTGAAATAGGCCATGGAGAAAATTGGTATTGCTTGAACAACAGATTTGATTAGAATGTCCTTTCCTCCAGCCGAGAGAAGCTTTTCTAACCACCCTTGTATTCTGTTCCAGATTCTATCCTTCAGGTACTTGAAGGCCCCATTCTTCGACCGTCCGACATCTGACGGCATTCCCAAGTACTTTTCATTCAGAGACTCCGAATGAACATCAAGGATATGTGTCACCCCCTCTTTTATGGCTCCCGGGCATCTCTTACTAAAGAAGATAGAGGATTTGTCCCGGTTAATCTGCTGTCCCGACGCCATACAGTATAGGTCTAGAACCTCCTGTACCTTCTCCGCCACCACCGTCTCTGCCTTGAATAGCAACAGGCTGTCATCCGCAAAAAGGAGGTGGCTGACCGCCGGAGCTGTCGGTGCCACCTTTAATCCATGGAGCTCTGATGAAAAACTGTGTTTTAAGAGGCACGAAAGGCCCTCTGCTGCTAACAAGAACAAATAAGGAGATATTGGGTCCCCCTGCCGCACCCCCCGCGAGGGTAAGAAAGCATCTAGCTTGTCGCCATTAAACAACACCTGGAAAGACACTGTTGTGAACAGCCGCATCACCATTTGCACCCAGCTTCGGTGGAAACCTAGTTTGATCATGATAGCCTCTAGGTATGTCCACTCGAGCCGGTCATAAGCCTTCCTCATGTCAAGTTTGAGCGCACAAAACCGGTTCTTCTTTGCTCGATTCTTCTTCATGAAATGGAACAACACCTGGAAAGACACTGTTGTGACCAGCCGCATCACCATTTGCACCCAGCTTCGGTGGAAACCTAGTTTGATCATGATAGCCTCTAGGTATGTCCACTCGAGCCGGTCATAAGCCTTCCTCATGTCAAGTTTGAGCGCACAAAACCGGTTCTTCTTTGCTCGATTCCTCTTCATGAAATGGAGGCACTCGTATGCAGCGATAATATTGTCCGTGATCAGCCTTCCTGGGACGAACGCCGATTGCTCCTCAGAAATAATGTCAGGCAAACAGACCTTCAACCTGTTCGCCATGGCTTTCGAGGCAATTTTGTATATCACATTACATAAACTGATGGCCCGGAATTGCCCCAGCTCCTCTGGGCTAGCCACCTTCGGTATGAGAACAATGAAGGTACGGTTTATGTATCTCATATCATCTTCTCCCTTGAGCACTCGGAGGACTGCCAAGGTAACTTCCTCCCCACACATATCCCAGTGTGTCTGGAAGAAATGCGCCGGGAAACCATCCGGTCCCGGGGCCTTAGTAGGAAACATCTGGAAAAGAGCCTCCTTGACCTCCTTTTCCTCGAAAGGTTTCACCAACTTTGCGTTCATTTGTGCCGTCACTTTGACAGGAACCACGTTCAACACCTCCTGCATATGCGACACTCCCTCGGAGCGGTACAACGTGTCGTAGAACTCACGCGTGAGCGCTGCCGTCTCTGGTTCAGACTCCGTTATCTCGCCGTTTGGCCGCTTGAGTCTGCATATACGGTTATTCTTTTTTCTCTGGCTTGCCCGTAGGTGAAAAAATCGGGTATTTTTGTCACCCTCCGTGAGCCACTGAACTCTCAATCGCTGGCGCCACATGACTTCCTCCCGTTCATAGAGTTCAAGGAGTTCGTTGTTGAATTTTTGTTTCCTCATAGTTGAGAAAAGATCGAGTGTCCCCTTGTAAAACACAACTGAAAGCCCAACAATAGAACTGCAGTCCTTAGTCCTTACTCATGGGCTGTCACTGCCCATGAACCTCCACTGTCGAAACGAAACATGGGTCGCACGTTTTTTAGGCTATCCCATTCCCACGCCATGCCTACTGTATTTCCCTCCTCGTAACCCATCCATGATTAATCCGAAAAGAAAAAAAAACACGATTTGGTGATGCTAATGACTCTCCTAGTAAATCCTGCAACTGCTACATTTTTTTTTTGAGGGAAACTGCTACATAACAAGCCTGCGAGCTCGGCACTCGCCAGTCCTGCTAATGCTGATGCTACTCGTGAATGAACACATGGAGTAGAAATTACGGAGTAGTTCATTAATGTGAGCTTCGGGGCTGGCCTTCTCCCCGAGTCTGCTCCCATCCGTGCTCCCGTTCAACTCGTTTTTGATCGAACGGTTTAAACCGCCCTCGGGCCCACGTCCTATTTTACTGATAGAAAAAATAAAATAAATCATTTATTTACTTCTTCTTCTCCGTCGTGTCTCACGTATTTTCTTCTCTGCCGTTCCCCTTTGAGACGACCAATCTTGGCTTGAGGGAGAGAAGCAGCGAGTCAGCCACTTCATCGATCTCTTGTGGCGGCCACCTCCTTTTCCTCCCACACGGCCAATTTTCTCCTTGCGCCGACTCCTCCTTGTGCCGCCGCTGCCGCCCGCCGCCGGAACTCAGAGACGGCCATATCTTGGAGTTCTTCAGGGGAACAAGCACTCCCGCGGCCGACCGCGAATTTCAATTCGTGATGTTTTTCCTTCATATTACTGAGGATTGCTTTATATACCAATTCACTAGTTTTAGCCAGATGAATTAGTTTATCACGTTGTTGCTTGGAGCAATTCCGATGGGTCTGTATGAAAACAAGGCCGTCCGCGCGGCGGCGGCCGGAGTAGCCAACCTGCGCGAGAGCCAAGAACAAGGAGGAGCACGGACTCAATCCCGAACGAGGCCGTCGCGCTTGAAGAACAGCCATCAGCCGTAGCCAGTCACTCTGGCAGTCTCGTCCTGGCAATCTGCAAACCGGCGAGAAGATCGTCGTTTTTGCTGGGCGAGTATTATACGGGAAGGTCGTGAAGTTTTTCAATCGTTTTTGTATTTTGTTTTAGCCCAATAAAGCAGGCTTTCCATCTCCAAAAACGTTCGATACCTGCCACGTATCAGGGAGCACGGATGGGAGCAGACTCGCGGAGCAGGCAAGCCCCGTCCAGTCCCTGGCGCATATTGGTTTCCTTTTTTACTACCGATCGATCAGCTATCAGTACGTAGTATAGTACATCACTGCTACTCAGACGACAGGTGCTACTCGATCGGCTCAGACAGACCTATCTCGATCGCTGGTAGGAGACATGTAGCAGTGAGGTACCATGTCCTCGTCACCCTACACGCTGCTCCTTATCCACCGATCATGAACACATATTGTCCAACTCAAACTAGTAGCTAGTACAAATAACGGAGAAAATGACAAAAAAAACACACCACATTTGAACACGAGGCGTAAAAAACCCACCATCTTAGAGTTTTTTGACACATAAATACCACTATTGAAGAACCTCGGCCTTGTTCAACCAAGCACTTCTAGCGCGCCAAGCTTGGCGGCTGATCCAAAACCCTAAAAGCCTGGCTGCGTTCATGATGAAAGCCATTTACTTCCCTAGAGGAAACCTGTCCGACACAGTCTTTAGAGCTGATGCCTCCCCAACCTGGAAGGGCATTGAACACGGATTAGAGTTGCTGAAGCAGGGCATAGTTTGGAGAATTGGTGATGGTGAAAACATTAGGATCTGGAGGGATAACTGGGATCCCGAGGAATTTTGCACTAAAACCTCAAGAAGGCAAAACTAGGGACAGACACAGGAAACTTAAACAACTGGTGGATGATACCACTGGAAACTGGAACAAGCAGCTCGTTCACAAGATCTTCTACCCTCATGATGCCGATGTTGTATTGCAACTAGGTGTGCCTAAGCCAAATAAAAAGATTTTTTGGCTTGGCATTATGAACGCAACGGGATTTTCTCGGTGAAGAGTGCCTACAGACTGGCGTACAATCTAAAGAACAAGACCCAAGAGAATGCTGGATCTAGCTGGCTGGGGGATAACAACAGAAACCTGTGGAAACTGATTTGGAATGCCCCAGTGCCTAGTAAAGTAAAGATATTTGGTTGGAGAACGGCCTGCGACAATTTGGCGACTAAACAGAACAAATTCAAAAGGAATTTGGAACTAGATAAGACCTGTTCTATATGTGGGTGCACTGCTGAATCTAGCTACCACGCCACGGTAGAGTGCACTAAGCCCAGGGCTCTTAGAGAAGAGCTGAGAAAGGTTTGGGATCTGCCTCTTGAATCTTCTTTCAAATTAACTGGGCCTGACTGGCTGCTGATCTTGTTGTCCAGTCTGAGCAATGACAGGAGGGGTATTGTTCTGATGACATTATGGCGAAGTTGGCACCTGAGGAATGACATAATTCATGATAAAGGAAATTGTACCATTGCTGCCTCGGTTAATTTCCTAGATCGATATTTACAGGAGCTAAACTTGAAAGGAAGGAGAGGTGTTAGCGCAAAGGGAAAAGAAGTGGTGGTTAACAACTCTGTTCCAGACTATTCTATTGCTACTACTAGCACTGAATATTCTGGTACTCTGAAGAGTACAACTTGGACGGCTCCGGATGTGGGTTGGCTGAAACTAAATGTGGATGCTTCGGTAAATTCTGAGACTGGAACCTGCTCTATTGGGTGTATTTGTAGAGACCACACAGGGAAAGTCATCTGGGCAAGGATTGAGGCGGAGACTAAATGTCAGGATGTGTTTGAAGCTGAAGCAAAGGCATGCCTGTTGGGGCTTCAGTGTGTGCATGACAGGGAATCGTCGTCCATTATAATGGAATCTGATTGCAGTTTGGTTGTTGGTGCGATTAAACGCAGAAACCAGGGTATGTCTCGGCTCTGGAATTTGTTTGAGGATTTTAAACAGCTACAGGACAGCACTTATCGTTTTGTAGTTGAGAAAATTGGAAGAGAGAAAAACAAGGCAGCTCATGCTCTTGCAGATGTGGCTAGAACTATTGGGAACAACTATTTTTGGGTTGGGCATGTCCACCCAGCTATAGTTAATGTTGTTGAGTCTGATGCTGTAAACTGTTATGATCATATATGAAAATCTCTCTTCCTCGCAAAAAAAATAAATACCACTATTGATGTCATGGTGTGACGCAGAGCACTGATCTCTCGTCATTAGCCTTCTAACCATGTTTCTGGCAGGTGGAACCCACCCGTCAGGCCTACGTGGCAGAAAAGAAAAGAAAAAAAAGAGCAAGGGGAAGAGAGAAAGGACGGCCTGGTCAACGCACGCACGCAGGGGAGTCCGCTACGTGCTACGCGCGCTGGTGGCCGGCCGCCCCTCCCTGGCCGCCGCCGTGGCCACACCGGCGGCCCCGCCTCTCACCTCCGCCACCATCCGCTCCCTTACGGCCGCGCGTGGCCAACGCCCGCCGGCGCCCGCGCCCGCTCCAGTAGCTTCGTGTCGTCATGGTCGTTGGAGTGGCGTGGGGACGGCGTGGAGCCGGGGGTGCGCGCCATGGCTCCCGCAGAACCGCGGGCCGAGCGGTCATCTCTATCTCCATTGCGGTCGCGTGGGCGGGCTGAGCGCGAGAGGCTACGGCGGATAGTGTCACGGTCGCGCCCGTCACGGTCCCGGTCGCCGTCATCTCTGCGCCGGTCAGACAGGTCCCGCACGCTCAGCAGGTGGAGCAGGAGCTCGAGGCGTCCGTCTCGCTGCTCGACGCGTGCGCCGCCACGCGGGACGGGTTGTGCTCCATGCGTGCCATCGCGCGTTTGACCTTGAGGTTGCCCTCCGGCGCTCTCCGTCCACACGCGGGAACAACGCGTCCGCCCGAACCCCGGTGTCCGTGTGGTGTGCAGCTCGAACCACTCGACCACCGTTTCCAAGCTGGCTGCCGACGACGACGCCGCGGTCTTCGACGCCACCGACACCGTCGGGGACAAGTCCGAGCTCGACCTGAACGGACCCCGCCTCCCCGAAGCATGCCCGCATCCTCCTCCGTGATGCCCGCCGTGGGATTCGCACCGTCGGGGTCGTCGAATCGGAGGACGAAGACGGCGGCGTCCGAGGCGAAGAGCCAGTCGTGGAGGTCCCACGTGACGCAGACGGCGGCGGCCGCCGCAGCGCGGGAGGTCCAGCCTCTCGCTGCCGCGGAACTTCCATCGGAGGCGGAGAACCTGGAGCGCCCGCTCGCCGTCCACGATGACCCACATGACCGCCCCCTCCACGGCGTTCTCGCGGCGCGACAGGAGGATGCCCGCGGACGCCGGCGGCGCAAGGTCGCCCACAGCCAGGGCGAGCTCGCCGTCGACCGTCACGTGGAACCAGAGCGCCGGAACGCCGGTGCACACAAGGTGTTCAACGTAATTGTTATTATTCTCTGGCTGCTAACGGTTAGAGATAGCGTTGACCTGCTTTTTTTTTCCTTTTTTGCCATGTAGATCTGACGATTGGATCCGGACTGTCATAAAAGGTGTTAACAACCTTAAACAGACGAATCAGTGCTCTGCGTCACACCATGGACTCAATAGTGGTATTTATGTGTCAAAAAACCCTACGATGGTGGTTTTTTGACGGCCTCGTGTTCAAATGTGGTGGTTTTTTGTCATTTTCTCACAAATAACGCTATTCGTGTTATTAGTAAGCCAGTAACAGAACATACGGGCAGGCCCCGGCAGCACAACATACCATGCCATGAAGCCATGCAACAACAATGTGCTGCTGCACACGAAATGACACCTCACTTTTTCTGGAACCTCCCCCTTTCTACAGTGGACAGAGGCGAGCGGGGGGCGACTCCGGCCCGCCCAGCTCCCATCGGCGTATCGGGTGGATCCCTCACCCTCCGCCGGCCGCTCCGGCGGCGGGAGGGCGGGGAATCCCCGGATCTGCGCTCCGGGTGAGTAGATCGGGGTGCGGGCGGCGCTGCCGTGGCGGGAAGGGCGGCGCCGTCGCGCTTGTGCTGTCCTGCGGCTTCCCCTCCTTGGCTTCGTCTCCGGCGGGCTTTGGGCTGCAGGTACGCTTCTACCTTGCCGTCGATCCCTCCGGCGGCGGTGGGGCTCGTGAAGGTGTGCAGGAGGCCGGGGTTCTGATCTTCCTGGTCGTCTTCGGCGTCGACGGCATCGGCGCTGATCCAAGGCGATGGCTGCGCTCCGGTGGTCTTCCAGCTTCATCTGCTCCGCCAAGACCCAGGCGGTTGACTGAAGACGGCGGCTTCGTCGGCGGCTTCCTGGCCGCGGTTCGCTGCGGTACGCCGGCTCGGGTGGAGTTCGGCGGCAGCGCGCGGTTGGCGGTCACCGTGGTGAGGCGGCGTCGGTGGTGCTGGATCCTCAAGTTCGGGTTTGTTTTTCCATATTTTACTGAGGATTGTACTGCTAGTTCTGTGTTATTTGATCTGTAATCCCTCGATCTAAAAAAAAAAAACAATGTGCTGCTGCACACTATTGCTGAAGATAATACTAAGACGTAAGTTACGTAGCAGGGCACACTAGCTGTTCCACCCATGGCAGAAGCAGCCTTTCGTGAGTATAGCTATCTGTTGTAATTGTAATCCTAACTGATAGCGATCCTTGAGTTATCCTTTTCGTTCTCTCTTTCAGAAACTTGGTAGCTTGGCATTTTAACAACATACTGTAAAAATCATCAAACGAGGGAATGACCAGTGATGCCTTGCCTCGCTGGAGAGTTGCAAACTCACGGCAGGGACGGACAAAGCAGATCAGCAGTACGCCCATCAAATTATCATATATAGTACTCGTACTAATATGGTTCTGGTTCGTGGAGCCAATGAGGCTGCTGTTTTGATTCCGATACCTGCAACTGCAAGCGGACAAGGACAATAATCCCGTCTGACCCCTCCCATCTTTCTGGCAGCCACGCTGATGCCACGCACAAAACTTTCAGACTACGCTCCCTGCATTTTGGCTCTCCTGTTCTTGAGAGGACGAAGGAGCCTCGGGAATGGCGACACTGAAATGCTCCACACCGCCGCAGCATCTGCTCGCAACATCATGGTCAGTACTGTACTACGTACGGAGTATGATCGGCATGGAGTTGAAGATGCCCTAAACGATGGTCGTGGCTGCCTGGAGATTGTCCGTCGACGCATGCAAAGCTCCAAGGGATCCAGAATGTTGGTTGCAGGTGGCGCAAACAGGAGAGGACAGGAGCCCGATCTCCCAGCAGCAGCAGCATCGAACTGGAATCTCAAGCGAATTGTCATCGTCAAAACGACATCGACAGCGAATCAGGTACGTTCTCCAGGGAATTGTCCGCCGGCCGGTTGAGTTCAGCGCATACACTCCAGACGGCCGGCCGGTCTCTCTGTTCCACGATGGTTCCCGGCATGCAGGTTTCTTGCGTGGAGCGAGAACGTAACTGAACGGTTTCCGAATTTGTCATGTCCAGTTCGAATCAACTTTGGAGCTAAACACCGAACTTGCCACGAAGGCACAAAGTACTACTACTACTACAAGTGAGTACGTTTTCTTTCTTTTGTGAGAAAGCGCCGCCTAACGTCTTATCGCATCCTTGATCAAGGAATTTCTACGGCAACGAACTAGGTTGTTAATTAGACGCATATATGCTTGCTAGTGACGGATATGTTCTTATAGATAGATAGAGAAATTGACATTCTTTTGTTAGACAGGAACGATGAACACGAGGCGGCCGGGGCAACGAGTTTGAAACGAAAACGCATAAACGATATTCTTAGTGACGTGCATAGTAACCGTAGAAAATTGCATGGAGTAGCATTTGATCGGCACGTCGAATATTTGTAGTGGAGCGGTATCTCCATTTGAACGGAGCATTATTGCCTCTACGCTGAGACGCGGCGCCAAGTGCTCTACTTGGTCAAGAAGAGATTGAACACCGCACTCGTTTTGCTTGCACGCATGGATATCGCAATTTCATGCTTTCTTCTGTTTGTCTTATTTATTTCAAACTATATCAATAGCACATTAGTTCTGCATGCTCGATAAGTCATCACTTTTTGGGAGATTCTTCCACAGAATCGGTTCCTCTCCTACCTCGCTTTTTGTTACAATGGTATCCTTTAGCTTTAGATAATGAAATGCTAGTTTGACTGTGCCCAACATCTCTGAGTTAAGGACAAAAATGCAAATAATTTTCTGTAAAAAGTCTAAATTACACTCGTTAACTATATTTACAACCTTGTGACAGCAGCGCATTAATCTATATAAATATTTCTCCATAGTTTATCTCTTAATTATGATCTTACGATGTATTTTGCTTTTATTATTTTCTCCAAACCGACAAGATAGGCCCATGCGAGGATGATGTGGCAACTGACTCGGCGAATAACTTATCCCTTATCTAACATTGTGCATGAGCAATGTGATGCATGTAGCTCTGCGTGCTCAATAAATTGACACGGGTTTACGAAAATGGGTGGAAACCGTAAAGAATTTGGCCTAATTCCGTATTCACCTAACGAGAGTAAGCTCATGAGTTGTTTGCCCATGCCGTTCTGGCAACTTAATCATTTTTAAGATCAAAAAATATTAAAATGGAGATTAAAGATGTTACAATTAAGGAAAAAATGACAAAAAGAATTAATAAGGTAAAATTGGCGCAACGTTACAACTTTAAGGTAAACAGTAGAGTTTACCATGAAAAAATCGCAGGGTGCTACGTTATGGTAACATGTACTGGGACATGTTCAAACAAAATAAGTTACACCCTCCAATCATGTTTTTTTACTTAACAGGTGGTCAATTTTCTTGCCAAGTAACGAGAACACTGGTTACACAACTTGGCTCGTATGTGCATACTAGTCACAACACTGAAATGTGCGCATGGAGTCATGAACAATGCACGTTCGAAATGTTTGTGAGGTTCACATTGTCATTAGAACGAACCAAAAAATATATTTCAAAACCATCCACATTTAAATTGGGGTTAGGATTTCACGAAATCACAATCGGATCTTTTTTTATAGAAAAACTACAACTTTGGAAATAAGTTTTTCTGAGAACCGCAATCTCACGATTTAGTCGGATAACTCAAAGTGGCTAAATTGTGAGGTTTTTGTTGGAATCGATCTCTAATTTAACAAACTGAGAGAAAATGAAGGGGAGCTGGGTTCCACCAACGATACGCGGTCGAGGGTGCTAACCAACTATTGACTCGGTCTCATACACCCATCCCTTGATATAGTATAAATGAACCTCTCCTGTATGATCAAACAATCTACACAAATAAGATCTCCAATTGACCCTAAATTTTGATATTAAAAAACTTACATCGTTTTCTGATAAAATATATTCGGTCATAGTTTTTGAACCCTAACCTCAATAGTTGTTGTTTTGAACTGCGCGACCAAACATTGTTGTGTTCCTCTCATCTTATTGGCAGCTCCCCACCTCTGAATCCCTAACCTAGATGACAAGTTTTTGAAACCTAACCTAGATGACAAGTTTGTGCATCTGAGGTGTTATTGGCTCTTTTTGAAAACCAACTGTTAATAAGAGTTAATTTTTTTTTTTTTTGGCTTCTACAATATACCATATTTTTGCTAAACATGTAAACTGACGAATAGGAGTAGTGGCTAAATGTGTGCGTGCATCGTACATTATTAATGCCCGAAACGATGGCTGCAACAGAATGGAGTGATCGAGCAGTACAGCAACCAGCAGATCGGGTAGCAGAGAAAGAAAGATGGACGCAAGGGATCATGGGAACCACATGTCTGTCCCCATGCATACTCGGTGGCTCGGAGCTCTGTTGCGGCGAGACGGAGCAAATTCGCGGTGTGGGAACGCGTGACTCGGAGGAGGCCGCCACACCGTACAATACTACGCTCTACAGTTGTCCGTGATGGTGTGACACTCCTGCTCCTCGGGATCGGGGTTCGCTCGCACCAGTCTAGTCTGGCACCACGCACCTCCTACCCTCCCACAATCTTTCTTTACATCGCTCTAATCTAATCCAGGATCGCCCAAGAACCCGTACTCCAGATTTCGTACACGAAAAAATATACAACGCGTTCTGTTCTAGTGCCAGACTGGCACCACACAGCTGGAGCTCCCCGATCTTTGTTTAGACGGCCGGTCTGATCTACCCAGTGGCGGAGCCAGGAATTGAACTGAGCCGTATCGAACAACTAAGTTCTAAAAAAAATTAGGCAAAAAAGCAAGTGTATTCAACATAAAAAAGGTTCAAACAGATTCAATTTCATATTGCATAAAGCACAAGTACAAACTGACTACAAAGAACAGGAAAACTACATAAAAAATAGTGCTACATTTTGATAAGAAGATAGTACCATACCATTAAGTTGAATCCATGTTGGCAAGACGAAAGTGTCGAGAAAGATGACCTCTACGGTCATTATAGGAATGGAAACATAGCATAATCTTCTTGTCATCAATTTTTCCAAATATCTCTTTCTCAACATAGCAAATCATCAAATTATTGAGTCAGTCATCCCCTATCCTGTTTCGAAGATCTGTCTTTATAATATTCATGGCCGAGAAAACTCTCTCAACTTGTGCTGTTGCCACAGGTAATGTCAACACAAGTGTAATAAGGCGATAGACCAATGGAAAGGTCAAATGTTGTCTCTTCTGAACCAACTTGAGAGCAAGACCACTCAAACTATCACAAGCTATGAATTCAGGACTTCTCTTCATCACATCAATATATATGTCCAGTTCACCAACCAAGAGAGAACAATCATATGCAGTGAAATCAGCAGAGTACATAGTTGCAAGCTCAACTAGCTTATCCTTGTCAAAGCTGCTAAATGAGTCTCTAGTATCAAGGCATGCAGGTGGCCGTGCGGGGCAGCCATGCAGGTGGCCGTGCGGGGCAGCCGGGCAGGAGACAGAGACTCCCAGCAGCCGCATGAGGTTCTTGTGCCGCACCCGCCCGATTGCTTCAACCTCAACCTTGAATTCCCTCTCTGCCTGTCCCCTAACAAACCAGGTATTTTACCAAATTAAGCAACACAAAAATTGTCAATATCTCCATTCAGTAACTCCGATGCAGTCACTAAAATATACATCTTGCTTAAACTTCCAATCGATGCATTCTAAAATTAGGCGCAAATATAAAGCAAGCTTCTGAAATTGGCTGCAGTTCACGGGATGCGCAGTTACCTATTTCAGCAAGTTCTTGACGGCGATCTGTATGCCGTCCTCCTCGAGAATGCCGTGGTAGACAATGCCGTAGCCTCCCTCGCCAATCACCTTCTCGTCGGGGTGGACAACGCCGGGGTGGGCAGGGCGGCCGGGGTGGACAGCGCCGTGCGGGGCAGGGCGGTGGCCGACGCCGGCGCGATGCAGGCTGGCCGGGGGCGGAGTCTGGCGGCGCGGGGCGGGAGACAGAGGTCGGGGCGGGACAGGACGGCCGGGGTGGGCAGGGCGGCCGGGGTGGACAGCGCCGGCGCGATGCGGGCTGGCCGGGGGCGGACTCTGGCGGCGTGGGGAGATGAGGCAGGGGAGAAGATTAGGTCGGGGTCGACGAGTCGAGTGGTCCGTGGTCGCCTCTCGCCTGGTACGTCGTATACTCGCTCCGTCGCTCGTATGACTTTTCCTCTTTTTACTCTGATGCGTGGTACATAATTTTTTTCTGCCCAAACTGAGCCGGGTCGGCCGACCAGGCTCGACCCCCTACTGGCACCGCCACTGGATCTACCCCCAACAACATCTGAACCAGTCCTAGATATCTCTTACGACAAAAAAAACACTGTTTTTCTAGCTCTCGGTTAACCGAGAAATTGCTTAGCCCTCGGTCGATCCTCCATGCTGCAAATGGAGAGGGGGAGAGAGAGAGAGAGAGAGAGAGAGAGAGAGAGAGAGAGAGAGAGAGAGAGAGAGAGAGAGAGAGAGGGGACGGAGCTCCTCGTCAGCGACGGTGACGACGTGGCTGGCCACGATGGTGACGGCACGACGCGGCCGCAGCCGAGACGGTGGATGTGAGTAAGGAACTTAACTTTCGTGGGGGGTGTGGGGTGGGGGGCCGTGGCCGGAGAATCGCCGGATTTAGAGGGATGACCGGGGGTGGCGGTGGACCGGCGGAGCAGAAGTTTGGGGGCAGGGGAGGGCGGCGAGGCGTCGCGGCAGCGCAGACCACGGGCGAGGAAGATGGAGGCCAGGCCGACGAGGGCTGGGGGGGTTACCGGAGGGGGAGAAGAAAGGGCATCAGCGAATCGACCGAGCGTTACTTATATCTCGGTCGACAAAAAAAAAGACGAGTTCTTGCTTGGTTGCTCCTGTGCTGTGTGTGAAATAGTCATCGGTCAAAAACGTTGTATGGACAGAAGAACTTTACACATTGTGACCGGCATACTCCAACATAATTCCCATACTAGGAAAATTGCCGCGGCACGCCGCGCCCGTGGTGTTAATCTTGCTGCGTAATTTGAAGTGTATTTTATGACGGTATGTAAAGTGTATACATAAATTTAATATGTAGGTAGTAAGATATATATATATATACTTTCACGGTGTGTGATAACATAATTGGTATTATAGATACAGTTTTCGATTTCTTCTAACCGAAAGATAGTGCATGAATTGGACATAAATAGATAGAATCCATTTTTTCTAAATTGTTTGGTATGCTGATCACATTTTTTTGAATCACGGATCAGAAGTTATTGAATTTACAAAATTGGACAAATTTGTGAAATTGTTAGGAAAGATTAAAATTTTGACAACCTGGACCCACTGTCAGTGTTTTAATAATTATGGAAATCATTTTTGCAAAATAATAGAAGGCTAGCAAGTGGGCCCCTGATGGCGTCAGGTGCTGATATCAGCAATGTCCACGACGGCTATGTCGACCACCGCCGCACCCGTTGTATTGGTGCACCGCCGCAGCCGTTGTATTGGTATGTGTCGTAGTTTTGTAAAATGAGTTATTAAATGAGATTGTAGGTATATAATTTGGTTCACGGAAAAGTTGTACATGAAAGGCAGGTAATAAAAATGCTACTCTGGGTTAGATCTAAAAGACAAATTTCTGGATCCAAATATCCGGATTCAAAAATCTATATCTGTTAGAATTTTTTTTGCACATCATAAATTATAACAGATTTGAAGATTGGAGAGAATTATATTTATGTCCGTCAAAACAAAAAGATTAAAACATGAAATTTGTTCGGAAGGATGATATTCATCTACTCGTGCAAGGAAAATTTAAACAGATGACTGTGTGTGCGGAATTTGACAAAATTCGTCAAATGTTTTTGTGAGTTTGTATCCAAAATTAAGGAGTTAGAGTCGACCAAACTCGAAACTGATCACGGGAATGGAACGTACTCGTCGGCGTGCATATATTTCATGTACATATTACCGTGAAAAGGACAAATTTTTTTGAAGAAATACACTGTATCTGCTACAGTGCACGTCGCAAGGTAGAAGTGCGGGTATCATTGACGAATAGGGGAAAAACACTCTAGATGCTACAGTGCACGTCGCACTGTAGAAATGTGGTACTGTAGCTGCTACAGTGAACGGCGACGTGGACAGCACGAGCCTCCGCTGAAACGGTGAGGTTTGATAGTTAGAGATAGATTAGTATGACCAGTGCGGCGAGCACGTGCACATCAGCATTGCTTAATCCTACTACATGGGCCCATGGGGGCTGCTAGAATGCGGATTCAACTTTTAGGACAGTCATTGCTTTGTCCAAAGTTCCTATTCTTCTGTCTTTTTGGCTTTTCGATCTGTTTTGAACTCCAAATGGAATACGTCCGACGAATTGCGTCGTGTCTTTTCCTGGCTCCGAAACCCACCACGCAGCTGCTTCTTCTTCAGCTGGACGGATCCGTAAACTTATTTCAAGTCGACAGGTAGATTTAATCGACAAACCACATCACTCGCACTCTACTACTTGCTAATAGCCTACTACTGTACTACTTGCTACTAGTAGCCTACTACTAGTTGCAAATGGAGATATACAAAGTATAGCAACTATGTCAAATCTACAGATAGATCGCGCCTGGACAATGGACACCCAGCTTAGCCATCGACTAGTTGCTAATTGTAAATATACGAACTACCCAACCATTCAAAATCCAAGTAACAACAGCATATAGTTTGTTTGTGTGGGCCAAAACTTTTGGGAGATTTGACGCTCCCAAGAGGACCATACACGTACTACATGTACTAAGCTGCAACCCAGACTTGGACGTAACTGTCAATCTATCATTCACGGTAGTACTTCAGCACCTTTCGCCACAGATCGTACTATCTGCTAGCTAGGCTAGAGGGAGCAGCTAGCCAGTGTTCACCAATTATTTTGTACCCTATTGCCCATAATCTTCTTCTTCCCTGTCTCTGTTTTTTTTTTTCAGTTTAGATCAGGCGACTAGCCAAACGGTTGGAGTGTTGCCGACTGATGAATGGCCAGAAAAACACAGCACGAACGAAACCAACAACGCGATGAGACCAACACACTGGTGAATCAATCAATTAACCGAACGAACGAAAGAACTTGAGTACAGTTGCATGGATCGACTAAACAATCTTGTTTTGTTCTTCTAATTAATCTAGACAATGATCGAGCTGAGGTAATTGTTCAGAGCCCGATTAAGTTTCTCGAGACGGTGACGCCGCCGTCGACGACGAGGTTGTGGCCGGAGACGTATCTGGAGTCGTCGCTGGCCAGGAAGAGCACGGCCTCGGCGATGTCCCTGGGCCTGAGCGTGGACCCCTTGAGCGTGGCGAGGCTCCTGACCACCTCCTCCATCTTCTCCACCTCCTGGTCGCTGGGCACGGCCACGTCGAGGTCGATGTCGGCGTCGGCGTCGTCGGCGGCGGAGGCGTCGTGGCCCTGGCGCCAGGCGTTGATGAGCATCGGGGTGGCGACGCCGAAGGGGGAGACGCAGTTGACGCGGACGCCGTGCGCGCCCAGCTCGCAGGCGGCGTTCTTGGTCAGCCCCACGATGGCGTGCTTGGACGCGGTGTACGCGTGCGGGCCCAGCCCGCCGAGCACCCCGGCCACGCTCGCCACGGAGACGATGCTCCCGTAGCGGCGCGGGATCATGGCCCGGCCGGCGTGCTTCATCCCCAGCGCGGTGCCCAGCGCGTTGACGCGGAGCACGCGGTCGAACTCGCCGGCGTCGAAGGACAGGATGCTCTTGGCGGCGCGCGTCTGCCGGCCCAGGATCCCGGCGTTGTTGCAGAACACGTCGAGGCGGCCGTGGCGCGACACGGCCCGCTCCACGGCGCGCTCCACGTCCTCCTCCACGGAGACGTCGCACCGCACGAAGGAGACGCTGTTGGGGAGGCCCAGCGAGGCCGCCAGCGCCTCGCCGGCGGCGTCGTCGATGTCCGCGATCACCACCTTGGAGCCGTGCTTGACGAAGAGCCGCACGATGGCCTCCCCGATCCCCCGCGCGCCGCCCGTGACGATGGCCACCTTCCCGTCCAGCCTGCACATGAAAGAAACTGCATTGGTCAGCAACACGATATATCCCCACCATACGACGATCAAGGAAAGAAAGAATCGCCGCAGCTAGCAATGTTGTTGTTGTTGTTGTTGTTTACCTCTTGTGCATGGGGGTGGGGGCGCCGGTGGCATCCCAGCCACCATGTCCATGGTGGGACGGCGACATGGCAGCCTGGTGGGCCTTCTCCTGCATGACATCCAAGCAGGCAGGCATGGCGGTCGCCGTGGTGGTGAGGTGTTGCGTCGTGTAGGAGGCGAAGCTAGCGTGTATCTCTTGAATCAATCACAGCAAAGTGTGTTGATTTTGGTAGGGGACTGCTGGGGATGGGCTCTATTTATAGGCGGTGGACAGACTCGTTGTACGGCCACTTTCGCGGGCAACATTCAACGCGCGTAGTTGTTGCGAGTTTTATTGGTTGATTCGGTCGATTTATTGCGAGCTCTGTATTAGCCAAGCAGTTCAGTACTCTGATGTCATGGTCTTAAAGGACGCGAGAGGCGGGCGACAGGAAAGAGTTTTGTTCCGTGAGGACGGCCGGGGGGCAGATGGATCGGGTTGACCGTCCCACCCTCCGGAGGCACGGCTTCAGGTTTTGGGGCTGGACAGGTGGGCGCCGGAGAAATTATGGGCTCCGACGACGACCGACGGACGGTCCTGGCCTGGCCTGGCTGTCTTTGAGCTGATGATGCTGACCCTGATGCGTGAGCGTGACTAACTCAACAACAGCTAGGATTTGATTTGAGTTCTTTTCTTTTCTTCCACCAGTGTGGACGCAGAGAGATTGAGGAGCACGAAATCGATGCCACTTCTCACTGCAGGGCCTGCTGGGTCAACCCCGGTTCAGGGGAGGGCGTTGATTGATTATTATTCAGCTCAGCTGGAGGTAGGGGACGACGACATGGTGTTTGGTTTTCTTGGCTTTTCCTAGCTACGTAGCTGGGTAGTTGCCGACCGGAGCCCAAGTTCAACATCAGATCGTACGTGCGAGAATTGTTCGTACGCAAAAGGAGGAGTAGTAGTAGTTATTAGTAACTTTTCACCTTTTTGAGAAAACGCATACCGCCATCAGCTTTTACAACTGTGCTTAGTCTGATCTTCTCTGGTTGGGCTCTACGTAGGGTTGGTTCCTTCTCCGTCTAAAACTGTGCTAAGTACTCTGATCGCATCGTTTGATCCTGCCTAATTTGCGAATCTTACTACTACCAAGCTTTGTTTGCGTGTGACTGTTTTTTAGTACGGAGTACTACGGAGTAGTAATTTGGTCTTACAATTTGCTCATGCACATCACCTCGCTTTCCATCCAAGAGTTTGAACTGTCCAACGCCATCCAAGTGGCGCACTTTATTGACATTGGGTCACGGTTTCAGTCTCAAGACCTGATTCACACTCCATCACAACTTCATACGTACATGCATGCGCACTTAAGCACTAAATCACGCCCGGATCCGGCGGAGAACTAACGCGGTGGTGCTCTGCTCTCCCCGCAAAGAAGTACTCCCTCTGCTCTTGAACAAACAGTAGTCTCCGTTAGAAAATGAGCTAGAATCCCGATCGAGGACGTACGCGCGCAGAGGAGGAATTTCATTCAGTCCACCCCCACGCACGCCAACAGCAGCAATCCCAATGTTAACTTCTCCCAAAGTCAGAGGCGAAAAGGCCACCCTCGATTCCATCGTAGCAGGGGCGGAGCTGCGGCCGGTGCTACCCGGGCGGTAGCACCGGTCCAGTAGAGTTAGCCCAAAAGCACATATGTTTATGTGACCTGCTTAATTGCATGACGGAGGCCAGCGGCAAATGGACAGACAGTTGATCTCATAAGTTAGCACCACTCTAGGTGCGTTCCTGGCTCCACCGCTGCATCGTAGCAGCCACGAACCCTCCTCCATCTCATCTCCATGGAGGAGGACCTAGCTAAACAAATTGACCACCGAAGCATTTTTGCAAGCTAGCGACCGACCCTCTCTTACGCACCTACTTACATCAGTATCGTAACTTCACCGACCCTGCCGTTGTAGTATGTACCAGTGACGTGAGGCTGACGTTTACACGTATCCACTACTGGTTTGCCAGTACAGTATGCTACACGTAAACACAGAAGACAGCGTGTACACATGGGACTATGAGATGGCTTGGAGACGTACGTGGCGATTTCGGTAGACTTTTCCAACTCACCGATGTGTACTACAGTAGTATATTCTCTCGTGGAAGGAGAGGAGACTAGGAAATGGAAGTTATTAGTCAGTTACGTGGACTAATCGCCGCCTTTTCACCCTAAAACTAATGCTAGATGCTTGATCGCAGTCAGCATCGCCCCGATCGATCGACTAGCTTTTTTTTTTTTGATGGTGGATCGATCGACTAGCTAGCTATTCTTATGCCTGCATAGCCATGTTATGGGCAAGGCAAGTTGGGAAGATTGTACTCTCTCCGCCCCAAATTATAAGGCCTAATTTAATTTTGAGATGGAGGGGTACTATTCTAGGACGGAGATATCTAGCTAGACGATACCCACCGATGCAAAGCTATGCCACCTTCGAGTCAACGCCAATAAAGGCGCAAGTGGAGTTTAAGCTGCCAAGCTATCGATGATGTCCGATTAATTGCTAACTGCATGCATTATTGACGCCCGACAAGGGCAAAGCCGGTGGAGTATATACGATGGGATTTGTCTCTGATTAAAGAACCTGGCTAATACATGCAATTGGGAAATATATCTGGATACCTAGATACTGTTACAGCTTCGTGTTCCGTGACGTACCTAGTTAACAAATGACATGGCCATCTTTTTGCGGATCGGTGTATCCTTGGGTGGGTGCTAGATTATTGCATCACCAGATTTCCTTCTGTCTTTGCATAGCACTGCTCCAAGGAGAACAATATCGAGATATGCCAAGAAAAATAATATAGGATGTAGGCAATCAACGGTGTGCCCACCTCATGCCCAGAAATAAAAGAGACAGGAGTTTTCATCAAATACAAAATTCCCGGTACAAATCTCTACTATATAATATGGATTCAGGTGATGGTTGGTACGTTTTTCCTATTTCTGATTCTGCCCCTGCGTTTTGGGAGAATTTACAGCCGCTGCCACCGACTAAGTGAAAAAAACGATTGGCATCGTTCCCATCGCTCACATCCCTGCCTCGAGCTCACCGGTGCCGCCCACTCGCATCCCCTGCTCTTCGACCCGGCCACTTCCTTCGAATCGAGCTCGTACGCGCCGCCCTCCAATCCCCTGCCTCAAGGCCCTCGGCGCCGCCCTAAAACCTCTGCAGCGAGCTTGCCGGACCGCCGCTCTTCTGCCTCTTGCTCAACCGGCCGCAGGATGGGCGCCTGAAGACTGCCGGAGCAGACCTACAACCTCTGTATCCAGCTTCCCGGGCCACCTACCGCTGGTAAAATCGGCCGCACTCCACCGTCGACGTCGGATCTGCTTGATGTCCCCTTAGCATCGTCTCTCCCCCAGAAAATATTCCCACGACAGCACCACCACCAATCCAAGGCCTGCCCAGATAAAATTATGAGCAATCCCCACAGCAGCGCGGTAGCGGCGGTAGCAGCAGGGGCATGACTCTGGTTTGTTCTTCAGCGCCTCTCCTACAGATGGAGAGAAGTGGCCTGCTTGACCTGCTGTCCACCAGCTCCTGTCGTGCTCTTATCTCCATGCTCCACATAAGCAAGATCGCTGTGCAGGTCGCATGCATCCGCAAGAGTGAAATTCAGAACATCTGAAGTTCTGGGCGTCATCGGTATTCAGAGATAGCGATCACATCTTCCGTGCCTTGCTGCTCCGGTAGAAGTCATGGTGAATCTTATCCCTGCACTGACTTTCAGACTTTGAGTGATGCTCTGATCCTCTTAGGTATTATATTGCTCGGGCCACACCTCTTGGCTGCCAATATACTGACATGTACTTGTTTTTTTAATCGTCTACATTGGTAAAGTACGTAGACTGTAGTAGATGTTATACTTATACATCTTTCAGAATTAACTTGTGTCTTGGCATGACGAGTTCAGCAAAGTAACTTGGATTGAGGATCATCACTTATCTATGAAAGAACCGTTCTTAATTTTTGTTTCTGCAGTGCATTAATGTGTATTTTTTTCTCCCGTTGCAACGCACGGGCATATGTACTATAACATATAGATTATAAAAAAACAGCTCTCATCAAGCTAGCTAAGAGGCCTAATTATTTTACAACATGTGCACAGGGGTGAGACAAGGTGATCCGTCTCCGTTGTTTTTGACATTGTGGGAGATGGATTGGCCCTGATGGTTAAGAAAGCAAAAAATGAAGGTTTGACTGCATGTTTACTCCACATCTAGTACTACATTATATTGATCTTGTTCCGCATTTAAAAATTACAAGCCTTGTTATCTGTTCGGCTGAATCAAACCATTTTCTTCACATCACATTGCATGCATGCTTTTGATCTTTCACAAAGGAAAACAAAGACATATAAACCATGGAACGACCTGCTAGTATATGTCCGTGGATCGGTCCAACTCCAGGCATCCAAGCAAGACAGCTACTCGGTTTTGGAAGTCATGGACGAAGGATGCAAGAGACTTCTACACCCTCGAATCCAGCTCATGGTCATGGTGGATAGCTTGGGCTGTAAGTTTGGATTCACTTTGCTGGTGGTGTGAGAGACCGAGAGTGGTTGACCACCAACTGATGAGCGAGTCAAAGGTCTGAATTAATCCTCCGTGCATGGCTCCCGCTCGATCTAGAAGGTGTTTTGACCCGACTTATCTACGCGCGCGAGCGGTACCTAGGCCCGTTGACCCTACCGCCTACCGGTGCGTGCAAAGCTGCGGGCGCACTCGTACGGTCACACTAGCACCATCCTAGCGATTTTGCTTTGGATACTTTCCACGTTTAAGATTGCAGGCATTCTTTCGCTTTGAATCACCCGAAGCTTTTGAAAACTATGATTTTATTCTTATTGTAGGGTATGACGGACACGGTGTTTTAACTCGTAGGAGCATCTAGTCTCGTTTTGAGAAGTGCATTTTAAGAAAAAATTATATGTTAGAAAATCTGAAATAAAATTTTGGATGTACCTCCAAACATTTTATGTTGCACACAAAGTTTCATGAAAAATAATGTTTTTCTGTTCTGTATAAAAAAAGACAAATTCAGTGCTAAGAAATAACTTTTTACTAGACATTTTATTTTTATTTTTACATGAGTCACAAAAATGTCTTTTTTTGACAAAAAAAGTGTATGCCTACATGAAATGTCAGGATATACACCCGAATTTTCTTGGAATTTTTTGACATTGCGAAATATGTTTTTCGTAGTACGAGCATCTAGTCCTACGAGTCAAAATGGATTATCGGTATATAACATGCAAATGTTAAAAATTATAACTGGTTGTATCCTGAAAGAAAATAACTTAGGATGGAAGAGAAATGTATAAGGCCCCGCTTGGAAAGTAGGTTGAATTTTCCGCTCCGTATTTCTATATCCCTCCATAGCTGTAAAATAAACGGACGTGACAACCTCCGTATAATCTCCCGACAGATTTCCGGCCAAAAACAGTCATCCAAGCGAGCCCTAAGGTGTATCAAATAAAATAGCGGAAGTGTAGAGTCAAATAATGTACACCCGCCGTATTATCCTGGATATAAACTGTGTGCCACTTGGCCAGTCGCAAGGGGAGCAAGCGGTGTCCTTTTGCTGCAATTGGAAGAACGTAGCTTGTGCCCAAGATCATGGGCAGCGAAAATGGCCCCGACAGCTAAAGACTGCAAGTTTTAAGCACCTGCGAATCCATATACAGATCGAATAGTGCGATGGAAAGGGGATCCGCACGAGCGCCAGCACCTGCGAATCCATATACAGATCGATCTTGTAGGCTGTAGCCTGTAGCTCCCGGAAACGATAAAGTTTACACAGCTGAGTTGATGATCTGGGTACCTGTAAGGTACCCGCTAGTACCAGCTCTCAATTCCAACTAGATTCGATTACAAGCCTCGATTTCAGAGGAACATCAAGGAGGAAGATGGATCTAGGAGGAAGGAAGAGGAACAACGCAACACCACACACGCTACACGCGCTACACGCGCCTCGGCCGAAGCCGCCTTTTCCGATTCGTTCTTCGCCCCATTGTTTGTCGTCTGTCCCTTCATATTTGTAGTAGCTACCTCGAGTGGCTTCTGTGGCTTTTGGGCAGGCCAAGCCCAGCAGTTGGCAGCCCACGTCCGGGCCAGGCCTAGAAGGGAAGAGGTCGCTGACAATCCCCCTCCTTAAATTTCGGCTTGCCCCCAAGCCGATGTTTTTCCAGACCGCCAGGATCCCACGGCACCTCAGATGTATCAATACCATGGTTGGTACAAGCATCATTCACACATGCAGGATTACCTTGACGCCAAGCTGACGAAAACCAATCACCCGGTTCCCATGGCATTACAAGCCAGAGAAGATACGCCTTCTCATATAACTGCAGTTTGACACCACCTGGGTCCCAGTATTCGTGAAGTGTAATGAAGCCATTCTCAAACGTCCACACATCAGGAATAGAGTGGGGAAGATCATCTCTTAGAACCAAGCACAGATAGCACCAGCTTCCTTTCACCCAGTTGGCACACATACTCGAAATCTCCAAGAAGTTAACCAAACCAAAGGGAGAAGGTTCCAGCTTTAGATATGCAGGAACACGCAATGGAGAAATCCACCCATTCCAGCAATGATTCTGCAAATGTGTACTGTTTTGCCAATTCGTGCTATAAATTTCTGCAACCTTCGGATTCTTACCATTTTGCACTGCCTCGTAGAAGCTAGCCTTTACACTGATGAGGATACCCGGTTCCAGCTTTGTACTTCTTTGCCAATTCCTACCATAGATATCAGCACCCAGAATTTGTGCAGCATTCTGCAATGTTTCATAGAAACTAGCTTCTGCACTTATGAGAACATCAGGCCACTGAATAAGCAGGCTACAACAGAGAACTTTTGTTGGCTGCAGTCCCACAGATTTGACAGTAAAATGCATGAAGAGATATCCGGTCCCTCCAAAGTTTGGTTGAGCATGGTCGACACTTGGTAGTAGATAACTCCCGGAACTCATATCTTTGTTACTGTCGTGCTTCACGGCAACCATAAGAAAACATGGCTCTGGAGGCCTGAATCTCGCAAAGAACATGTACCATGCAGCAACACCCAACAAATGCAACTGAAAAGAATTGCATGGTGGCTTCCGCCGAAAATTTGTCACACGTTTGCCACGCATGCCAATATGAAACTGCAGACATCTCAAGCACCACACCCAATAGCGATCAGCTAATAACTTGTCAGGAACTGAATTGGAGTAGTGCAGCTCACAGGTAATTGAAAGAGAAGAGAGTTTTTCCAACAGGTTATGTCCTGGGATGTCATCAAACCACCAGCCGTTGCAGCCACCAGGATCCCATGAAGCATGTAACTCCTGTCCCTTTGCAACAAGACGAGGAAGACTATAGATGTGCCAGTCCTTATCGAACACCAATTCCATCTCAATAGTATGCCAGATAAAAAGGATGCATCTCGGTAACACCCATTGCTTCACAACTTGCACGGCATCCTTCCATGAACCTAATATTGACGAATAAAATTTGTATGCCGGAAGCATAACAACACAAGCACTTGGTTCACCTACTTCAAGTCTGAAGCATAACAGCACCTCCATACAACACCTTGATGCCTCACAATCAGATTTATCCCTATCTGGTGGTCTCTTATAGTGTATATATTGCTTCATAGCAGAGCTAGCTGTAGCCGTTGGCAGGCTCATGCACAAGCCAATATCAGAGGGCCATGGAGGCTTTAGCTTCACCACTTTCATTCTCTCAAACGGATGTCTAGCTTCTCTCAGTTCAGTCCAATTTGCATTCCAAGTTCCTTGACTGTCCTGAACTATGAAATCTTTGCCACGCTTTTGCTGCCTCGATGACATCTCAACACTGCGGCATGAGCAATCAGTTGAACAGGTGGTGGCCGACCACGTAATCAGCTCCGGAACAATCAACAGCACAAGTGCCGGCCCTGGTGAATTCATTGGAGGCACGTTGAGGATTGTGTGCACATTCGATGGAGTCAGGGATACGGACATGTGGCCTCCTCCACTGATGCTAAGATCGGAACCACTCGGCAAGCAGACGGCAGCCAGCGGTGCAGTGTCACCCATGACGTCCACGCCGAGTGCCTTGTCACTGAGCTCAGAAGTAGCGAGCTCGGGTATGATGCCGCCAGTGGTTGTGAGCGCGTTTGTTGTTGCAGACGGTATGAGTGCACCCACATAAACAGAGGCGGCGTGGCTAGGGCGTTCCGTCGAGCAGGTGGTGGGCGCTGAAGCAGCAAGTTCGGCCACTGCATCTTCGTTGCCCGCGATCTCTGGAGGAGAATGAAGCATAGTGGAGACGGTCGTTGATGATGCCGGGGTCGTTGTCGCACTCGTGTCGCCTGCTAAGCATATGGTCGAACAGGTGGAGGGCGTTGAAGCAGCGAGGTGAGTACCGTCGTTGTTGACTGCATCATGGACCGCGTCGACCTCCATACGGACGAGGAGGTTGGTGGAGACATCAGTCGTGGGTGGAGCTGCAGAGTCGCCGACGAGGTAGTCGTAGATGCGACGGGCTCCCGGCGTGAGGTCGTCCTTGGATGAGTCGCACCTGGAGTTGAGGACGGCGCGACTCGCATCAGGCGTCGTCGGTTTGGAGGTGGCGCTGCTCGGGCCGTGCAGGGACATGGTCGAGCGCTCCGTTGACGAAGCCGACACCACAGCAGGGGCTAGAGACGAGGTCGAGTTCATCGGAGAAGAATCCGACGCAGTCTCGTCGTTGCTCACCAGCGCGAGGCAGGCAGCCCACTCCCGACGGCAATCGTCCGGATCGGCCCTGGCGAATGCGTACATCGCCTTCATGAACGGGGTCTGCTCCATGGCTTGTGGTGTTGGGGAAAAAATTGGGTGGAGATTTTGTGAAATTTGTGGAGGGATCGACTGGCTCTGATACCAATTGTAAGGTACCCGCTAGTACCAGCTCTCAATTCCAACTAGATTCGATTACAAGCCTCGATTTCAGAGGAACATCAAGGAGGAAGATGGATCTAGGAGGAAGGAAGAGGAACAACGCAACACCACACACGCTACACGCGCTACACGCGCCTCGGCCGAAGCCGCCTTTTCCGATTCGTTCTTCGCCCCATTGTTTGTCGTCTGTCCCTTCATATTTGTAGTAGCTACCTCGAGTGGCTTCTGTGGCTTTTGGGCAGGCCAAGCCCAGCAGTTGGCAGCCCACGTCCGGGCCAGGCATAGAAGGGAAGAGGTCGCTGACAGTACCTGACAGCCAACCTCCGATCAGGATTGGATTAGTTTATTTTGCCGTGATCCCGGCCGGTCGAAAGCGACGATCCAGCAGTTCTTGCAGGGATCCACGATGGAAGGAACATCTTTCAGGAACACGACGAGGCATCGCAAGTGGCGTTTTCCTGGATGAGTACATGCAGCATCGATGATGGAGAGAGTTTAGCCGGAACTTTAGCATTGATCTGCATGCACTCGTGCGTTCACGCTTGAGCGAGTGCAAGATGCTCCTATCATTTCTATGTCTGGTAACGACAGTTGAAAATGTAGCTGCCTTTTTCCTTTCGAGAGAAAAGGGTTGCGATCAGCAAGATGTTTCTTTTGAAATTGTGGATTAGCAAGAATTTTGACAAAGTAAAACTTGATTAGTTCTTCTAAAGTAGGAGAGGCCCATTTCATGGACATGACATTACTTAGAGCAGTGAGGTTTTACCTGGTCTTGCAAGAATCACTAAATTCTCCGTTTGGGACTTTTCAAAAGTGAGAGGAACCTAAATGAGTCTCAGGTCTTCTAAAAAAATATCCAGGAGGACCAAGTAGATGTGCAACAGTCCAAAAGCACTATTTTAGAGAATATTATGGAGAAAAAGATTCTTAGAGGATTTTGAAAACAGATGCAAAGGAATACATTTTTTTAGGCAATGCAAAGGAATACATGAAAAGGCTGTATAATGTAACTGGGCCACCGTTCAAGCCCAATGGGTCTACAGAAGAGCAATTCAAGCCCAATACGTCGCTACTCCGGTCTACGGTCGGCAGATTAGCTATCGCCTGAACAGGCTGAGCCCATATTTTCATACAGCCCATCTATTCGCCTGTACCGACCTCGAGGCCGGATCCGATAAGCGGAAGAGGGAGGCGAGAAATTGGAAACCCAAACATCGCGCACCGCGGCTAGAATTTCCCGGCCCGAAACAGCAAGGTCTCGCGCTCGCCTCTCTTTTCCCCCTCGTCTTCGGCGGCGGCGGCGATGCTGTCCGGCGACGTTCCCCCGAACCAGACCCTGTACCTCCGGAACCTCAACGAGAAGATCAAGAAAGAAGGTATGACTCCTGACCCGGCTGCTTAGCGCACCCGCCACAAACGCTTGTTAAATCTCTCATAAAACCCTAGCCACCCGATCCGGTCTGTTGCTCGTTTCCGCCTCGCTGCTTGGTTCGGCGACTCTCCATGGTTCGCGCCCACTCGACAGAAGTATTTTAAAAAATTCCGTAGGAGCCGCCTGAACTGCTAGATTTTTGTTTTGTTTCATGCTTCCGGTGAAAGTCGTGTTGGGTTCAATGCGTCTCAGTTCTCAGGAATATCGTTCTCCCTGCAGGCCGTTTGTGAGACCTGTGAAGGGAGACGCCAAAACTGTAGCAGTTTACAGAACACGCTTGTCATCTCCAAGCGAGCACAGCCATAGTTTGCGCCCTCTCGAGAGAAGTATTTTAAAATTTGTCCGTAGGAGCTGCCTGAACTGCCAGAATTTTGTTTTATTTCATGCTTCCAGTGAAAGTCGTGTTGGGTTCGATGCGTATCGATTCTCAGGGAAATCGCTCTCCCTACAAGCTGTTTGTGAGACCTGTGAAGGGAGACGATTTTTTCCGTGAGAAATATAGCAGTTTACAGAACATGCTTGTCATCTCCAAGCGAGCACAGCCATAGTTGTCCAAATCTAATATGCATAAACCATGATTCTATGGCGCTAGGTTGCTGTATACTAGTGAATCATTTTGGTCGTTTCCTGCTGTAACGTGTGTTCATCTTTCTTGCAGAGTTGAAGAGGTCACTCTATGCCTTGTGCTCTCAGTATGGAAAGATACTGGATGTTGTGGCCTTAAAAACTCCTAAACTGAGGGGGCAAGCGTGGGTGGCGTTCAGTGAAATCACATCTGCTACCAATGCTTTCCGGGGCCTGCGGGATTTTGATTTTTACGGCAAAAGCATGGTGAGTCATCTTCACTGCTGATAGTTTCCAGCTATCTTGTTTCAGCTTTTATTGTCCATAGTTTCTTCCGTGCATAAGAAGCATGGTGCGCATGTTCTGTCTGAGATTAGAAATGTTTTTCTGATTCATAAGGGGACAATTAAGTGTTCCTCTAGTGCTTAGATTTGCATTAGCACAACTATCTCGATTCTGCTTTTGTTGTCCATAGTCTCTTCCGTGCTAAGAAGGATGGTGCGTACGTTCTGTCTGAGATTAGAAATGTATTTCTGATTCATAAGGGGACAATTAAGTGTTCCTCTAGTGCTTAGATTTGCATTAGCACAACTATCTCGTTTCTGCTTTTGTTGTCCATAGTCTCTTCCGTGCATAAGAAGGATGGTGCGTTCTGTCTGAGATTAGAAATGTTTTTCTGATTCGTAAGAGGACAATTAAGTGTCCCTCTAGTGCTTAGATTTGCATTAGCACAACGATGCTCCACTTCAAAGTGTTCACCTGTAAAATTTGCACAACAAAGCTATGCAGTGTTAGCTTAATATTTTGTGTTCTGTTTGGAAACGGCAGAGGCTTGCCCATGTGTCCTACACTCTTCTTTCCTAACTGACACACTTAGGGTGGGCATTTAGGTTGTCACAAGAACTATGTCACTGGCCTAAGGTTAGATATGTCAGAATTAGATGTGATTAATGAACCATACATGCTCTTTGTGTAAAATGTTTAGTTTGGTTGAATAATGTGGATAGAGGGTAGACGTATGTTCTTTGTGTTGTTGTACTAACATACACCTTTTATTTAGGTGTACTGTGAACATATACTCTTTGAAAATCATATGTCTAAATGCTGAAACACATGATCTCTAGTCTGTTACTCCTTTTTGAATCTATTGTTTGTTAGTTAACTGTCTAATTGAAAATGAACCTTTTCTCTTAGTTAGTCATAGCATCACATTACAAAGAAAAAATATTGGTCTTAAAAGTGCTGCCCTGTCACATACCGTGGTTGAGTACAACTTACTTCTTTCCCTTCCCTTGCGCAGATGGTACAATATGCGAAAACAAAGTCTGATGTTTTTACAAAAGCCGATGGTTCTTATGCTCCTAAAGAGAAAAGGAAGAAGCAAGAGGAGAAAGGTAATTACAATTACAGATCTTATATTTGGGTCTATACTACAATTGGTCGTGGAGATGATATCTTAACTAAATTCCTAGGGGATATGTTCGGTTAGTACAGGAAGTGGAGCAAAAAGGATAATATGTTCTCCACCAGCGTGCATACTAGCACACTTTTCTGTTTCTGAAATCAGAGCCTGCACTGTTTGAATATTCAACTACTAATAGGTGCTAAGGAGATTAGACTGAATTTTATTTAACCCTATATCATTAGGAAAACTATAATTTCTGAATTATCGAAGTTAGGTTCAACTATGAAGTTTGAAGCTGTCCTTAGAACTCCGAGTTACTGAAATTGGCTTTTGTAGCCTGGGTGGCTTTTGCTGCAAGTCATCCTACTAGAATGTGACTTCAGCAACCGCAGCGAACTGATCCATCTTAGCATTTCTTAGGTATAAAAAAAGTCATCTCAAATTTGCCAAGGGAGGAAAATAAGACAAAATAACCATTCACCTCATCACCCTCCCGCCAAATCTCGATGTGGCCAATCCTTTTGGTGGATCAGACACACTACCAACTGCTGCTTATTCCCGCCATTCTTTTATATTAAATTATTAATGTCTGATTGAAGACATGTGCTACTGACATGCATGCTCTGTAAGCTAAGCATACGATGCCACCTTGGTCAAAAGCACCTATGTATAACTTGAAATGAGATTACTTGAGTAGTTCAATGGCCGTAATATGCACTTTTTCAGTAAGTTACTCTTTAGACTGGTATTTTTTTTGTGTATTTATATGTTTTCCATTTACCTCTTATTCCCCCTTCAGCTGCTGAGAAAAAACGACGAACTGAAGATGCACAACAACCTGGTCCTAATGCTCCTGTTGCCCCAAGCAATGGAACGGTAAGTTCTGGGTTCAAAAACCACACTTCTTTTCTTGTTATTTAATCATGTCGTGTGTTGTCTTGTCATGCTGTTTGTTGTCTTGTTTGTGCAACAATAGGCATTGTATGGCAACATTTTACATGGTTTGCCTTACTGTGAATGTAGTGACGCATTTGTCTATGTAGTATTTTGTACTTGCCCACTATAAAGCATGTATCACGCCAACCTTTCGTTTTATGTGAAAATTATATTTCTGTTATCGCACTCTTGTACCGTTTTCTATTAAATTTTCACTTATAGCCGAATGACCTAGTCACCTGAATTACCATTATGCTGATAGTGTATTCTGAAATTTGCATGTAAGCAAACTTCAACTACACCCAAAACATTTCCAATTAGATCAATTCTAGCTCTGAGACTTCAGTGTTATTATTGCTAACTTAAGTTCTAGCCTCGCCTAAATGTCCCTTCGAAAATATGTAGCCCTAACAGTTCGTAGTTGTTGAGCTTCAAGTTGGTCTGCTGGTGCTGATATTTTTTTCTGTTCTGTTTCACTAGGCCCTGCTTGAAAGCAGCTATTCACTGTTCGTCGGTATAGAATTTTCTTGAATACTGTACTTTGCTTATTTCTAACTGTCAATTTTCACATGCAGCTATTTTGGCCTTCTGCCTCAACTTTCTTTCCTTTTCAAAGTGTAACGATACTCATTAAAAAAGACACTAGTATATACTTCCATTGAACACGACAATTTTCTTCAGTAATTTTTTTTATGTTCTTACCATCTGGGCTTGTTTCCTCATCAGGAGGTTCCTAGTCTGATCCAACACATTTGCAGGTTGTTCAGTTCTGTGCAGCACTATAGAAAAGACTCGTTTAATGACTTGAACATGTTTGAAGATTTATGAATTATATTCTTACATACCTAAACGATGTGTCAACAGTTACTCTTAATCAAGCTGGTTGGTCTACTTTAGTCATGGATGGTGGAGAAACTATTGTTGTCTGCTCCATTAATCTGGAATATTTTCCAAGTGTCTGCGAGTTTTATCATTGGTCTTGTTATATTAGCTCACCAATGTCCTTGGAACTCTCCCTTCACTGATCTCTCTTACCTAACCCAAAAGATATTTAACTGTCTTAACTGCTCCTAGTCTTGACAAGATCGTGACGTGGGTTAAATTGTGGAGTGGTTAATAAGATATCATATCTTTCTACTTCCACAATGATCTGCCCTGGATGCAACATCACATTCACTTATGATATATGTAAACAAAATCAAGTACTAGTTAGTGTGCTTACTATTTCCATTTCATCATTTAGACTGCATGAAATTTTATATGTTGAACTACTGTTCAACTTTGAACAAGCAATTTATAGTTTCTTTTGCCTACTTGTGTGCAGGGTGATCAATCTTCTCGTTCTACCAAGGCTCCACAAGAGCCACCAAACAGTATCCTCTTCATCCAGAACTGTCCGGACCAGACGTCCAGCATGATGCTTGAGGTCCTGTTCCAGCAGTACCCTGGTTTCCGGGAGGTTCGGATGATCGCGGCCAAGCCAGGCATTGCATTTGTGGAGTTTGAGGACGAGAACCAGTCCATGGTTGCAATGCAAGCCCTCCAGGGTTTCAGGATGAGCCCAGAGAACCCAATTGCTATATCATACGCCAAAAAGTGATGATACATGGGATCCCCAAACCGTCTGAAAAAACCTGTAGCCGTAAGATTTTTCCCACCCAAAGCTTTGAAGCTGCTGTATTAGCTTTCTAACCCTGTATCCTTGTTAAAGAAGTTGAAGTCTTTGCTACCTTAAATCAGGTGGCTCTACGTCTGTCCTGTTATTGTTGTTGTCAAGTCTGGTATCGTGGCCTATGTAGGCGGTCATGATCTGTTATCTATCTACACTGGTATGAGAAGTTGCTCGCTTAAAAGCAAAGAGAAAATCATCAGAGCCTCCCTAGATATTCCCCTCCGCCTCATCTGGTCAATAGACGAATGAGGTGTATATTCGACAATATGTTATCTCCAGAAAGAAACGCGAAGTGTCACCTCAAGTAGTTGCCGGCATGATGCAACATACTGTTGACGGAGTATTGTGGTGGTGGGAAGGTAGGTTTGGTGGTCTGTTTTTTGTTTAATGGAAGGCTGCTTGTCCCCGAGCACTACTATTTGGCAATTATGGGATTGTTGTTGCATTCGTGGCCCTCAAATTAGGTGCGTATCTTCCCATTCGTAGCTTTGAAGTCGAAGCACGTATATGTTGTGGAGGCGGTCGGCTAGGGAAGAAAGGGCATGCTAAACAAATGAATTACTCTCCTGTTTGCTTGTGCGACCTATGCTGGTCCTACCCCTATCTGTTTGTTGCCGGTGGCTACAGATAGGCTGTAGGGTTGGGGAATTTGTACGTAGCGACACCGTTTTGTGCTGTCAAAATCGCACCGAAATCTTGTATCCTACTGCCTCCTTGTGAGCAGTGTTTTTCGTCGTGTAACTAGGGGCGGGAGGGATCATGTGACATGTGGTAGCTGGTTTTTGCCTTGCGTGCCTGCCCGGTTGTTCACCGGCCTGGATGTTTTGGATGTGGATGTCTCGGTTGATTCCTACAGGATGTGCAAGTATCGGGAGCTGTTGTTCTTGGGAAGCTTGGCAATGGCGGTTAAAAATGCTGCGGCATAGTCATTCGGAAAACTAGCTTTCGACATTAGTCACGCACGGCAGTAAAGGGGCAGGGTCACAGTTCACAGGTTCCGCCATGGGGAGTATAGTAACATTGACTCGCTGTTCATTAACAAGCTCACACGCACTACGCTGGAGTATGGGCGGGCCCCCCTCTTCCTCGTTGAGGAGAGAGAATATAATTACCAGCTCCTTTAATCGCTCTCCCTCGAGTCCCTTCCTCTTTCTCTCTCTCTGCTTATGTGTGGCACCCTTGGAAGTAGTCGTACGAGAAAGAGACCGAGGCAAGAAGAACAAAGGCCAGGCCACCCCCGCGAAGCCTTTGCGACAGCGGCACCAATCCAAAAGGTCTCCTCGACAAAGGCCAGGCCTGAGCCACCGGAGTCGGAAGGTGCATGCACCGCCAGACCAGAGACAAAAAGCTGCTGCCATTGCTGCAGCTGCAGGAGCAGGAGGACGGAGGGCGGGAGGGGAGCTCCTCGCGGAGCAAGGGGCAATGCCCCTGTCAAGGCACACGGTGGCCAACGAGTACTCCCTCGGCGGCCACGAGCTCTACACGCGCGCCGACCAGCGCGACCCCGAGGCCGTCCTCGATGGCGTCGCCATGGCCGGACTCGTCGGCGTCCTCCGCCAGCTCGGCGACCTCGCAGAGTACGTCCTACATGCTTCATGCTCCCCGGCCCTGTTCTCTCTGATTTTTTAGTTTTCATTTCTTGAAACATTTAGGATTTTGTTGTGTCACCGGTGTTTGGCAGTTAGATCACCTAATGCTTTTGCCACGAACAAATTCGAGGTTTAATGTCAGACTCTTGTTTTTAGGCGATTGATCGATGCATTAGAATTTAGCGCCTTTGACTTCCTGGTTTAGTGTTGTTGATGGTCTTGTCATTAGCTCAGCGAAAGACCAGTTTCTCTTCTTTTTTCCTGGTTGTGATCAAGCACTATGTTGTCATTGAACTATAGTTTATCATTTTTAATCTTCTGTGGCATTCATATGATGGGAAAAAAAATCTTTGGATGCTGTTCTACAAGTAACCAAAGTTTGACCACTAGGAAAGGAATTACACCATGCTGCATTTGAGTCGAGTTTGTAAAATTAATTCCCCCATTTAGAACTTCCTTGAGATTGATGAGCATGATTATTGGCATTTCTGTTCTTCACCAGCTTCAGATTTTTTTTTTGTATTTAATGTTTTTTTTGTGTGCGAGGGGTCGAATACAACTGTACAACTCACAGCTAGAATAACCTTGTTTTTGCTTCAATGTTTTAGAGGGTCTTCAATTGCACTTAAACCACATGTTAGGACATACTAGTTCAATCTTCAATGTGCTTAGTCTTAGTCTCCTTCTGGTGGCATTTAATTAATATTTTCTTTCTGAGACGAAATTCTGTAAGAACATCCAATTTTCACGGCACAAGATTCTGTCAATGTAGTAGTTGAATTTTGTAGCACATTAAATCAACGAAAAATTGTGAGAAAAAAGTAGAAACTGTAGATAGATGCATCAAAATTCAGAACTCAATGTCTTGACCATGATGCCATCTAATCATTGTCTGTGTGCAGATTTGCTGCAGAGGTCTTCCACGGGCTGTATGACGAGGTGATGACCGCGTCGGCGCGGGGGCACGGGCTCGTGCTCCGGGTGCAGCAGCTGGAGGCAGAATTGCCACTCCTGGAGAAAGACATATGTCAGAGAGATTACCTCTACGTTGCTTCTAACAAGGGTAGGTTAATCCCAGAGCACAAACTTCTCCTCTGTACACCTGTATCTTTCTACCACTTGTATTTTCTTTTTTTGCACTGAAACAAAAGACGTTTCTCTGCAGGAGTTGATTGGCATGCGAATCCGAGGGTGGATCATGGGGTTGTGACGACAGGCGACACGCCTCGCTTCATCATGGATTCCATGAAGCGATGCCATGGGCCTCCGAGATTGTTCATGCTTGACAAGTATGATGAGTTACCCTGCCATTTATGCTTCTTTTCTTTTTGTGAGTTGGAGATAGTGAAGCAGTGTAGGTGTGTATGAGATGGTGATCATGTGATTTTGTTGATTTTCAGGTATGATATTGGTGGCGAGGGAACGTGCTTGAAGAGGTACTCAGACCCGGCCTTCTTCAAAACGGATTCCGCATGTTCTAGGACGCTGCAGGAAGGAATTAGAACAGAAAGAAGGCCAATTAGAACCATGGTACATCAACTGTTCAACTCTAATGCCGTTATTGCACAAAGCTCATATTTAGTTCTTTCAGTTGTAGATATGTGTCCTATTTAGGAATTCTGAAGGATGTTAGTGTAAATTAGATACCATTCTGGACTGAAAGTTTCTTGTGCTAATCGTATACATTTATTTATATCTTCGATATTTTGTTCCTTTTGCAGGAGATCAGGCCGAACCTGCAGAATGCTGAGATTTTCAGACCTCCCGATGGAGCCAATGATGACCCCAAGTATGGACCTTCATGCCCTAAAATCTTCTGTTAAGTGTTAGTTTATTGTTCTCTTTTAATCTCTTCTCTAAACGACTTGTAATTTCTCTGTGTAGATTCAAGACTGATTTATCCAGTGAAGTTTTGGATGAAACTCCAACAAGGCGGCAACGACTGAAGTACCGACAACTTAACGGATCCTTGTTTCGAAGCTTCAGACCGCAGATGCAGGATCTTTATGAAAAGGCTTCACCAGAGGAGAAAACCTTCTCCATGGATCAATCAGAGGTGCAGGTATCTTTCAGCGACTCACCTGATACAAATGCTGAAGAGAGAGACATCATGGTGGACACTTCTAGCAGCATTGGAGAAGGCAAGGATAGCAACTTCACTACACTTCACAAGATCAGGTCAACTTCTGAAGAAACACCGTCAAGCTGTTCAGATGACCGGTCAGCAGGAAGCAGCAAGGGGTACAACTCTGAAACTGACATCTACGTGGATGCACTCACCACAATGGGGTCTGAAGTGGAGACAGACTCAGAGCGGAGGGACCATGGACAACTTGCCTTTGCATCGGCGCCGTCAGGCAAGGTGTGCTCTGATGCCCACAATGCCGCAGTCTCCAGGTGTAGTACCTTCTGTAAGGAGGAGGACTCGCCGATGTCTTTCTCTTCAGATGTTGGCTCAGAAAACGGAAATGTTGCGGATCACGTTGAAGAAGCAGTCGCTGCCTCCATACCGCACGACAAACCCGTTGCTGGTGAACATGAGAGGACTAGCTCGTTGGAGGACTGTTTGAGCAAGAAAAGCCGGTAGCTTGCGAGCACGCGAGGACTCGTTCCCTGGAGGAATTGCTCACCGTGGATGCCCTTGTTTCGGAGCCTGACATAAGGGAATTAGCTACCGAGTTCAATACTAATTGTATTGTCAGTGATGCTACATACGATGGTACGGTTGACACTACTAAAAAGGCCAAGGGGAACAACATTTCAGCTATTACCTTCAAGAAAATGGCGAGCAAGAGGTGTGTCGAAGGCATGGAGCTGTTTGCTTCAAAAGTTGGCATTTTGCCCAGGAAAGTCTCCAAGAGGCATGATCCGTTCTCTGATTCCCTCCGGAACATGGCTAAGGAGCTGCTTGATCTCAAGTGTGATGGCACTCAAGATACCGACTTGTATGGCTATGAAGCAAATGGTGAGGTGTTCGACATTAGGTGTCGAGAAATGCCTCACTCTCCTGTTGAAATTAAGGACGGGAGTTTCAGGCAAAGTATTTCTTCTGATTCACCTCAAGATGATGTTGGTTCAAGGCAATTCCAGCCAGAAGAAGTGAACCAGGAGTCTGACCTTGATGATCCACCTACTGAGAGTACCCAAGATTCAGTACCTGATGAAAATGGGTTCCATCATGCCGATGTCTACTTGACAGTCATCACATCACCGAGTGCCCAGGAAAAAGAAGGATGTGCATGTGCTGCTCCTGACGAGCATTCATCCGCTGGCATGCTCGGTCATGGACCGGAGCTTATTCAAGAACAGGCTGAGGATATACATGCCGAAGTTTTATCTGAAAACGAGTCTAGTATGGACGAAGAGTCGGAAGAGGTCTGCATTTCTGAAGAGCATGTGAATGAGGAAGATCCCGAGGAATGGAGTGAATCCAATGAATATGCATCGGATGATGAAATCACAGAGTATGTAGGAGAGGATGTGGTTGCGTATGGTATGATCTCCTCGCCGGCTTCATCCAAGCAATCAGATGATCCTTGCCAGGTAACTCCATTTACTCTCACAGATGCAGATGATGCGACAGCAAGGGAAGGCGCGGACAACTACGTCCCTGAAATGGAGCATATCTTATTGGTGGAAACTGAACAACCTGAAGCTGTACCCGAGTCAGTAATCAGCAGTGAGGTTGCCGTGCCAGATGATGAACTGTGCTATCTGCATCCAGAAACTAGTTTTGCACCAGACACTGTTCTCAGCGGTGAAGTTGTAGGCCAAAATGAGCTACTGCAGCTATGCAGCTCATCGGCGATGCCTGCTGCTCCAGATCTGACTACAAACAAAGATGAAATACATGGATTGCATCAGGAGCCACCTAATGTATGCAACAGCAGCAACACTGAATACATGTCTCCCGACTCAAGACATGTGCCGCTCCCGAACATTTCAAGTTTCGATTGGATGCTTAATGGTGCAATGCGCCAGTCATTGAATGTGTTTCCTCCTCAAACATCTCATGGAGTTCTACAAGAAAACTGTTCTTCTGAAGATACTGAACATGCACCACCGCTTCCACCTCTTCCGCCAATGCAGTGGCGAGGGACCAAGCTTCAGACAGGATCCACATCTTTATTTGCAAAACTTGGGAAACCGCCGAGGCCTCCGGTGAAACTCAAGGAAAATGAGAGTAACTCTGCTCTTGTTGAAACAGATCAGGAGCCCGAAAAGCTCAAGGAAAAAACCTGCATACAGCAGTTTCTGTTGAGATCCTGACAAACCCCTTACTTGACAGGGATTCTCAAGAAAATCATCTCCAAGAAGGATGCCAGGAGTATGATGTGGACTCTTCTAATATATTTTCTGCATCAGAAGTCAAGAGCGTGACGGACGTTGCTTCAGTTGAAGGCGACAATCTACACACTTTGCAGCTACCTGAGCTTCAGACAGGATCCACATCTTTATTTGCAAAAATTGGGAAACCGCCGAGGCCTCCGGTGAAACACAAGGAAAATGAGAGTACCTCAGCTCTTGTTGAAACATACCAAGAGCCTGAAAAGCTCGAGGAAAAAAGCCTGCATGACAGCTTTACGTCGCAGAAGGAAATGACACAGGCAGCAGTTTCTGATGAGATCATGACAAACCCGTTACTTGACAAGGATTCACAAGAGAATCGTATCCATGAAGGATGCCAAGAGTATGATGTGCAGTCTCCTAGTCTATTCTCTGCATCAGAAGTCAAGAGTGTGACAAACGTTGCTTCCGTAGAAGGCAAAGACAGTCTGCAGACTTTACAGCTACCTGAGCTTATTGTAATTCCAGAGGAGGCTTGGTCTGAACTTTCTGTAGATATAGAACCAATACTGCAACAGGAGAAAGCGCGAACCCAAGAGCTTAGAGGTGGAGTTTCTGATTGCGATGGCATGCATACTACTGGTTTGTCGGTCGGAAAGACGGATGTGGAGCATGATATATCTGATCAAAGGGAGAAGGAATTACCAGCTGCACATAGCAATACAATCGCTGATGCAGAAGAAAACAAACCAAATGGGCTTCCTTGTAAAAAGGATATGCAGACTCCTGACTTGTCGGCACAACAGGAAGTTGGAGAACATGGTAGTTCTGATTATAAGGCCAAGGAGTTCTCTTCTGCAATAGAAGAAGAACTAGCAAAGTTACCTTCTGATACAGTACCAGAACCACCTAGATATCCTCTCCTTCAAGTTACTTCTCATGATAGAAGCATGGTATAACCACTTTCATGTTTAATTCTTATAAACCACTTTAATGTTTAATTCTTATAAACCACTTTAATGTGTCTTCACCTGACAACAACATTAACATCTTTTTTTGCTTTTCATGATTTTAGCTAAGGAAAGCTCCAACTTTGGTCCAGCCTTCAAGAAAGCTTTCAGATGAGAAGAACACGATGCTGGAGCAGATAAAGAACAAGGTAAGCAGCCTTCACAGCTGCACTTAAACATTATCGTCATTCAGCTAGACGTTATCATAAATACAGTCATGCTTTGGTTACAGTCCATCAACTTGAAGCCGGTTGTTGCAAAGAGACCAAATGTGATGGGCGGTCCGAGAACAAACTTACAAGTGGCTGCCATTCTAGAGAGGGCCAACGCGATTCGCCAGGTTGATCATCTCAAATTCATCCTCTGTACATCTTGCCACAAACTTCAGCTGATCATAGCTTTATCATATGATGTTGATATGTTCTTTGTTGTAAAAAATAGGCTGTTGCTGATGACGATGACGAGGATAGCTGGAGCGAATAGCCCTCAGAGCAACTTGGGGACGCTTGATGTTTCACAAGTTATGCGCGGATCCAGGTCTTGGGGTCATGTTCTTGCATGGAGAAAATGATGGAATAGTCAAAGACAGATTGTATTTCCTTTCTTTCCTCGAGAACATCATGGCAAGACAGCTGATCTGTGGCATCCAAGTTTTTCAGCAGGTTCATAGGAGAAGCAACGTTGCAGATAGTGTATGCTTCTACGGTTTTGGCATTTTAGGGGCACATCACATGTTTATAAATCGCTATCTTTTGATGCTCATCCTGAAGGCCTGTGTAGGCCTCATAGTCATAGGACTGCTGTGGTTATTGTTACCTGAGTGTATATATAAACTCGTTCTGCATAGTCACGTTTTGTAAGAAAACAATTTGCAATATCGTAAGAACTTGAAACCTATATGGCTGATTGAATTGTATAGGAAAATTGTCGTGTGAGTCACACGGTGTGACAAGAATGGAGAGGCCATTTTGCATAGGAAAAGTTCGTGAGATTACGGCTCACTTGTATTCGTATTGTTGTGTGAATTAATAATCTACCGGGGTCCTACCAAATCCTGTGTGGCAACCAAGTGGCAAGTTGACAAAGTCAAGAGTCAAGACAAGTAAAAAAAGTCCACCCAACAAGTGAGCTCAACGAAAAATTATAAAAGAATAAGTCAATACAGCAAGGCACAAACAAAGAAACCCATTTGATGGAGGGATTTGTGGGCTAGTCCATTGTGGCACCACACCCTTTCCTAGTCACCATGGATGGTGGGCCCATGGATCAAAGATTACTTCCACTACGCGTACACCTACTATCTTAAGGGTGATAGAGAATTTCCCTCATTTAAGGGTGAAATAACCATGCGCTTGACCAATATAGGCACGTTTTCGAAGATAACACAAGATGGTTCGAGGCCCTCAAAGTGAAAAGAAAAAAATGGTGCCCTGACGATTTTCAGTTTCTTGAGTCGTAGGAAAACCATTATCAAGAGGGGGTCCACATCAGAATGGTTTGAGTGGAATCAATCGGGTACACATATTCACTAAATGCACCCCAAACCTTTCCATGAGTAGAGAGATCACTCCCATGTTTGCTATTTTGATATCCCGGATAATCCGGCTAGAACCCGGATAATCCGGACACCGGCTGAACCGGCTGCTGATGCTGAGGGTAAAATCTTGAGACGGGCATGGGCACATCTCTAGGGTGCCTATGACCATTAGTCCGGATTTACCCTGGATCATCCGACTGCATGGATGATCTGGACTTCAACCCCGGATAATCCGGCTGTGCGGTTGATCGAGCTATTGGCTGAAACAACAATGTACATTCACGGTCTTCCTTAGACAACATCATTTATTTTGTGGTTTATTTGGCACCAAAATCAAATTCCGGGTTTTGTGGTTTATTTGTGGTTTCCTCCGGTATCGCTCTACCAAAGAGTCCCCGACAAGCATATTTTCTATAAGAGTCTAGGAAAAACATCACTCTATTTGTGCTTGCTGGCTGTGCTGACATTTTTTTTTAAACACAGTATAAATTCAGACGTTCACATACACGCACGTACACTCATCCATATGAACATACGCACACACACCCTACCTTCTAAGTTTACATGTGTGTTTATACTAGATTTACAATAAGTAATTGTCGCATTTTCTGTTGAAAAAATGCATGCAACTATTCGAGGTTTCACTATTTTTTCTAGCGAACATTCCATATCCCTTGCTACAAGATGTCAAATGTTGGGTGCGTAAAAGTGTGGGGAGTTTCCGGTCTTTAGAAGAGGAGGATGAGCTACTTACAACTGCTAGTTTGTAATGGTGAATGAAAGTATGAACTTTTTAAGGATGTTCACCAAAATCATTATTTATGAGAAATAATAGTGGGATAAAATAAGTTCCTTTATGGATTTCTATTGAAACCGTGTTGTTATTAATTTGGAAAATTGTTGAGGATTAGAGCATGTGCAGCGTATGAAAATAGTGATGGTTATGAAAACTTTTCGGCCTTTAGACATATGCCTAGACGGTGGAGAGGGTGGAGCTAAGAAAAAGATTTTTCGACTCAAGTCCAGTGCAAGATCCAGCGTTTAGTTGATTAAAAAATCGGCATAATAATTTGAAATCTCTCCATTAGTTGGAGGAGTAGCAGTTGGTGGGTAAGAGAATTTTTGTAGCACATGGGACCCACATAGGGGGCTAAATGATGAAGCGGTTTTGATTTTGCGATAGTCTAGTTATTTTGTTAGAGTCGCCACACTCTTCTAGACTGTCATACATGTGAAGGCATCCAAGTTAAGTCCACATGAACTCATTCTAGAGTTTGTTAGGAATATGAACTCGGCAACAGAAACACCTACAATTTAGTGAAATTTTATATAATTTTTTTATCGACTTTATACCATGTATTTATCATGAAAACGAGTCTTTTTCAATTGACTACATTTTTTAGAATGGGGAGAATGGGATCTTAGTGTGGTCTATACCTAGAGCGTAGCGAACGATATGTTCTTTTTTTTCGCGAAACACAGTACAAACGCGGACGCTTACATACACATGCATATACTCACCATATAAATATACACCACTACCTATAAGCACCTCCAAAGATTGACCCGGCGTATTGCCTCCCACTAAAAAATATTTCACTAAATGAGAAACACCCGTGTTTATTTTTGTACAATGCGTGAACGTACGGGGCGGTTTTCCGTGTTCATATACAATTATGCGTCCTATTCTAAATCTCGAGTACCAGAAAATTATCTTTAAAAAAAAAAATCGAGTACTACTACTAGAAAAAGCCCGTCTATACTTTTTCCCTGGCGCCACCAACCTTTCCACCTCTAGGCCTCTAGCAAATCGGAGGAGACCTCTCTTTGCACAAAACCCCTCGCTTGACTTTCAACCTCCGCTTCCGGTCCCTCCCCCCTCCCCTGAAACCCCACCATTGCATGGGAAAGCGCCTCCCGGCCGCCGCCCTAGCCGCCGCTCTCCGCCCCTACGCCCGTTTCGGCTCCGTCCCCGCCGCCGGCAAGCCATCTAGGCCGCCCACCGTCCCGATGGATACTCCCAGGAACGCCGGCGCCGGGGCCAGCTCTGGCCGCGCCGAGGTGCGGGATGTGGCGGCGGCGTGCGGGATGCAGGAGGACGACCGGGTGCCGCTCTCCGAGATGGTGCTGGACTGCACGAGGCGGTGGTTCCAGGACGCGCTCAAGGAGGCGCGCGCCGGCGACGCCGCCATGCAGGTGCTCGTCGGCCAGATGTACCGCAGCGGCTACGGCGTCAACAAGAACGAGCACAAGGTGAGCCCTTCCATAGCTTTCGGTCCCCATTTTTATAGAATCTGGAGTTAAAAGGAGCTATCTTTACAACGGATTGGTTCTGGATTATTTGACCTTTACAGTTCATGATTCCTGATGCATCACTGTGTTTAGATTTCTGGCTAGAAATTAGGATTGGATGTGCCGCTGCTTTTCCTGTGCTAAATCTAACATGAGCACTTCAAATTTTTGTTGCTTACCTACAACCACACAAACGAGAACAAATTAATATAGCTTTGTTTACATGTTCTAGGACTGTAATTTTTCATGATTTTTTTCAAATATTTTCACAACCTTTTGGAGTGGGAAAAGGGAGAGGGAACAAGTAGCTGAAGATAAGATTTTGTGGGTCATGAGCTTGTTTGCTTTCTTACTGGACTGCCGTTACAATGCTTATCAATGAAGAAATCGGTTTAACTGAGCTTGCACAGCTGCTCACTGATGTACTTAGACTTGGAAGCACAATCATGATGCTGTGGATACTTACAAGGTTCTCAAACTTGGTAACAAGTACTATAAAGTACTCACTAGGTCACCACACCTTGTAGCAAGTCAATTGTCTTGAAACTATTTTTCCAATTAAATCTGGATACATTTAAATTTTACACCTCTTGACTCCTGCCCTGGTTTTACTTTCACTCTATACTTCAATAGTACCATTTAATTTGCCTCGCTCAGTTATGAAAACTGTAACAAAACCCCCTCAATAAGTGTTTTGAGGACTGTATGGCAACTTTAGCTGCTATGTAACTTGAATGATCCTAGTTGGCTTTTGTGAGGCTTAGGAGAGGAGGGCATGTGTTGGTTTGGTGGTGGGCTGTGGGAAAAACTGAGTAGTGACTACTGATTAGTGAGTACAAATGTGCTGTTATTTACATGTCCACATCTCACGAACCAAGTAACCACCTTGTTAACAGACCATTGCATGAATTTCTTGAGTAAAGTACCAGGTTAACCCTGTTAATCTACGAAGCACCGATACTCCAGATCAAAACGTATCGGCGTACCGTACTTGCCCGATACCCGTATCCGGCCGATACACCCCGATACTCGTGTCCCTCGCGTGTTCCAGTTTTCCCGATTTAAAAAAAAAGAAAAAAACCGATATGCAGCTGGGACGGCGGCGACATGGGCGGGCGGAGGCCAGATGTACCGGTCGAAGCCCACTACTAACCCTAACCCCACAGCCCCAGCTTTGCAGGGCAATGGATCGACTGATGTGGTTGATGTGCTGTTCTGCTTGCTTGCTGTTGTTGCCCATCTCTGTCGCCTGATGGCCTGATGAGATGTTGCTGCTGTGTTGCTAGGGAGTGAGTCAGTGAAACAGACAGGTCATCTGCGGGCAGTGGCATGGCAGGCTTCCAGTCTTCAGTCGGTGGAAGTTAATGCAACACTGCTAGTGTTGATGGTGAAGAGGCTGGGGCTTGGGCAGTATTTTGATCTCATCTCACGCATCCAAGCTTTCTGGTCTTTATTACATGAAATTTTATTATTTATATATATATGCTCGCCGTATTGCCGTATTGCTGTTTTCTGAAGTTGTCGTATCCTGTATCGCCGTATCGGTATCGCCGTGTCCGTCTCGCCGTATCGGTGCTTCATAGCTGTTAAGCTGGTTAGCTAGTATCTGGTTCTGCATCCTTGTAACCTGCGAGGGGACCTCTTATGAGTATTTGGCTGAGTAGACCTCTTTTTCGAACATTGACTTAGGTCTTTCTCCTTATTGGAGGGCATGAAGGATGGAAGTACCAGATTCGTCCTACATGCTATGATGTGCTTGATATTAATCAATTTTCATGAAGCTTGCGCAATTGTGTTGTTGTTAAGATACTGAAAGAAACACTGTTTGCGACTATTTCCTGGTCTTCTGTATAGGCCAACTTCAGTTATTTGAATTTATATTTTAGGTTTATGGAAGTACAAAAGAAGACATATATTATAGTAAATGGAAATACCTTTACGATTATATTCCATACCACAAATAGTTGCTGGGGTAAACTCAAGTTTGAACATACATCTGTTTACCCTATTTCTGTGATTATATTCCAAAAAAGTTTCAGTTCTCTATTTCTATTATATTTCATGCATTCTCTTATTTCTGTTGTATTGCTTAACTAAGAAAATCTTCATTGTATAGTCTAGAATTTGGATGGAGAAAGCATCAAGATATCGATCCACAGTCTGGAAAGTTAGTCATAAACGCCCAGGTTAGCTATCACTGCCTTCATTTCAAGGGTCCTTCTGTTTCTTCAACTTGGTCATGCAAAAGACTTATCTGCGCTTCTTTTGTTTGCTGAACCTTACATGTTTCTCTTTTAGGGTATAATGCTAGTGACTCGGACACAGATGATGCCAAGGAAACAGGCAAATAATGGATATTTCCGAGTTAATGAGATGACTGGTGGGGTAAGATTCGTGTCCCCGTGTGCCCTTGCAGTCCAGAACTGCCTTTTGTAGTTCTGTATGGCAGCATTATGGTTTGAGTTAATGGAGAAACTAATGCTTGTTTATCAGTTCATCAGTATTTGAATATCCATACTTCTAGCTAACTAGCATAATAGGCTGTACAGTGTAGAAGCTGGGATTTAAGAATGATCAATTGCTTGGTTTGACCCTTTCTTAAGTCTCACAAAGGAGCAAACCATGTTTATGGTGTAAGTTATACTATTTTCCTTATTATGGAAATGAAGGTTTGAAAGAACTTTAATATGAAACGCTATAGATATTATGTAACAAGTTACAAAGCATGGTAGCGTTACTATCTTTCCACTCTTATCCTGGGAACTTGGCTATTTTTTTAGCACGTGTTAACGCCCCACGGGTGCAAGGCTATATACATCTAGGATTCTGTCTTTTACACACATGCAAAAAGGGAAAAGGTTGCAGTGTGTTTTTTATATATTTCATAGCATGTATGCTTCTTGTTCCATTTCGATAGAATCTTGATATTTGTTTAAGAAGCTTATTTTTTTTACTTTGCAGAGCCTGTGGTGACTACAAAACCAGCAAGGGGACACAAACTATTTCAAATCGGCAGTTGTATCAGGAAAACTATCTGTGGCATCATTAGTTAGCCTGTACGATGCTCTATTTTCTCTTTCTTTTTGTGTGTTATATATGTGCTTATCATCACATATGTAAAATTTCTCAGGATGTGTCTCCACTGGACATATAACACATGGGCAGGATATTCAATTGCATGGGTATTCATCATGCATTATAATTCTGGGGGTGTTGTGTTTTCTCTATCCTCGTGGAAAAATTATCTGCTCTGAGTGAGCATTTGGTTTATACTGACACGCCCGATTACCATCGGTTTGCACCACTCTCTTACCACTGCCCAGTTGTCCTCGCTTGACGTGACGATCAGACCGGAGCAGGTGTGCAAGTCGTCGTAGAGGGCTTGTTCTTGCCGCTGCAGTAGAGCATGAACTCCATCCTCTCGGTTATATGCTCGTGCTGTGCTGGGAGGGAAGGAACTCGGGGCATGCATGTACAGGATAACAGGAACTGCCGGTTCATCGTTCAAAGACGGACCTGTTGTGGAAAGCTACGTGCACAGGCTCATCTCAGTTGCTCAATCTGACGACATAAACTAAGTTGTGGAAAGATCAACCATTCATTTAAGCCATAATAATCGTCACTTCAACCAACCATAGTAGACTGAAACTTCCCATCAAAACTAACAGAGCGACCAGCATTTAACCACTACTACTGCCTTGACTTATCGCTGCATTCCAGGTAGTCACAGCTCAGTGAGTAGTACATTGTTAACGGAGGGGGTGATTTCAAATTGTGGGTCGCAGAACAAAAAAAAAGCGGGTTTTAATAGGCATTTTGAGCCTAATACAGACACCAGTCCTCCACTATTGCACTAAAAATGCTGGTACTCAGGGGGTGAGCAGTCTCACATGTAGAGACCCTCCGGTACACCTTCCTTCTTCTTGAACATGACCTTCTCTTTGGCCTTCTTGAAGTCAGCATGTGTCACCTATAAACAGTAAATGTCAAGCAAGCGGAATCAAAACTCTGATTCAGATAAGTTCCAACTTAAGACAATAGAAAGACCGCCCTGTACAAAAGATCAACAGTGTGTCTTTGGGCTGTTATCGCGACTTCACCCCATGTTGAAATTCAAGTTTATCTTATCACGACTTAACTAGTACTCTAAGGAGCAAGGTATCTGATTTACAGAGCAATGATGCCTTACCTTCATCCTGCGCTCTCTTAAGGCAAGCAACCCAGCTTCAGTACAGATTGCTTTGATATCAGCACCAGAAAACTCATCTTTGGTCATCACAAACTCTTCTAAGTTCACATCTTCTGCCAATGTCATCTTAGCTGTGTGAATCTGTACCAAAAGAAATCTTGATAAGGACAAAAAACAGGTTTTCCATCAGATAACTAGCGAAATGTTCAACAGAAAAGTACCATGAAGATACGCCGTCTGGTTTTAATATCTGGTAAAGGAAATTCAATCTTTCTGTCTATCCATCCTGGTCGAAGCAGGGCTGGGTCAAGGCTCTCAATACGGTTCGTTGCTAGAATAACCTTAACATCTCCTCTTGAATCAAAACCATCCAGCTGATTTAACAACTCCAACATGGTCCTTTGAATCTCGCGCTCACCACCTGAATTAGCATCATACCTATAACAAAGGCAATTAGAACTCGGTTTAACTCATATGTCATAGTTAGCCCCACCTAAATTCTTCACATACAAATAATTTTCATCCTACGGTAACTTCCAATGCGTGGTAATTCTCACCTCTTTGTTCCAACTGCATCAATCTCATCAATAAAGACAATTGAAGGAGAAAGATCATCAGCCACCCTAAATAGTTCTCTTACAAGCTTGGGGCCATCACCAAGGTACTTTTGGATCAATTCACTCCCAACAACACGCAAGAATGTTGCTGATGTAGAATTGGCAACAGCCTGCAGCATTCCCAATTTGAAACAATACAAAATGTTACTAGTTTTCTAGGGAATGCATAGTTACTACCAGTACTTGAAGAAGAAAGAATAATTTGCAGCAGTCTGCAGCATTCACTATTTGAAACGATGAGATGTTACACTTTTTCTAGGAAATGATGTATATTAACCTACTAACAATACTTGAGGAAGTAAGAGCAATTGGCAATTGTCTGCAGCATTCACAATTTGAAACAATATTTTTTCTAGGGAAGTATGTATAACAGCCTACTACCAGTACTTGAAGAAAAAGAAATAACAAGCATCTAGGGAGTTCACTGATTTATTAGTGAAGATGTTTGAATGGAGCAAAACATGGATTTTCAAGCCTTCAGAGCCAAAAGGAAGAGATTTAAAGACACAGACCTTTGCAAGTAGAGTTTTCCCTGTTCCAGGTTCCCCATACAATATGACTCCCTTCGGAGGCCTGATTCCAATGTCCTCATATAGCTCGGGATGTGTCAAGGGAAGTTCAACTGCTTCTTTGATCTCTTGAATTTGAGCATCTAAACCACCAATGTCAGCATAAGACTCCAATGGTGCCTTTTCAACTTTCATGACAGAAACCATAGGATCAACTTCATCTTGCAAAATTCCAACCACCGAGAGAACCTGAAAAAAGGTCAAGCTCAATAAATACATACATAAAATTCAAATCATCTCATCAAACAGTCCTATAATTCTGATGTTCACACACAAAGCACATTGAAATTTCCGGTTCAGAATGAAACTAGACACACTTAGTGAAAATACATGAAATCATATATCAATAAATGACAAAAAGAATATGAGAGCTGAAGACTTAAATGCAGATTTTGAAGAAAAAGCGCATACCACAAATGAAATACTTAAAGAAAAGTATTTTATCTAAAAGTAATTTTGACCTTAAGAAATCATAACATGAATTAAGCTTTATGTGTTTCCCCTCAAGGCTGCCCTGTCAGGCTTGCCAATTACTTGGCAAAGGACTCCTCCACCATAGGTTGGCCTAAATTTTGCAACAAATTCTTAAGGAACATCAAAGGATCTATGGACAAAATATTTGGAGTGACCAATATTTTTTGGTAGAGTGAATTGGGGGCGTAAAACAAACAAACTCTATAGTTTTCAGATATGGAGTTCAAGTGAACAGATATATACTTTAGGTCTTTAGCAACTGTCAAATGTAGACTGCGGTCAGTGGGTAGTGATAAAGTTCAGGCCTGAAAGTGGTCACCCGTTGTTTTATTGTGTTCCGAATCCTACCATATATGGAGTCCTACCGAAAAGGCATGTGTACATCTCTGTTTCGTGTCCGCCAAGAAAGAGAGTTGTTTGTCCCCCATATATAGTTCCATGTAGTCATAGATTAGATTGTGAGATTGAGAGAGATCCACCAGATCCAAAGCACGAGAAGGGTTTGTCCTCTCGTGCATTGTAATACTCCTCCCGATTATAGTGATACGCCTTCGTGCGTTCCGTGGTTTTCTCCCGTAAGGGTTTCCACGTTAAATCTGTGTTCTTGTTCTTCGTTTTATCTACTTTTTGCTGCGCTATTTTACAACAAGTGGTATCAGAGCCGAAGGATTCGGCGATCCGCTGCTCCGGGAGACTTCCGCTGCGCTCCCGGGGCAGCACCGTCGCAGCGTTCGTTTGGATCAATAGCCGCAGGTTGCGGCATCATATGCAGCTAAAGCATCGTTTGGGATCAGATCCGAGATCAAGAGTTCACAGCGTCGTCGGCGTCCTGTGCGCCGCCTTGGCGATCCGTCCGCGCCGCTGCAGTTTTCCGTCCTTGTGCGGTCTCGTTTGTCTGGTACGATTTCCGGCCCGCCGTTTTATTATGCCCTCAGATCAATCATGTGCGAGGAGCTACGGCTACGTGTGGATCAATCGTGGAAACCAGATCGATTTGACGCATGCGCGCGTGAAGGGATCAGCTCCAGCCAGATCAAGTCCCGAGGAAAGAGATCAAAGACATCTGCTCACGTCAAAGTTTTCCGATTCAGGTACTACTTCCGATCCATCTACGTGTTGTCCTCTAGTCGGCATATTCCGTACGAGGAGTTGTGCGTGGATCAGCTCTACTAGTACCAGATCGATTGAAGCATTCATATCCCGAGGAGATAAGTGCTATGCGTTTGATGCTACTTGACGTGAAGATAAATAATTCCTTGATCTTTTGTCTCTTATTGCTATGGCCACTCCAACCAGCTACCAGGTGCAGTTTATCTCAGTTATTTGCTCTGCAATTTAATTCTGCAAAGAATATTCTTTGGCTCGTACTACTTGTGCATAGGTTATCGATCTGCTCATGACTATGGAGTATGATTTTTGTGGTTGGACCGTGACAAGTTTTATCCTATGGCAAGTCAAGATGCAAGCGTTGTTTGGCGCAAGCCAATTATGAGATGCATCGGTTAGTTTTCTGTTCAAGGTGGAGTTCGTCTGATTATAGTTTTTGGGAGATATTATGGATGCAAATTCAAGATATTATATTGCTGCAATTACATGAACACAATTCAGTTATCAAAAAAAAAATTTATGGAGGAGGTGATTATTAAGCCTGTTGGTAGCCAGCATATACTTTTTTCTCTCCAAAGTTTTGCTGTTATGCATGTGAAGGTTTTGTTTTGATATTCATGTTCGTGATGAGGATCAGTTGAGGTACAAGAAGGAGATTTGTTTCTGCTAGATACTACAACATTTAGTACTGTTGAGTTTACAGTGCAATTCAGTTGTCTTTGCTCTTTCATGAGGGGTCTATTGCAGAGTTGATATCCGTTCATGTTGAGGAGGTTCCTTCATCCGACAGTTGTTCTATAGGGACAAATTTTAACCATGTCATGGATTTTTCATTACCGTCAGCAGTTTTTGGTGTACGTGATGTTATCCGTACCAGATGCTCTTGCATGAGTATTGTTTGCTGAGGTTTGTGCTTTGTGGCACGTTCAGATTCTATGAGATGAGTTCTTCACAATGCGATGTGCAACAAGATGTTGCACTATTGAGCTATGCGCTCGTTCAGGCACCACAGGAGATATGATGACTTATGTCATTTGATTGATAATTGGGCAATTTCAGTTTTGGAGGTCAGTGGCACAGACTCAGACTTTTATTGGGTTTTATGGGAGATCCAAGTTTCGTTCGTCTGCTTTGTTGACAACTGTGTTGTTTATTGGACGACCTACCATTGATTTGCTCAATATCACTTCGTGAGAAGTTTATTTGTCCTATGGACGTTTGAAGACACAAGGTTTACTTGTGCTGACTTTAATCAAGGAGTTGATGCTATCTATGACTGTTATAGAGGATTCGTCTCAAGGTGGAGTGTTGTTTTATTGTGTTCCGAATCCTACCATATATGGAGTCCTACCGGAAAGGCATGTGTACAACTCTGTTTCGTGTCCGCCAAGAAAGAGAGTTGTTTGTCCCCCATATATAGTTCCATGTAGTCATAGATTAGATTGTGAGATTGAGAGAGATCCACCAGATCCAAAGCACGAGAAGGGTTTGTCCTCTCGTGCATTGTAATACTCCTCCCGATTATAGTGATACGCCTTCGTGCGTTCCGTGGTTTTCTCCCGTAAGGGTTTCCACGTTAAATCTGTGTTCTTGTTCTTCGTTTCATCTACTTTTTGCTGCGCTATTTTACAACATCACGTCATATCGAATGATAGAAAAATGATGGTATTTAACCAAATACATTATTTCTATATTACAAATAACCAAGTTTGCAGGGATTTCATAAGCATCATATTACAAATTACGGCATTCATGCCTAGATGTCATCGTTGTTTACTTGGTGTTGTACACACAAGATTTCATTTCAAGTTCTCTTGAAATAATGTCCACCTACAAAGATCTTTACCTTAACAAAGACCATACAGATTCAAATCATGTGTCACAGGTACATGCAACGACCATACTCATACCCCCCCCCCCCCCCCCACCCACCACATCGTAGCCTATACATTCTACATTCAAATCATGTGCCACAGGCACTCATCTCAATCCCCAGGTTTCGGCCAACCCACCGCGATCAATTATACCTCCCTACCATGTTACTCGCCCCTCTTCGCAAATGTGATCTTTCCACTGAATGATTCCAACATTATGGAAAACAATGCATTCACAGCAGCATCACCACAAATCACTAATTTGAACTCGCCTTAGGTTTTCTCGCGTCAAATCTACTGCCGGCACCTTTAATCTACGTTCCAATCCATCCAGATCAATGCAAATTTCACCGAATCGTACCTTGTTATGCATCAGTATGGAGCATCCGGGTTCCAGCTGGTCCTTGTCGACGAACGAGAGCATGCTGACGTAGTACTCAGGCCCAACGGACGACGAGACGATGGCGTGGCTCTCGTCGATGATCTCCTCGAGCGAGCCGACGCTCATAGGTGTGCCGCGGAGGTCGTCGACCTTCGACCGGTCCTCCTCCGTCTTGTCCTCGCTGGGGCGCAGCCGCTCCTGGCCCGCGACGTACTCCTCCTCCATGAGAAGGTAGTCCTTGACGCGGTCCAGCTTGAGCAGGCGGAGGCGGCACTTGGAGAGCGGCGCCACCGGGGGCAGGCGCGCCGCCGCCTCGGGGCCCCTCTGTTTCCGCTGCTTGCGCCCCACGCGCGACGGTGCGGCGGGGGGCTCGAACTTTTTGTCCTTCTTGTCACCGGCGGCGCCGTCGCCCGGCTTTCGGTCACCGGGGAGACCGCCCGGCTTTCCCAGGCCGCCCGAAGCGCCCTGCCCCATCGCCGCCGGCCGGTTGATTCGATTCGAGGGTTAGGGTTTGGGTTGAGAGGGACAGAGAGAGAGATCGAAATGGAGAGGGCGCTTTCTTTTTTTCTGCTGCTTTAGATACTAGACCGATTTTCTCTTTCTCGAATCTCACGTGTTTTCCTCTCCCAGGATGACACCTACTTGGGTTTAAAGGCATGCTCTTTCTTCAATCTCTCCTCCAATTAGATAAATATTCTATGTGTCAATGCTAAGAGAAAGTTGACGTCACCCCATTGTACATACCCTAAGGAAAACGAGTATACCTGATGACATCCAAGACATCGATCGTGTCTCATGTAGTTTGTTAGTGATTTCGTAGAGTGGTTTTATGCGCATAATTTTTTAGCGTGACTACGGCAGGCTCTTAGAGCAGCCAGAACTTTATTGCTCAAAATGTTGCCTATGAAGTTTTGCAGCCTATACAAGATAGGCTCAAAAGAACCAGAATTTACAAGGGGTACAAGAGAAGAGAAATAAAAGAAAAAAACACACCAACAACACACAAGAGAGGGGTCACTCCGAGAAACCTCGGAGACAGTTGATTGATGAAAAACTCATCACGGTCCAAGCACAACGATCACAAAGCGGAGTCCACAGGACATGACGGCGGAGACCCAGTCAAGACACTGCACCATCGACGTAATCGAATACCAACGCGCATCTGAGGCCACACAGCGCCGACACCACCTGTGTCGGGGGCGTGGCCGAAAGGTCGCCCGCGGTAGAGACGACGCCACGACGCCTTTGTGCCACCGTCTGAAGTCGAAGAGCATCGGAGACACCCTCACCGCATGTGGGGATCAGTCGAAAGGCGTAGCACCACCGAGGGCATCCCCAAACCCATCTGGGTCCGATATACCCGAAGGGTGGGCTAGCCGAGAGCACGCGCGAAGGCCACCCACGGCAGACACGCCACAGGGCTTCGACAAGGATCCGACGCGAGGGCCTAGCAACCGGCAAGGAGAAGCTACCACCACCACTGCCACGGCTCGCCTCGCATCGGAGAGAAGACCGCACCCATGGCCGCCATCTGCAAAACCATGGGGCACACCAGTACAAAAGGAACAACGCCCTTTGACACTGATGGCGAGACAGAGAGGCTCGACACCCAGCCACGACGCCCCCCACGTAGAGAGCACATCGCCACCATGGCCACCATCTGTGAAGCCACTACACCAGCCATCCCCAACCACGCCCCGCTGCAGGATGATGGCCAAGTGTAGAGGTAGACGACCCTCGCAACCACCGGAGAGCACCGCACCGGCCAACAGAACGGACCCGGAGAACGCCCGCGCCGGCACAGCCAAGCACCGTCAAACCCGATGGCACCCCCGGGGCCGGGATCGACGGCCGTACCACCAGGGCGCAGCGGGAGCAGCAAGGCCTTGCTGGCTCCCAGAGCCGGCGACGAACATAAGCGACGCGGCCCGCCAATCCCATCTGGGCCTAGACAGGCCCGAGTAGCACGATGCCGCCACAGCCGCGCCGGCAGAACGGCAGGGCCGCCCAGCTCACCGAGGGGCCGCCGCGGGCAGGCGCAGGTGCCCGAGGGCAGGGGAGCGCGCGTGCGGGGGGGGGGGGGGGGGGGGGTGGTAGTGGCGGCGCACCCTCGTGCAGCAGCCTCCTCGAGCTGCAGAGGGACTCCGCGAGCGGCAGTTCCCCGCCGCCCCCTTCACTGGCGTCGCGCGGGCTTTTCCGACGGCTGCCTCAGGAGACAACGAGGGAGGGAGGCGGGAGGAGGTAGGTGGCGGCGGAGGGCTAGGGTTCGCCCTCCAGTCGCCCAGAGAGGAGGCGACGCGAGGGGTACCAAGTGTGAGGTCTTTATGTGCATAATCTTGAGGGTAATTCAGATTTCGCATGTTTTTGGCTAATTATAATAGTGTTTTCATTCCCATAAGTTCAAGTACGATTACCAATGGTAAGGCATCTTATAAATAGAGACATTCGTGATGTATGGTTCTGTTTTCAACTAAAGAAATACTATGAAACTATGCTCACATGCACAAAACTGAATACACTAGGAATATGCAAAGTATCGAAATGAAATTCCTAGTTTGGGAAATAGCAATTTTCATATATTACAACACTATTTGTTTTTTAGCTCTTTTACGGTGATTGACACGGTACCCGTGATACCGTCGGTACCGTGGACTTTGATTTTTCTTAGCCATTGATTAACACAAGATTTATATTAGCCGTTGATTAAAATTGATGTAGTTCCCCAGGAAAAAACAATGTAGTTTATACATCGTGACCCATCTAAAAAACAATCCTGAATTCGTGAGAAGCCACGACCAGGCGACTAGGGCAGCTGCCGCCACCTCCCTTCTTCAGTTGCGGCGAGGACGACCTCCCCGACGCGCGGCGAGGAGGTAGGCAATGACGGCGGCGTGGAGGGAGCGGGGGCAGGCCTCGGGTTGCAATTGATTTCGGCGGCTGGTGGCTCGATAATTCCTCACAAGGTACAGATCACACTTCTTTATCAACAGGGAAAAGAACCAAACAACATATGACCTATAAGATTGCAAGTGTTCACCAAGATGTAAAGTGCTAGTCAACTGAACCCTTACGTGTTCTGACATGGAGATTACTGAACCATTAGAATAATTGTATGGACCATCCGTAAAACTTAATTGTCATAGAACATGTACTACATCCAGTACAATAAAAGGAGCGCATGGCTATGTAATGGAGATTGCGCACAGATATTTTCTTCAATATTAAAGATCACAGATTGCAAAAGTCCTAACTCTTAACTACGATCACATATCGGACGTCCTAAATCAGAGATCAGAGATCGGACGTGAGATTTTCAGAAATTTCAGTCCATCCTAAGATCATATATCTCTGACTGCACATAACCGAACTGTAACCGAAAAAACCTAACCGCGACCAAAATTCCGGTTTTTATGGTTAGTGGTTACGGTTTCAGTTATCAAAAGTGCTAACCGAATGGCCTCCGGTTAATTCGGTTTATAACCGAAAAACCATTGGTTTAACCGAAAAAACCGAAGTGCTCAGCCTAATGGAAAAAATCACGTTGGAAACCCGGACTAATGTGTTATAACTGACATCGAGTGAGCTATAAACATTAAGGGCCACCCGACCTACTGGTTATGACGTGCAGACTTCTGTTTCTAACAGTAGGTAACGAGTTCAAGTCCCAGCTTTGCATGTTATTTTACATTGGCCGAAATTTCCTTTTATTTTTGTCTCTCATTTTTGCAGCACATCTAGTTTGCTCATACAGAATATAAAAATGAAATTATTTGCCATAACATTTATGTCTTACTCAAAAATTCGCGTCAACTTAGGTTAATTTGGTTATTACCGAAACCGAACCGAAATTAAATGGTTATTACCGAATCCGAACCGTATTCTCATACAAAACCGAATTTACCGAAGTATCAAAACCGTATTTACCATATAACTGTATAAACCGAACCGAATTAACCATTTTAACTGAACGCACAGCCGGACATATATCCGACGTGGAGGCGTTGTCACATCAAAGATCAGAGATTTATATCTATCTTAGCACATGTAGAGTAATCACATAAGAGATCGGACAAAGTGATTAGATGGAGGGGACGGTGCGGTAGGAGCTGACGTACCTGGTCTCTGAATTTCGGCCGGAAATTGTTAGGAGAACGGCGACAGGCGCCCTAGTGCCCTACCAGCGAGATGGGGAGAGCGATGCGGCAGGTTTGATCAATCGATCGATCGGTCGATTCTCGTGGAGGAGGCCGGCGACGACGCCCGCATCCTGGAGGGGAGGTGGAGTTGGCCCGACGACGGAGGCCACGCCCGCATCCTGGAGGGGAGGTGGAGGAGGCCCGGCGACGACGCCGCGCCCCTGCTGGAGGAGAGGTGGAGGAGGCCGGCGACGGCGCCCGCGCCCGCGTGGGTGGTGGAGAGAGTGGGAGGAGATTAGGGGAGAGAAGAGAGTGAGCAAACGTGAGAAAATAGCCTTTATAATAATTAAAATAAAATTATGGTCCCACAAAACTTGGTACCGGCCCACAGTTTTGATACCTGATCCCACATAATTTTAGTACTGGTCTCACACAATTTTCGGTGCCGCAGAACCGTTCGGTACCGTCAGTTTGGTACCGACTATTTTGACACCGTTAGATCGCAGTAGATGACCGGTTATTAAAAATGACAACCACCCTAAAACTTGTATTTGTTTTTGTGTGGTATAAAATTGCTTATGCCCTTGCGATCTTTTCTCATATACGAAATTCGCATTCACCATGCTCACATGTCTTATCTTTCTAAGGATAAGCCTTTTCTGAATATTCTGCCATGTGGAAATTTTGTTTTGCACTTGCAACAAAGAAACATGCGAGTATTTTTGTACTTCATCATCGCAAAAGAATGTCAAAACCTTGACCAGTTGACCTGACGGCGACGAGATGGGACCAATATATTAGTTTATCTGCTGCTTTAGATAAGAACAATATATTACTCTCTCCGTTCACAAAAGGATGTCTCGACCTAGCTCAAATCTGAATGTATCTATACTAAATCATGTCTAGATATATGCAAATTTGGACTAGGTTGAGGCATCTTTTTGTAGACGGAGGGAGTAGTTTCTATTTATCGAATCTCACATGTTTTCCTCTTCCTCGGTGACACCTACTCGTGGTTTAAGGAAAACGAGTATACATGGTGACATTCAGGTTGTCGATCTTATCTCACGTAGTTTGTTTATGATTTCGTGAAGGGGTTTCAAGCGCATAACCTCGAGGGTTAACTCCGATTTCGGGTTTTCATTCCGTAATTTCAAGTACAATTTACCATTTTGTAAGGGCATCTTACAAATCGAGATGCACACAGCCTCTGCCTAGCATAACTTTTTCTCGTGTTTGCTTATATAGAACATCATTTTTGTTTTGTTACGTGGGCTGTTCTGCAAGAGGATCTACATGAGTCGATCGTTGACTCTTCGATTATGTAGAGTCGATAAACGGATAGAAATGTTAACATTAGAAAAACAGACAAACCACCAGGCCGCTTTGCTCATTACAATATCTAGTCAGTGATAATGCAAGCATTTTACCACAATGCCAATCGCCCAAACATCGCCAAAAGAGCCAAAATCTTACTTCCTCTGTAATCAGGGACGAAGGTAGTAGAAATAACCCAACAACTACCAATAAGATAGTAGTAGAAAAAACAATAAATCTCTACTATAAATCTGGCCACTAGAGATTTAGTACTACAAAAGTTTCAGATACACGCTGCAATAAAAATGCAGGCACACACGGTTCGACCTCTCCATATGTTCAGAACAAGCAGTTCTCATCAAGCAGCAATATGCTGTTGGAGCCCTAATGATGGCACAGAACTCGAAGAAAATAGCCTTGCATTAAGGCATGCTGCATGCAAACCTATGTACAAATGTGGTAGGCACTAACAATTGACAGCAATCACAATAAGGCACAACACCTATGTGTGGAAGAAGGGCATCAAAGGTTTTCCTTCTCCAAGAATAATTCATGTAATAATTAACTCTTCTACAATGATGAGTCACATCATCACATATACATTTGTTTCGAGAGCTTGTAACCGGAAACTGTGGCTGACAAGGCGAGGGCAACAAATGCAAAGAAGGACATGCTAATCGCGGCAGCTGTTGCATCGGTGAAGTTGTTGATCACTGCGGTTCTCATGCGGTTCGTGATGGGGGTAGCGGCTGATAGAGCAGACATCAGCAAGTATGCAACGACCTGCAAATACATTTGCCACTCCTGTTGGTTCCCATGCATGGCTATGAAATTTTGCAACTGACATAGTCTCATGAAGTCAGGAAAGGATGTATTTGACAGGTTATTCACTGAATTCAGGTTTTGAAGCTAACTTGATCCAGAATATCCTACTGGTTGTCTTGTGCTATTTTACATGGTAGAACAACACAAATAAAAAGACTGATATAAATACTTGCAACCTCTTGGGCCCTGACCCCAGAAACATGAAACATGTTTGGTCCAAAACCTTCTTGTGTGGTTTCAGCATGCACGCGTAAGAATGTCATGGACTGCAGCGCAATAGCTTATCAATATGCACCAACTAAGTAAATCTAGAAAGGCAAAGTTCCAAGAAAACTAGTTTTAACTTCTAAATACCCTAGCATATTGGGCTCCACTGATACAGAATAGAATGGCCTCTTTGGATTGTAGGATTTACATTGAAATTTTTGGGGATTCTAGTCCTTCAGTATTTTTCCTATATAAGCCCTCTGGATCATAGGATCGGGGTTGTAATGCGACTTCTTTCTACATCTCTCCTAATTCCTGCTAAATTCCTGTGACCCGTCTAAAGAAAACTGCAAAAAATATTGTGCTTTGAATCCTGTAGGACTCCGTTGTACATGATATTCCTATCATTTGTTGTCCCTATTCCTATGTTTCTAATTCCTTTGATCCAAATAGGCCTTGTTCCCATGAGATCCAAAGCCATGAAAGCAATAAATAAAGATATACTATTTTTGCTGAAGAACGAACGAAACTGCTACACGTACGACGTTTGCCAATACGATTTTCATACGACAAGTGATCCGGCGATGGTGCTCCATGCAGAGTCCGTGATGAATGTTTATCCTGGTTTGTCGTACCAATATCGTACAGATTTTGTCGTACGTAAAGCATCGTTCAAGAAATAAAGAGTGTACTATTTGCTATATTTTCAATCTATATTGATTGTCTTAAAAGAGCATAAGTGGTTGTAGCATGGTTATTTCTCATTAACTTTATCCTACATTTGGTTATTCTTTTATCTTTGCGCATGGTGGCCTGGTGGGCTGATCACGTATAGATTGAAATTGATGAGCAATAAATACTTGTATTAGTGCAAAAGCAGCATTGCAGCACATGTTCAAAACATTCACACTAGTCATAGTGGGGAGTAACATTGAGTGATAACATACTTACTGCCTCCGTCCTGGTTTATTAGACACAATCCCAAAACCAGGTTGTCCCGTAACCTCACTCCTCCTAGGCACAATTACATTTAATATCCTCTCAATAATTGGCTAGTTACCTCTCCCACCAATGCATGCAAGTTTTTAACCCCAATTAGCTAGCACCTTGGGCAAAGAGATTTACAAATTATGCCCTACAAACTAGGACGGAGGAAGTGTTACTACTCTATGTTACTACCTCTACAGTGGGTAGTAACTTATTTGTGGTGTCATACATGATAACATTTATTAGGTTGTAGACTCATTTTGCCTTGGTGTCTGTGATGTTACGGTACCTATGTTACAGTACTCTATTTGTCTCTCTCCACATTAATTAGCTGCAACATCATCTTTTTTGCTTAGGTGCATGCATGTTACTACCTATGTTACTCCCACTACGGGTACCCTCCATGGAATCCCAAGTAAATTTGGTCGTTTCTCTCACTACGCATTTCTCTATATTTAAGTATCGTCCAATGGACACCTTAAATAACTTTTGAGGTGTACTAGTTCTGTGCTCCTGCAAGGCTCCAAGAACTAGTAATTTGGAACATACATGGAACATGGAGCAACTTTTTCTAATGGATCATGGATGGCCCCAACCACTTAAATCATCTCATTCAACTAATATAGTAGCCACTAGCCACTACATTAACAACATTGTTGCTGTTGGGTTGTCATACAGATTGACAAAATTATTGGACCATGATTGAAAGCTACCAAGTATCCTTTTCTTAGTCTTTTACAGAAAGAAACAAGATGAGGTACGCGTCGTAATTTGTGAAGTTGTACTTATGTGCCTGGAAGCAGAACATTGCAGTGTTTCACACTTCCGTAGACAAGTTTAGATCTTCTAACAGTCAAAGACGCCTCCATGTGAATGGGAATCCAACCTATGAGGGTCAGTGTCTTGAGGGTTCATTTGAATTTCACACTCATATGCAGGAAAGAAACTAGTACTGGTGATTGATGTCTCCTTTTCCATGGAATTGGAATCTCTACTCTTGCTTTAACATGGGAAATTTCTCCCACACTTTATCTCTTTATACCGTTCCCCACTTTCCCCTCACTAACCAGCAAACATTGGTCCAACTGAGGGATTGAAACTATTAGCAGATCGAGTGAAATAATAAGTAGCGAACAATCAGACAGCCTCAGGGTAAGAAGAGCAGTAGGCAACTGGCCTGATCAGCGACGAAATCGAAAATCCTCCCGGAGGGCGCCGAGGCGGGGTCGGCGGCGCCGCGCATCCGGTGCGCGTGCCGCAGCGCCTGCGCCAGCGAGTAGGCGAAGGCCAGCGCGGCGATCGCGAGCAGGTACCTAGCAACAACAACACGTAAGGCGCTTAGTGATGCACGGATCGATCGAAGACCAGGCCGAGGTAGGCAAACTCGAATCGCGCACCTACCTGTACTCCTGGTAGCGGTCGAACTGCATCCAGTCGCCGTGCTGGTTGGACGCGACGAGCACGAGCGCGACGAAGGCGAAGGCCGCGGCGGCGGCGTGCAGCGCGAGCGGGCTCTTGTCGAGCATGTCCTCCCGCCGCCACCGCGCCACCACCGAATCCACCACGCCGCCGCCGCCGCGACGGGCGCGGGACCCTCCCGAGGTGGAGGCGCCGTTGTAGGAGCTGTACTCCTTGTCGGCGTCTGGCTGCTTCGTGGCGGCGTCGGCGGTGGCGGACGCGTCGGCCGTGACCATCGCCATCGCTCACCAGTGGCACAGAGTCCGTCGAGCCCTCGATGGCGAATGGGGGAGAGCTTGAGCTGAGTGCTTGCTTTGTGTGTCAAGCCGGTAAAGCACCTGAGGCGAAAGCAAAACTGGGATTTCCGGAGCAAACATCTCCTACTTTCGGTACGTGCCTCGTCATCAAAGTCTCAAAGTATCTTCGCTGCTCTGTTCCGTTCGGGCACTTCATCGCGAATGTTGTTATAAACGATTGGCAAGAAAGGATGAAAAGCGGAAGACGAGATTTAACATGGAAAATCCTCAGAAAAACTACGGACGCCAGCCTCGTGTGAGGTTAGAAACGCCGGGATTTACAACGTGCGACTTATCTAAACCGGCGGTTTACAAGATATATTTATATGGAGGCAAAATCCTAAGTCGGCTGCAGTCCAACTCGGAAACGATCCGTACCCTAAGTCGGCTGCAGTCCAACTCCGGCGACGGGCCTCCTGAAGTTAGGCTCTATCTTTATATGAATTTGAATCAACATAAAACAACAAATGTCACACTCTCAATCATCTTCACTCGCGCTCCCAACAACTTATCGGACGGTCCAAATAACACCTTCGGCAATCCCATTTCGCGCACAGTCTATAGATAAAAGTGCGAGTGCCGGCAACCACGCCAACTGATGTCACGTCGGATCCTGACGGGCGCTCCCGTTCAACCGTGCCGGTTGAATTATTGTGGCCAGAATTCTCGTTTTAATGACGCAGCGATTCTCTGACGGGCGAGGAACGACGTGACCAATCCTAGACGCGTCAAGCCGCACCTTCCACGTGTTAGTGGCACAACTGCATCTACAAGCGTTGTCTGAACACGTGTCGTCGGCGTCAATGCATGTCAGACGAACAAGTGATCGCGTTAATGGGCGCCACCCACCTTCGCTCCTCCGGCCGGATTTAAAACGGCGCCACACAGCTCACTCCTCTCCCAAGTCCCACCGCCAGCAGATCCACCGCACTCTCATCTCCCAAGTCTCGCCGCCCGCCAAAATTTTAGGTGGTCGCGTTTATATTGCCTTCGCAAAAAAGCCAAAATTTTAGACCAAGAGGGAGCTTGATCTGGCGGTGGCCATGTGTCGCTCCGCCATCGCCCAAAGTAGTCGTTGTTAGAGTTAGGCTTATATTGTACTGAAGTATGTATGATACAATTATGTCAAACTATGTTGTCCATGAGGACGGTAAGAATTCTACTGAAGCATCATCGGTTTTTCTACAAAACTAGTTGATACTCTTAATTGTTCAGGGTATGGCCTTTGCAGCAAAGGTAAAGCCACACAGGTCACCTGTGCTTGGACTATGCAGGAGTCAAATGCTGCAGACCTCGGACCAAGATGGAAGGCTCCTGGCCTTGGAAAAACAAAAATGAATGTTGACGCCTCCTTTATCCAGGAAACAAAGCAGAAAGCAGGGATCGTTGGGTGCAGTCATCAGAGATCATTCAGCTAAGGTGGTCTGCTCGTTGGCGATGAAGCTCCCCTTATGTGGTGATGCGGAGGAAGCAGAAGCAAGAGCTCTGTTAGTAGGACTGCAAAGCTGTATTCAGCATGGTGTTTTCCCGGAAATCCACTTTGGCTCCCGAGCTTAGATGCTCCCGAAATCCTGTTCCTTCACTCACGTCGAGATTTGTGTCCAGTCTTCCCTTCAGAAATTTTCTACCGTGGTAAAACCTGTCCCACGCGTCAATGATGACCACGAATTAAATGACGAGGCCGTGTCGAGCACCGGCGGGACAGATGCGTGGAACTAGCTGTACCATCCTGTTCCGCTAACATTGGATGCCCGACGTATATCTAGATCAGATCTTATCCCCTCGCTTGTTTCTCGGAGCACTGAATCCCCCACCCTCCTCCACCGCCACCGATGAGATGTTGTCGTCTGCATCATCTTCCCAAGCTCCGGCGCCACAAGCAACTCCGCTCCACGCCCACCCGCCACAAGACATCCGGCCTTTGTTCCCATGTCCGTTCTGTGTTGCGGAGATTCTCACATACATCTGCCGGAAAGGATCTAGGCCGGGTGTTTGATTCTAAGAGCAGCCTCATCAGTGTAAGTCATCTCCGTCGGTCTCTATTACTATGCTTCCAAGCCCGCGAACACCGACCTCAACCATGATTTCTGCACGCAGGCTGGCAGCTGCCATTTGTTCGAGTAGAAGGAGGAGTATGTCGTACTCCTTGAGGAGGTGCCTGATGCTCCGCCGGCGCCCATCCCTGTCGCCCAACCCCAAGATCCACTGGCGCCCATCCCTGTCGCCGCTCCCCCACCCGTCGCAGTACCGGCAGCACCCCTCGCTGCCGCTTCTGCCCGGCCTATCGCTGCCGCTTCTGGTGGCCATGAGCCCATAACGATGTCGCGGTAGCCGCTCTTGCTGAAGGTCGCCCGCAGAAACCCACCATCCCAAGGTGCAGGACCTGCGCATGCGCTCCTGACATAGCCCGGATGAGTCTCGTTGTCTCCTTGATCAATTTGCTGCTACAGTTCTTGTTCTCAGTGCTGTGCTCGCCGTGCTTAGAGCATCTCTAGCAGAACCCGCAAAACGCGAACCCGCAAAACAGTTTTGCAGGTCGCGCAACTCGCGTTTTTTTTGCTCGAAACGCGGCGCGGCGGAGCAGAAAGAATTTCTGCTCCGCCGCGCCGCGTTTCGAGACTGCATATGCAAAACATGAAGTACACATGAATGTCATAAAAAATAGAATGATAAATAAATTAGACCTAAATTATAAAGATTCATATTACAATAGTAGGATATTATGAATCTTCATCAATAATGTATTACAATAAAAGTTTGAATCACACGAATTAAACAATAATTCAATACAAGAAATGTTGTAGAATAAAAATATTGTTTGAATCAAACATGCTTCAAATGAATTTAACAAATTGCTACTGCCCATGCCGCTGCCAGGCGTGTTCAACTAGGTCTTTCTGCAGCTGGGTGTGTGCGTCCGCATCCTCTATCTCACGGTAAGTCTGAATAAAAGCTCTGATGCGATCTGGGTTTCTAGCAGGCTTCACACGGCTACCAACATTGTCATAGGACAACTCCAAGTCCAAGTCCCTTTCATACTCTATGATCATGTTGTGAAGAATCACACAACAAGTCATGATGTTTTTCAGAGTTTTCTTGTCCCAAAAACGAGCGGGGCCTCGAACAATGGCAAACCTAGATTGCAAGACACCAAATGCCCTCTCTATATCCTTTCGGCATGCCTCTTGAGCCCTTGCAAATTCAATTTCCTTGTTGCCTCTTGGATTTGAGATGGTCTTCATGAATGTAGTCCAACCTGGGTAAATACCGTCGGCAAGATAGTACCCCTTTGTGTACTCATTCCCATTAACAGTGAAGTTGCAAGCCGGATCATCACCTCTAGATAGCCTTCGTAGTAGATGAGACCGTTGCAACACATTGATATCATTCAATTTGCCCGGCAAACCAAAGAAGCAATGCCAAATCCATAGATCCTCGGACGCAACGGCCTCAAGCACAATTGTTGCATCGCCTCCCCTGTCACAATATTGTCCATGCCATGCCTTTGGGCAGTTTTTCCAAGTCCAATGCATATAGTCTATACTACCTAGCATGCCCGGCCAACCTCGCGCCTCATTCATCGCCATCAGCCTCACCGTATCTTCTTCGTTTGGTGCCTGAAGATAAATCTTCCCATAGAGTTTTATAATCGTTTTGGCAAACATACGAACGGACTCGATCGTAGTATCTTCACCAATACGAAGATACTCGTCGGCGTAGTCAGCCGGGACGCCATATGCAATGACTCTCATTGCAGCGGAGATCTTCTGATATGCGCTGAATCCCAACAAACCCGCGGCATTCCGTCGACGCGTAAAATAGCGACAATTCGCCTCGCAAGCTTCTACTATCTTCACGAAAAGAGAACGGCGCATACGATACCTTCTCCGGAAGATGTGAGCCGGGTACGTCGGTATTTCGGCGAAGTAATCCCGCATGAGCAGCTGGTTGCCGTAGAAGCGGTTCCATGGTATGCAAAGGCGGCCAACCTTCGATCCTTGCCGCTGTTTCGCATACCGGTCATTGAACTCCTTGACGGCGAGGACGGCGACCACCATTTGCTGCCACCGGCTTTCAAACAGCGTCTCCACGTCGGAGTCGTCGGAGGAGGACGAATCGGACAGCAAAAACTCCTCCTCCGGGCTCAACTCCATCTGAAACGGGTACCGCATATCACTACCGGAGTACTCCGTCCGAAAACACAACAGAATCGAGCGGAGATGGACTCACCCACAGATCGGCGGCGGCGGCGGCGCAGATTTGGCCGGAGAGGGTTCTCCACGGGCGGGGCGAGCCGGAAACCGGCGGTAGGGTACGTCCGCGGCCGGGGGGTGTCGCGTGCGACGGGGCGCCTGCAGATGCGGCCAGGAAAAGGGTCGAATCGCTGGAGGCGGCGCTGGCGGCGGAGGCGGCGGCGAGATGGGGATGAAGCGCGTGGTGAAAAGTCCGTCCCACCAACTGTTTTGACGCTATGCAGGCGCCCCTCGGTTCGGCGGTTAAATTTCCGAATTTGACGTTCCGAGGGGCGGATTCGCGGGGCCCCTCAAAAACTTTTGCGGGTCGGTGAGTTTTGAGGGTTCTGCTCTTTGCGTTTTTAAGGATTCGAATCCGCATCGAGCGGTTATTTTGCGGGTTTCGGCCATTTGCGGGTTCTGCTAGAGATGCTCTTATAGACTGATAGGGCCAAAGAACTAGCCGCTCCTGTGTTTGTGTATCAGACTAATCAGAGGCTTGGCCAACTGCACTGTCTAGGCGTGCAAAATGCAGTCTATGTATCGAGATTACTGCTCCTGTGTTAGTGTGATCACTGCTTAGCATAGTACACATTGTTAGGAGTGTTCGGTGCTTAGCAGAATGCACTGTCTATGTGTCCAGATTGCTGCTCCTGATGTTACCTTAATTATAATGTGATGTCACCTTAATTATAATGTCGTTTTTGCTATTTGTTGACTCCACTGTCTGCTCTGTTTTTGGCTGGTCGTAGCAGTTGCGGAACAACTGAAATTGTCGGTAACGTCCGTCCGTCCGACCCGGCTGGCTCACGTGCATCCTGTGCTCAGTACTGGCTCCCACTTTCCACTGTGATAGTTGCAATTGACCGCGCCCCAGTTTTTTACTGCCCCCGTGCACATGCGGACAATGAACTTGTACACAATCTCAACCGCATTTCCATGGACCATGGTCCAGATTACAGGAGCACATGTGCCCGGGCACCAAAACGCCATCCTCGGTGTTTTCCCTACTGAAGTGGAAACGGACTGCACAGCGGTGTTCTCTGCTGTCAATGGTACTGATAAAAACCTATCTAAACTCTGTTTCATCTACAGAGAGATCGACTGAATTAGAAAGTCTGGGTTCTACTTTTCCATGCTCCTAGTGAAAAGAGATTGTAATGATGTTGCGCATGAACTTGCGAAACTTAATAGGGTATAGGGAACTGAAGGTTTTTGGTTTGATACTGTCCCAAACCAGATCTGATTGTAACAAGCTGATGCACGAATGAAATCTCTTTTGAGTTTTGACGTGTCACAAAAAAAATTATGTCAAACTATGTAAAATTATGCTTGCTATGTGATGACCTAGTTTGATCATCAATGTGCGCAAACTATTTTTTCAAAATTTACAGTACATATTTTAGGTATCTATTCAGGCAGAAATCACCGAAAACCAGTTTTACCAGTACGTTAAACTTGTTTTAAGGTTTTAAGGTACGTCAGTTTACAGTATCTGATAGAAATGCTCTGACGTTCCTAATTTTCATGGACGACTAGTGGGCCTACGTCCTGACTGCCAATTGGTCCAACAGTGGCCAGCGATGCCGCGTCGTTTTCCTTACTAATCATCGTTTTGCTCACTCCTACACTACAGGATAATCAAATGAAACGAGCTACATTCATCTTTTCTTTATCCCACAAGGGCTACATGTCTCCTCCTCGTAAAAAAACAACATTTTTTAAACATTTGAACTGTACCCGTGGGAGCACAACTGAACCGGTACTGTTCAAATCTGAATGCTTGGATTCATTCTACCTCTCAAGTATTTTGTCAGAGCATTTTCAGCGCAGGCCCCGGATACCCTCTCTTCCGCAGCGCATGTTGTTCCGCAGCCCATGTTGTAAATATTTTTTAAAAAATAATTTCCATGTTACCACGACACCTTAAGAAAGCTCAACTTTGGGCCGGCCCATGTATCCTTTTTCATTTCATTCATTGTGTTCTCAGTTTTCCTTTTCTTTTCCTGTTTTTGTTTTTCTTTTTAGTTATTTTTCGCTTTTATTTTATGTTGTCTTACTTTTTTCGCTTTCTGTTTTTTTCCTTTTCCACATTTTTTGCATTGAAAATAATATGAACTTTTTATTGTGTAACTAGTTGGCATGTACGTGCAACGCACGGGTCTCAGGGTTTTCCGCAATTAGATTTTGTTTGTATTTTGGCATCATCATATCATCATGCATCATGACATTGCATATCTGTCCGATAAAATTATTTTTCCTAAACCATATTTTGTTTTACCAAAATTGTGCTAATTTTCTTTGCCTAACCTTCATCTCCGTATAAAAAAAATTGTCAATCATTTTGCAAAAGAAAAATTAAAAGTCAATTTTTTTTTTGAAAAGAAAAGTCAAAGTTTTAGAGTATGAGAAAGGGCAGCCCAGCCGGCCAGGCCCAAAATGCCTTACCGGAAGCCACCAGCCCACCCCGAGCCAAACCTTAGGGTTTCCCTGGCGTTTTCTGTTCCCACCCCTACAACTTTGCAGCCGCCCCCCAGATGTTCTTTCTTTTTGCTATCAGGTCCTCCCACCAACCACCTCGTCTCCGTGGCCGACGCTGGCTAGGCGGCAATGGCGCCTCGCCCCGCCGCGCTCGTCTCGGGCCACATCCTCCACCAGCGTGGCCTCCATCCGCGGTCTCCTCCTTGAGCCACCACCACCTCGCCCCTGCTTCTCACCGCCAGACGGCAAGGCACCGTCGCCCTCTCCAGCAGCAGTTCTGCCGCGCTCACTCTCCCTCACCGAGGTCCAGCTTGGCGTCCTCTCAGCTCCGTCCGCACCGGCGCTGCTCGCCCGTGCCCGATGACTTGCTCCTGTGTCTGGCGGTGGAGTTGAGCACGCACGTGGACGGGGTCGTCTCCGGCTGCGTGGAGAAATCGACAGCGTAGCCCCGTCGTCTCCGGCCGTGTGGAGAGCAGCGTACACTCCTCGCCGCATGGAGGACGGCGTGGCAAGCACGCGTGAAGGCAGGCGGCGGCGCAACCGGCCGGAGGGGAGGCGTACGTTCCTCGCCGCATGGAGGACGGCGTGCTTGCTGGGCGGCGTGGGCACGATGGAGTGGTTGGAGCGTGACGGACGTTCCGTCTGGGAGAGGAGAAAAAGAAACAAAACGGTACGGTGGCAATTTGGTCGTATTATGTGATTTGGTGGGAGGGCAAAACGGTACAAAATGGACAATGTTGAGTTGTCAAACATTGGGACGATCTGGGCTGTTCGATCAGATATTGAACGGTACAGATTTAATGTATCCCAACAAGTTTGCTCTTTTAATATTTAAATCATTTTTAAAGCCTTTTCAAACCATGCAAAGGCATGATATACTTGTCTAGGAGTTAAAACATAACGGGAATGCAGACAATTTGATTACTTTACAAAAAGCAGTCCAATTTTTTTCTAGTCAATGCCAGTCGACTAATATAAATTTATGAATGCTAATATATGTGTGTTTAATTCGCGTCAACGCCAATCGACTAATATGAATTCATAACCACTAAGAGCTCTCCATCCATGTGTGAAATCAAGACAGATGAAGCATGTACCCAGAGTTGACAAACTGGTACCCAATTCAGACCTTGAGTTTTACCCACCTTTTTGTTTCCAAGAATTCATGGCAGTAGATAGGGAGAGCCCGGCTAGAAAAGTCATTTTGTAGCCCGGGCAACATGTAGTCTGGTTTTTGATTTTTTAATCACCATTTTAATGTTTCAAAAAATACCGAAAACAATCCTACTTGTTGACAATGACATGTTCTACGCTTCTGCAAATTCAACTCGAAATAAGTTGTATTCCGGCCTGCATGACAAATTCTGTCAATTTTGAGTGATTTTGAATATGTAACTGTTCACCAGATCAAAAAAAAATTCATTTTTGCACCGCATAAATACATAATGTGTCAAATTTATTTTTTGTACATTGCTAGAAATCATCATCTACGTGTAGAATTTTTTTCACAATTTGTGGAAACATAAAACTGCATATTTTAAATTTTCAAAAATTCTGGCTACATGTAGCTTCGGAGGCTACACTAATTTTTGTTGTACGAACTGCTACACTAATAGTAACAGATATGTGTTTTCACTTCTTTTAGAAAGCAATACAACAATTTAAATATTACACATCTCTCTCAACACAATAGGAAGAAGATTAGTTCTGAATTCTCCTTCTTTTTCTGAAAATTAGCGCATTACCAAGTTAGTAATTACCATGCTCAATAGTAATTAACTTTCATGTGTTTGTGCTTGTTCCCTGTTTCAGTAGAGGAGGTTACTGTCAAGATATAACCCTGTGCGAGGCTTGTTATAGATTGGTATGCAACGTGAAAAGCAAACTAAAATTGCAGCTAACATGAACAGAATAAGAGAAAGAAAAATACAACAGCGACAGAACAATCAGGAACAATGGGAGAAAAGAGCTACCTAGCTAGCACCGCGTGCGCACGTCGCCGCTGCTTCTCACGGGGCAATACAGAGCGATGCTTCTAGAAAGTTCAGACCTATGCCCAGCATAAGTTCAGGTAAAATAAAATACAAGAAACACTCGCAGACTCCAACAAGAACAAGACCAGCGTTGCAGAACGGCGGGAGTGCGGCTGATACGGACCGGACGGAGGGACAGCTGCGGCGACAGGTGCAGGCTGCTGGCACAAAACCGACTGTTCCCGGCGCTGAGATACGTCGGTCCGGTGGCGCGAGGACGCAGGGAGGGCGGCGGATTTCTCTTCGCTCGGTGTGCACCCAAGCCAACGACACGATTTCCTACTCAGCCACTTGCGTGTGTATGAGGAAGAACCAAGCAGCAGAACGGAAATTTACTCCGCGTATTCCCGTGCGCCCGGAGAAGCTAGATGGCAGACAGTGGACGTGGCGATGCAAGGCAACAGGTGATGCACGGGGAGAGCGCGTCGGTTGACGGAAGTGAATCGCGCGGCAGACGACGACGCGGACTGCGGCCCGGACTCCGGCGAGCGGGAGACTGGCTGGTGCGCACGAGGACAGTGAATCCCGGCAAGACCGGCGGAACGCAGGAGGTTCACCGGCCGGCCGCCAAGGTCCTAGATGGCGCACGATCTGGCCGACAGCACAGAAGACAGAGCTGGCCGTGGGTCAGGGGAGAGGCGTCGGCCAATGTTGATGGCGCCAGAGACGACGAAGGGTGCTGTCCCGAGCACATGTAAAAAAAAACATACATGAACAGAAGAACGAACAGGTACGGTGGCAATTTGGTCGTATTATGTGATTTGGTGGGAGGGTAAAACGGGAAAAACTGGACATTGTTGAGTTGTCAAACATTGAAGCAATCTGGAGCGTCGATCAGATATTTGAACGACACAGATTTAAAGTATCCCAACATGTTTGCTCTTTTAATAGTAGTATAGATAGTATGTGAATATTGTTTCAGCATTGTGAACAATTATTTTAACTATATGATTTCTTTTAAACTCGCGAACAATTTTTTTGTACCACATTATTTTTAAAATGGCGTGAGTATTTTTTCTGAACCACACAAACATTTTTGTTTGAACTATACGAACATCTTTTGAACCTCACGAACATTTCATTGAACCATACGAACATTTTCTTAAAACAATACAAACATTTTCTCCCCCCCCCGCCTTTTTTCTGTACTATCCACAATTTATAAAATATGAAAAATGGTGCAGTAGGGGCCTTCCCTACTGTTTTGCGCTAAAAAAGGTGGCTGCTTCACAAATCTCAAATTGGATAAGATCAAATAAGATTGTGCTTTAGAGATATAGAAAAGAAAAATCTCAAGTTCAGTACTGTATATACTTATTGCCAATATATTGCAAAATTCATTATGACACTAAACCATGTAAAGATATTTTAAACCTAGTGAACATTTCTTAAAATTATATACACATATTTGATTTCTCCAAACTTCTAAATACAAATTTGTAATTTTTTTAATATACTAGACAATAAAAATATTCAATACTATAAAGACGCAAATCAAACATGAAAATAAAAAAGTAAATACGAAAAAGGAATCGTGAATGAACAAGAAAATAAAAATAAAAATAGTAACCAAATATAAAACAAAAATGAAATAGAAGAAAGTAGAACAAAAGGAGAAAAAATAGCACCTTACCCGGGCCGGCCCGGGCCAACTTTTCACGCGTTACCGAAGGTGCTCTGGTGCATGAGTCAATCAAATTCACGAATCCTGACAGGCTTATCATAAACCTTGCACGTAGAGTGTTTAACTGGATAAATCATGAATGTAACCCACCATTGTCTAACTGGTACTCCGGTTGTTCACAATTACATTGCATTCTGGGTTTAGTCAAAGTCAAACTTTGTAAATTTACCAATTCTATAGCAAAAGAGACCACCACATACAATATAAATTTAATATCATTAGAATCATCATAAATATATTTTATATTGTATATATTTGATACTATGACAGTTGATATTTTTTCGTATATACTTGATCAAACTTTAAAAGGTTTGATTTTGAAGAAACCCGTAATGTGAAGTAAATAAAAACGAATGGAGTAGTTAAGTCTACTCCATCTATATATTAAAAACTGGTAGTTCTATTGACTCATAAAAAAGCTTGCTCTCGATTGAAGGAGCTGATGTCTACGCACGCTTCTATTCTTGTAGACAGTGTTGGACCTCCAAGTGCAGAGGTTTGTAGAACAGCAGCAAGTTTCCCTCAAGTGAATCACCCAAGGTTTATCGAACTCAGGGAGGTAGAGGTCAAAGATATCCCTCTCAAGCAACCCTGCAATTAAGATACAAGAAGTCTCTTGTGTCCCCAACACACCTAATATACTTGTCAGATGTATAGGTGCACTAGTTCGGCGAAGAGATAGTGAAATACAAGTGATATGGATGATTATAAGTAGTAATTGTAATCTGAAATAAAAGTGGCAGCAAGCAAACATGTAGCAGAACTTGTCGTAAACGGTGTTTCAATGCTTAGAAACAAGGCCTAGGGATCATACTTTCACTAGTGGTCACTCTCAACAATAATAATATAATTGAATACATAGATATTTCCTCTTCACTATGCTACTCTGAGTTATTCTCTCGTTGGATAACGAACACCAATCCACCGCGTAGGGCTATAAAAGCACACCTTAAAGTCGCATTCCCATATCTAGTTAACCCCACACTGTCAACTTGAGCGCCCTAGAAGGTACTAGACAAACACCGCAATTTCATAGAGACATCCAACGCAAATAATAACTCATGATAAGTATTCCTGTTATCTTTAGCCTAAGAGCCACACACGGGGCGCACACTGTCAACTTCGCACCGTGGGACAAAGGTGACTCCGGAGATTACATTAATAAAACCACTTGATTAGCATATAAGATAATGAAGAGTACATCTATGGATTCAACTAGATTACAAAGCTCATGATCACATAAAGATCACACCATGGGAGAGAGAGATAAACCATATAGCTACCGGTAGAGCCCTCAGCCTCGGGGGAGAACTACTCCCTCCTCATCATGTGAGGCAGCAGCGGCGATGAAGATGGCGGTGGCGTCGATGGAGATGGCTCCGGGGGCAATTCCCCGTCCCGGCAGGGTGCCGGAACAGACCTTCTGACCCCCGAAACGGAGTTTCGTGGCGGCGGAGCACGGAGATGTATTCGGGAGTTTCGTCAATTGTGTTAGGGTTTACTCCGCGGGGGCTATTTATGGTCCAAAGGGCAGCTTCAGAAGGTTCCCGAGGCAGCCACACGTGGCCTCGGCGCGGGTCAGGGTTTTCCTGACCGAGCCTACTTGTCGGGTCTGCACAGGCCGCATCTTAACTCCGATGGAGATGAACCTTTTGTATAAAACGTGCGGCGGAAAATTCCCAGCAACTTTCGCGACTAGACTTTTTCCATTTGACGTCGTCTTCAGGCCCGAACGTGAAGATCTTTGAAAATAGTTTTCAGACAGATTTCTGGAAAGTCCCAATTTGAATCCAACAAGGTTTCCTTTGCCCAATTTTGATAATTCCTACACATTAAAGTGTAAAACAAGAACATTGTGCACTTTGGCAACTATTAGTAGGTTAGTCCAATAAATGTCATAATATGATATAAATTGCATATAAAACATGTGACAATTGATATAAAACATGCATGGAATATCAAAAATTATAGATACGTTTGAGACGTATCAGGAGCCTGTGATGGTCTCACTGCCTTATTAGAGCATCTCCACTCGCGGCGCCTAAATGGCCGCCTAAAGGCATTCCGGACCGGCCATTTGGGCGCCGTCCGGAGTAGCTGATGGCTTTGGGCGCCGTCGCTCCTCAGTCGCGGTGCCCAAATCAGCCTCCCAGATTGGTTTTTCTATCTAAGTACAAATCAAACATACTTGAATGTTTCATAGTTCAAACACATAAAATAAAGTTTCACACTAACAAAAAACAAAATTACAACTCAAACATCCTCCTCTTCCGGGGTCTGCCGGTGCCATTCCCCTACGCGCACAAAAATACTCCATTAGATCAGTTTGGAGTTCATGATGAGTATTTTCATCACGAATCTCCATATGCATTGCGAGAAAATCAGCGAAATCTGCCGGCACGTCGTGATCAACATCGGCGAGAGGACCCTGAAAGTCAAATGGCATATGATCCTGCACTGGATTAGCGCGCTCACTCTCGGTGATCATGTTATGCAGGATCACACACGCATTCATCACCTCCAACATCCGGCCGAAAGCCAAAGACACGGCGAAGTGCGAGGGCGGCGCGGCGGCGTCCAATGGGTGTGAGGCGAGGGAAGAGGGGAGGAGGCGCCGGCGTTCCAAATCATGGCGGCGAGGAAAGGCGGATGGAATAATGAATCAGACGAGACGACACCGAGATATATATTCCATGTCTCAATGACAGGCGTGGCCCGCGCGTCGGAGGCCGACGTGGCGCCGCGCTTCGTTTCATCCGGCGCAGCCCATCTACTACTCAAGTGGTGGGCGCCGGCTCGTCATGCCGGACCAAAAAAGGGCCGCGTCGGACAAAAACGCATTTGGGCGCCGCGAGTGGGTCCGACACGTTGAGTGGAGATGCTCTTAGCCGCTTCCATAATCCATGGAGTTGTGAACGCGTTGCCCTAGTGTCCTTGGCACATCATAGCTCGATAGGATTTAGAGCATGTAACTCCGTATGTGTGTTATCTTGTTGGTACTAATACAGAATATATACTCGTGCCTGGTGAGGATTTTTGATTTTTTGTTTGCTTAGTGTTGAAGGGTGTCTTCTCGTGCTCACTTGGGGCGAGAGCTGCCTTGGCTGTTATTTAACCGACGGTACAGCTCATACTCCCGGATGTCCGGACGTGAAGGAGAAAAAACAATCCCCTGTTTCATGCATGCATCGGACAAAAGCTTTCGTCCCCTTCCATGCACGTATGGAATGCGGCTCAACGCAGTCTTGCGGCTTCGTTTTATATCTCGGGTGTTGGGGATGTGCATCTCCATGCATGGGACGAAAGATTTGACTGATCAGTGGCAAATCCTAGACGAGCCCAGTGGTGACTGAGGGGGACCGCGGCAGCTAAATTTGAAGAAAATATGGCAAATAATGAGCCAACCGGAAAACCAACGGATCCTGATTACCGTGGAGGGTTCAGGAAATTTTCTGAAATCTATATAGCTATGCTAGACTTTACTGACTCTGATGTATCATGAACTCCGATGAACTATACACATAATAATCCTGTAAATCTTAAGGCGGACAGGAGCAGAGGAGCTTTGCTGTTTCTGCTCAAGTCGAGACTTCAAGCTGCATGCATATGTATATAGCCCTTGCCATTGCGATATATTCATACAAGAAAAAGCTTTCGCAGTCTTGTTTTCTATTTCTCATGTTCTCTCTGCCAACAATGGCACCCAAAGCCAACAACTCTCACTGTCTTGCAGTGATGAGAGCGGAAAAACCACCGAGAGAGTGAGAAAAATTACAAGGGAGAGGCACGCCGCCGGCCTCTCACCTAAATTTGGACGATCCAACGGCAACACATGCCAACTCGGCGCCGTTCGATCGTACGTCCTTCTGTGCGCACGGTGCACCGTGCATGACCAGAACCGTCCCTATGTACAAACAGAGAAGCAGTGCTACAGATTTCACTCGAGAGCTTCTTCCGGGATGATCTGAAGATGCGGACGCCACACCGTCGCGCGGCCGCTCCGGCTGCGCCTGCCCCTGGCCTTGCCCTCCGACAGAACCTCCGCCAGGTAACAATCGCCGGCGCCGCTGTCTTTCACCTCCTTTTTAGCGCCGGCGCTCGTCGGCTTTAGCGTCGTCGACGACGACCGCTTCTTCTTCTGCTGCGGCTGCGACGGCGACTGCTTCCTCTTCTTCTCCGGCACCGACGAGGCCGGCACCAGGAAGTAGAAGCACCCGCGATCAAGCTCCGAGTCGGGGTCGACGATGAGGATCCGGCGCGCGCCACCCTGGGAGCACGGCTTGCTCACGACGTGACTGGGGTGCGCGGCCATGACCTCTCCGGCGGTCACCGGGCGGGAGTACTCCTCGATGTGGCCGTTGAGGTGGACGATGCGGATCACGTCGAAGGAGCCGCAGGGGAGGACGCACGCCAGGCAGCACCGCAGGCTGTTGCCCATGCTAGCTTTTCTGCCTGCCGGCTAACCGTTGCTTACGAAGCAATGGAAAAACGCTCTCCCTGGCTGCAGGTCTTGCCCCTAGCTAGTTTGGCTCTTGGGCATGTCGTCTGGGTGACACTGCCTTTATATAGGGGAGGTGTTGCTAGTGAAACAAGTGGAAGTGTATTATTGCGCTGACAAAGCAGATAAGGGGGGCAATCAATTCCTCTAAAATAGTATTATTTTAATGGCACTAAAGATAGTATTATTTTAATTCCTCTAAAAAATGGTGTATTCAAATTCCTCCTAAAATAGGAAGTATATTATGGTGCAGACAAACAAAATAAGAGTAGTATATTAATTCCTCTAAATATATCATATATTCCACTAAAAATAGTAGTATATTGATCCCTCTAAAAATAGCATTGCTATTTAATTGCCATAATCATGGAAAGGAAAAAAAAATCATTCGCTCGATGTAGCTGAAAAAAATACGATTTGCGTACATGGTCCAGTGATGGCTCCGCTCTTCTCCTTCATGATGGTGTGAAGGGTGTTTCGACACGTTGCAACTGTGTTTGTTGTGTATCATAAGAAACATGTTGCAAAGATTCTAGGTGTTTGCTTCAAGGGAATTTTCACACGTTAATACATTTCTTCGGCGTTGTTTCGTTTGTCACATATGTTGCATACATGTGTTGCGAGTTGCGACACAAATTTTAACGTCTTGCTGCAACCAATGGGGATTTGTTGGATACCCATAATTTTTTGCTGCTTGGACAATGCTGAGACGAATTTGGGTGTTTTTTTACCAGATCATGGGGATTTTTTTTGCAAACGTGCAATCACGTTGAAAAAACACAATACAACAAAAAAATTTATGTTGAAATGGTCGAATTGACAAATATTTGCAGTTTTAAATACATCAGTGGTAGGGAAGGCGGATGATCTTCCTCCTTATGCAGCCGCATTGGCCTTAAACAGCTGTAACAATACTAGTAGCCTTGAAGTCGTTTTATTTTGCACAACATTATATGAATATTTTTTACAACATGGAATCTCATAAAAATATTAACTATGGTGTCACATAAGACCTCATGGCGCCCTGGAATTTATACGATTTGTAGGGATTTCCCAGTTATTAGTAAATAGCGAGTTTTTGGTTATATCAATTGGCTACCGAGTGATCCAAGACAAGTGACATGTGGCATGCAATTCGGACATGATTAGCGCCTAAGTGATGGAAATGTACGTTCATTAATCCGTACAAAGAGGGCTCTTTCGCCCATGGCTCCACGGGTCGGGTGTGTGCGTGCACATAGAGATCTCATGATCTGTGTGAAAAGGAGAGCTCTGTAGCTTCGAACCCCAACCTTATCATGGGATTAATTTTCTGGGTTCCTGAGAGTACTTCTTTCTTCTTCTTTTTTTTTTGACAAAGAAAGAGGAACAAAGAAGCTTCGTTCCTTACAGAAAGATCCAGGAAACAGAAGAAAAAACAACGAAGCCCTCCTGGATCCCGACCACACCGACGGCCGGAACGGCCCGGTGATTTGCCGCCGCCGCTGCTCCACAAGCTTGCTTGTCCTTGGCCGGAGTCAGCCCCTCCGCCGGCGGGAGACCACCGGACAACCCACAACGGACGCCCACACTCGCCGTTGACGCCGCGAAGCCCCAAACCTCCTCCATCTTCGGATTGATTAGCCGGATCCGCCGACAGCCCACGGGATCCGGTGAGGGGAAGTCGAACCTGAGAGATCCGAAGAGCTACCAGGTCGACGATGGCAGCAGACCGACGCCGGAGCTCCACGGAGCGCCGCCATCGAGTGGAAGGTCCACCGCCCGCAAAACCACTCCGGCCGCGCCTCCTCCACCACGACGCCGCCGGCTGGAAACCCTAAGCAAGCCTACACTATGTACACGACGCGGATCTGGGTTCCCCCGTCCTCCCGCCGCCGGAGCGGCTGGCGGAGGGCGAGGGAGCCGTCGAAGCAGCGCCGGCGAGGTGGTTTGCCTAAGGAGCTCACAAATCGCCTCTCTGGGTTACTGTAGACGGGAGAGGTCGGTCCAAGGTCCCGCAGCTCCTGAGGTTAGAGTACTTCTTTCTTAATCCCTTTTGACTCAAACTTTACTCTCTCACGCCATTCTCTGAACTTGGACGCATAAGAAATCGTGGTACACACAAGTTGCCCAAGATTGTGGGGTTCACATTGCTTTTTTTTGTTTATTTTCCTCGTATAATACTCCATCTCTCACTGATACACATTGTTTGGCAAGCTGTTTGAAGTTCTCGGTGAGTTTTCTACTACTCTGCACGCAAAACTGGACATGCATGCACAGCTTTTTTTTTGCGAATTACAACGCAGACGCTCACATAGACGTGCACACACTCACCCCTATGAACGCTCCTATGAGCACCTCCGAAAGACTGAGCCGGCGGTCGGGTCTTGAGATTGACGAAGTCACCACAGACGTCTCGCTGTCGACGGGAACGTCGCCTCTCACTGAGGGATATTCCGCCTAAATGAGAACATCAATGTCAAATCTAGGATTTGAACTCTGATGGACTGAGTGTACAACCACCCTCCTAACCATCTTGCCACAGACAAGTTCTCATGCATGCACAGCTTTTGTTGACAAAGACCTGGAGATAACGTACGTAGACGAGATCACGAGAGTGCTGACTGAATATCCATGCACATATACAAACAGGACAACATTTTTGCACCTTGCCTGTTTAATGACCAGTTGGCATATATATTCCATTGATCCCGTGCTAATTTTGCGTGTGTATTGTAGTGTCGCTCGCTCAGGAATCACAACTAATCATATGCATTAACATCGACCCTAATGACGGCTTAGCACAAGCTAATGCAAAGCAACCGAGTTTCTCATCACAAGAACGTAAAGGAAGAGACGCAACGCCCCTTCAAGATAGCAAACCGCCGGCGCATTAGCGTGGTTGCCGCTGTAAGATCTCGATCGGGCGGTCGGCAAGCCGGGGGCATGCTGGTGACAGCCCTCCATCGTCTGGGGCTTTCTTCCTCCCCCCTGTATGGGACGCAGCAATGCCAGTTCCATAATTGCGATTAGAATACCTAATCGCCGTGTGTACTTTGCCACTGTTGGCCGACTAGCAACTGGATTGCCACTAAACTAGTAGCCAAGTGACGCAATGCCTTGTAAGTTTTTTTTTTTGAGGTTAAAAGCCGTCGTATCCGCCATCCGATTAGATAGAATAGAGCTTTATGTACAGAATTTTGAAAAAGGGAAAAATCCCTTACAAACTAAAAAAAGCTAGTCTCCAGGATCCTGCGTGTGGGCAAAAGCCCGCAGCGCCAACTCCTCCCGCGCCAAAGCCACCACCTCCGTAGGCGAGATCGCCGCACTGTGGAAGGTCCTTCGGTTCCTCTCCTTCCCCCATGTCGAGGAGTGTCCAGGCATCAGAGAGTTCTGCATCTAAGCAACCTCCGGTGGCATCTGCCGCTCCCCGGTTCCTGACGTCTTCTTCTTCTTAGGCTTCTTCATGGAAAGGACAAGGTCGTCGATGGCTGCCGCTGCGTGGTCCGAAATGGGACCATCTAAGAGGGTGAAAAACTCCTGTCGGCGACGCTCCGAAAGGGTGGCCACCTCAGGCAGCGACCCGAGACGGCGCGCCACAGCCTCCTTGGCTAGCTGCTCCATGTTGGCACCCTTAGGGTGCAGCTCGGCGAACCTGATGCTCCTCCGCGCCGACGGCGCTTCTACCTCCTTCTCGTGGACCAATGTCGAGGCCGGCGTGCCCAGAACGGAGGTCCTGAGCGGCGTCGAGATCCGGGCGATGAAGCCCGACAAGTCCAGCTGTCCAGAGCCTGTCTGAACCGGCGCGACGGTGTCCTCTCGCTCACCCTGATCGGTCAGCAGGACGGAGCGCTCCTGGAAGAGCACCCCAACCGGACCCGGCGAGGCCCCCATCAGTGGATCTGCATCATCAATCTGGACCAACTCCCTCATGTTCTGCTCCTCATGGTTTGGTAACAGCTCCTCCAATGCCCCAGGCCCGGCAGACTCCAGCACGTCCGGCGTGGTCTCAACCACCGTAAAGGCGTGCTCCAAAGCAATCTTCGTCGCCGAAATGGTCGCGTCCCTAGCCTTGTAAGTTGTAACTACCAGTATTTAGAAGTGCAAGGATGTGAACAATGTGCTAGACATACATGATGATTTTCTTATAAAGCTGTGCAAGCTCGTTCCAGCTTTAGTGAATGGGTCGAGCTTCATACTTGATGAGTTGGTACGGCTTGGTTTCACTTTCCCTTAATCAGACAAGATTGTTCAATGATCAGGTGGTACGTAGAGTGCGTAGGTCCGTCCATTGCCGGTTTAGGTGCGATTAAAGGGAGCCAACTTGATGAACAAACTAAAAAAAAATCAGGTAAGGCACTCCCACGGTGTATTGTTCCGACCTACCTTTTTCTTTTAGAGAGCATGCCATAAACCTTTTTATTATCGAATAGTTGCTGAGCTACAATTCGGAAACACAATCTCATACACTCAAAAGCTCTTCCATCCAATCGTAAGCATGCGTGGTTTGATTTTCGTAACCCCGATGTTTGTAGTTTTTTTTTTGGAGAGTTTTCACATTTTCGCGACAAAGTAGCTCACTTCTTCTTGCGAACATGTGTCAAACATGCTACACCCCACCCCACGCTTCCATACTGCCACATGGGGCTATGAGGTGGTGCCAGGAGGCCCTAAGCCACACCCCAAAGGTCCACTAGCAGCCGGACGATGCATGCAGGAAAGTGGCCATAGGCAGAAAATGGATTTTCTACAGCTCATATGGCACGCAACACCCGTATCTCGACCATTCGTTCCCGCGATTGAATGGCCAAGATTTTCCATTGAATGGGTTGAAAGTTCAACACATTCAACGACAAATCTCGGCCGTTCAATCGCGGAAACGGACGGCCAGAGATAGGGGCTGTGCGCCATATGAGTTGTAGAAACTCATAACCGCCATAGGCAGCCTCATGGCAGAGACACATCTTGGAGTTGGATGGAGCTAGCAGAACCAGAATTAACAAGAGGCCCAGTTTTATATATGATCTCCATATTTTTTTTAGTGGAATTGCCATATTTTCAAAGAAAATCCAATGTGTCGCCAAGCAAGGAAGCGTGACAAGCTGGCCTAGTAAGTGTTTTTTCTTTTATTTTTTCTTTTTTTCCATTTCTTTTTTTTTCTTTTTTATTTGATTTTCATGTTTTCCTTTTCATCTTTTTCCTTTAAAATTTTGTTCATATTTTTTAACCATATGAATATTTTTGTGTAACAAGTGAACATTGTTTAAACCTTATGACCAATTATTTTTTATTAACATTTTTCTCCTTACAAACAATTATTTCAAATTATGGATTCTTTTGTGTCATATAATTTTTTTTAAATATCTCGTGAACAATTTTATTAAAATCAGTGAAGATATTTGATCAACTACATAAATATATGTGGTCAAATGCTATTTAAAGAGTAAAATTTGAGATTTTATTTAAAAAGTACTAGTACATGCTACTGGGCTGCACCCAATATGGCCATGTCAGACTCGCTTCAGGCATTGCCTGGTTAACCGACGCTATGAGCGTCAAATAAAAACACCCATTTTTTCAGGACATTGTACCTCAATATTGGGCTCTTTTGAACTTAAGTGTTTTTGACTAGATCTTCTGAATATAGTTCAGCTAGTTTTGCACGGCAAAACCTATACATCGCGTACCGCGGAGGTTACCAACAGACCGCGCCGCACTGCTTCTTCTCTTTTCATCCTTCCCGACCGCGCCGCACTGCCCCTGCTTCTTCTTCTCCCTTCCCCGTTCGGGGGTCTGATAACCCACAAGTATAGGGGGTGTATCGTAGTACTTTCGATAAATAAGAGTGTCGAACCCAACGAGGAGCAGAAGGTGTTGACAAGCGGTTTTGATGAAGGATTCACTGTAAATGCTCACAGACAAGTTTTTAGCAGTTTTTGATATGACAGATAAATAAAGTACAAGTAAATAAAATGCAGTAGTAATAGTTGCAGCGAGTGGCCCAATCCTTTCTACAGCAAAGGACAAGCCGGTTGTTGTACTTATAATGACCAAACGTTCTTGAGGACACACGGGAGTATTGTCAAGTGCTTTTGCTTCATATAGTTGATTAATCTTCATTGTTTTGATAAGTGTTGTGTGGGTGAACCTATGCTAATGCACCGCCCTTCCTAGGACTAATACATACTTGTGATTATACCCCTTGCAAGCATCCGCAAATACAAGAAAGTAATTAAATTAAACTAACCACAGCCTTAAACTTTGAGATCCTGCTATCCCTCATGCATCGATATACCAACGGGTGTTCAGGTTTCTGTCACTCCGGCAACCCCACAATTGGCAAACGAATACACAATGCATTCCCCTAGGCCCATAAAGGTGAAGTATCATGTAGTCGACGTTCACATGACACCACTAGAAGAATAACACCACAACTTAAGCATCAAACCATTAAATATTACTCAACATAGTTCACTACTAACATCAAGACTTCTCCATGTCCTCAAGAACTAAACGAACTACTCCCAAGACATCATACGGAACATGATCAGAGGTGATATGATGATGAATAACAATCTGAACATAAACCTTAGTCCAATGGTTTCACCCAATAGCATCAATAACAAGAGTAATCAACACCGGGAGAGTTTCCCCTATGAAATAGACAAGATTCAGCCCTAGATGTTATGGCGGAGACGAAGTGCAGCGGAGGTGATGATGGTATTGGTGGTGGAGATGATGATGATGATCCCGATGAAATCCAGCTCGATGACGGTAATGATGGCGACGATTTCTCCCTCCGGGAGGGAATTTCCCCCGGCAGATTTCTTCCTGCAGGGGAGCTTTTCGCTCTCTGGTGTTTTCCGCCTCGTGGAGGCGGCGGAATATTTCGATGGCCCTCCTCTCTGTGTTAGGGTTCCGAGTGGGTCAAGTACGCGAAGGGGGAACGGCTGAGGTGGGCCAGGGCCCCCAAACCACCTCTCGGCGCGGCAGGGGGCCCCACCGCGCCAAGGGGTGAGGAGGGCCCACCATGGCCCATCTCAGCTCCCCCTTTTGGCCTCCTCCATCTTCTGGTAAAATAGGAACTTCCATATGTCTCCTTCGATTTATTGATCTTCAGAAATAGTGCATCTCGACGGTGCTTTTTCCAGCAGAATCCTGACTCCGGTGTCCAATTCTCCATTATTCATCAAACATGCAAAATAGGTAAAATAACATAAGTAACACTTCTAAATATGAAATATATCGATGAATAGCAGTAAATTATGATATAAAATAGTGATGCAAAATGGACGTATCAGGGTCGCGCACTGCTTCTGCTCCCCCGCGACGAGCGCACTGCTTCTGCCTTCCCACGACGAGCGCGTGTTTCCGTTACCTTCACGGTGCCGTCCTTCTTCGTCGCTGACACGGATGGAGGCTCAAGGTTCGTGGTTCTCACCCGAGCAGACGAAGGTGGCGCAATCCAAGGCGAGCGAGCCATGGAGGCGTTGGATCTGTCGAAGCTGGTGAACGAGAAGAAGTTCTGGGTCGCCTCCTTCCTCTTCGCATGGGCTGCAGCGCTCCAGGTTCTGATCCAATTTTTCTTTATCCCATTCCCTTTTCTAGCTCCAGAAATCTAGATGTGATCCCAGCTGCTACATAAATGGTGTGCTCGCACGGGCACATGATGTGGGTGCAGCGGCAGGACGCCTTCAAGGACAGGTTCGGTGACCCCGACGCCCCCAACAAGGTCACCGTGCAGCCGCTTCCTAATAGCGACCTCACCGGCGAGCAGCAGAAGGTCACCGCCGACGCCGAGTTCAGATAGGTAGATAGATGAGAACGAGATCCCTCTTTTATTTCCCCTGTTTTTTCTAGACCGATGCTCGGCCCATGGCATCTATCCATGTGTAATTAGTACTGTACTAGCTAGCTAGTAGGCTCGTATCAACAATGTTTCTTATACCTGGTGGTGGTGCTAAGAGATTGCCAAATTTTTAAAAAGTTCCACTTCTAAAATGGTTCAAAATTTAAAAATGGTTCCGTTTTGAAAATGGTTCCAAATTAAAAAAATTGTTCCATTTTGAAAATGGTCCTAACTTCAAAATGGTTGCATTTAAAAATGGTTCCATTTTGAAAATGGTTCCAAATTATAAAGTCTTCAAAACTAAAAAAGTGTTCATTGATACACAAGTCATTCTAGACAGCAACTTCCCTTCATATAATCTAACTTGAAATAAGTAAAGGGAACCACGATGAAGTGCATAAAGAGAACCATGATTGGTGAAGGCAAACTTAAACTCTTGGTCAGAGAACAATTAACAGATCATACTTATCTTTCGAGAAGAGTCTTTATATCAGAGCTTATATAGCAGAACTTACATGCCTTAATCATAACAGTCTCCTTACAGTCATTGATAACTTTCAAAGTTATATTCATTCGGATAAAAGCTATTGTGCGAAACAAGGAAATGAGAGATATGATTAGAAGTATCAACACATATAACTAATTGGATCTCAACAACTCAAATGCTTGCTTGAGATAGAGAGGAATGGGTTTACTGACTCAACAATAATGTAAAAGATAGGCCCTTCGCAGAGGGAAGCAGGGATTAAATCATGTGCTAGAGCTTTTAAGTTTTGCAAAGCATATAGAGAGTATGAAAATAGTTGTTTGAGCTATGTATGTCGTTGTCAACGAATCGTAGTAAAGTGAACACTAACCCCTTGTCAACCAGACTTTCAAGAGCGGCTCCCATGAAGGACGTTATCTCTACCAGCAAGGTAGATCATCCCTCTTCTCTTTTGTTTACACATGTATTTTAGTTTCTTTATAGTTGACACTCCTCCCAACCTTTTGCTTACACAAGCCATGGCTAACCGAATCCTCGGGTGCCTTCCAACATTCACATACCATGGAGGAGTGTCTATTTGCAAATTAAGTTGCTTACTGATAAATCAGGGCAAAACATGTGAAGAGAATTATTAATGAAAGTTGTAGTTAATTGGGACTGGGCACCCCATTTGCCAGCTCTTTTTGCAAATTGTTGGATAAGCGGTGTATATGCCACTAGTCCATTGGTGAAAGTCTGTTTGACAAAAGTGCTAGAGAAACTCTACAGAACCCTCATGAGCTAATAAACAGTGACACAAAACTAGGAGTAATAAGTTTTGAATAATTTAAAGGTAGCACATGAAGTATTTACTTGGAATGGCGCAAAATACCATATAGTAGGAAGTTATGGTGGACTCGAATGGCAATGGTTTGGCTCAAGGTTTGGATGTATGAGAAGCATTCCCTCTCGATACAGGTCTTTGGCTAGCAAGGTTATGTAGCAAGCATAAGAGTTGAGGGATACAAACAATTATACAAGTGATAAGAATAATCATGCAATCTTCCTTAGAAGCACAAATAGTTTAACTTAAGAATACTAAGCTTATGAGCCACAAAGAAAGAAAGATCATGGAATAATATATTTGCATGCACTCCCTCTTCTACTTAAGTCTCAAAGTATTGTCTACTACTGACCAATGCTAAGTTTGCCAAAACCAAAAAGATTAACTTGGTGCTCTAAAAAGTGATCCCTATACTAACAACAAGGTTATCAATATGAAAGAGAATTGCAAGCTAAAATAAAGTATGCAGAAAGTAAATGATAAAACTTCTCATTAATATTTCATAACGGCAACTCACACCAAGGGATACATAGATAACCAACTAAAAGAGAGATACTTCCACATTGCAAACCATCATATAAGATAACTTCCCTACTCACGATATGACTTTATGGAAAAGTAAAAGGTAAAGATAATGTGTGATACCGCGGCACTCCCCCAAGCTTGGAACAAACCAAGGGGATGCCAATACTTATGATGAATTACTCCTTCGGTGGTGGTGGCGGTATGACTTGGATTGGAGTAAGAAACCGTTCCAGCATTCGGCGGAGTCTGATATTCTCTTCCTGGAGTATTTCCACCTCCCTCCGCAGGGCTCGGTATTGATCACAGAACTCATCTGTAACTCGAAGTACTTCCGTCACTGCCGGAAAAGAGCTGTAGTCCGGAATAGGTGGTATTGCTCCCTGCAGGTTATGAGAAAAAGCACGTTGAGCGTTAACCGATCCCACAAAGGTGGGCTTCCTGACTGCAGGCTGTTCTCCCTTTGTTGACGGCATCCCCTTTACTTCCTTCATGACGCTTTCATCTTTGCTCTTGACTTCCTCCTTCAGCTTGGGGTCTTGAGTCTCGTCTTCCAAAGGCTCCTTGCCCTTGTTGTTGTTGTTGGAGACCATGGCGCTTCTAAATCTGAAAACAATATCTGGACAGAAACAGCTCGAAACGAAACACGATGAAAAGGCGAGATACGAACCTCGGGGGTTCGGGTGAGTTATATAGCAAAAAGTTTTACAACATAAGGAAGGTACAGGAGGAAACCTGATCGGAGACGAGCTCCGGGGTGCTCAAACCACCAGGCGGCGCGGCTGGGGGCCCACCGCGCCGACCTATGGTTTGGGCACCACGGGTGCCGTCTCCCATCCGGTTCGGTCTCTTATTTTTCCATATTTAATAAAAACGACGAAAATATCTTCTAGAAAGTTATTCGCGAAACTTTTCTTACCGAAACTGTTACCTATTCGAATCGAATTCTGCAGTCCCAGAAAAATGTTCTTCAATGAAAGTTTCCGGAGTCACCACTTTAATTGTATCAACCTCTTCATTAATAGAATCTCCAGAAATATAATGCTTGAGTCTTTGACCATTTACCACTTGTGTAGAGTTATCTTTCAATGAAGCAATTTTTATTGCACCTGAACGATACACCTCCACAATAACAAATGGTCCTTCCCATTTTGAGAGTAACTTTCCTGCAAAAAATCTGAGACGAGACCTATACAATAGAACTTTCTCACCAACATTAAATTCTCTTTTAAGAATTCTCCTATCATGCCATCTCTTAACTTTTTCTTTAAAGAGTCTAGCATTTTCATAAGCCTCACTTCTCCATTCATCTAAAGAACTTAAGTGCAACAACCTTTTCTCACCGGCAAGTTTAAAATCTCTATTAAGTTCTCTCACTGCCCAATAAGCTTTGTGTTCTAATTCTAAAGGCAAGTGACAAGCTTTACCATAAACCATTTTATAAGGAGACATGCCCATGGGGTTCTTATAAGCAGTTCTATAAGCCCATAAAGCATCATTTAACTTACTAGCCCAATTTTTTCTAGATTTATTAACAGTCTTTTGCAAGATAGATTTAATCTCCCTATTTGACAATTCTACTTGTCCACTAGTTTGAGGATGATAGGCTGAAGCAATTCTATGATTAACACCATATTTAGCAAGAGTTTTCTAAAACCACCATGGATAAAATGAGAACCTCCATCAGTCATAAGATATCTAGGTACACCAAACCTAGGAAAAATGACATCTTGAAGCATTTTTAAAGAGGTCTCACCATCAGCACTTTTAGTAGGTATAGCTTCTACCCATTTAGTGACATAATCAACAGCAACAAGTATATGAGTATTACCTTGTGAAGAAGGAAAAGGACCCATGAAGTCGAATCCCCAACAATCAAATGGTTCAATAACAAGAGAATAACTCATAGGCATTTCATTGCGTCTAGAGATATTACCAACCCTTTGACATTCATCACAAGATAAAATAAACTTTCTTGCATCCTTAAAGAGGGTAGGCCAATAAAAACCTGATTGTAGAACTTTCTGCGCAGTTCTATCTCCAGCGTGATGCCCTCCATAAGCACTTCCATGGCATTTCCTCAGTATTTCCTGTTGTTCATATTCAGGAACACATCTTCGCATAATACCATCGACTCCTTCTTTATATAAGTGTGGGTCATCCCAAAAGTAATGCCGCAAGTCATAAAAGAATTTCCTTCTTTGCTGAGCTGAAAAGGTTGGAGGCAAGTACTTGGAAACAATAAAGTTAGCATAATCAGCATACCAAGGACTATCTCGCGAACTTACACTTATTGCAGCCAATTGTTCATTTGGAAAGCTATCATTAACAGGAATAGGATCATAAGGAATGCTTTCCAATCTAGACAAATTATCAGCAACAGGATTTTCAGCACCTTTTCTATCTATGATATGCAAATCAAATTCTTGCAAAAGAAGTACCCATCTAATAAGCCTTGGCTTAGCATCTTTCTTTTCCATAAGGTATCTAATTGCAGCATGATCAGTATGAATAGTGACTTTCGAATCAACTATGTAGGGTCGAAATTTGTCACAAGCAAAAACTACAGCTAGAAATTCTTTTTCAGTAGTGGCATAATTCTTTTGAGCAGAATCAAGAGTTTTACTAGCATAATGAATAACATTTAACTTTTTATCTACTCGCTGCCCAAGAACAGCGCCTACAGCATAATCACTAGCATCACACATAATTTCAAAAGGTAAATTCCAATCAGGTGGTTCAACTACAGGAGCGGTGATTAAAGCCTTTTTCAAAGTTTCAAAAGCTTCCTTACAATCATCATCAAAAACAAAGGGTACATCTTTTTGAAGAAGATTAGTAAGAGGCTTGGAAATTTTAGAGAAATCTTTAATAAACCTCCTATAAAAACCAGCATGACCAAGAATACTACGAATACCTTTAACATCTTTGGGACAAGGCATCTTTTCAATTGCCTCCACTTTAGCTCGATCAACTTCAATACCTCTTTCAGAAATTTTGTGTCCAAGAACAATTCCTTCATTAACCATAAAGTGGCATTTCTCCCAATTAAGAACAAGGCTAGTTTCTTCACATCTCTGCAAAACTTTGTCAAGGTTGTGCAAACAATTATCAAAGGAAGTTCCATAGACGGAGAAATCGTCCATGAAGACTTCCACAATTTCCTCACAAAAGCCATGAAAAATAGCAGACATGCATCTTTGAAAAGTAGCAGGAGCATTACATAAACCAAAAGGCATACGTCTATAAGCATAAGTTCCATAAGGACAAGTAAAAGTAGTTTTCTCTTGATCTTGCGCTCTCACAGCAATTTGAGAAAACCCAGAATACCCATCAAGGAAACAAAAGTGAGTTTTCTTGGACAACCTCTCAAGCATTTGATCAATAAAAGGCAAAGGATAATGATCTTTCTTAGTTACTTTGTTAACCTTTCTAAAATCAATGCACATCTATAACCAACTACTACTCTTTGAGGAATTAGTTCATCATTTTCATTAGGAACAACGGTAATTCCTCCTTTCTTAGGAACGCATGCACAGGACTTACCCATCTACTATCAGCAATAGGATAAATAATACCAGCTTCAAGAAGTTTTAATACCTCATTTCTTACCACTTCTTTCATCTTGGGTATTAAACGACGCTGATGCTCAACAACAGGCTTTGCATCAGGTTCCATGTTGATGGCGTGCTGACATATAGTAGGAGAAATTCCCTTCAGGTCATCAAGAGTATATCCCATAGCTCCGCGGTGTTTCCTCAACACTCCCAATAACCTTTCCTCCTCTGTACCTGAAAGTTTAGAGCTGATAATAACAGGATATATTTTCTTATCATCAATATAAGCATATTTAAGATTATCAGGCAGAGGTTTCAAATCAAAAACAGGATCCTCCTTGGGTGGCATTGTGGTACCCAAATCTTCCACAGGTAAATTGTGTTTGAGCATAGGTTGACGAAGGAATACTTCATCAAGCTCATTCCTTTCTTCCCTGAAGTTCTCACTTTCATGATTCTCCATATGTTGCTGCAAAGCATTGTTAGGAGCAAGAACAATAGATGCAAGTTGAGCAATTTCAAAATCCTCACTAGGCAATTCAGTTTCATAAGGTGCTTTAGCAAATTTAGAGAAATTGAATTCATAAGATTCACCAGCAAATTTAGTAAAGATTTTCTCTTTCTTACAATCTATAACAGCACCACAAGTATTCAGAAAAGGTCTACCAAAAATAATAGGACAACTATCATTGGCAGCCGACCCAAGTACAAGAAAATCAGCAGGGTATTTAGTCTTACCACAAAGGACTTCGACATCTCTAATGATACCAATTGGAGAGATAGTTTCCCTATTAGCAAGCTGAATAACCACATCAATCTCTTCAAGTTTACAAGGAGCAATTTCGTGCATAATTTCCCTGTAAAGCTCATAAGGAATAGCACTAGAACTTGCACCAATATCACATAAACCATAATAGCAATGATCACCTATCCCAACAGAAAGCACAGGAACACTAGACTTCCTAGAACTTTTAGGATGTGAGACAATATTAGAAGCATCCTCACAAAAGATAATGTGTCTATCTTCTAAATTTTCAGTGACAAGATCTTTAACCAATGCTACAACAGGTTCAACAGTTATTTGCTCATCAGGTTTGGTAGTTTTCTTATTACTTTTACTAACAACACCAGTTATGATAGTATGTTCCTTAATCTTATTAGGAAAAGGAACTTTTTCAATATAAGGTTCTGGAATAATGCGATCAGCAACATTAACCTCAACACCTTTAGATATATGAGAAACAGATTCATCTTTATATGGTTCATGATAATTTTTAAAACCCTCCTTCGGCAAACCGAAATAGGAAGCAAAGGCTTTATAAAAGTTTGCAACAATTTGAGAGTCAAGACCATAAGTAGTGCTAATTTTGCGATAATCATCAGTATCCATAAAATTTTTAACACACTCAAAGTCATAGTTATACCTGACTCCCTACCTTTGTCATTCTCCCATCCTTCAGTGTTCTCCTGAATCCGATCAAGAAGGTCCCACTTAAACTCTTCTTTATTACGAGTGAACGATCCAGCACAAGTGGTATCCAATAGAGTTTTATCTTGAAAGGAGAGTCTTGCATAAAAGTTATCAATAACAATATTACCAGGAAGCTCATGAATGGGACATTTGAGCATTAATGCCTTCAATCTCCCCCACGCTTGAGCGATACTCTCTCCATCATAGGGCCAGAAGTTATATATGAGGTTCCGATCCTTATGAATCTCACTTGGAGGATAGAATTTGGAGTAAAAGAGAGGTACAATTTCCTCCCATCCAAGAGAATACCCATTCTTCAGCAGTTTATACCAATGTGCAGCTTTACCAGACAGTGATAGAGAGAATAATTTCTTCTTAACTTCTCCCATCGAGATACCTGCACACTTAAATAACTCGCACAATTCATGCAGAAATAACAAATGATCTCCAGGATGGACAGTTCCATCTCCTGCATAGCGGTTATTTGTGACACGTTCAACAATTTTCATAGGAATTTTGAACGGTATTACCTGCTCATCTGGCGCCTCCTCTACTACCTTAGCAGTGGTAGTTGTTTTCCCAAATAGGAATTCAAGAGAAGACCCCTCCATAATGAGATATAGCAGCAGGCAAAAATAAAAACAGCACGTACAATAAATGTTTCCCTTACCAATTCCACTTACCAATAGCGCTACACTCCCCGGCAACGGCGCCAGAAAATAGTCTTGATAACCCACAAGTATAGGGGGTGTATCGTAGTACTTTCGATAAATAAGAGTGTCGAACCCAACGAGGAGCAGAAGGTGTTGACAAGCGGTTTTGATGAAGGATTCACTGTAAATGCTCACAGACAAGTTTTTAGGAGTTTTTGATATGACAGATAAATAAAGTACAAGTAAATAAAATGCAGTAGTAATAGTTGCAGCGAGTGGCCCAATCCTTTCTACAGCAAAGGACAAGCCGGTTGTTGTACTTATAATGACCAAACGTTCTTGAGGACACACGGGATATTGTCAAGTGCTTTCGCTTCATATAGTTGATTAATCTTCATTGTTTTGATAAGTGTTGTGTGGGTGAACCTATGCTAATGCACCGCCCTTCCTAGGACTAATACATACTTGTGATTATACCCCTTGCAAGCATCCGCAAATACAAGAAAGTAATTAAGTTAAACTAACCACAGCCTTAAACTTTGAGATCCTGCTATCCCTCATGCATCGATATACCAACGGGTGTTCAGGTTTCTGTCACTCCGGCAACCCCACAATTGGCAAACGAATACACAATGCATTCCCCTAGGCCCATAAAGGTGAAGTATCATGTAGTCGACGTTCACATGACACCACTAGAAGAATAACACCACAACTTAAGCATCAAACCATTAAATATTACTCAACATAGTTCACTACTAACATCAAGACTTCTCCCATGTCCTCAAGAACTAAACGAACTACTCACAAGACATCATACGGAACATGATCAGAGGTGATATGATGATGAATAACAATCTGAACATAAACCTTAGTCCAATGGTTTCACCCAATAGCATCAATAACAAGAGTAATCAACACCGGGAGAGTTTCCCCTATGAAATAGACAAGATTCAGCCCTAGATGTTATAGCGGAGACGGGTGCAGCGGCGGTGATGATGGTGTTGGCGGTGGAGATGATGATGATGATGATCCCGATGAAGTCCAGCTCGATGACGGTGATGATGGCGACGATTTCCCCCTCCGGGAGGGAATTTCCCCCGGCAGATTTCTTCCTGCAGGGGAGCTTTTCGCTCTCTGGTGTTTTCCGCCTCGTGGAGGCGGCGGAATATTTCGATGGCCTCCTCTCTGTGTTAGGGTTCCGAGGGGGTCAAGTACGCGAAGGGGGAACGGCTGAGGTGGGCCAGGGCCCCCAAACCACCTCTCGGCGCGGCAGGGGGCCCCACCGCGCCAAGGGGTGAGGAGGGCCCACCATGGCCCATCTCAGCTCCCCTTTTGGCCTCCTCCATCTTCTGGTAAAATAGGAACTTCCATATGTCTCCTTCGATTTATTGATCTTCAGAAATAGTGCATCTCGACGGTGCTTTTTCCAGCAGAATCCTGACTCCGGTGTCCAATTCTCCATTATTCATCAAACATGCAAAATAGGTAAAATAACATAAGTAACACTTCTAAATATGAAATATATCGATGAATAGCAGTAAATTATGATATAAAATAGTGATGCAAAATGGACGTATCAGGGTCGCGCACTGCTTCTGCTCCCCCGCGACGAGCGCACTGCTTCTGCCTTCCCACGACGAGCGCGTGTTTCCGTTACCTTCACGGTGCCGTCCTTCTTCGTCGCTGACACGGATGGAGGCTCAAGGTTTGTGGTTCTCACCCGAGCAGACGAAGGTGGCGCAATCCAAGGCGAGCGAGCCATGGAGGCGTTGGATCTGTCGAAGCTGGTGAACGAGAAGAAGTTCTGGGTCGCCTCCTTCCTCTTCGCATGGGCTGCAGCGCTCCAGGTTCTGATCCAATTTTTCTTTATCCCATTCCCTTTTCTAGCTCCAGAAATCTAGATGTGATCCCAGCTGCTACATAAATGGTGTGCTCGCACGGGCACATGATGTGGGTGCAGCGGCAGGACGCCTTCAAGGACAGGTTCGGTGACCCCGACGCCCCCAACAAGGTCACCGTGCAGCCGCTTCCTAATAGCGACCTCACCGGCGAGCAGCAGAAGGTCACCGCCGACGCCGAGTTCAGATAGGTAGATAGATGAGAACGAGATCCCTCTTTTATTTCCCCTGTTTTTTCTAGACCGATGCTCGACCCATGGCATCTATCCATGTGTAATTAGTACTGTACTAGCTAGCTAGTAGGCTCGTATCAACAATGTTTCTTATACCTGGTGGTGGTGCTAAGAGATTGCCAAATTTTTAAAAAGTTCCACTTCTAAAATGGTTCAAAATTTAAAAATCGTTCCGTTTTGAAAATGGTTCCAAATTAAAAAAAAAATTGTTCCATTTTGAAAATGGTCCTAACTTCAAAATGGTTGCATTTAAAAATGGTTCCATTTTGAAAATGGTTCCAAATTATAAAGTGTTCAAAACTAAAAAAGTGTTCTGAATTTAAAATGGTTCCAAATTTAACAATGGTTCCATTTGAAAATGGTTCCAAAATAAAAAATGGTTCCATTTTGAAAATAGTTCCAACTTCAAAAATGGTTCCTAATTTTAAATTGGTTCGATTTTTTAAAATGGTACCAAATCTTAAACTGTACCGAATTTCAACATAAATTATTAAGTATTCAAAACTAAAATAGTGTTCCGAATTTAAAACTGTTCCGAATTATAAATGCTTCCAAATTTAAAAATGGTTCCAAATTAAAAAATGGTTCCATTTTGAAATTGGTTCCAACTTTAAAAATGGTTCCTACTCAAAAATTGGTTCAATTTTTTAAAATGGTAGCAAATTTAAAACTGTTCCAAATTAAAAATGGTTCCAAATTGTAAAGGTTCCAATTCTAAAACTGGTTCAAAATTTAAAAATGGTTCCAAATTTAAAAATGGTTCTAAATTTAAAAATTGTTCCATTTTGAAAATGATTCCAACTTCAAAATGGTTCCATTTAAAAATGGTTCCATTTTGAAAATGGTTCCAGCTTCAAATTGTTCCATTTTGAAAATGGTTCGAACTTCAAAATTGTTCCATTTTGAAAATCAAAATTAAAAAATGGTTCCAAATACAAAAATGGTTCAAAATTTAAAAATGGTTCCATTTTGAAAATGGTTCCAAATTTAAAAATGGTTCAAAATTTAAAAATTGTTCCATTTTGAAAATGGTTCCAAATTAAAAATTGTTCCATTTTGAAAATGGTTCCAACTTCAAAATGGTTCCATTTAAAAAGGTTCCATTTTGAAAATCAAATTTAAAAATGGTTCAAAATTTAAAAATGGTTCCAAATTTTAAAATGGTTTCATTGTTGAAAATGGTTCCATTTTTTAAAATCGTTCCATTTTGAAAATGGTTCAAAATTTAAAAATGGTTCCATTTTGAAAATGGTTCCGAATTAAAAAATTGTTCCATTTTAAAAATGGTTCCAACTTCAATTTGGTTCCATTTAAAAATGGTTCCATTTTGAAAATGGTTCCAACTTCAAAAATTGTTCCATTTTTTAAAATGGGTCCAACTTCATAATTGATCCATTTAAAAATGGTTCCAAATTTAAAATTCATTGCATTTTTTAAAATGGTTCCAAATTTAAAAAATGTTCATTTCTTGAAAATAGTTCCAAAATTTAAAATGGATCCAAATTTCTAAATGGTTCCAATTTTAAAAATTGATCATTTCTGAAATAGTTCATTTTGTAATTTAATTTCATAACCATTTTTTAAAATTAGTTTCTTTCTTCATTAATGGTTTCGATTTTTCCTGAAAATGACGACATTGTCATCAAAACCAAACAGGAGGACACCCTCCTCGACGACCTGCGCGAGACATTCGCCAATCTCAACAGGTACAACATCAAGCTCGTATCAACAATGTTTCTTATACCTGGTGGTGGTGCTAAGAGATTGCCAAATTTTTAAAAAGTTCCACTTCTAAATGGTTCAAAATTTAAAAATCGTTCCGTTTTGAAAATGGTTCCAAATTAAAAAAAAAAAATTGTTCCATTTTGAAAATGGTCCTAACTTCAAAATGGTTGCATTTAAAAATGGTTCCATTTTGAAAATGGTTCCAAATTATAAAGTGTTCAAAACTAAAAAAGTGTTCTGAATTTAAAATGGTTCCAAATTTAACAATGGTTCCATTTGAAAATGGTTCCAAAATAAAAAATGGTTCCATTTTGAAAATAGTTCCAACTTCAAAAATGGTTCCTAATTTTAAATTGGTTCGATTTTTTAAAATGGTACCAAATCTTAAACTGTACCGAATTTCAACATAAATTATTAAGTATTCAAAACTAAAATAGTGTTCCGAATTTAAAACTGTTCCGAATTATAAATGCTTCCAAATTTAAAAATGGTTCCAAATTAAAAAATGGTTCCATTTTGAAATTGGTTCCAACTTTAAAAATGGTTCCTACTCAAAAATTGGTTCAATTTTTTAAAATGGTAGCAAATTTAAAACTGTTCCAAATTAAAAATGGTTCCAAATTGTAAAGGTTCCAATTCTAAAACTGGTTCAAAATTTAAAAATGGTTCCAAATTTAAAAATGGTTCTAAATTTAAAAATTGTTCCATTTTGAAAATGATTCCAACTTCAAAATGGTTCCATTTAAAAATGGTTCCATTTTGAAAATGGTTCCAGCTTCAAAATTGTTCCATTTTGAAAATGGTTCGAACTTCAAAATTGTTCCATTTTGAAAATCAAAATTAAAAAATGGTTCCAAATACAAAAATGGTTCAAAATTTAAAAATGGTTCCATTTTGAAAATGGTTCCAAATTTAAAAATGGTTCAAAATTTAAAAATTGTTCCATTTTGAAAATGGTTCCAAATTAAAAATTGTTCCATTTTGAAAATGGTTCCAACTTCAAAATGGTTCCATTTAAAAAGGTTCCATTTGAAAATCAAAATTTAAAAATGGTTCAAAATTTAAAAATGGTTCCAAATTTTAAAATGGTTTCATTGTTGAAATGGTTCCATTTTTTAAAATCGTTCCATTTTGAAAATGGTTCAAAATTTAAAAATGGTTCCATTTTGAAAATGGTTCCGAATTAAAAAATTGTTCCATTTTAAAAATGGTTCCAACTTCAATTTGGTTCCATTTAAAAATGGTTCCATTTTGAAAATGGTTCCAACTTCAAAAATTGTTCCATTTTTTAAAATGGGTCCAACTTCATAATTGATCCATTTAAAAATGGTTCCAAATTTAAAATTCATTGCATTTTTTAAAATGGTTCCAAATTTAAAAAATGTTCATTTCTTGAAAATAGTTCCAAAATTTAAAATGGATCCAAATTTCTAAATGGTTCCAATTTTAAAAATTGATCATTTCTGAAATAGTTCATTTTTGTAATTTAATTTCATAACCATTTTTTAAAATTAGTTTCTTTCTTCATTAATGGTTTCGATTTTTCCTGAAAATGGTAGCGTTCTGAAGAACCAACGAAACAGTCAACGAAAAGTTCCCACGTTCTTTAAAAAAAAAAAAAAACTACCATTAGCACGTTTGATCGATACCTCAAAAACCAACGATAGAAACAGTCAACGATCGATACCTCAAAGTCAGCTGACTAGGCCAAGCCCATGAGCGTGCACGCGGGGATGGAGGGTACGCGGAGCGTGAGTTTCCTCCGCGTACCGCACTGTATAGGCGTATGAGCGTCAAATAAAAACACCCATTTTTTCAGGACAGTGTACCTCAATATTGGGCTCTTTTGAACATAAGTGTTTTTGACTGGATCTTCTGAATATAGTTCAGCTAGTTTTGCACAACGTCTGTTAACAAAAAACTAGTTCTGCACAGCGAAGATGCCACTTGAAAGCCCATTACTATTTTAAGGCCCATAATATAGGCTCTACCATAATATAAAAAGGAGGCCCATAGAAAACCTTGCCTTTTCTTTACAATTTCAAAACGAAATCGAAATTACAATACCCAGTTGGAATCGCAAACAGGGAACATTACAACACTTACAAGACTCACGTATCCCGCCATGTACACTTGTACATAAGTCGCCAGGAGGGAAGGAAGCCTCTACAGGCCGCAGATGGGCAGGTCGAGCGGCGGCGGCACCGTGGACTCGAGCTCGGCCTTGCCGTCCTCCACTATCAGCGCCATGGCGAGCCCGCCAGTGAGATGTGCGTCGATGTGGCAGTGCACCAGCCACACGCCCGGGTTGTCCGCCTTGAAGCGCACCACAGCCCACCCGCCGACGGGGACGCCGATGGTGTTCCGGCTGGGCGGGTCGACCATGTTGAACTTGGCCTCGTCCCGCCTCGGGTTGTAGTTGCCGAACCCCGTGGCGAGCACGTAGAAGTGGTACCCGTGGATGTGCATGGGGTGCTCCTCGGCGGCGAAGATGCCCGTGTCCTGGAAGACGATCTGCACCACGGCGCCATACTTGACGCGGTAGAGCCGCGTGCCCTTCACGGGCTGCCACAGCGCGCGCGGGATGTTCTGCGAGGTGAAGTCGAAGATCACCGGCGGGAACGCCGGGAAGTCGTCGGTGAACACGCCGGGGATGTGGTGGTAGTGCGCCTGCAGCAGTGACACCGTGTTGGGGAGCTGGAAGGAGACGTTGTTCATGCTCGCGCCGAACCGGGTGTTGTTGGGGCCCTGGCAGAACGGGCCCGGCCGGCAGTTGAAGAGGCCGAACCCGATCGTGGTGAACACCTCCTGTGTCACTGGTCCGGGCACCTTCACCGGCCCCGGGCTCCGGATGCTGTTCGAGAACGCGGTCGCCGCGTTCGTGTCGTTGTTCGCCGGCATGTACGGGAGCATCGGTGGCGGACCGGTGCGGCCGGGATGGCCGGAGGATCGGGGACGGCCCACTGGGCCGTTGAACCCTGCGTTGGCGCCGGTGCTGACTTCGGCGCAGCCGGGTGCGTTTTTGTACTGGAAGATGGCGGTGGCGGTGGTGTTGTCGAAGGGGACGCCCTGGGCGGAGGCGTAGACGCGAGCGGTGAGGTAGTAGCGGCCAGGGGCGGCATTGGCGGTGACGAGGACGTCCGTGGTCTGGCCAGGGCCGACGAGCACGACGTTGGTCTGGAAAGGCTTGGTGTACTGGGCGTCGGCGGCGACCACCGTCATCTTGTGGCCCGCGAGGGAGACGAAGAGCTCGGAGTTCATGGCAGCGTTTATGATGCGCAGCAGGTTCGTCTCGCCGGCGACCACCGGGATGATGCTCGTCTCTGTGGTTATGTGCATACACACGGTTCCAAATGATTAGTGAAGAGAACATGCATGGGCCATTTACCAAATGATTAGTAACTAACATTGACCTTATAATTAACAAGCTGATTAAATAAACTAATCCCACTCTTAAATATTTTAAATTGCATTACATGGTCGGTAGTGTTAGACAAGACCTGCGAAAGGTAGGGTGCTTTTCCAAACCAACATTTTCGCTTTTCATGACTAGTGTCTAAAAGAGCAGTCTTTGGCCATATTTTCTTCCTAGTAGCCAGTAAAAACTCAGTAAGGGAAGGGTGGAAAGTTTGTGCATGCAAACTTAAGTGAGTTTTATCACTTAATGTTTTAAACTCCATTTATTAATCCAAAAATATGAAGCAAGTTCTTAACAACCGAGATAATCGATTTCGAGTAGACAGACACCAAGTGATGCACACACGCACGTACGTACCTTGGCTGGAGCAGGGAAGGAAATCTCCTGGCTGGCCGTTGATGAGGATGGTGTCGGAGATGTTCGGCGGCGCGCCGGTGATCATGGACTGCCTGAGCACCGAGATCGGGTCCCTCCTCCACCACTCCGCTGCGCATGTACACAATCACACATTCGAAAACAAAGCTCACATGATCAAAACCGATCGATCTCAACTCTGAAGCATCGATAATGCAGTAGAACATACCGAGGAGGACGGGGAACTCCTTGGCGGGCTTGGGGAACGGGTAGGGCATGCCGCGCTTGGGGTGGATGATGAGCGCGCCGTGGACGGTGGCGCGGAGCCATGAGCTGTGGGCGTGCCACCACAGCGTTCCTTCCTGCCCCTCGTGGTGTACCGGTACGTGTAGCTGGACCCCGGCCGGATGGGCACTGCGTCACGAACTCCGGCCCGTCCGCCCACCCGTTCCGCAGCTGCCGGAGCCCGTGCCAGTGGAGCGTCACGTTGTACTGCGCCATGTTCACCGCCCTGATCACCAGCGTGTCGCCGGAGTTCACCTCGATGGTTGGCCCCGGGAACTGCCCGTTCACCGTGATGATCTTGTTCGTCTGGCACAGCCTCTTCACCACCGTCTCCTGAACCTGCATCACAACAATGGCAAGCAGATTGGAGTAAGCATTAGGAATCAAATTAGCAAAATATAACTGAAGCATTAAGAGACGGGACAGTGGATCGAAGTTGAAGGTGCATGAACACGTACAACGAACTCGTAGAATCGCTCCTCGGCGAGGGCGCCGGGGAGCAGGAAAGAGAGCAGAAGAAGCACAGAGAGGTAGCAGCAGAGCGTCGTGAAACCTCTCGTCGCCATGGTCGCCTGCACTGCTCTTCCCATGGCTGCCTGCTCGATTGGCTCTGTCAGGTGCTGCTGTTGTTGCCTTGATGACAAAGCCAAGTGCGAGTATATATAGAGACTGGTGGTCAGCTAGCTGAATTAAGCTCGGCCGGGAGGAGGGGCCAGTCAGTCAGTGCGGTTGTTTGAGATTTGGAAGATTAGGTTACGATTCCGTGTGATTCGTTGCCGCCTACTTCCCTCCCAGCTCTTTTCTCCGCTTTAAGGACGGTCTGCCCCCATGGTTCAAATTGCTGACGGGGAGTTGTTGCACCCACTGGCGCTCCCTACTCCTCTTGCATGCGGAAGTACGGGTAGTAAGACCGGCCGGTGCTACAGCGACCACATTAAGTCGGTCAATCGACAAGGCAGATAGAGAACTGTTTCGTTTCTGCAGTGAAGAGGTTAGAGTTTCTTTATCCTACACCGTCGTCGCCCCGGATGGCGTTTCTTGCTAAGAATTGCTACTCCTCTAGTGTCAAGTTGGCGCCAAATCTTCGACCATGTATAAATTGTGGATCGAAACATAAATACTTCTAGTACAAGAATCAAAACATGTTTGATGCATCACAAAGAAACTACTTAAAAAACAGAAACCAAGAAAGTGCGCCGCTTCGGACACCAGTTCAGCTGGAAAGCGCAACGCCTTTGACAATAGACGGTGCAAATTTGCAAAGTACAATCTCTCTGACGCCTGAACCACGTACGATGCAGGAGCTAGTAGTATAGACTGTTTGACAAAGTGTGGTCAAATTGCCTTCTTTTCCCCACTCCAACTGAGCAATTCCTCAGATTTCAGTGATTAGGTGGCCAGGAGGCGACGCAGGTGACATATGATTAGTTAGGGTCATTCAACAGCTTACGTACTAGTTTCTCTCTAGTAACCATTAACTAATAGTAGGCTTTTCAGAAACAAATTAACTAATCTCTTGACGGTCGCATCGCCGCACCAGAGAAAGGAACAGGTATCAGCATTCGTTAGAGGAAATCCTAAGTATCCCAGGCAATCTTATCAGTGAGATCTAAACTATGAAGGACTCATATCCTTACTCCGAGTCTCCGACTGAATTACTACTATAAAAGTACTGCAAATTAATTGTTTTTTCCCTTGGGTCGACAAGATATGTTTTATTTAGTAAACAATCTGACTAATTTTTTTTTCGAGGAAGAACAATCTGACTATTGATAAGCAAATCAAAGTACAGCAAGTGAAAAAAAAGAATAACAATGGTCTTTGATAAAATTGAAAGTTGCATCAAACACCTTCAAAGTCATCATCTCTAGTGGAAATTTTTGCGTCTTGACGTTCCTCTAAACCTGGAAAAGCTCGACTAACCTCAAACGTTCTGAATAGCCGTTGGAGTCACCCACCCCAATAGAGGCGCGGGCCGATGACCGACGAACGTGTTGTGGCGGGGGATACACCCTGGCAAGCAGGGGAACCAAACACGACACGACAAGATCGAGGACTGATGATCTCAACGTCCAAAACATCACAAAGTCCGAGGTGTCGATTGTGTTAGCCAGGACTATCGCACCTGGACAGGTGTAGAGATGTAGGAATTTTATTCGCTCGTGTGATGTCATATCAATTGCCAAAACATTATCACTGATGGCACAAAAAACTAGTACTAAAAGAGATTAGACATTAATTTGTACTCCCTCCGTTCTGAATTAGATGACTTCCATTTGTCTAAATACGGATGTATCTGTACTTGTTTACTGTCTAAATACATCCAAGTTTGGACAAATGTGAGTCAAGTAATTTGGAACGGAGGGAGTAGAAATCCAGTCTTCGGGGAAGAGAGGAAGAGGAGGAGAAAGCTTCTGGCAAGGGCGAACCCAACCCAAAAAGGGGGCCCTTATTGAGTTGGGGCACTATTGTTGTGCTGACTGGAGACCTAGTACTAAAATATTGGACTACAAACCTAGAAAATTATAAATTGTGCATATTTCTAACCTGATAAATTTAAATTTTGGCCTCATATTTAAAAGATCCATTTTCAGCTGGGGTAGAGTCCGGAGAAGTAATTTTGTCTTATTTTGGAACTCTTAAATTTTTTCGTCACCAATTATTATAAGTCTTTTGAGAACTCGAGATGTGAGATTTTTCTCTCTGGATGAGTCTCAAACAAATGATATTTCACATGTCCTTTCTACGGGAATGCTACTGCTCCATTCAAATAAAAAGAGGTGAAGGAGGCGTTGTTTCAAATGGAACATAATTAACAAAGCACCATGTTCCGATTTTTTTAGATAAAGAGTATATATTAATATCACGGAGATACCAATTACACCCAGCCTCTGCAACAACGTAATAACCTAAGTTATTACAGATGCACACAACCAAAAAACAATAAGAAGAAGAAAACTAAAAAGAAAAGTCCCGCTATAGAGTTACAGTCCTTGCAGCAGCACAACCACCACCAAGACAACACCTGATGTTCAAGTTCTCCAAAAACAACGCCTTCAAGAAAGGAAACAGTGCACAAGCGCCGTCGTTGCCCGATCGAAGATCTAGGTTTTCACCCTGGAGATAGTCCCCACTCTCAAAACAATGTCTTCAACAAGGCCATTGTCAGGCACAACCAATTAAGGTCAGACCTTGGATTTTCACCCTGAAACGTAAGACTTTGAACTTCACCTGTGCTGACGCCCCCACTTACATACCGCTGCTACGAGTTCTGAAACTCCAAGCAAGTTCCTCGTCACCGCCAAAGGCTCGAATCAGTCCTCCAATCTCGCTTCCATGACATTCTCCGCCTCTGACTTCATCATGGCTTTGCCCATGATGGCAACAAAAGCAGAGCTTCACGCCGCTCCGTCCGGCGTGACCGAATCCATCCGATCTAGCGGTCTCTAGGCATAAAAGTCCAAGCGAGATCACCAACGGAGCCTTCCGGAACTCGACACTCCAGCCAGATCGAAGAGGACATGCGTCAGCAGACCTTCGTCTTGGCGCAATTTGGAACCCTAGGACCGCCAACCACCATTATTCTTGTTGAACCGGCAATCCCCACACCGCCGACCGACTCCCGGCGATCGGAACGAGTGGGTCGACCTTCGGCCCAGGAGGGCCAAGGTAGATCGGGCTCGAGCGCCGCAAAGTCTGTAGCACCGTGCCCGCCGCTCCCTCCACCATGCCTCACAGCCGTGCGCCGGCTAGCACATCGCAATAGCGAACGACGCCGACCCACAGCCGGACCACCATCCGCGCTGCCATGTGAACGAATCCCCATGCGCACCGGGGTCGTCCGCCGCCCTAGACGACAAGGTGTGGCCGCCATCCGCTGCCGCAGCCCCAACGCATGGGATCAGAGGCTCCACCGTTGGAGGCCAAGCCCGGCTCCGGAGGCTCAGCACGCGGGAGGACGCCGCCGCACCATGGTCTGCCGCACCTTGCCGTGAGGACGAACCTCCTCCACCGAGCTAGCTAGCACCGCGCGAGGCAAGTTTCCCCGCCGCCGCTGCCGCGTCCGCCGTCAGGGCCTTGCCCAGTGGCCTCCTCCGGCGGAGGGCGAGGGAGGCCGTGGAGGAGAGGAGCTCGGGGGCGGCGGGGCTAGGGTTTCGCCCGAGCCGCCCCTGGAGCGACGCGGACGAGGGCATGTTCGGCACCATCCTGAGATAGTTCTATTGGGATTTTTGGGAGTTGATTAAGGAAAACTTAATCCAGTTGTTTATTAGTGACCTCTATATCGGCAACTTGGCAATTTTCAAGTTGAACTTCGGTAAAATTATTTTGCTCCCCAAAATAAAGGAATATTGTCACATTTACCAATATAATCCCTTTATGGTTGCTCAATTCCAACTTCAATTTTTGTACCAAGGTTGCAAATAACTGACTAAATGGGGTCACCAGTCAAGTGGTTCAACCTACTAAGATGACATCCATGCAAGGTAGGAACATACTAGATACGGTGGTAACTCTTTATGAAACCATTTATGAGATGCAATGGAAAAGTTGAGAAGGTGATATTCAAAATTTGCGGGTAGTGTAGTGATACGTGCATTTTATATCATCATTTATATAACTTTTAGTATCATACTAGAATGTTATTTGCATGATTATATGATTGTTTCTACATGTTTTAGATGATTTTGGGGACTTTCATACAAAGTCCCTATTTTTGGTATTTAATTTCTGGGAGGCAGAAAACCTCCTTTTTCTTGTCTTTAATGTTTCAGGAGCTACAGGACTCAAATAATAAAAGGAAAAATACTGCGTCAGTTTTTCATCGGGAGAAAGGCAGAGGGAAGAAGACCGAAGAGAGGAGAGCCACGAGGGCCAAATGGGGGTGGCCCACGCGGCCCATGTACCTGGCCGCGTGGGACCCACCAAAAGGTGCCTCGGGCACCTCCTCGCCTGGGGCTTTTTAGACGCCTTCGTCTCGCCCGAAAAGTAACGCCCTAATTTTTCCAAGTCCATCCGAGGTCGCGGCGGCGGCGAAACTCCTGATCCCTTCCGAGGGGGGTCAGATCCTGCTGCTCCGGAACTCCGGAGAAGGGGGAAATCATCGTCATCGTCATCACCTCTCCTCCTTGGCGTGGGAGGAGGCCTCTACATCATCACCCCCATCAAGACCAGCACCATCACCATCATCATCACCGTGATCCACTCCGTTCCCCTCGCAGTTTGAGAGTTGCTATACCCTAGATACTTGTCTTGTGCTACTATTCATGTTTGTGATTGAGTACTTGTCATTATTTGGTGGTGAAGTTATAATTTCAGATTGTGTTGTACCACTTATGCCACTGATTATGATCATGTTCGCACGTTGTGAGTAGTTCCCGTATGTTCCTGAGGGCATAGGATGAATTGGCATTGATTTATATATGACATGTGTTGGTATTTTGTCAAGAGTTTATCTTTTATGTGATTCTATGATGGTGTTGTGCGAACGTCGACTGCACAACACTTCACCTTTATGGGCTCATAGGAGAACACCGTAGTGTAATGAATTGATGGAGACTTGGGAGGACACGTAAACCTGAGACCGAGTCATGAAGTTATATTATGAGGGTATTAGTATCGGGGACCTTAGAGTGTAATGCTATGGTGGGACTTTAGGTCTTAATAATTCTTGTGCAGTCATTTGCTTGGCCACATGATCCATCATAAGGGGTTGTAGTTTATTTATTTAGCTATACCTAATTATGGCTCCGTCCAAAGAGATTAAAACTTGACAAGATATTCAACGTGTTGTTTAATAAATCTCTATGCCTAGCATCATCCATGCCGCCCTCGGGAACGTTTGCCACATATAAGTTACACATCACTTGAGCTTGTCCTCTTGCCACATAAGAGGATTGGGCTTTCTCTCTTTGAGAGCTTTCACTTGCTACTATCTGTTATCTGCTTGCAATTATACAACTGAAAATACCAAAAACACTGCATCTTTTATTGTTTTATTTATCAATCTTACTAACCAATACCTTCAGCTCCTCGTGGGTTCGACAACCTTTTCTAATTGAAAGGTACTACAATTGATCTCCTGCACTTGGGAGCCATCAAGATACTTTTCTGGCGCCGTTGCCGGGGAGCGTAGCGCTATTGGTAAGAAGTTTGGTAAGGAAACTTGAAAGCTGTTTATCTCATTGTTACTATGGCATTTATGAATCGTGCCTCGCTGCATCTTGCTCTATATGAAAGTGCTTATGCCACTACTGCAAAGGTGGTTGAAACTACTGTGTCTGAGGTACCTAAAGTGGGATTAAAATTCCCATGGTCATGTTAAAAGAGTTATGAAAAATCCATTTACAGGAGATGGAACTAAGTCGGCACGCGAGCACATGGAAATAATTGAGGACATATGTGGCTTATTCAGACTACCTGGTATTTCAGAGGATCAGGTAAAAAGGAAGCTATTGTATTTGTCTTTATCTGGTAATGCTCGTGATTGGTACAGGTCTTTGGATGAAGAGGTCCAGAATGAATGGAGTATCTTGAGGAAGGTTTTCTTTCTTAAATATTTTACTCCTAAAGAAGCTTATGATAACCGCTGCTATATATTCAATTTCTGGCCACATCTGGGAGAGAGTATTACTCAAGCTTGGGGGAGGTTAAAGGAACTCCTTCGCAAGAATCCATGTCATGATCTTACAAGGAAACTTATATTGATAAACTTTTATGTGAGACTACCTATGAAGCACAAGGAGATTCTGGATAATTCATCTGGTGGAAGTTTTACTAATAACACTGAAGAAGAAGCATGGAATTTATTGGAGACTATTTCTGAAAATACTAGCCACTGGGATCTTGATAAAGGTAATGAGCCATATTTTGATTATGAATATTCATGTGTAGAGAATTTCTCTACTTCTATTCTGTTTAAAAATCTGAGTGATACTTTTGGTCTTGATCCTTATGTTATAATTGAAATAGCTAAAGGTTTTGCTGATCATATCTGTGTTCCAAAAAGTGGATTTGAAGTTTATGTTGAACCTGTTAAACAATCTATTGTTGTTCCTAAAGTTATTAAACAGGTTGAACCAATGTCATCTGTGACAATTGAGGAGTATGTTGAACCACCTCCATTTCCAAACCAAGTTAAGGAGAATTTACTTAAAGCTGTTACTAACAAGAGTAACAAAAGATGTTCTCAGCCTTATGAACAGGTGGAAGTCAACACTCAAATTTCTGTTATCAAGCAACTAAATGAAGAAGACCCAGTGGATGTTTATCTATGTGAAGATGCTACCAAAGTCATCAAAGGTAATTCGGCCAAAGTTGGGAAACCTGTTATATCATGCTCTATTGGGACTTCAAGTTATCATGGTCTATGTGATATTGGAGCAAGTATTAGTGTCATTCCATATTCTCTTTATCTTGAGATCAAGCCTGATATTGATCCCATTGTTATGGAAGAGACAGGTATGACAATTCAACTTGCTAATAAAGATTATATTAGTCCATTTGGAATTGTTAGAGATGTTGAAGTATTGATTGGCAAAATAAAATACCCTGCTGATTTTATTGTGCTTGGTTGTCCTCAAGATTCATTTTGTCCTATCATTTTTGGTAGACCTTTCTTACATACTGTTGGTGCTGAAATTAATTTGCCTAAAGAGAAAGTGTTTATTAAATGTGCTGGTGAGAAACTTGAATTTAACTTTTCCAAATTTGCTGATAAACATGTTGAGAAAGAGCCAATTCCTAATAATTTAATTGAAACTCTTGCTCATATAGCTGTAGCTTCAACTGATGTTGTAGAACGTTATATGCTTAATCAAGATGAACCATTTAATGATGAGGAAAAAGAGGCTTTGGAACAAATATTATGGCAACAACCACCACAATTACAATTGCATATCCCACCTGATAATTTAGGAGTGCTACCACCACCTAAAGGGGATCCTAGTTTTGAATTGAAACCTTTGCCTGCAAATCTGAAATATGCATATTTGGATGAGAAGAGCATATATCCTGTCATTATTAGTGCTAACCTTTCAGCTGAAGAGGAAGAGAAATTACTTGATGTGCTAAAAGCTCACCGACCAGCCATTGGATACTCTCTTGATGATCTTAAAGGTATAAGCCCCGCTCTATGTATGCATAAAATTAATCTGGAGGAAGATGCAAAACCTGTTGTTGATTTTCAACGCCGCCTCCATCCAAAAATGAAAGAAGTGGTAAGAAAGAGGTAATAAGACTTATTGAAGCTGGTATCATTTATCCTATAGCTGACAGTAAGTGGGTTAGTCCTGTTCATTGTGTTCCTAAAAAGGGTGGAATGACTGTTGTTCCAAATGAAAAGGATGAACTTGTGGCTCAACGTACTGTAGTTGGTTATAGGATGGTTATTGATTTCAGAAAATTGAATAAAGCAACTCGAAAAGATCATTATCCATTGCCATTTATTGATCAAATGCTAGAAAGGTTGTCTAAACACTCTCACTTTTGCTATCTAGATGGTTATTCAGGTTTCTCGCAAATTCCTGTCCATAAGGATGATCAAGAAAAGACCACTTTTACTTGCCCATATGGTACTTTTGCTTACAGGAGAATGCCATTCGGTTTATGTAATGCTCCTGCTACTTTTCAAAGATGCATGAATGCTATATTTGCTGATTATATTGAAAAGATAATGGAGGTTTTTATGGATGATTTTTCTGTGTATGGTACTTCCTTCGATAATTGCTTGTTCAACCTTAACAAAGTTTTACAGCGTTGTGAAGACCAACACTTGGTTCTTAATTGGGAGAAGTGTCACTTCATGGTTACTGAGGGTATAGTTCTTGGGCATAAGATTTCTGGAGAAGGAATAGAAGTTGATCCAGCAAAGATTGAAGCTATTGAAAAACTACCATATCCAAGGGACCTCAAAGGTATAAGAAGTTTTCTTGGGCATGCAGGTTTTTACCGTAGGTTCATTAAGGATTTCTCCAAAATATCAAAACCTCTAACCAATCTTCTGCAAAAGGATGTTCCTTTCTCTTTTAATGATGATTGCATTGAGTCCTTTAATATTTTGAAGAATGCTTTAATCACTGCTCCCATTATTCAACCTCCTGATTGGAACTTGCCTTTTGAAATTATGTGTGATGCTAGTGATTATGCAGTTGGGGCTGTTTTGGGCCAACGTGTTGATAAGAAACTGAATGTTATTTATTATGCTAGTAGAACACTTGATGCTGCTCAAAAGAATTATGCTACAACTGAGAAAGAATTTTTAGCAGTACTGTTTGCTTGTGACAAGTTTAGACCTTATATTACTGATTCAAAAGTCACAATACATACTGATCATTCTGCTATTAAATACTTGATGAATAAGAAAGATGCTAAGCCTAGACTAATAAGATGGGTACTTCTATTGCAAGAATTTGATTTACACATTGTTGATAGGAAAGGGGAGGATAATCAAGTTGCTGATCATCTCTCTAGGATGGAAAGCATACCTGATGATCCTATTCCTATTAATGATAGCTTTGTTAATGAACAACTTGCAATTGTTAATGTTTCTAGTGCTAAAGTTGCATCTCCTTGGTTTGCCAACTATGCAAATTTTATTGTTGGTAAAGTTTTGCCTCCACACTTCACTTCTCAACAAAGAAAGAAATTCTTTTATGATCTTAGACATTATTTTTGGGATGATCCTTTCCTCTATAAGAAAAGTGTGGATGGTATTATTAGACGTTGTGTACCTGAGCATGAACAACAGGCTATTATAAGAGATTGTCATGACAGTCCCTATGGAGGGCATCATGCAGGAGATCGCACAGGAGCAAAGGTATTACAATCTGGTTTCTATTGGCCTACTTTATTTAAGGACTGTGCTGAATATGTTAAATCTTGTGATAAATGTCAAAGAGTAGGAAACATTGGTAGGAGGAATGAAATGCCTATGAATTATTCATTGCCACTTGAACCATTTGATGTGTGGGGTTTTGACTTTATGGGTCCTTTCCCAGAATCAAAGACAAAGCATACTCACATTTTGGTTGCAGTTGACTATGTTACAAAGTGGGTGGAAGCAATTCCAACCAAAAGTGCAGATCATGCCACAGCAATGAAGATGCTCAAGGACATCATTTTCCCCAGGTTTGGTGTTCCTAGGTTCTTAATTACTGATGGTGGTTCTCATTTCTTGCATGGTGTTCTTAGAAAAACTTTGGCAAAATATGATGTTAACCATAGAATTGCATCTCCTTATCATCCTCAAACAAGTGGGCAAGTTGAATTAAGCAATAGGGAAATTAAACTCATTTTGGAAAAGACAGTGAATAAGTCTAGATCTGATTGGCCAATTAAGATTAATGATGCTTTGTGGGCTTATAGAACTGCTTTTAAAAATCCTATGGGAATGTCTCCTTATAAAATGGTTTATGGAAAAGCTTGTCACTTACCTGTTGAACTAGAACATAAAGCTAGATGGGCTATTAAACAACTGAACTTTGATTTTAAAACTGCGGGAGAAAAGAGAATTCTTGACCTAAACCTACTTGACGAATGGAGAAATGAAGCTTATGAAAGTGCCAGGATGTTTAAAGAAAAAGTTAAGATTTGGCATGACAAGAAAATTAAGAAAAAGGAATTCAAAGTAGGTGATCAAGTTTTATTGTACAACTCTCGTTTCAAGTTTTCTGCAGGGAAGCTAGCTTCAAAGTGGCAGGGACCATTAGTGATACAGGAGGTGTACCGTTCAGGAGCTATCCGTCTTCACGGTGACATGAAAGGTAAACCTCATGTAGTCAATGGACAACGCCTTAAACCTTATATTGCAGGAAAGAGCTTCATCGGAAGGGTGGAGGAGTTGAATTTACAAACACCGGAAGAGGTAATTGAGAGAAACCGTGCAGTTCAGAAACCCTAAATCAATAGAAGGTAACTTTTGTGTTGGAAAGTTTCTCGGAATTGCATAAAATTTTACGGAGGTCAATTTTTATGGAAATCATCGTATGGGACAAGAAAACTGGACGAAACGGAGACCCGAGGGAGAAAGAGAGGGGCCCACGCGGCCCAAGTACCTGGCCGCGTGGGGCTATCCCTTTTCCACCTCGGAGTCCTTTTCGTCTCGTTTTCGATCCCGACGCTTCGTCTTGACCTAAAAACCCTCAATATATACCCTCTCTGCCGATCTAATCTCGCACCGAGCGTTCTCGAGCGATCTTTGTTTCTGTTGTTTCTGCCTGTCAGGTTTTAGCCATGTCTTGCTCCGGATCCAACCAAGAGGGGGAGAGCTCTCCCAAGGAGGGTGTTGTGAACCGCTACCTCAACTCCGTGATGACACCACCGAAGACCGTGTGCTTCAAGGAGGGCGTGATGCTCGTGGAGGAGGTGAAGGCTCCCAAGGCCACCGGCACGGTAGAGGCAAGGCTGGATGAGTTGGAGGACAAGACCTTCAGGTATGGCACTGTGGTTTACCGCAGCCTTGATGCTCACCACTTCATGAACCTGGAGCTGGAAAGAAGGTTGAAGAGTACAAGAAAAGGCTTGAAGATCTGGAAGATAGATACAAGGACGTCATCGACAAGTGGGAAAGTTCCAATGCTTCATGTGGGATGGAGAACCAGAACTGTGAATATGAAGAACGCTTCAAGAAGATTGCAGCAGCTGCCACCCTCAGGTATAATGATCCACCTACATCTTTCCGTGATGGAAGCCTTTCCATGGAAGATGGCTGAGTGGGAGAAGAATATGAGAAGGAGGAGCTGCAGCAAAGAAAGACCTTGCAAACGTCAAGCTTGGGGGAGTTCCACCTAGTCTTTATCTCACTAGTTTATCATATCTATCTAGTCATGGTGTGTTTTGCTTTTATCGTTTAGTTATCAATATCTCTTAGGCGTGTGTGAGCTCATGGAGCATTATCATGTATCCCTATCTATGGTTTATCAATGAATATTAAAGTATGGTGTCATCCATGATTCTCTTGTTTGGGATTTATGGGTAACACTCATGCAAATGAGCGTGGCATATTTAGAATTTCAATCACATCTTGCCTTGAAATTAATTAACTTGAGTATGTTGGACAATTATAGAATTATCTCAATATAGAAGAAGTAAAAAGACTTGTGAATTAATAGTTTGAGGTTAAGATATAGTCTTGTAGGATAAGAAGTTGAGAAGACTTAATGAAAAGGATATAAAACACTCTTGTTACAACCTAGTATCTTTTGAGCAAATTAATGATCATGGATATTTCAATACTTATGCTCTTGAATGTGAATGAAAGGAAGGCACCTGAAATTTCAGCTAGCCATGGAAAGTGTAAGAAAAGGGTTGTGTAGAGCATGGGAACTTGATTGAGATATCCATGACTAAAGTTTGCACTAGTTACTAGTCAAGCAAGAGTGATAACAATTTTTATATCTATCTGTCTTTTCATTTGTCTTCTTTTGAACTTGTTATCCAATGAGAGTTTATCTTGTCTTTGAATTTCAGCAAAGTATAAAAGATTATAATGCTTGCCATGAAGAGCAAAAGCATGTGAAAAACAATATGATTCGATTGTCCAACATACAATGGTTATTTGCTTTCAAAAGTAAGGGGTGATTGCTAGAGTTCTACTTATGTTGCCCTCATATGTATGAGTTTTAGATCATTAATCTTATCTTGCAATTGAATATGATGATGATACAATGCCCGTATTTATTTATCAACCATAAGTCCATTGATGCATGTAATGATCTATGTCCTTACTTACTCGAGGACGAGTAAAGGTTTAAGCTTGGGGGAGTTGATACGTGCATTTTATATCATCATTTATATAACTTTTAGTATCATACTAGAATGTTATTTGCATGATTATATGATTGTTTCTACATGTTTTAGATGATTTTGGGGACTTTCATACAAAGTCCCTATTTTTGGTATTTAATTTCTGGGAGGCAGAAAACCTCCTTTTTCTTGTCTTTAATGTTTCAGGAGCTACAGGACCTCAAATAATAAAAGGAAAAATACTGCGTCAGTTTTTCATCGGGAGAAAGGCAGAGGGAAGAAGACCGAAGAGAGGAGAGCCACGAGGGCCAAATGGGGGTGGCCCACGCGGCCCATGTACCTGGCCGCGTGGGACCCACCAAAAGGTGCCTCGGGCACCTCCTCGCCTGGGGCTTTTTAGCAACGCCTTCGTCTCGCCCGAAAAGTAACGCCCTAATTTTTCCAAGTCCATCCGAGGTCGCGGCGGCGGCGAAACTCCTGATCCCTTCCGAGGGGGGTCAGATCCTGCTGCTCCGGAACTCCGGAGAAGGGGGAAATCATCGTCATCGTCATCACCTCTCCTCCTTGGCGTGGGAGGAGGCCTCTACATCATCACCCCCATCAAGACCAGCACCATCACCATCATCATCACCGTGATCCACTCCGTTCCCCTCGCAGTTTGAGAGTTGCTATACCCTAGATACTTGTCTTGTGCTACTATTCATGTTTGTGATTGAGTACTTGTCATTATTTGGTGGTGAAGTTATAATTTCAGATTGTGTTGTACCACTTATGCCACTGATTATGATCATGTTCGCACGTTGTGAGTAGTTCCCGTATGTTCCTGAGGGCATAGGATGAATTGGCATTGATTTATATATGACATGTGTTGGTATTTTGTCAAGAGTTTATCTTTTATGTGATTCTATGATGGTGTTGTGCGAACGTCGACTGCACAACACTTCACCTATGGGCTCATAGGAGAACACCGTAGTGTAATGAATTGATGGAGACTTGGGAGGACACGTAAACCTGAGACCGAGTCATGAAGTTATATTATGAGGGTATTAGTATCGGGGACCTTAGAGTGTAATGCTATGGTGGGACTTTAGGTCTTAATAATTCTTGTGCAGTCATTTGCTTGGCCACATGATCCATCATAAGGGGTTGTAGTTTATTTATTTAGCTATACCTAATTATGGCTCCGTCCAAAGAGGATTAAAACTTGACAAGATATTCAACGTGTTGTTTAATAAATCTCTATGCCTAGCATCATCCATGCCGCCCTCGGGAACGTTTGCCACATATAAGTTACACATCACTTGAGCTTGTCCTCTTGCCACATAAGAGGATTGGGCTTTCTCTCTTTGAGAGCTTTCACTTGCTACTATCTGTTATCTGCTTGCAATTATACAACTGAAAATACCAAAAACACTGCATCTTTTATTGTTTTATTTATCAATCTTACTAACCAATACCTTCAGCTCCTCGTGGGTTCGACAACCTTTTCTAATTGAAAGGTACTACAATTGATCTCCTGCACTTGGGAGCCATCAAGATACTTTTCTGGCGCCGTTGCCGGGGAGCGTAGCGCTATTGGTAAGAAGTTTGGTAAGGAAACTTGAAAGCTGTTTATCTCATTGTTACTATGGCATTTATGAATCGTGCCTCGCTGCATCTTGCTCTATATGAAAGTGCTTATGCCACTACTGCAAAGGTGGTTGAAACTACTGTGTCTGAGGTGCCTGAAGTGGGATTTAAAATTCCCATTGGTCATGTTAAAAGAGTTATGAAAAATCCATTTACAGGAGATGGAACTAAGTCGGCACGCGAGCACATGGAAATAATTGAGGACATATGTGGCTTATTCAGACTACCTGGTATTTCAGAGGATCAGGTAAAAAGGAAGCTATTGTATTTGTCTTTATCTGGTAATGCTCGTGATTGGTACAGGTCTCTGGATGAAGAGGTCCAGAATGAATGGAGTATCTTGAGGAAGGTTTTCTTTCTTAAATATTTTACTCCTAAAGAAGCTTATGATAACCGCTGCTATATATTCAATTTCTGGCCACATCTGGGAGAGAGTATTACTCAAGCTTGGGGGAGGTTAAAGGAACTCCTTCGCAAGAATCCATGTCATGATCTTACAAGGAAACTTATATTGATAAACTTTTATGTGAGACTACCTATGAAGCACAAGGAGATTCTGGATAATTCATCAGGTGGAAGTTTTACTAATAACACTGAAGAAGAAGCATGGAATTTATTGGAGACTATTTCTGAAAATACTAGCCACTGGGATCTTGATAAAGGTAATGAGCCATATTTTGATTATGAATATTCATGTGTAGAGAATTTCTCTACTTCTATTCTGTTTAAAAATCTGAGTGATACTTTTGGTCTTGATCCTTATGTTATAATTGAAATAGCTAAAGGTTTTGCTGATCATATCTGTGTTCCAAAAAGTGGATTTGAAGTTTATGTTGAACCTGTTAAACAATCTATTGTTGTTCCTAAAGTTATTAAACAGGTTGAACCAATGTCATCTGTGACAATTGAGGAGTATGTTGAACCACCTCCATTTCCAAACCAAGTTAAGGAGAATTTACTTAAAGCTGTTACTAACAAGAGTAACAAAAGATGTTCTCAGCCTTATGAACAGGTGGAAGTCAACACTCAAATTTCTGTTATCAAGCAACTAAATGAAGAAGACCCAGTGGATGTTTATCTATGTGAAGATGCTACCAAAGTCATCAAAGGTAATTCGGCCAAAGTTGGGAAACCTGTTATATCATGCTCTATTGGGACTTCAAGTTATCATGGTCTATGTGATATTGGAGCAAGTATTAGTGTCATTCCATATTCTCTTTATCTTGAGATCAAGCCTGATATTGATCCATTGTTATGGAAGAGACAGGTATGACAATTCAACTTGCTAATAAAGATTATATTAGTCCATTTAGAATTGTTAGAGATGTTGAAGTATTGATTGGCAAAATAAAATACCCTGCTGATTTTATTGTGCTTGGTTGTCCTCAAGATTCATTTTGTCCTATCATTTTTGGTAGACCTTTCTTACATACTGTTGGTGCTAAAATTAATTTGCCTAAAGAGAAAGTGTTTATTAAATGTGCTGGTGAGAAACTTGAATTTAACTTTTCCAAATTTGCTGATAAACATGTTGAGAAAGAGCCAATTCCTAATAATTTAATTGAAACTCTTGCTCATATAGCTGTAGCTTCAACTGATGTTGTAGAACGCGATTGAACTTAATGCTTATGTGTGTTAAGAATTAATAACTTAGGCAACCCCGCAAGACGGATAGGGCCGATGTGGACAGATGAATCTTTTGTGCTCCTTATATGTGAGACACTGGTGACCTTGGACGCATTGCTCATATATATCACTGTGTCATATGAATTATTTATCACTAACATTAGATTCAACTTATTTTATTTATCCCATACATAACATGCACTGTTGCAGTTGAAACCTTAAACCCTGACCTATTTTAATCTATTGCTAAAACAACCACATACAAATGAGTTTGGTCCGGTAAACAAAACTATTAAAACTTTCTTGAACTTGATACTATTTCATTGCCAAGCATATACTTCCTGGATTCGATAAACCCTGTGTCTTTTGGGGAAGAAGTTACACACTACATCCGTAATCCGGATCGATGATATCATTGGTGTGGCAGACCTATGTTGAGATTTGTGGTTTTGCGAGAATGATGCGGTGTTTGATGAAAGATAATTTACTCCCTGTTGCAAATTGTTTACTTGTGTACGCAATAACTGTGTATCTAGTCCATTTTTTGCGGCCGAATCCAAGAAGCCCTATGTTGAGATTTGTGGCTTGGTATCTGGTCATTTTTTTCCTACCGTGTAGTCAAGGAAGTTGAACAAACATAGTATCCAGATCGGGCCCCAGCCCAGTACCACAGGTTGTCTTCTTTTTTGCTATTGTAACTATACTAGACACTGCTAGAAAAAAAAATCCGAAAAAGGTTTTTTTTAATCTTAGTTCTACACTTTAACTTCAGATATGTTATTATGTTGTTGTCTTTGAGAAAATTATTTACGTGGCGAGTGATAAACACTACAAAGTTACCTATATTCATTGAACATGTGATACATCCTGTTTTGACCAGTGGTTGTGACAGTTGAGATTCAGACCTATTAAACGGGCGGAAAAGGTGACACCGACTGTACGTTTGGGGCTTTAACTCACGGTACCTAGTCATTAGAGACGGGTTAGCTTCGTATAGTGGAAAGTAGCAAAAAGTAACAAAACTAACCGTGGTAGTAAGAGTGCAATCTGCCATGAGCTTGCACTTTGCAGCTCAGGAGAACATGTTTTGCCACAACAAACTTTATCTTTAACGTCCTCATTTGCAACTGAGAATCACGTAGATGATAAGGTAGCAGATACGATTAAAGCCGGTACTGTAAACCAGTTTACAAAATACCGTAAAATCACGTTGTAAGAGCATCTCTAGGATCTGACAAAAAACAAGTGGTTTGAGAAACCGTTCTTATGGTATGGCGCGATACCCGCTGGGATAGATTCTAAAACCCGTACTGTAAAACAGAAACTTGCAATTTTGACAAATCTATCACTTTCACAAGTAACGTTTAGGCATAGTTTCGGTACTCAACATTTAGACAATATTCTTCAAATTATAAATATTCAAGTTCTAAACTTGATCGTGGTTTTTTATCCAAAAGCATGCGCCATCATACAACAACTATAGCAAATAAACATGTGACCAAAAACATGAATCAAGCAACACCACCGTTGCTATCACCCGGCATCGTTACCACCGCTATCACCATCACGGTCATTCTCACTACCACTAGCTGAACCTAGCTTCACCTCTCATCCCGGCAGCCCACATTTATTATTGCAAGATCTCTCCCATTCTAATCTCTCAAAATGCGTTCACCATCTCGTCCATTCTATTAATTTGGATCATCACCATGAGCTTAGTTCTCCCCGGTAATGATCTATTGCCTCATCTTGTTCTTCTCGAGAAGAAGTCAACGCTCCTCAAAATCAGCCGAATAATACTTGACTTCTATAAGTAAGCCGTATTTTCTATGTGGGTGTTTTTTTCTCCTGGAAGTAATTTACAAAGGTTTTCTGCTGAAAATCTGTCATCCAGACATACACCAAGGGAGCAAGGTACCAGTTTATCTATAATTATTGTTGCGTAATTAGAGAGCAAGTGATTAGAGAAAATTTGTTCATTAGAAATCAAGCATATGCAGCTTTGAAAAGACAGAAAAAAAATACATTTTTGGAGTTCAGACAAGTACTGAAGCACTACTAAATATTCATTTGAAGCATAACGGAAGCCAGCACTCCCAAATCATCTTCAGATAACAAGGAGTGCTTCTGGCAGGTACAAAATAATCCAGAAATAAAAAAATGAGATGGGTACCAAAATTCTACTACCCCTAAAAGAAACTCTATATACAGACTGAAAAAATAGACTCTAAACTGAAGTCTACTTCTTAATAGTCTGAAGTAACTAAGAGCTGGAACTTTCAGTCTGCAAGAGGCTGACTACTCTGTGGTTGTGGACTTTGTATCATCGGTGATGGTAGTGCCGGTCGCAGTAGTATGGCTCGCCTCGCCGGTGAATGACGAGCTGGCTGAGACTGCCATCGAGGGCTTGATCTGCTCGAGCTGCTTTAGTACCTGTTGCGCCTCGGGCCGTGCCACCGGCGAAGGATCGACACAATGCAGCGCGAGTTTCAGTGTCTTGACGAGCTCCTCGCCTGTCTCTGAGCCCGTTGCAGCGTCCTTCATGAGCTCAAGGTCGAACACCTCGTTGGTCCACTCCTCCTCGACGACCGACGCCACCCACTGCGGCAGGTCGAGCCCGTTGGTGGTGTCCCCCGGCGACTTGCCGGTGAGGAGCTCGAGCATGATCATGCCGAGGCTGTAGATGTCCGTCTTGGTGTTGGCCTTCTTCAGCTTGGAGAGCTCGGGCGCGCGGTAGCCAAGTGCGCCCGCCGTGGCAACCACGTTGTTGTTGGCCGCGGCGCTCATGAGGCGTGGCAGGCCGCAGTCGGCGATCTTTGCGTTGTTGTCGTCGTCCAGGAGGATGTTGTTGCTCGTCAGGTTGCCGTGCACCATGGTCGCGTCGGCGTGTAGGTGGTGCAGCCCCCGCGCGATGCCCACCGCGATGTTCATCCTCGTGGGCCAGCTCACTGGCGGGCTGTCCGGGGCGCGAGCTGCAGTGCAACAGCAATGGGCATTGTCAGAGCAAAGAATTAAACAAGTAAAAGCTGAAGACACAGTGAGCACTGAAGAAGTGTGGTTACCGTGGAGGAAAGAGGCGAGGTTGCCCTTGGTCATGAAGTCGAAGACGAGGAGCTTCTCGCCCTTCGGCCCATGGTAGTAGGCCCTGAGTGAGAGCAGGTTGGGGTGCCGGAGCTTGCCGAGGGCGTTCACCTCCGTCTCAAACTCCTTGCTGCTCTTGGCGATCTTCTCCCGGAGCCGCTTCACCGCGACGTAGCTGCCGTCTTCCATGGTCGCCTTGTACACCGTGCCGTAGGTGCTCTTCCCCAGGATCTCTGCGGTGGCACATAGCAGGTCGTCGGCCGTGAACGAGAGAGGGCCGTCGAAGTGGACCAGCTTGCCGCCGCCGTCCCCGCCAGCATCACTTCCTTTACCGCCGCCACCGCTGGGCTTCCCGACATCCTTGGATGTCGTGTCCTTGGCGCCCTTCTTCTTAGACGACGCGCTGTCCTTCTTATCTTTCCTCCAGAAGATGAGGACGCAGCAGAAGAGCAGAGTGAAGAGCAAGATGATGCCTCCAACTGCAAGGATGAGCTCCTTTTTGCTGATCTTCCTGGTCGGCCGCTCCAACAAAGGGGGCGGTGGAGACGCCATGGTCGCCGGAGAAGAAGGGGAAGTGCAAATGTCGGAGCCATTGAAACCGCAGAGCTGGAGGTTTCCTACGAACGAGCTGGAATTGAACTTGTTGGAAAGACTCATGGGAACAGGTCCTGAGAGGTTGTTGTAGGACACATTGAAAGAGCTGAGGTTGGCAAGGCCGCTCAAGGACTCTGGAATCCCTCCGGTGAGGTTGTTCTCGGAGACGTCGAGCAACGACAGCCTCGAGAGGTTCCCGGCTGTAGCCGGAATCTCCCCGTCGAGCACATTTCTCCCCATGGACAGCTTGGTCAGGTTCTTGAGCCCGTCAATGGCCTCAGGTATGTGACCTCCAATGCGATTGCCATCGAGGTTGATCTCCACCAACGAGGTAACGTTGCAGAGTGAGACTGGGAAGCTACCGGCTAACAGATTGTCAGAAAGGTCCAGAGATTGGAGCCTGGAGAGGTTCCCAATCGAATCAGGGATACTTCCGGTGAGATTGTTGTTGTTGAGGCTAAGCGATTCAAGGAAACGGAGAGATGTGAGACCAGTGGGCACATCACCGGAAAGGTTGTTGTATGCGAGGTTGAGCCTATAGAGCCTGGTGGCATTGGCGAGAGCGGAAGGGATGGTCCCAGAGAGCGAGTTGCCGCTGAGGTCGAGCGTCTGCAGGAACGCGCACCCGCCGAGCGCGGGCGGCACGGCGCCGGCGAATCGGTTGTTGAAGAGGTAGAGGCCACGGAGCTCGCGGAGGAAGCCGATGGCGGCCGGCACCTGGCCGCCGAGCGCGTTGTCGTGGAGGCTGAGCTTGCGCAGCGCGGTGAGCTGGCCGACCTTGTCGGAGAGCGCGCCGGCGAGGCTCTTGAAGGGGAGCTGGAGCGCGACGACCTTGCCGCGGGAGCACTTGACGCCCGCCCACGCCCCCGAGCACGCGCCCTGCAGGCTCGTGCCGTTCCAGCCGCGCAGGAAGCCCCGCGGGTCCACCAGCGCCTGCCGGATCGCCTGCAGCCCCTGCAGGTCCGCCTGCGCGATCACCACGCCGTCCGGCGCCTGCCCGCGCGCCGGCACCGCCGCGTGCTGCAGGACGAGCAGGAGCAGCAGCGACAGCGCGAGCACGCCGGACCCGACGCTGCATCGGTTGCTGCTCCTCATACCCATTGCCACTAACAGCTCTACCACTACTACTAGCTCTAGCTAGGATCTAATCTAAGACCAACGCAATGCAAGAATGCTTGCAATCTCTCTATCCTCGTACCTAGCCTAGGTAGGTAGGGGTTGTTTCTCACGAGTTCTTGGGGTGGATTCCGGCGGTGGAGGGAGTCTATATAAGCAAAGCAGCTGGTCGAGGTCAGAGGAGAGGGAAGAAAGGAGGGAATAATTAGCAGAGCGTAACGGATTCAACCATCCCATCCAGATGCGCTAAGCAACGGCTAGCTCGCCAGTCGCCACTGCCCTTTTTTTTGTGAAACACAGTACAACGCAAGTGACCATATACACGCGAACACACTCATTCCTATGAACGCACGCACGCACTCCCTACCCCTATGAGCAACTCCGAGAGACCGAGTCGGCGGGTCGAGTATTGAGATTGACGAAGTCACCACGGCGGCTCGCTGTCGATGGGAACGTCGTCTCCCACTGAAGAATATTTCGCCTTAAATGAGAAACACCAACGTCAAACCTGTGGTTTGAAATCTGATAGGCTGAGGATACAACCACCCTTCTAACCATCTTGGCACAGGCAGTTCTCGTCGCCACGGCCCTGCCACGGCAGCGATCAAGAGCTTTTTTTTAAACAGCTCGCACTACGTACAACAATACTCCAATGGCAGGAGTACGTTGCGGGGCAGACCAGTGGCGGAGCCAGCGGGTGTGCAGGGTGAGCCCTGGTACACCCAGAATTTTTGAGATTTTTTTTGAGTAGTTCATATGTCACATAACATGCAGTAAAAGAAATGAAAATCCTAGTAAAAAGAAAAAGAAAAGTCCACCTCGCAGGCTCACATCCCGTGCGCTCACATCCAGTCCACTGCTCTCGCAGGCTCGCAGCCTCGCTCTCGCCCTCGCTTCGCATCTGAATCCGCTGCCGGCGGCTGGAGCAGTGGAGAGCCGAGAGCGCATCGAGCAGGCTAGCATCGAGCACCTGAGCCAGTGAGCCGGCTGAGCGAGCGCCGAGCGGCACCGAGCGCCGCCGGCCCGCCGCGCCGAACCTCGATTTCGTCAGCGACGACAACTGCCGCAGGCCCGCAAGAGCAAGTTTTCTTCATCTCCTGGTTAGTCTCGTCTTTCTTGCCCCTGTTTCTTGTCACCTCTGTCCTGAACTCCCGATTCAATCTGGGTAGGCAGTACTGTGGGTAGGGACTCTGTCCTGATAGATTTATTGTTCAAATGATAGGTATTCTGATTGATTGATTTAGTAGATTTATCTCTTTGCTTGCGGTTACACTGAACATACCAGGATTGATCCTACCGGTTTCTACGACGATGGTTGAAAGAGTCTTTTCCTCCATGGGCCTAGTGAAGACTAGATTGAGAAATAGCATGGGAGATGACCTCTTGAACTATTGCTTGGTGACTTATATTGAGCGATCTCTATTTTTGGAAGTAAGCGAGGATGATCTACTTGGTGCTTTCATGGCTATGCGAAGGCGTAAAGTAGAGTAGTAGACCCATAATATTCTACTCGTGTTATCTTTTGTTAATGTAAGACTATTTAATATTATCAACTATTTGTATGGCTACTTTTGTTACCTTTAAACATATTTGGTGAGCTATAATATTGTGAGAGATCAAGCGTTGTCAAAAATTGTGGATTACAGTTATTTCCGTACAATTGTGGATTACATGTGTTGTCAAAAAAAAATCGCCGGTGGCACACCCTTTCATAATTTCCAGGCTCCGCCACTGGGGCAGACCGGCGCTACGGTAAGCCGTGCGGGCCAGCCGGAAAGAATCCAATCTTTATCCCATTCAGTGCAGCATGCAGGCCGTACCGTGCAGTGCGTGATCCCGCTAACGGCTATCTCTCCCTCGCCGGCAGAGCTCTCGGCAGCAGCGACAGCGAGCACGTGCACCGGGATTTTAATACTCTCCTGCCCTTGGCATCGAGAGCAGCGACTGAATTTAATGGCAGTAAAGAGAGATTAGCGAGCAGACAGCAACGGGTGTGCATGGGAAAGAGACACTCGAGGTGTCGGCCGGCGACGAGCCGCTGGACGTGGATCCCCACGGCCGCCATGGCCCTGCGCGTCAGCGGCAGCCGGCAGGGGTGGTGCTGCTGCACGGCACACCATGATTTCGTGCCCGGAAAGCGCGAGAGATTTGGATGGATCTTTGTGCCCAGGCTTTGTCAACTGCTTGCTCCTGGTGCTGTGTTGGTGGACTCGATGGACCATCATGTCATGTACTACTTGCTGCTGGAGGAATGTGCACTGCCCAGGAGGACGCCATGGCCATCCTTCAGCTCACTGCTTGCCTTTTTTTTTAGCCTTTGACCCTGCGGTGCTTTCCAACGGCCAGTAGCCCAGTCAGTAGGTGCTGATGCCTATGCATACGCATAGAAAGGGTAACTGAAAGCGGCGGTTCACTGCAAAGGGTGCTGCTTGATCTGGCACTGGACTAGCTACGGAGAATGATACGACAGCAAGTCACATCGTCCGGCCCGATGCCGACACCAGAGGACGGAGCTGCATCAGATCAGATTCATTCTAATTCTACGCCATCTGTCTTCTGAAATGGCCATGGCCGTTAAGCCAACATCAGAAGATCGCGTATCAAATGAATACCAGAAATTCGTGTTCGTACCAACGCAAGGATGCATGGCAAACACTAATACTCAAAACATAGATTGACAATGTCGACTAGGCAATTGCTTGTTATTGAGCTCAGTAGCTTCAGATAAGCAGAGTAAACTGAACTAAACTCCCAGTCTAACTAACCCCTTCCTGCCCAAGCAAGGCCCGACAAGGGAAAACCGGTGATCCACACCAAATTAGAAGAAAACTAACAAGAAATGGAGGTCCGGCTGCATCGCAGGTGATCTTTTAGATATTTGAATCAAGCATAAAAGTATGAGCTTATATTGGATCAAAATCTGAATTCCTCATCTACATCTGACAAGCTATCTGGGGGATCATACACGATCATATCAGGGAAAAGTTCCAGAAACTCTCGTTTTATCTTCTCCCTAAGCTCTGGATACGGAATCAGGCCTTTCAGGATAACCCGGAATGGCAAGGAGAGAGGTGGCTCGGGAGAGCTCCTCATGTCTTCATAAAATTCCATTGCCAGATCAATCAAGCCAGCATCGCAGAAGACTCTCACGATATCGCCATAAGTATGCTGATCAAATAGCACATCTTCAGACTTCAGATCTGACCACACCTGCCTTGTCTCGTCGATCTTCTTGTTCCTAGCTAGCATATGCAGCATGTCTCTGTACAGGTACATATCGGGCCGATACCAGATCTCTTTCCGCACAACGCCATATATCTGTAACAACACAAATACTTAATCTTACAGAAGCCTATGGCACTTCAAAATAGTATATAGTGTTGCTTATACTGTTATACACCAATCTGCTCTAGGTTGTAGGTACATGGAGTTTTGAAGACATCCACCTAACTGAGGAAATAATGACATAGGTGCATGTCGCACTCGCACAAATGCACACTGCACTACGCAAAAAAAAAACACTGCACAATTAAAATAGCTTAGGACTTTCCACAAAAAGGAAGTGAACTTCTCTGAGATAGAGGAATTAGAATCTGAATAAATAATATAATTTTTTTATTGTCAAGGCATCCAATTTACACTTCAGCATCTCTCAGCAAGACTGAAAACATCGTGCATCAGACTTTAAGTAAATAATAGTCATTCAAGCTTATTCAGGAGTAAACTCATGCCAATCTTCTAGTCCGAGATAGAAACTACAGATTAAACCGTGGAGTACCGCAAACATACCAAGGACAATATTTGTTGCCTCCTGTGCTGAGGTTGTTCAGCAGTGACATGGTTGACTCGGCAACACGGTATTCGTCCTAGTGTGCAAGGTGGACTCCCTGGTATCCAGAGTATGCCCCGTTCCGGTTCAAGTTGTGGTGTTCTGCTTGCAGAAGCAAAGTGGAACTTCACCGGTATGGCACGGCTTTTCTCTTGTTGGGGTACGTACTAGCAAATTGCCCTTCTACGCCAACTGCAGCACACCTTCTCTGTAGCGTTCACTTGATGACCTCCCACGTTGGCTCTGGGAGTTTGAGAAGAGCTGTGTTGAGTGTTGTTGTTGGTCCTTGGTTGTCTAATGTTCGAAAATCAGTAGCCTGGATGATTTTTGGTCTTATGTTGGGAGCTACTTGGCCCATGGTTACCCTGCTATGGTGCCCCTCTAGCTCCTAGAATTCTCTTGGTGATGGCCTTGTTGACGAGGTATTGAAAGGTGGAGAAATCACAGGAGACGAATCTGTCTGTCTGGATCCAGCCTTAAAGAATCTTGTGGTCTTATCCCTCTCAGTTGCGATGTCAGCTCTTCCATGGCACGCCAGTTGAGTAAAGCAGCTCAAGTCCTCCGATACAGACATCTTTCCCTAGGTTAGAGCTCGTAACTCATCCCTCTTTAAATCCACAGGGACGTGCGCGGTAGGAAGGCATAGGAAAACTCGTCTACGAGATGCCTTCAGCGTCAGCACGTGCAACGCGGTAATTTTTCACTAGTGTGCAGCCACAGCATTGAGTTGGTGTGCCACTCATTTCAAATGGTATGGCCAAACATTGCAGTTGGTCAGATTAAGCTTTATTTTATGCCATCCTGGAGGTCCTGGGTTTGAATTGGCCTCTTTGCATAAAAGCAAGTGAAAGGCTACCTAGAAATTCCCTTCCCCAGATCCCACAATGTGTGGGGGATTTCGGCACTGCGTACGCCCTTACATGCTGTCATTTGGCCAATGTGTGGAGGCTAGGTCCTCATGAACTCAGCAAATCTAGACTATAGGTGGTGCATGTGCGCTCCTTTAGACTCTGTATCAGAATCTATAGCCTCCTCCTCAAAGTGGTCTTCTGTTGTGGCATCAAGTTAGTTCAGATATGAGAGTCATGTAAGGGGTCCAGGAATAGAGTTGTGGCTGGCCGCCGGCAAGACAGGATTCAGCAAGGAGCAGTAAAGACTTGAGGGGCCAGCCGTAAGGAGTCTAGGTTAAGGACTTAAGGTAGGAAGTACAATCCGTGTCTTTGTCAAGTTAAGGGTCCTCGTACTACTAGTTAATCAAGTCTTAGGCGGTGCTATAGAAGCATGCCCATTGTATCTTTCTGATCAAGCAATACAAGAAAGGCTCTCTCTACACTGTATGCTCTCCTGATCCAATCTACTTCTCTAATTCCCCAATCTCCTGCTTCTTACCTCCTCAACCACAGCATCTACCCAACACCGCCAGCCACGGCCTCTGGTGAACTACCCTTACAACCTCAGGAGCAAACCCCACACCATCTTCCATGATCCTATTCCCAAAATCCGGTCCTCTTCAACCACGGCCTCCTCGACCTCATCCTTCCCGAGCTTAAGTAGGAGCAAATCATCATCCTTAACGAACTTGGTTTTGGCTTTAAGTGACATCAAGTGTGTGTCCATGTGACATTCATGTGTAGGCAGCCCAGAATGGGGAAAGTCATCCGTATTCCTAAACGAACCATTTCGCAATTCGAACACTACTGCAACCCCATAATGGATCCATTTTCCGCAGAGAGCACTGAAATCATATGTTTAACTCTCATCTAGGACTATCGTACTAGAGAAATAAGCAATAATGTGCTAGATATATTTGCAGAAGAAACATACAGACAAGCAGACTTATCAGGGTAGAAGCGGGACCTTCATGGAGAGAAGCACGTGGTCCTGGCGGAGCAGTTCAAAGAGGACGGCGAGGAGGTCGGTGCGGAGGAGCCGGGACACGTGCAATCGCATGTACTGCTCCAGCCGCTGGTGGCCCCCGGCGGGGGGCAGCGCCGCCAGCCGCTTGAGCTGCGCCACCGCCATGAGGCCTTCCTTCCCCATCTCCTTCTTCCGCCGCCATATCGACAGGCTAGGGCTCGATGACGCCGCGGTAGAGCACAGCCGCTGGTGGAGTTCACACGCGGCGGCTGCGGATTGTAGGGTTTGGAAGAGGCGACGGTGGTGGCGGCGCGGGAGGAGACGGAGAGCATTTGGGTGGGACCTTTTCTTTAGAACATAGTGGTGAGATATTTTGACAGAAGCAGAGGGGCCGCAAGTAAAAGGTTACAACCTTGGCCCAACTCAAACCCATAATAAGACCTATGGATTTGAAACAGCCCAACTATTTTCCATATCCCAGTTTGCAAGGCCTTTTAGTGGCGCAGGACGCGGGGCCCTACGTTGTGAATCAAAACAACACAAAGTGTTGGGCTCCTGGGTCGTAACAAGCCCATAGTCTATTCTCCCTCCTGTCTCTCCGGTTCATAATAAGTGTCCTATCCCTAAAAAAATGGCGTAGTTTTAAACAGTTCAAAATCTCGACACTTATTTTGGATTGGAGGGAGTAGGTCCTTTAATATATATAAAAATAATAATATTCTCTTCTGATCGTTTCTTCCTTAAAAAGTACGGAAGACCATTGAACATCGAGAGGCTAACATCTATAAATGAAGGTCCCCACTCTCATAAGACCATTAAAATATTTCTCAAAAGAAAGACCACGGACCGAAACCTATATACATTATGGTATGTATACGCCCAATGAGGGAGGACAAAGGGGAAGGCCAAGGAGAAACACTCTGATTCGCTGACTTGGATAGAAGCTAAGCCAACGACGCCGCTGACTTCGCTCATTTTCGGCCACCGGATCAGAAAACCGACAATCCGATTGAATGCTATAGTATGTCCGCACAGTGTTCTCCCACACTGATCTAAAAGTGCTTTCTAGTGTTGATAGATCTAGGATGTTCGATTTTGATCTGACGGTTCGCAAAGGCTAAGTCGGGCTAAGTAACTTGGCTCTGCAAAGTCAGCCAAGCCGCATGCGAGAAAAAAGGGAAATGAAGAAATAAGAAGAAGCGAGATTAATGGCTACCTCTAAGCTAGGAAAGGAGACGGGTAATGAGTTCCTACCAGAGTTTAGAGGCACAATTGGTTGGAGCACAAAGGCGGGGTGAAGTTACGATAAAGAGGCGTGAGAGTAAGAAAGGGTCGGAATGTGTATGGTGTTGAAACACTAGGAAGGCGAGGGCAAAAGAAAAAAAAGGTAGCCAGCATGACATTCAGGGAAAAGAAGAAATATCTCGGAAATGTATATGGAATTTTTTTATAGAAAATTTAGAAAAAAAAGCATTTTTTTGCTGATTCAACCGATTGCAAATGTGTTTCGCTTATTAGGCCATAGTACTGGATATGCAGCAAACAAGTTGCAAGAAATGTAGGACCACACATGTTTTTCATCCATTCTCCTTTGGATTTTTCCAAACCGAATAAAATGCATCACATCTGTATCCATCGAGCTACTTGTACAGTTCTCCTCGATGCGGTCCTGCCTCGTAATTCCCAGCTTGCACGGCCATATCGGTGGCGCCATTAGCAGGGTCGGCTATCCCCATCCATGATTCCGTGAACTTGTGATGCTGCTGCAGTTGGCCGCAGCCGCAGCGGGTCGTACTGGACTGGAGTACTACCTCACAAAGGCTACGGTTTGATCCACTGTCGACTTGCCCACTTGCTCCCTCGTCCCCACGACCACGCTTATCTCCTTCCCTGCGCAGTTGCGCTGCTGCTGCCGCATGCGCAAGTGGCCTCTCAATTTGCAAACCTTGCCTTGCCGGTTTTAAAACGACCCCTTCGTCGGCGACCCACCCCGGCGGCATTTGCAGTGAGCAAATACAATACGAATACGGTTCAATGTTTGACAAGTTGGTATGTACGTAGAAGATCGTGCGCACATGTATGGGGAAGATTAAGTCGACGGTAGAAGAAGAAAGAATAATTACACGGTTGTTTTGGTATTGCAGGTCGTCATGGGTACTTGCTAATGTATTGTCTACCTTGCTAAAATGTTGTCATGGATGAGCGCCGCTGCCTGGTTATATATGTTTGTCCAAGGTTAAATTAAACTTCCGTCAAGTCACCACGCATGGTCCATGCATTTGTCAGATACTCACCGATTCAAACCTGGTCGAAAAAAGGCAAGATGCCTCAAGCATATTCCCTCTCCGTATACATACATACTACCTCTGTTCCTAAATATAAGCACCTTTTTTTTTAAAGTTTTGTAAGCTTTTTCGAAGTATTTTATTGGGAAGTTCACTCATTTTATTTCGGATTTATGATCTGTAGTGAAATTTCTAAAACATCTAATATTATGAAACAGAGCGAGTAACATATTTTTACTGTGTTCGCCAAATGCTCCCTTTCTTTTCTTGAAGGGTGTAGGGCACGTTGTAGTATCACAACCACCAATGGAAGCCATGTCCGCCGTCCAATTTTGCATTGGAGGGACATGCATGGGTGATTTCGAGGATGTATCTGGTGCACCCGGAGTTACCATGCAACGGTGTACCACGTTTAAAATGCACGCTGCATATTCTTACTATTTCTGAAAATATTCCGTTACATAGATATATGATTTATCAAACATGTCACAAAATTCCAATCACAAAATCAAATCACAGCTTAAGAAACAAAAATAACAAATGCATCTATGATATTGTTAATAGGCTCAATTCATGGCCCACGTTATAGTAACTACATCCACAACATGATATTTATTTTTTATTTCTCAATATGTGAGTTGACTCTATAAACAGGAATTCAGTGTCATTTATGCATCTTGTGCACCGGTTGCACAATAATCTTGGGTGCACATGATACATACTCGGGTGATTTCACGTGCATGTGCCACACCTGTTTCGTGTCCAAAATTGAATCTAGTATTCCATCTGGTTGGAGGATATGATGTAACCTTGCTCTTCGACATTGTGATCTAACCGCTTGGTCATTTCCTATTTTAAAGTGCAATCTATTATTCTTTTCGTCAGCACGATGAGACAATTAAGCATATATTCTTTAATAATTAGCTTGCACGTTATGGATAATCATCCAAGTGTCTTCTAATTTGTACCCGCTATGTAGTGTTGCCAACATATTTTGCAACTGAGTATGTGGATTGTACCCTCTATAGATGTAGTTGGATTTCGGTCTATAATTTTTGGGCGCATTGTCTATACAGGAATTGAACACTTTCACACATATGAACATAAGAACAAAATATTTCATCATGCTTTATCACATGACCATGTTACTCACCACACTTTTATGAATTAGAAAGATGCCCTTGGTGAACCTATGAACCCTGGTCCAGATGTTTAGCATGAGAATCACCTTCCAACAACATTTACACTCACTTTTATTTCCAGTTTTGTTTTATTACGAAAATACAAAAATATTACATATCACATTAGCTTTTCTTTATCTGATCTTGATGCTGATGTGAGTATATACCAGTAGTTTACGTACTGGTAGAATATTATGTGTCTTTTTAGGGGAAGTACAATATTATGTGGAGTACAAGTGATATGATGGTCCTTTCATCTGAAGAAAAGGGCGGGCCAGGCACGAGTCGACGACCGTGCCAAGTTGCATGCACCGGCCCCTCGTTAGCACAGCTAGTGACCGTGCCAAGTTGCATGCACCGGCCCCTCGTTAGCACAGCTAGTATATTATTGTACTGCTAATGATAATAATAATCGCAAAGTTGAGAGCGATCACGACGATGGAAAGCAACGGGATAGGGCAAGAGGGGGCGATAGAGAAATGGGCATCCAGGGCAAGCACAATGGGGATAACCTCATCGCAACCAACTTGCTTTACTTGCCTGTGTTCTCCCTATTCTATGCCTGGCCACTCCATCAAAAACTATTTCGATTTAATCCGATCCAATCAACCCAGCTTAGCAGGTCTATATATAATCATCCCATCTTGCGGTCTCGATGGTACTCAAAGATAATAATTACCGCAACATGGTGAAATTATTGGAATTTACTAATCATTCACGATTGTGAAGATCGGCCAGCTTTGGCCTTTGGAGAACCGATCAAACAAGCAAGCAAGTAATGGTCTCTTGGTGCAAGTTGGCCAATTTGCTCCAAAAATTTAATTCGTTTAGAGAAAACCAATGAACTGGAGTACAATCGAACAGATCAAACAACAACCTCCTCTTTTGCAAGTTGGCCAATTTGCTCCAGAATTTTTTTTTAGAGAGTATGCCAAAACGGCATACCTTATTCATATAGAAGGAGAGCACAACAACTTACAAGAATTCTGAATTCAGCTGCAAACAACTGAACCAGAAACACCACACCCACCCTTCTCTCTAACTCTACTCTCTCGCGACATCATTTGCACCTACTCCAAACCTTGCTCTCACCCAAAGTAAGTACTCCGCTCTCACCTTTTCTACCAAAAGCATAGGACTCAATTGCTCATTGATCCTGCCAAACACCCTTGCGTTCCGTTGTTTCCACAACAACCACGCAATCAAAATGAAAGCTACAGATATACCCTTTGGAGTTAACAAACACAAGGAGCAGACGCAAGTGTAAACACAAGTGGGAGATACATATTTATATGCAGCATGAAAGCTACAGATATACAATAGAGCTAGTTGGTTCACGTTCTAAAATAAGAACAGGTTGCTTGTACCTCACTGAGTGTATTATATATAGCCTCTGCCTCCTCGGCCGTTCCTTCAACCCCTACCTTCAAAAGAAATTCCACCGGCTGGACACAAGCACAAGAAAAGGACTGCGAGGGAAGAGATCACCCAGAATCAGCTCAGCATGCCGTGCATCCCGGCGTCCAGCCCCAGCATCCAGCATCAGCTCCACCACCATCGAGTCCTAGCCGGCGTCGGCGTCGGCATGGGGTGCGGGGCGGAGGCGGCCGTGGCCGCGGCCGGAACGACGGGGATGATGTGCGGGGCGCACGATGGCGAGGTGCCGGCGGAGGTGGCGCGTCACCACGAGCACGCGGAGCCGGGTTCCGACCAGTGCTGCTCCGCGGTGGTGCAGCACGTGGCGGCGCCCGCGGCGGCGGTGTGGTCGGTGGTGCGGCGGTTCGACCAGCCGCAGGCGTACAAGCGGTTCGTGCGCAGCTGCGCGCTGGTGGCAGGCGACGGCGGCGTGGGCACCCTCCGCGAGGTGCACGTCGTGTCGGGCCTCCCCGCGGCATCCAGCCGCGAGCGGCTCGAGGTCCTGGACGACGAGAGCCACGTGCTGAGCTTCCGCGTCGTCGGCGGCGAGCACCGGCTCAAGAACTACCTCTCCGTCACCACCGTCCACCCGTCCCCCGCCGCGCTCTCCAGCGCCACCGTCGTCGTGGAGTCCTACGTGGTGGATGTGCCGGCGGGCAACACGATCGAGGACACCCGCGTGTTCATCGACACCATCGTCAAGTGCAACCTCCAGTCGCTGGCCAAGACCGCCGAGAAGCTCGCCGCTGGCGCGTCGTGAGACCTCCTCCACCTCCCTGGATGTGATCGATCCTTTCTTTTTTCCGGGCGGGATGGATGTGTGTGTTTCTTCGGCGCGTGAGGATCTCCCCCCTTGGGATTTTTTCTTCTTCACATTTGAGTGATCCGACCGCTCATTTTTTTCTTCTTCTTCTTCTCTCGTTGTTGTGAGATGCATGCATGCCCCCTTCCTCCCGTTGTGCACAGATTCAAGAATGATATCCAAGAATGACAACTATCATTGATAGACTTCAATTTCACTACATGTTTGAGTTGCTCTGTATAAATACATACTCCACATGGTATAGATCTGTTCTTGTGTGGTAGTACACGCAAAGTGTTTCATCGGATTGAATGCTCGTTAATTTGTCAAGTTAATTTACTTGGCACCTTTATGTCCTTGAGCAGTAGCTAAGCAAGAACGAACAATACAACCTTTCATGGTGGATCTAGAATTGTTAATATCTAGAATTCGATCCATGGTGTGCTAGCTGGTTGTGAGATGATCAATTTATTGCTTGGTATCGAAATGTTAATACCTAGCTGTCCATGCCATCAAAATACAATGGCTGCCAACCGATCGATCACCTTGCTCCGATCATATGGTCGATCTGCCGCGCAGAGCTGTCAGATGCCCCAAAATAAACTAAACTAAGCACCGGCTGCAACAAATACTGCAAGTGCGCATGCCTTCCGTATCCGATTCAGAGATCTCTCCTTCGTGCGACAACATATAGGCATTGGATTGCTAAAACACACAAGGTATGCAGAACATGTCGAGATAGGCAGCTAGAGCCTTCGATCGATGGAGAAGAGGACAGATTAATATTAATCCACTGTGGTGATTGATCACCACTTGTATGACGGCGACGGCCAAGAAAGGACGTTTCTGAGATGAAAATACAAGAGCATTCGCGGGTGCCACTTGCGAGTACTACCATTTGATCCCTGTGATTAAGATGGATGCCTCCTCCCTACCACCCTCTGCAACTTGGGCTCGACGATCGATGGATCGCCTCAGCTGAACCGGTCCTTCGTTCCGGCAACTTGGCATAGAAAAATGAGAGCAACAGCGAGGATTTGACGTGGATGATTAATTAACTAACGCAAGTGGCTCAACTTGCGTACGGCGCCAGGTCACTTAATTACCTGCTGCTCTCTGCTTGCTTTCCAGGCATCAACTCGTCGTAGGAGTTGCAAGTTTAATCCAAGTTGGAGTTCATTGGATCCCTCCACCACTTGCTTCGGGAACGGCTAACTGCTTACCTATCATGGCAGAATTGTTGGACCTCTTCTCTTCTTCCCGGCCGGCGGCTTAATCTCGATCGCCCCTTTGAATGAACAGTATAGTCGTTTCTTCATCGTTGAATGAAAACACGCCTGGAAAAAACTAATAATTTATAGCAGCGCCCACGAGAACGAGCCTGGACTCAGACTCAAAAGAAGAAGAAGAAGAAACATGAGCATCAACTATGTCACGAGCGCTGTTACTATTAACTATTTCGACGCGAATCATGCAGATGCCTAAGGTTAACCTCTGGTACGGCACCCGTACCTTTCCTGCCCGTACGTATGTGTGCATGAGTGTAGTGCATATCATCTACAGATCTGCGTTCTGGTCAGAGTTCATTGATTCCAAGTTAAATCAGTTTAAATCAGGTGACACTTTGAACTACGTTTCAATTTTGTGACACTTTGTACCACACATTGCACATGTGATTTCACTAAATTTAGAGCATCTCTACCCTTATCTTTGGGAGGAGGGAAACAAGCTCTCCCCCTATATTTTTGTTGTTGTAGTATAAACTACGATAGAAAGGAGTGTCTCCTCGTTACGTAGTCCCAATGCAAAGTTAGCATGGTGTGTATGACAGTCTTACCATGAACGTCGTCGTACACAAACAAGATTCGACACAACAATGTTTTTTTAATAGCCTATGTTTCGGTTGTTTCGTTAGTTCCCAACTTAATCCTATGTTTAGGAAGGCGTCGATGGAGCCTAAGTAGAGGATTTGAACTAAGCTCGTCTTCCAAATTGACCACTTGCCAAGCTTACTCGACGTGGGTCCAAGTCGTGCTCGACTTCTTGGATCCGATAGTAGGTTCCCCAAACTTGACTTGAAGACCCTCCCATTAATTTCATTCCATGAATTGTTACACAACTGGGATTTTATAGCCTAGAAGTTTTTGACAAATGACTAATACTACCCTTGTAAAGCTGGAGATGGATGGATAGTTGAGATAATGATCCACTACTCCATAAATTCAAGGTTGTTTGGGGACCATTTTGCATTTTTTTCAGAGTTTGAGGACTAGTTTTAGGCCCTTTTTCTGAGTAGAATCATATTATATTTTTGTACTCTCGTTCTTAAAAAACCCAAAACATAAATATATGCACTAAAATGCTATTATTTCTTGTCAGTACTCCACGTCATATCACCTGCAAAACTCCCGATCAAGTATGAGACATCTTGGAACATCGTGTTACACACATTATATTAATTATTGGGATTGGGTTATATATCCATGACATGAGACCAACAACAACTGAGTTAAGTAAACTTATCTTTAAGCACGTCCATCTTGTAAGGAAATTCAGTCTACCTTATCAGATACATGGTGATTTAGTTTCCCAACCAAAATTTAAATAGTATCTATCGACATGTTTGGAACATAAAGATGTACATCAACTGCTAGGTCGATAGGACTAACATGATACCACGTTATTCCACCTCAAATTAGGTTGGAGACTTGGAGACGACAGCTATGTGATGATACCCAGAGGTGTATCCTGTAACTGTTTGTGTCACGAGTCTCGAGATGTTTTTGTAAAGCGTTCGCACTGAGCATCATCACCAGGTTCAAGCAACTTGGCCTGGTTATGTCAGGTGAGGTGGGTCTAAACTAGTAGCGGTCTTAATAATCCCTGGGGTTAACATAGATCGTGGAGTGGAGGAATGTCAGTTTGCCTAAAGTGGTATCGATTCTCATGCGCATCTGGCATTGGCCAGTGCAAGACAAAGACTAGGGGAAATATCACAGTCACCCATCGGAGAGGGTCCTAAAACGATCAGTTAACAGATTTTTACTTGAAATATATACTGGAGTAGTTTTGATCGGGTCAGATGAGATAGCTGAATGTAACCCTTTTTCTTCAAAGAAAAACTGAAGTCGCATGTACAGTTTGCAATATCCTGGAAAAAATGTACAAATCTCACGATGAGTCCGGAAAGCAGAGAAGTGAAGTAGTACTACTCAACACCAACACAGTACTACAACTTGGAGTCTCCACTAGTAGCCGTGCACGTGCAACACCCGTTATCATAATGTGTAGCAACAATATGTATTTGAATCATATTTCTCTTTTAGTGAGATTTCTTATGATATGCGCGCACACGTGACACACAATCTACACATATTTTCACATGATACTAACGACCCCTCCACCCCCTGGTATTCTCGAAAAAAAACATGATATTAACGATCACATAAATGTATAATAATTAGTTACAGAAAAACTTAAATCTATGTCGTTTTTATCATCTTCGAAATATCGATTTCTTATATCATCATCATTTAGTTCCAAGTCCACTAAAATGACAGCTAGTTTTGTTTATAAAAACTATCATATGACAAATAATAATAAAAACTATCATCATCATACAGTTGTAATTAGAGTTAATTTTCAAATAATAATATCTTCTGTGAAGTACTCCATAAAGTTTAATATTCACATACCACAAAATACCATGCATGATTACATGATTAAGTATATCCAACAAAACAATTATCAATATTTACAAGTAGTTTAAAAAAATTCCAAATCATCAAACGATCATGACTTCACTTTTCTTTGAGAATCCTTTGTAACAAACCTGATGGTAAATAGTACTCCGTTCCTAAATGTGCTTTGGTTGGCCAAATGTCCAAAATGTCAACCACGCTGCCACGCAGCTGAATCGGACACGCCCGAGCACACTCACTCTCAGTTAGCTGAATCGGAGACGCTCCCCACCGCCCCCGCCGTTCCCCATTGTCGTGGTCGCCAACTCCCTCTCTCCACCTCGTCAGGCTGCCCCTCCCTTTCGTCCCCACCGCCGGCGCGAGCTTCGCACGCCCTTCTCTCCCCGCCCCATCTCGCGTAATCCGGTCGTTCAAGTGCCCGAGGAGGCGCTCGAGCTCGGTACGGTCGCGGTCCGACCCAGTGATAGGAGCCGACGGAGGCGGACCCGGAGGCGCGGTCCACCGGGTCGGTGGCCGTGGCAATCGCGCGTTGGTACGCTCCACAGCGCCAGCCTCCTTCTCCCGCGGGACACGCAGATGAATCTGAACAAGCGTGACGAATGCCGGCGAGGACGGCCTGCTCCGGCGAGCTGGCCGTGTTGCGAACCTCCTGGATTTGCCTGTGTTTGTAGAGATGCTCTGTGTGTCCTTCAATCTGATGTCACCGGCTTCTGTGGAGAAGAACATGTTGGCGCTCGAAGTGTCAGTCACCTTGAGTTTCAGAGTCGGCTGGTAGATTTGAGCATGAAGGACCAAAGCTGCACTTCCTGGAATAGAGGGATGAGGAAATTCTGTCCTGAAGTGCCAATCCAACAAGGTCAGGAGTGCCATGGATCTCGGATGCTATGCAAGTATACTGATGAAACTAATGGCGATAGGATGAACTTGATGGATATAGAAAACAAGAAGGCCTGGTCAAAAACTATTTTAGAGGTTTGTCCCTGGTGTATGTGTTCAGCTATGCACTCCAGATTTCTTGAATTACCTAAAGTGTAGACAAATTTCATGTTCCTTTAAGAATAAATATCAAATTGTTCACTTCCTCCTCCCGGCAACTGCTTCTGATACCTTCTGATATTGAACAGAAGCTTGGAAATCTGGCTCCGGCATATGCCACTGCCACATGAGGTATATGTCGAGCATCAGCGTGTTTAAGTTTTGTATGCACCAGAATTACTGAACTATCTTTTATAGCACCCTTGCAAAGGATAGTGATGCATGCAACATCAGTTTTTTTACCCAAATTACACCCGTAAATCATGCAATGATATTTAATGGGAATGCGAGATCAATTTCTGGAATATGGCACCAACAAAATCGAAATGCATATGGTAGATGTGCAACCCAATGCTTGATCTCCTATTTATAGGAGTTAGCTTGCTTAGCAGATGGTAAAAGCATTGTAGCATTGTTAGATCCCCTTGATGTTTTGGATTATATTTGAGCTCAGAGAACTATCTGTAAGAATAATTTATTTTGTGCAACCAGTAGATAATGTTGATGTTTTCATCATGTGGGATACATGATAGCAAATAAAACCTGATATAAAATGTTGATGGTTTCACGATGCAGAAAGGCAACTTGACCAGTCAACGGATCACATAGTTCACATGTTGTCAAATGAACCTGCACCTGCGTTGTGGAGGAGTTCATCTGCGCCGACGTAGTTAGATGTCCTGGGCGGCAATGGCGCAGGACAGTCTGTCCTTTCAGTTCCACTACAAGCAGTCTTGCGTGTGAAGAAAATGTACAACATGAGCAGCTTGAGAGTGCAGAAGAAAACCCCAGTCCAGGTATTTCGTTTCCTTGATCAAAACCGTAAGAACTATAAAAAAGAGAATGACTGTCCTGAATGCCATTAGTTTCAAGATTCTAGAACCGTTGTTGCCCATTTTTATGTTTCACAATTTAACTGGAGCAGTTATCATATTGAGTGCCGTGGTAGCTTGGCACAAAGAAGATGAAATTACATGTGATGTGCTGACAATTTTCGTTAGAATTTATAACTTCAGAATTACTCAAAAAACCTATTATGTGTGGTTCAAAAATCTATTCAGAATGTATAACTTCAGAATACACTCTGAATTTTGTGGAAGATTGACAGGAGGAAGAGTAACTTGTCACCGTTTTTGACAGGAGCTGACGGCCGCCCACTTGATGGCGAGGTGCAGGGAGGCGAGGGTGTTGTCCAGCAAGACGGCGGTGCTGCCTTCCTCGACGGGCGCCGTCCAGGACACCTCCTGCTGCCTGGTGGCGAGGCCGCAGTCGAACAAGATGAAGTTGCTGGCGGGTCGTAAGAGCGCCGTCGAGGAAGGTGCCGATGGGTTGGGCATCGTCCAGCAAGAAGACGGTGGGGCCTGCCTGTGTGGGCGCCGTCCAGGACGGAGCCCTCGCGCTGCCGGGCGGCGATCGCGTCGTCGAAGGTGCCGGTGCCGGGCTGCGTGGGCGCGACAGAGTCGAGACCTCGTGTCGTGCCGGGCGGCGAGTGCGGCGTCGAAGTGGCGGCGGGCAGGGATGTCAGCGTGCAGCGAGGAGCCTGGTGGAGAAAGATTGATCAGTTATTGCTTCCCGTGATTGCAGGAGGAGTTAGAACCGCGGGTCGTGCGCTTCAAAATTTTCCTTTGCGGTGAAGGTGGAGGTGAACTACGATTCCGTCATTGTAAATTGCTACGTCCACACGAAGACCTGATAGGTGGGGCCAGGCTAGCGATAGTTAAGTTGTTTGGTGGGGGTATTGCAGCAAAGGTATTGGATCGGTGTTGTATTTCTGGGTGCATTTAGCGAAACTCATGTTCGCTTGTTTAATAGTAGTGTAGACTCATCCACGTAGAAAGCACAGCCGCCGCCGGACCCGCGCCTCCTTTCTTCTCCAAGCTCGGCCACCACAACCGCTACGTCGCCTCCGCCCCCGTGCGGCTCGCTAGGGCCACATCGGGGCGCCCCCAACTCCTGGAGGCGTAGCCCCTCGCCGGCCACCCCCTGCCGCCGTCGCCGCTGTCTCTCGCGCGGTGGCGGCGGCGCTCGTCTTTCCAAAAGGGGAGCGGGCAAAGTGCAGGGCTCCTGAGTGGAGGAGCTCGCGTCTTCTCCGGCGCGGGAACGCCGGGGCGGCGGCCCCGGGATCCAGCTCGGCCGTGAGCTGGTGTCGACGGCGGTCTCGGCCGCTTGGGCGGCGGGGCAGCGTCGCGCGGTGTGCTTCCAGGCGGGCGGGGCGGCGGCGTCTTCGTCTTGTCTTCCCAGTCAATGACAAGACGTCGAGGTGTCGCAGGTGGCTGCTGGCAGCGGTGTCGCAGGTGGCTGCTGGCAGCGGTGTGCCGGGGCGGCGGCCCCGGATGGAGGTGGTGTCGTTTTGGCGGCGGCCCGTGGTGGTTGACGGCGGCCGGCGCGGCTGCTTTGGGGCGGCGCGGCGGCCGGAGGTGGAGGCTTCGGTACTCCTGCCGGCGTGGTGCTCGGAGGTGCTGTCCGTCTTCGTCCCGGTGCCTCCGCGCGGTGCAGAGCTCTGGTGCAAGATGGATGGTTCTGGGCCTTCTTCTCTGCTGGTCAGGTGGTGGTTGGGTGCGGTGGGTTGGGCGAGGTGCAGGGAGCAGTGGCGTGGAGGCTTTGCCGGCCAGGTCGGGTCGGGCAGTGGGCCGATGAGGCGCCGGCGTTGGTGGTGGTTGGTGAGGCTTGCCGGCGCCGGTGTTGGTGGTGCGACGGAGGGTGTGCTTGGAGCTGGGGTGAAAACCCCGTCTCGGTCTGTACCGTGGCTAGTGATGGCGGCGGCTGTGGCCGTCGTTTACCTTCTTGGAGGCATCGCTGATATGTTGCAGCCCCCTCATGCTCCGTTCCAATCGGTGGTCCAGCTCTGGGGGAAACTCTTGACCTTGTGGTCGGACGATGACGGCGCCCTGGCGTCGTTTCCCTCTTGAGGGCTTCGTCATTGGAGCTGGATATCGGCAAGAGGGACCAGTGGAAGGCCGAGGTGTTCGCGTTGAGGCTTCTGTGGCGACGATGATGATGATGAGCGATGTCGGAGTCGTGGCTGTGGCTGCGGTAGTCGGCTCTTCTCTGGCGTGTCCTTGGGGTTGCCTCGGCGTGTCTTGTTGCTGTGAAGTCGAAGCTGCTGCGGTGGGCTCCCGGTGGTGTACGATGACTGGCGACAGATGTTCCTTTCGGCAAGTTTCCACGGCGCCGGCCTGCCTGGTTCTCCTTCTTAGCTCTTCTTCAGAGTCGGAGCTGCGCTGCCTTTGCGCTGTTGGGGGAGCTGTCGCAGCTCCCCGGAGGGTTGTTCTTTGTGTTGCGACGGGCGTCTTTTAGGCCGGGGCGGCGGCCCCGGATGTTGGTACGACGTCCGTGGTCTGCGAGCAGCTCTCCCTGAGCAGCTTGGGCTGCGGGTGGCTGGTTCGTGCGGCGTCGTGGCTCGGTTGCGAGCGGTGTTGTGTCGGGACGGCGGTCCTGGGAGGGGGTGCTGACGGCGAGGCTGTCGGGGCTGCTTGGGCAGCGGCAGCAGCGGTTGTCTTTTATGCCGGGGCGGCGGCCCCGGATGTTACGGCTTACCTGGTGCAGCTTGGGCTGTGGGTGGCCGCGTCGTGCGGCGTCGTGGTTTCTCGAGGTTGTGGGGCTTCGCCCCGTGGGTTGTGTTGCGTTGTTGTATGGTTTTCGCCCGGTTTCTTCCATAATAAACCGGGCACCTTCTGCTTAATAAAATGGTGAGGCAAAACTTTTGCCTCGGTTTCGAAAAAAAAAACAACTTGGAGTCTTGGACTGCAAAAAACAAGCAAATTAAGGCTTTGTCTAATGGAAAGCGAAGCGCAGCGGTTGCGCGCTTCCCTGCATGCCCAAAGCGGGGCAAGCGGCTGCAAGTTGATGCTACTACTCCCATAAAACAGCAGCACCAAGACGGAAGGCCAAAGCGAAATGGCAGTGGTCAGGTAGTGGCTGTCTCTGTCCCTGTGCGCGTCCATTTGGGGAGGACGAAGAAGAGCTCCTCGTAGTCCGATCACATGCCCCGCTGCTGGCTCGCTGCAAATGGCGTCGCAAGTTAGCTCGCGGGCGACGTCGATGCGCACGAGCGTTTGTCCCGTCGCCGTCGTGCATGCATGGTTGTGTAGATGGGGTTAAACTTGGGTATATTTTGAGTTGCACAAAAATGATAAATCTTGTATACTTTGGAGATTTGGAAGTGTGTGCATTTAGATCAACAAAATTGTCATTTCTGTGTAGCTCAGATAATAAAATATCGCAAATCGAGATTTTGCACATTTGTAAGATAAATCGTTAACAAAATTTGTGTTTTTTCAGATATTTTTGAAACTCATAAATAAGATTTTCGATATTTTCATAGAGGGAGCACCGGAACCCGTGCAGAGAATATCCGGTGGAAACCAATTTTCAGTGAAAAAGGGTAAAAACCACAAAAACATGTTTAAGAGTTCTACAAAATTCTCAACAAAAATGTATTACATTGGGTGGGATATAGTTTTATAGGACATTCAAATTTGCAACTTGAAACTCAAATTAATCTAGGAGATATGAAAATGACAAATTCAGCAATCAATAGTACTTTAACAATGAATAGTAACATTTGCCACTGTTCATTGTGAAATTTGTCATTTTCATAGCTTCTAAGCCGTTTTGGCTTGTAACTTGCAAATTTCCATGTTTATATAACTCTACCTTCCCAGTGTACCGCAATTTTGTTGAGAATTTTTTGAAACTTTTAAACATAATTGTTTCGTGGTTTTCACTGGTTTCCATTCAAAGTTGGTTTACACAGGATACTTTCTCGGAACCGGGAGACAGAAATCTCTACCCCTTATTCAATCATTTCTGACTATGGCGAGTTAAAATGAGTGGACATTCCAGAAATGTATTCATTTTAGTACCCAGATCATCCTTTTTGTACCACTGGTCTTAATAATTACCGATGAGTGCTATATGTACGACAAATTTCGTTTGACACTCGTCCGTTTTTTTAATGTTAGCAGGATCACTACTAACTTCAATGAATAGATAGAAGATTGGTCCAGTTTATGAGAGAAATCGGACCCAAAAATCATACAAGCAATGACAGTCGGCTTACAACGTACAACCACACTCACTACAACAAGGCACGCCTTGCCAAACCCCTGCCAAGAATGGCGAGAGGTCGGGACACAGAGCCACAAGACCGCTTCACAACCGAATCAAGACAACTCGAGCAACAACCCAAACTCCAGGAAAGCACGTGTCAACGAACAGCCCACCCTTGACGTCGACAAGAAGAGAATGGCGAGTGGACAGCAGGACCCGGATGGACCTGAGGAGAGCGTCGTCAAGGGGATGCCGCATCAGTGTACGTTGCGCCCTAGTGACCCACGCTCCTAGTGGAGGCTAACCATGGCACCAAGCACTGTCGTAGGACTCCTCGAGCAACCCGAACAGCGCCTCCAAGGAGGTGACGACGCCGCCGCTGCCTGAACCAGCAAGATGGATCCGGGGTTTCCCCCGTTGCTCATGGGGGGATGAAAAAGAACAACGCGATGCGTTCAAGAAGGTGACGACGCCCGTAAGCGTCGCCGTCGTCCGCAAACAGCACGGGATTTCTCCCAGCCCAACCTCATCCCCACGATCCTCACACACAGGCCAAAGAGAGCCAGCAGCGAACACACCACAGACGAGAGGCCATCCCATGCCGCCAAAAGGGGGCGATGGCCACCTCAAGCATTACCCAGGACAGACCGACGTGCTGCCAAACCTTCTTCCGCTTCCCTGCCTCAGACGGGAGGATGCAACGCCCATCGCCGGCTCCATTCATCTCCCGTCAGCCATCGTCCCCTCGAGCCACCACCTGCCACAGCACGTCGTGACGACCCTACAACAGGAGGATGCAATGACCACCCGGTTGTGGCGCCATTCATCTCCTCTCCGACCCCCACCTCGAACCTCCTCTCCCGCGAGGCGGGAGCACCACCACCTACGCCGCTGATCAAGCGTCGGTCTGGCCCTGCCAAGCAGCGGCAGAGCCCTGATAACCCCCAAGAGCAGGGGATCACTGTAGCACCTCTCAATGTGGAAGTAGGGTATCGATCCGCAGGAGCAAGAAGGAAAAGTTATCTATTCCCTACAACTAAAGTGTCACAAGTTTTAGTTGATTATGCACTAAACAAGTTTAAAGAACAAGATGGTTGATTTAATGGATGGAAGTTTAATGTAACAAAACAAGAATGTAAAAGTGTCCCAATCCTCTTCAATGCAAGAGGACAAGACAAAGGTTTTCTCTTATAGGAACAATGGACATGGGTTCATGGGTTCACTCAATCCTCTCTCCCATCTATGGTGATTATCATGTTATAGATAAAAAGTACACACAATTGTCATGCTTTAATGGTAAACTTCTATGACGGCTACATGTCCTAAAACACATAGTTGAAAGAAAATAATCATTTGTGTTGCTAGGTCACCCTCGTAAGGCTAGCGTGGTTTGTTGTCACTCCCACATCATACTTCTTCCTTTTTACCCCCAGATAAAGGATGTTGGGCTGTATTGTGTCACTCAATACATATGCCGTTGTCACATCGGCCATCCCGTACCTACATACATCATACTTCATAATGGACAATATTCTAAACACTAGTGCAATGATTCATATTTCGTGTGCATGACCACATCTCTCTCATCTATCTACACTTGGTGGTGTCAATCACCTCATGACATGGATAAACAAGGCATTATGCATAAATCGAACCATCACATGCATCATAGAATATCTCCAAAGTATGACAAGTCATAAAAGATCCAACACAACGGTAAATGCATAACAAATATCATCTCATACCACAATATCCACCATAGGAATTACATAGATAGATCCATACTTATGCAAGGCACATCATATGGACTTCAACAATGATCATACATAGAGAGATTAGATCAAGTTACCACCACAAACCCAAAGTCCAGGGGGTGGACTACTCCCCCTTCATCATGGTGATGATGGTGGAGATGTTGGAGAAGATGGAGACCACCCCGGCAGCGCCCCGCCGGAGTTTTCCCCCTCCAATCTGCAGCTCCAGGTCTTCTGTTTCGTGGTTTTGTGTTTCTGCGGCGCTCCCTTCCGAAAGCCGTCGGGGGACTATTTTTATAGTCGTTTTTAGGTCAAGACGAGGCACGGGACGAAGATCGACGGCATCGGAGGCTCGAGGCCCAGGATAGGGGGTCCCACGCGGCCAAGGAATCTGGCCGCGTGGGCCCACCTCTTTTGGCCCTCGGGTTTCCATTTTTTCGCTTCCTTCGCTCCTACGCTTTGTTCCTTCCAAAAAATGATCCCCGCAAAATATTAGGTCATTTGGACGTCGTTTGGGTCCCTGAAACATCAAAATATAGAAAATAGGGTTTTCTGCCAGTGCAGGGTTAATTCCAGAAAAATAGGGAAACTGTGAAATATTCCCAAAATCAATATAAAACAATGATATAACCCTTATATGATGCAAATATGATTGAAATATAAGTAATATAATGCAAAGTTCATGTATGCATTTTACATGCATCAACATCCCCAAGCTTAACCTATACTCGTCCTCGAGTATGAAGGTGATAAAACTAACATGGACTTTGCTTTTTAATACTATCAATGGATATCAAAGATGATTACTATTGCTACATAGAGTCAAATGATTCATTCTTCAAAGGAATAGCAATATACAAGATAGATTATGAAGTGATATCAAATATTCAATGTAAGGATGTTCAATGATAATTCACAAAGTGTAACATAGAAGAAAGTACTATGGACCAAATGTATGCATAATAAAAAGTAAAAACATCCTATAATGGTCATAGAGTATTCTTGTAAATCTGAATATAAAAGGTGGACACTTTGGAAAGATATATAAATAAGTAGAGGTAAAACATGAATAAGTTTCATCTAGCTTCCAAATGCTTCTACTTAAGTTAATGTTTGCAATGTGGTATCCATTGGTGTGGAGCTCTCATTACCCCTATCATAGCATCTTGAATGGTTAAAGTTTAAAGTGAAAGCAAATATGAGTAGTGTGCTTGACAAAGTATGGGTTGAATGCCTCATGCCCCGTGAATACGAGTACCTACACCACGGTGTTACTCAACTCGGGCCACAAAGCAAGTTCAAGTTAAAGTCATTGTAAGTAATATAATAGCGTCATCAAGAGCGTCAACTGGGGTACCTCTTGCCTCAGGACATGGAAACTAGCCCATGTCAAAATGACAAGACAAACAGACAATGAACAATCTCAGCACTCTTTTATTTACTATTTGTATAGCTTTTTATTATGACGTGCATCACTGAATGTTCACTTTGGTACGCTGTAAATTTCCACCATGAATGATGCATGGCTTAGGTTAGCGGCCCAGGCGTCTCTCTAGCCATTTATACAAACTTACTAAGTTTCCGCATTTATTTGGCACCATGATAAGCATCCATAAACAAAAGTACATGATATCAACTAAATATAATTAAGAGCACGTTGAAAGCTTGCCATGTGACAGCACATATGAGCTAACTCCCAACCAAGACTCTTGTCAAGCATACAACTTCATAATTTTAATCACAATGGTTCATGTTTATTAAGTGCAATAAAAGTAAAGTGTGCATCAAGTTCGTGAGAGCTTTTTAACCAACTTTCCCATAACAATCAATAACATAAGCATTTTAATTTGGAAACATAGATAATACAATATAACATGATAAACATACTCGGAATAGCATTAAGCTAATAGGTAGATATGGTGGACTCACTGGAAAACTTTGGTTGAAGGTGTTGGAAAACAAGTTTTTACTTGTTGGAATTTTTGGGCTAGCAAAAGGGAGAAAGTTGACCGTCTAAATGCATGCATAAGTGTCCATAGAACTAATCAATCCATGTTAAACAAAGTAAAGTAACATTCAGCATCAAAACATGAATAAAAGATAGCTCTTGATAAAACACTTGCAAATTAATACTCATTAAAAAGCACATGAATCATGCAACTATATGTATCTTTTTGAATCAACTCAAACATCCCTTTCCCAATCTTTTTAATAGCATCCAACTTAATTCAACCCAAATTTCCAGTAGCTCTCTCATAACATAAATGAAAAGTGGTGGTCTCACAAATAAAAACCAAACCGAAATAACAAAAATAAAAGACGCTCCAAGTTTATGCGATAAAGTGCATTGATCGAAAAACAGAAGTTAGACGTGTGCAAACCGAGAGTGTGTTGGTCCAATGGGGTTGTCTTCACATCCCCAAGCTTATGGTCTTCACCATCCTTGGATAACTCTTGGTGCATCTCCTCTAATCCCTGTGAAAAAACTTCAAAACACCGTTTCTCCCATCTCTTTTCTGTGGGGTGACATTAGTAGTGATAGACAAATGAATTGCTTGCTGCATAAAATCCTTAAACAAAAATGTGAAACATGTCCAGAAAGTATATAATGTTGTATGCCTACTTATAAACTCAATTGGATCAAAAAGATTCAAGTTAAAAGTTCAAAGAATGCATCAAACAAAATGGGACAGAATCTGTCCAGAAAAACAGCAGCAGCAAAACACATTTTTCTACCCTACTTAAATATGTCAAAAAATCTGAAAAAATTCACGCTTACAGAGGATGAAAAGTTGCAATTACAGTTCAAATCTCAGCTCATTCGGAGTTACAGAATAGAAATGAAAAATCATACCGTGCACAGATTCGTGCTGGAATAAAATCTCCGAATACAAATAGCAACCTTTTCAAACCAAAACGGGTAAAACTTGGCACTTTATTTAGACTCTATTAAACACTAAGATGAAAACTTTATTACTATGGAGTAAAATGGCAACTAAATACCAAGGTCCCAAGGTGTGCTCATGCCAATCAAGATAATGATCAAGTCAAAGCATGGCAAAAAGCAACACAAGATATGGAAACAATGGCAACAAGTCTCACTTTCTTCCTATGCATGGGCATTTTATAGATGAATGAATCACAACACACAAAAGTATAACCACGCATATTACCAGTTGATGTGTACAACCTATAATTTTCACAAGCATAAGGAGGGCACTTGTCACCTCCTCTTTCATAATAGTTGCAAGAAACATCATAAACATTATTGTTGTGGGTGTAATGGTTATTAGTGCAAGATGATTTCAGGCCACATAACTATTTTTCAACATATGAAAACTTCTCCTCTAAGGTGTGAATGGGAGAGCTCAAGAAAAATGTAGGACTAGCATGAATAGGAGTGTCATTACAACTAGAGATTACCCCATCACTATTTGTGTTCCCAAATAAAGTAGTAACTATTTCCAAGTGTGGAGATTTATCAAGTAAATTAGGACCATCATCTAGAGTACTATCATATAGTGAATTGGGTATAGTAGGAGCAATAGTAGAATCATCTTCTCCTAAGGCGCTTTGCACCCAGCCATTATGTGAATCATTAAAAGAAGTGTGCATATTGATATCTTGTTTAAATGTAGATTCATCATAAGGTTCATTATTATTAGCAATTTTAATTTCATCAACCCCTTCCACAGGTAGTATTATGTCACAAGGTGGGTCATCTAATGATTTATCATAAAACATATCCAACCCATATTCCTCATTATCTTTAAAATCATTATCAATGATGTTCTCATTAAGCATAGGTTGATCTTCCTCATCATCATCAGAATCATAAAAAGAAAATCTATCATAAATATCATCATCAATAAAAGTTTGAGTTTGATTTTCAACCTCATACGTGGATGATGGAGGTGGCGCCTCATTTGCTTCCTCCTCTAGTTCATCATTTCCTTCATCCTTTTGCTCTTCATTGTCCTCCTCTTGGGGCTGCATGGGCATCCCCAAGCTTAGGCTTTTGTCATCTTCTTCCTACAAAATATTAGAGATTTCTTGGGCAGCTCTCTTCCTTGTGTCAACAACATAGATATTTTCATTAAATTCAACTATGCAGAGATCAAGGATAGTGGCAATCAAAACTTTAAATTGAGAAGCTATAGGGCAGGTTTCATGTTCATCAATGAAGGTGTATAATTCATAGGCTGCCATAAAAATAACAAATTGCTCTACTTCTTCCATCCCTAAGTGAGCATAATTCCATGTATGATAAGTTGCAATAACATGTTCTTTATTGGAAGGACATTGGAATTCAAAGTGTCTAAAGTATTCAGAGCAACAAATTTCTTCCTCATGATAATTAAGCAGCCCACTAGCAATTTTATTTAGAAGCTCTATGTAGCCTCCTAATCTTTTCCCTTCATTTGATTTTCTAAATTCAGCAGCTATCATGGCGTTTTCATAATAGTTTTCCATTTTTTTTTTTTGGTTTTTGATATATGGATAAAGTGAATGCAAAGCTGAAAGTAAATCTAAGAAAAACTCACAACCAAACAAGTTAAAGAGGAAAACCTCCCCAAGCTTAGATGATTGCAAGATGTAAAACAAACAAAAAGAAATGCAGAACTGAAAATAAATCTAATGACTAGCACACACGAGAATAAAAACTTTAGCGCTACGCTCCCCGGCAACGGCGCCAGAAAAGTACTTGATAACCCCCAAGAGCAGGGGATCACTGTAGCACCTCTCAATGTGGAAGTAGGGTATCGATCCGCAGGAGCAAGAAGGAAAAGTTATCTATTCCCTACAACTAAAGTGTCACAAGTTTTAGTTGATTATGCACTAAACAAGTTTAAAGAACAAGATGGTTGATTTAATGGATGGAAGTTTAATGTAAAAAAACAAGAATGTAAAAGTGTCCCAATCCTCTTCAATGCAAGAGGACAAGACAAAGGTTTTCTCTTATAGGAACAATGAACATGGGTTCATGGGTTCACTCAATCCTCTCTCCCATCTATGGTGATTATCATGTTATAGATAAAAAGTACACACAATTGACATGCTTTAATGGTAAATTTCTATGACGGCTACATGTCCTAAAACACATAGTTGAAAGAAAATAATCATTTGTGTTGCTAGGTCACCCTCGTAAGGCTAGCGTGGTTTGTTGTCACTCCCACATCATACTTCTTCCTTTTTACCCCCAGATCAAGGATGTTGGGATGTATTGTGTCACTCAATACATATGCCGTTGTCACATCGGCCATCCCGTACCTACATACATCATACTTCATAATGGACAATATTCTAAACACTAGTGCAATGATTCATATTTCGTGTGCATGACCACATCGCTCTCATCTATCTACACTTGGTGGTGTCAATCACCTCATGACATGGATAAACAAGGCATTATGCATAAATCGAACCATCACATGCATCATAGAATATCTCCAAAGTATGACAAGTCACAAAAGATCCAACACAACGGTAAATGCATAACAAATATCATCTCATACCACAATATCCACCATAGGAATTACATAGATAGATCCATACTTATGCAAGGCACATCATATGGATTTCAACAATGATCATACATAGAGAGATTAGATCAAGTTACCACCACAAACCCAAAGTCCAGGGGGTGGACTACTCCCCCTTCATCATGGTGATGATGGTGGAGATGTTGGAGAAGATGGAGACCACCCCGGCAGCGCCCCGCCGGAGCTTTCCGCCTCCAATCTGCAGCTCCAGGTTTTCTGTTTCGTGGTTTTGTGTTTCTGCGGCGCTCCCTCCCGAAAGCCGTCGGGGGACTATTTTTATAGTCGTTTTTAGGTCAAGACGGAGGCTCGGGGACGAAGATCGACGGCATCGGAGGCTCGAGGCCCAGGATAGGGGGTCCCACGCGGCCAAGGAATCTGGCCGCGTGGGCCCACCTCTTTTGGCCCTCGGGTTTACATTTTTTCGCTTCCTTCGCTCCTATGCTTTGTTCCTTCCAAAAATGATCCCCGCAAAATATTAGGTCATTTGGACGTCGTTTGGGTCCCAGAAACATCAAAATATAGAAAATAGGGTTTTCTGCCAGTGCAGGGTTAATTTCAGAAAAATAGGGAAACTGTGAAATATTCCCAAAATCAATATAAAACAATGATATAACCATTATATGATGCAAATATGATTGAAATATAAGTAATATAATGCAAAGTTCATGTATGCATTTTACATGCATCAAGCCCGAACAGCGTCCTAGCCGAGCGGGCCCACTGAGCCCAGATCGGGCCCAAATGCGCCGCTCGCGCCCAGCTCCAGGGCACTGCCGCCGATGTGCCTGGTGTCGCCGCCCCTCCGCCTCACCATGCTTTCCTCGCCGTCGTCGCCCCACCGCTCCTGGGGCTCCGCCGCCGAGCACAGTCCGCTCCGCGCGACCGGCGACTGAGATGGGCGTCTCAGCCTCGTAGGTCCGCCAACAGCCCTCTGCCGCATTGACGGGCAAAGCGCCGCCACCGCCGCCGAGGCCGACGGCGGCTGCAGCCAGAGATCTCGAGATAGGGTTTTGCTTTTTGGCTAGGGTGTGGGGGACCTCCGGAGCCACCCGAGCGGGGGCGACCCGAGAGGAAGGGGAAGAGGGGAGGGGAGTGGTGGGGAGGGGAGGTGCGCGGCGACGGGAGGCCCTGGCGGCGGCGGCTTGGGGTAGGAACCCTAGGAAAGCAAAGGAGTAATCATGGATATGGATGTAGCACGCCTGGCCTACCGACACTCATCCGATCTTACGTGGCAGTGATTGCGTGGATCACACGTTCGCTGGGAGACCCCAAGAGGAAGGTATGATGCAGTGTAGCAGCAGTTTTCCCTTAGTATGAAACCAAGATTTAATCGAACCTGTAGGAGCAAGAAATCACTTCGGAAGGTTGTTGGTGGCGGAATATGGCACGGTGCAATACCAGGGAATCCGGCGCCAACGTGGAATCTGCACACAACACAATCAAACTACTTTGCCCCAACGAAACAGTGAGGTTGTCAATCTCACCGACTTGCTGAAAACAAAGGATTAAACGTATGGTGTGGAAAACAGTAGTAAATTGCAGAGAATGAAAAGGAACAGTGTTTGCAGTTGGTTGTATGATCAGTGTAAAAGAATGGACCGGGGTCCATAGTTCACTAGTGGTGTCTCTCCATAATAGATAACTAACATGTTGGGTGAACAAATTACAGCTGGGCAATTGACAAAATATTGAGCGCATAACAATGCATATATATGACATGATGATTAATATGATATTCATGTGGGCATTACGAAAAAATACATAGACCGTTATCCAACAGCGTCTATGACTAATAATCCACCGCCAGGTTGTCATACCGAGTTCCCGTTGGTATTAAGTTGCAAGCAACAGATAATTGCATTAAGTAATGTGCGTAAAGTAAACAAATGCATTAGACCTAACGGCGTACCCTTAAGCTAAGTATCGGTTATTTTATCCCTAGTGGCAACAGCACATCCACAATCTTAGAAGTTATTGTCACTCTCCCAGATTACCGGAGGCATGAACCCACTATCTAGCATAAATACTCACTCTTGGAGTTACAAGCATCTACTTGGCCAAAGCATCTACTAGTAACGGAAAGCACGCAAGATCATAAATAACATATAAGATAGATTGATAATCAACTTGACATAGTATTCAATATTCATCGGATCCCAGCAAACACAACATGTAGCATTACAATAAGATGATCTTGATCATGATAGGCAGCTCACAAGATCTAAACATGATAGCATAAAGTGGAGAGACAACCATCTAGCTACTGCCATGGAATCGTAGTCCAAGGATGAACTACTCACGCATCACTCCGGAGGTAGGCATGGTGATGTAGAGCCCTCCGGTGATGATTCCCCTCTCCGGCAGGGTGCCGGGAAGAGCTTCTGAACCCTCCCGAGCTAGGGTTGACAGCGGCGACGTCTCTGGAACTTTTCAAGGATAATGGCTCGGGTATTTAGGATTTTCGCGTCGGGAGGAATAAATAGGCGAAAGGGCGGCGGCTGCGGAGCCACGAGGGCCCCACACCACCCCACGACGCGGCAGGGGGGGCGCGCGGCCCCATGGTGTGGGCGCCACGTGGCTCCCCTCCGTGTCTCCTCTGGACTCCGTCTTCGTGTTGGAAAAATAGGAGGTTCTGTCCAAGTTTCGTCCAATTCCGAGAATATTTCCAAACTAGCTTTTCTGAAATACACTAGTAGCCGTGCACGTGCAACACCCGTTATCATAATGTGTAGCAACAATATGTATTTGAATCATATTTCTCTTTTAGTGAGATTTCTTATGATATGCGCGCACACGTGACACACAATCTACACATATTTTCACATGATACTAACGACCCCTCCACCCCCTGGTATTCTCGAAAAAAAACATGATATTAACGATCACATAAATGTATAATAATTAGTTACAGAAAAACTTAAATCTATGTCGTTTTTATCATCTTCGAAATATCGATTTCTTATATCATCATCATTTAGTTCCAAGTCCACTAAAATGACAGCTAGTTTTGTTTATAAAAACTATCATATGACAAATAATAATAAAAACTATCATCATCATACAGTTGTAATTAGAGTTAATTTTCAAATAATAATATCTTCTGTGAAGTACTCCATAAAGTTTAATATTCACATACCACAAAATACCATGCATGATTACATGATTAAGTATATCCAACAAAACAATTATCAATATTTACAAGTAGTTTAAAAAATTCCAAATCATCAAACGATCATGACTTCACTTTTCTTTGAGAATCCTTTGTAACAAACCTGATGGTAAATAGTACTCCGTTCCTAAATGTGCTTTGGTTGGCCAAATGTCCAAAATGTCAACCACGCTGCCACGCAGCTGAATCGGACACGCCCGAGCACACTCACTCTCAGTTAGCTGAATCGGAGACGCTCCCCACCGCCCCCGCCGTTCCCCATTGTCGTGGTCGCCAACTCCCTCTCTCCACCTCGTCAGGCTGCCCCTCCCTTTCGTCCCCACCGCCGGCGCGAGCTTCGCACGCCCTTCTCTCCCCGCCCCATCTCGCGTAATCCGGTCGTTCAAGTGCCCGAGGAGGCGCTCGAGCTCGGTACGGTCGCGGTCCGACCCAGTGATAGGAGCCGACGGAGGCGGACCCGGAGGCGCGGTCCACCGGGTCGGTGGCCGTGGCAATCGCGCGTTGGTACGCTCCACAGCGCCAGCCTCCTTCTCCCGCGGGACACGCAGATGAATCTGAACAAGCGTGACGAATGCCGGCGAGGACGGCCTGCTCCGGCGAGCTGGCCGTGTTGCGAACCTCCTGGATTTGCCTGTGTTTGTAGAGATGCTCTGTGTGTCCTTCAATCTGATGTCACCGGCTTCTGTGGAGAAGAACATGTTGGCGCTCGAAGTGTCAGTCACCTTGAGTTTCAGAGTCGGCTGGTAGATTTGAGCATGAAGGACCAAAGCTGCACTTCCTGGAATAGAGGGATGAGGAAATTCTGTCCTGAAGTGCCAATCCAACAAGGTCAGGAGTGCCATGGATCTCGGATGCTATGCAAGTATACTGATGAAACTAATGGCGATAGGATGAACTTGATGGATATAGAAAACAAGAAGGCCTGGTCAAAAACTATTTTAGAGGTTTGTCCCTGGTGTATGTGTTCAGCTATGCACTCCAGATTTCTTGAATTACCTAAAGTGTAGACAAATTTCATGTTCCTTTAAGAATAAATATCAAATTGTTCACTTCCTCCTCCCGGCAACTGCTTCTGATACCTTCTGATATTGAACAGAAGCTTGGAAATCTGGCTCCGGCATATGCCACTGCCACATGAGGTATATGTCGAGCATCAGCGTGTTTAAGTTTTGTATGCACCAGAATTACTGAACTATCTTTTATAGCACCCTTGCAAAGGATAGTGATGCATGCAACATCAGTTTTTTTACCCAAATTACACCCGTAAATCATGCAATGATATTTAATGGGAATGCGAGATCAATTTCTGGAATATGGCACCAACAAAATCGAAATGCATATGGTAGATGTGCAACCCAATGCTTGATCTCCTATTTATAGGAGTTAGCTTGCTTAGCAGATGGTAAAAGCATTGTAGCATTGTTAGATCCCCTTGATGTTTTGGATTATATTTGAGCTCAGAGAACTATCTGTAAGAATAATTTATTTTGTGCAACCAGTAGATAATGTTGATGTTTTCATCATGTGGGATACATGATAGCAAATAAAACCTGATATAAAATGTTGATGGTTTCACGATGCAGAAAGGCAACTTGACCAGTCAACGGATCACATAGTTCACATGTTGTCAAATGAACCTGCACCTGCGTTGTGGAGGAGTTCATCTGCGCCGACGTAGTTAGATGTCCTGGGCGGCAATGGCGCAGGACAGTCTGTCCTTTCAGTTCCACTACAAGCAGTCTTGCGTGTGAAGAAAATGTACAACATGAGCAGCTTGAGAGTGCAGAAGAAAACCCCAGTCCAGGTATTTCGTTTCCTTGATCAAAACCGTCCAAGAACTATAAAAAAGAGAATGACTGTCCTGAATGCCATTAGTTTCAAGATTCTAGAACCGTTGTTGCCCATTTTTATGTTTCACAATTTAACTGGAGCAGTTATCATATTGAGTGCCGTGGTAGCTTGGCACAAAGAAGATGAAATTACATGTGATGTGCTGACAATTTTCGTTAGAATTTATAACTTCAGAATTACTCAAAAAACCTATTATGTGTGGTTCAAAAATCTATTCAGAATGTATAACTTCAGAATACACTCTGAATTTTGTGGAAGATTGACAGGAGGAAGAGTAACTTGTCACCGTTTTTGACAGGAGCTGACGGCCGCCCACTTGATGGCGAGGTGCAGGGAGGCGAGGGTGTTGTCCAGCAAGACGGCGGTGCTGCCTTCCTCGACGGGCGCCGTCCAGGACACCTCCTGCTGCCTGGTGGCGAGGCCGCAGTCGAACAAGATGAAGTTGCTGGCGGGTCGTAAGAGCGCCGTCGAGGAAGGTGCCGATGGGTTGGGCATCGTCCAGCAAGAAGACGGTGGGGCCTGCCTGTGTGGGCGCCGTCCAGGACGGAGCCCTCGCGCTGCCGGGCGGCGATCGCGTCGTCGAAGGTGCCGGTGCCGGGCTGCGTGGGCGCGACAGAGTCGAGACCTCGTGTCGTGCCGGGCGGCGAGTGCGGCGTCGAAGTGGCGGCGGGCAGGGATGTCAGCGTGCAGCGAGGAGCCTGGTGGAGAAAGATTGATCAGTTATTGCTTCCCGTGATTGCAGGAGGAGTTAGAACCGCGGGTCGTGCGCTTCAAAATTTTCCTTTGCGGTGAAGGTGGAGGTGAAGTACGATTCCGTCATTGTAAATTGCTACGTCCACACGAAGACCTGATAGGTGGGGCCAGGCTAGCGATAGTTAAGTTGTTTGGTGGGGGTATTGCAGCAAAGGTATTGGATCGGTGTTGTATTTCTGGGGTGCATTTAGCGAAACTCATGTTCGCTTGTTTAATAGTAGTGTAGACTCATCCACATAGAAAGCACAGCCGCCGCCGGACCCGCGCCTCCTTTCTTCTCCAAGCTCGGCCACCACAACCGCTACGTCGCCTCCGCCCCCGTGCGGCTCGCTAGGGCCGCATCGGGCGCCCCCAACTCCTGGAGGCGTAGCCCCTCGCCGGCCACCCCCTGCCGCCGTCGCCGCTGTCTCTCGCGCGGTGGCGGCGGCGCTCGTCTTTCCAAAAGGGGAGCGGGCAAAGTGCAGGGCTCCTGAGTGGAGGAGCTCGCGTCTTCTCCGGCGCGGGAACGCCGGGGCGGCGGCCCCGGGATCCAGCTCGGCCGTGAGCTGGTGTCGACGGCGGTCTCGGCCGCTTGGGCGGCGGGGCAGCGTCGCGCGGTGTGCTTCCAGGCGGGCGGGGCGGCGGCGTCTTCGTCTTGTCTTCCCAGTCAATGACAAGACGTCGAGGTGTCGCAGGTGGCTGCTGGCAGCGGTGTCGCAGGTGGCTGCTGGCAGCGGTGTGCCGGGGCGGCGGCCCCGGATGGAGGTGGTGTCGTTTTGGCGGCGGCCCGTGGTGGTTGACGGCGGCCGGCGCGGCTGCTTTGGGGCGGCGCGGCGGCCGGAGGTGGAGGCTTCGGTACTCCTGCCGGTGCTCGGAGGTGCTGTCCGTCTTCGTCCCGGTGCCTCCGCGCGGTGCAGAGCTCTGGTGCAAGATGGATGGTTCTGGGCCTTCTTCTCTGCTGGTCAGGTGGTGGTTGGGTGCGGTGGGTTGGGCGAGGTGCAGGGAGCAGTGGCGTGGAGGCTTTGCCGGCCAGGTCGGGTCGGGCAGTGGGCCGATGAGGCGCCGGCGTTGGTGGTGGTTGGTGAGGCTTGCCGGCGCCGGTGTTGGTGGTGCGACGGAGGGTGTGCTTGGAGCTGGGGTGAAAACCCCGTCTCGGTCTGTACCGTGGCTAGTGATGGCGGCGGCTGTGGCCGTCGTTTACCTTCTTGGAGGCATCGCTGATATGTTGCAGCCCCCTCATGCTCCGTTCCAATCGGTGGTCCAGCTCTGGGGGAAACTCTTGACCTTGTGGTCGGACGATGACGGCGCCCTGGCGTCGTTTCCCTCTTGAGGGCTTCGTCATTGGAGCTGGATATCGGCAAGAGGGACCAGTGGAAGGCCGAGGTGTTCGCGTTGAGGCTTCTGTGGCGACGATGATGATGATGAGCGATGTCGGAGTCGTGGCTGTGGCTGCGGTAGTCGGCTCTTCTCTGGCGTGTCCTTGGGGTTGCCTCGGCGTGTCTTGTTGCTGTGAAGTCGAAGCTGCTGCGGTGGGCTCCCGGTGGTGTACGATGACTGGCGACAGATGTTCCTTTCGGCGAGTTTCCACGGCGCCGGCCTGCCTGGTTCTCCTTCTTAGCTCTTCTTCAGAGTCGGAGCTGCGCTGCCTTTGCGCTGTTGGGGGAGCTGTCGCAGCTCCCCGGAGGGTTGTTCTTTGTGTTGCGACGGGCGTCTTTTAGGCCGGGGCGGCGGCCCCGGATGTTGGTACGACGTCCGTGGTCTGCGAGCAGCTCTCCCTGAGCAGCTTGGGCTGCGGGTGGCTGGTTCGTGCGGCGTCGTGGCTCGGTTGCGAGCGGTGTTGTGTCGGGACGGCGGTCCTGGGAGGGGGTGCTGACGGCGAGGCTGTCGGGGCTGCTTGGGCAGCGGCAGCAGCGGTTGTCTTTTATGCCGGGGCGGCGGCCCCGGATGTTACGGCTTACCTGGTGCAGCTTGGGCTGTGGGTGGCCGCGTCGTGCGGCGTCGTGGTTTCTCGAGGTTGTGGGGCTTCGCCCCGTGGGTTGTGTTGCGTTGTTGTATGGTTTTCGCCCGGTTTCTTCCATAATAAACCGGGCACCTTCTGCTTAATAAAATGGTGAGGCAAAACTTTTGCCTCGGTTTCGAAAAAAAAAAACAACTTGGAGTCTTGGACTGCAAAAAACAAGCAAATTAAGGCTTTGTCTGATGGAAAGCGAAGCGCAGCGGTTGCGCGCTTCCCTGCATGCCCAAAGCGGGGCAAGCGGCTGCAAGTTGATGCTACTACTCCCATAAAACAGCAGCACCAAGACGGAAGGCCAAAGCGAAATGGCAGTGGTCAGGTAGTGGCTGTCTCTGTCCCTGTGCGCGTCCATTTGGGGAGGACGAAGAAGAGCTCCTCGTAGTCCGATCACATGCCCCGCTGCTGGCTCGCTGCAAATGGCGTCGCAAGTTAGCTCGCGGGCGACGTCGATGCGCACGAGCGTTTGTCGCCGTCGCCGTCGTGCATGCATGGTCGTAATAAAGTTTGAATAGTTTAAAGGTAGCACATGAAAAATTTACTTGGAATGGCAAGAAAATACCACATATGTGTAGTTATGGTGGACACAGATGGCATGGATTTGGCTCAAGGTTTTGGATGCACGAGAAGCATTCCCTCTCAGTACAGAGTTTAGCCTTGCAAGATTATTTGAAGCAAACACAGGATATCAACCGACACAGCAAAGCTTATATGAAAACATATTGCAAGCATTATAAGACTATACACTGTCTTCCTTGTTAACCAAACCCTTTTACTAGAAAATATCTAGACCTTATAGATACCAAACATGCAAACCAAATTTCAACGAGCTTCACGATAGTTCTTCATTAATAAGTTTTAACTACATGATACAAAAGCTTAATCATGAACTACTTGATAACTCAAAACAATTGACAAGTATCAAATTATCCAATACAATGATCTACAAGAATATGTAAGTTTTTTCCATTATATCATCTACCACATGCAACATTTTCCGTTCCAACCAAACACCAATCAATTTATTTCAACATAAACTCTCCAAACAATTATAAGTGAAACAAGAGAGTACTTTCTTTACAAGAACTAACAGGTCTGAATAAAAGATGCATGAAAAACAGGAGCTAAAAGCATAGCAATAGCTAGACAAGAATACTCAACAAGTATACGTGAAGAATAGGAGTATTCATATGAAAAAGCGGAGCGTGTCTCTCTCCCAATCAAGAATGCTGAGTCCAATCAAGTTGACCATACGAAAAATAAAATACTGAAAATAAAAGCACACAGACGCTCCAAGTAAAGCACATATGATGTGAAAGAATTAAAATATAGTTTCACTAGAGATGACCTGATAAGTTGCTGATGAAGAAGGGGATGCCTTGGGCATCCCCAAGCTTAGACGCTTGAGTCTTCTTGAAATTTGCTGGGGTGATCCATGGGAGCATCCCCAAGCTTAAACTTAAGCTCTTCTTGATCACATTATATCATCCTTCTCTCTTGACCCTTGAAAACTTCCGCCACACCAAACTCAAAGTAATTCTCATCAGAGGGTTAGTGCACAATCAAAAATGCACATGTTCTATAAGGACACAAACATGACCGTTACTTTTAACATTAGCTACTGCCAGTGATGTTATGTGAAGCTCTTCACCCTAAAAAAAGATGTCGTGGTGGTATCACGGCAGATGCCATAGGATGGCTAAAGAGTGGGGCCGATGGACGCTGGTGGAATCCGAGAGAGGGCTAACGCGCTAAGAAGCACACACGAAGAACACACCAGCACACCAAGATCTACCCAGGTTCAGGGCCCTCGTGAGGAGGTAAAGCCCCTACTCCTGCCTGCCTCTCTCTATATATCTCGGTATCAAGTGTACAAGCTGCTCCTTGAGCTGTATAACACAACAATGGTGAAAAGCACAAGGAAGGAGATGAAGCTACGGGTGGGAAAGTATCTCAGGGCACCGTCCCTCACGCTGGAGGGGGTGAGGGCATATATATAGGCTAAACCGGATTACCGGAATACCCCTACCGAAGCACTGTAGCCATGCCAAAGGTATGTCATGATGTTACTCCTGTCAGAGACAGGACGTGACAAGCCCATCTCCTGCAGCTCTACGGTGCAGCTAGAAGGTACTCTCTGGCAGAGACAAGACATGGCCTGCCCATGCCTCTGCCTCGCATTCTGTTCCCGGATAACCTGGAGTCAGCGGTGGAATGATGGCATGCCATCTCGGTCTCCTGCACGCCCCCGTGTCAGGCGCTTCCGTGTCAGGCGCTCCCGTGTCAGACGGGATATGACAGGAGCATTGACCTCTGTCCGACACAAGGATAACCCGGCATGGATATGCCGGACCCTCCTTCCTCAAATATCCTTCCCTGCACATAAGAAAACACACAAGTTACCGACATACATATGTCAGTTATATTATCTCGGATCCCTTGTCTCGGTCGACCCAAGCTGGCTGGCACCAGCATGGTACCCCGGTCCCTTCTGGCCCAGGTTATCTCGGTTTGCACCTGCACCACACTTTGAAGCCCAGGTATGTCGGCTTTTACTGTAACTTGGCCCACACTTGGGCATAGCTTTTACCTCACCATGACCCTACCCAGGGGTAGCCCCCCGACATTAGTCCTTGAAGCTGGTGCGTCCTGTAGCCTTGGATGAAGGGCCACAGCAGGTTTAATCAACCGAAGCAGCCGTAACAAGCATCCGACATTACCATGTCGGTTCAACCATAGAGCCACGAACAAACTTTCCCACTTACTACGACATTTGCCCCTGTGTCGACTTCCCCGACACAAGAACTCCGCTGACAGAGCAAGTCAAGCTTTCACGACCAACTCAACTTACCCCAACCATCCGACATTCTCATGCCGGCTTATTGCAAGCTTCAAAGACCAAACTTTCCACAACCTCCGAGATTTGCCGTTGTGCCGGTCTCTCCGATACAAAAAGATTTCCACAATCTCTCAAAGATCTCCTCCTGGCACGTGGCGGAGAGACTCTGCGCATTACCTCGGTTCCTGCGCACGGACAGACACAACTCTGCACGCACGCCTCCCACGTCACGCGCCGTCACGTCGCGTGGGTACTTGAGTGTGTTGACCGCGGCGCGTCTCCTGGATTCCCGCGCCATTAACCGCACGCGATCACGCCGCGGGCCGTTACCACCTTGTGGCCCACGATGCGGCGGATCGTGCGGCCGCAAACACCGCAACCGCGCAGATCGTGCGCGGTTAATCCGCGCGCCCGTTGCGGTAACCGCACGCGGTAAAAACGGAAACTGCACATGCACCGTGCCCATAAATAGGGGGACGGGCGCTTCCTCGCCCTCTCCGCACTCTTCTTCTTCCTTCTCTCTCCCCTGCGACATCGCCGCCGCCGCGCAGAGAGCTCCGCCACCACACGACGTCGGATCTCGCGCGCCACCGCCCACCGGAGCACCTCGCGCCGCCATCGGACACGCGCAACTCCGGCAAGCCCCGCGCATCTTCGCCCCACATTGCCGTCGCAATCTCTGGTAAGTTCCTCTTCCTTAGCATCGCGGTGAAACGTGTTCATCCTCTCCGGCGAACTTTGCTCATCTTCCCCGATGGATTTGCTCCTCTTCTCCGTAGATGTTATTGCCCGTAGTTATTTAGATCCCTTTTAGATCTTCTTCACCGTGCCTCTTAACAATTTTGCAATAGTTTCTCCGCGGGTCTTCATAAGTTTTAACTCACAAGTTCTTGTATTTATCTTCTATTTATTTTTCCCCGTAGATCTTTCCATCAATCACTTAGCCACAGAAATGTGTTTCCCGCCACTTACGCACTTTTCCTCTGTTGCCCAAATGTTCCGAGATACCTATCTCGGTTCCTCTGTTGCCCACATACTCCGAGATACTTATCTCGGTTCTTCTGTTGCCCACATACTCCGAGCACTTATCTCGGTTCTTCTGTGCCTCTTTTGCAGATCTCTTCCGAGATGTCAACCAGCAATACCCCGGAGCCTGCCGAGGATATCGTTGAGGGAGAGCGCGCCGGGTGGGAGGGTTCCGACGTAACCCAGGGCGAGATAGACTGGCTAGTCCGGACCAAACGCATTCCGGCACAAGTGATATGCCGGGTTCCCGGCAAAGAGGCCGAGCCGAAGCTGAAAACCGGCGAGCGCGTGGTCTTCGTCGCGCACTTCGAACGCGGCTTTGGACTCCCGGCGAGCGAGTTCTTCCGGTCCTTCTTGGATCGGTTCCGGCTTCAACCTCACCACCTTCCAGCCAATGCCATTACCACGCTTTCTGCGTGTGTCTCTTTCTCCGAGGGATACCTCGGACTTTGGCCCACTGTAGAGCTCTGGGCCAAGTACTTCCAACTACGGAAGCAAAGTGTCCCGGATCCGGAGAACAAGAACTTCCCCAAGGAGATGACCCGTGCGGAGCTGCTACTATCATACCTCGGAAGGGTTCCGTCGGATTCAAGGGCTGGAGTCATGCCGGAAATGGCAGCGCACTTTCTTCTACGTGAAGAACTCGGATAGCCCAGACAATGCTGATTATCTGAACCTGCCGCTATTCAACATCGCCACCCCCACTGAACAGTTCAACGGTCCCTCAACCCGAAGGACCTGAACATCGAGATCAACAGATCCAGAAGGTCGTGGAGGAGCTGGTGAAGGCAGGCCTAACGAGCGATGATCTCCTGAGGACCTTCATCAGCCGCCGAGTTTCCCCCTCCAAGACCGAGTTCATAAGATCTGCCACATGAGTGGCCAGTATGATCCAACTCGGATCAGCACCCACGAGCTGAGCAAAGCCGAGATCAGAAGACGTGTCAAGGCAATTGCCCGCACGCTGATGACCGAGGAATGGGAATGGGGTCTTGAACCTCATAACAGAACTCGGCTTCCGGATCAAGTAAGTAACCTTGCAACTTGCACCGACATATTTTTCCCTACCGAGGTAACTCTTATGTCGGTCCCATAATCCGCTCATAAAGTAACTCGGTTTTACTGCTTCTGGTTTGTAGAGGTTTACCCGGCAGAAGACTGAAGATGGAGAGGATCCCTCCACCAAATGGGACCAAGATATCCCTGCCCCGGACGTCGCCGAGGTAGAAGATCCGGATGATGAGGATCAGCTGCCAATACCGAGAGCTGGCGCCCCTACCCCGGGTAAGCCTCGAGCCCGAGCTTCAATCCGAGATTGGTCAGATGATGATGATCTCGAAATGCTAGAGGTAATTGACGCTCGTCCCATCGCATTTGCTCCCCAGCCCCGGCATCAACTAACCCGGGTGGCTCTGCCCCGAGCGCACGCCCTGCTACCTCGGGCAAACAGTGGCATCCCGCAAGCGCGCAGAGGCGAGGAGCGGTTAAGCCGAGGAAGGGCAAGAAGACACCGCCAGTTACTGAAGGGTAAGATACTTTTTTGCCGACACAAGCTTACTTCCTTTTTTCCTTCTGCCGGGATTACTTTTTCCCGACATAACACTTTTTCTTGTTTAACGCAGTGCCCCCCTTGAAGTTGACCAGAGCGCCTCTTCTATGCGCTCGCCACGTGACTCCGGGGCACCCGCCACCTCAACTGTCATTCCCGAGGTTGTGATCCTCGACCGAGATGATGGCTCCGGTGCCCCCACCACGGAAACCGACATCCCGCGGGCCGACACTTCGGTGACCTCGGGCGCACAGCAACCACCACCACAACAACCACAGCCGCAACCACAGCAACCACAACAACAACAGCAGCAGCAGCAGCAACAGCAACAGCAACAACAGCAACCTCAACAGCACCAAGGACAGCAACAACCTCAACAGCACCAGCAGCAGCCAAAGCAGCCGCCCCAGCCGAGGTCCACCACCAAGTCTCCCACCAAGTCCACCGAGTTAGCAACTCGGAAAGCTATTCCACTCGCTAAGCCGACACAGAGCCAAGCAGCCACCGGGAAACAGCTTGCCAACCCGGAGAGACAAGTGGTGTTGACTCCAGCCACTACCCCGGAGCACCAAGCTCTCACCACTTCTGTCTCCCGAGTCACCAGTAGCAGCTGGGTTTTACCCCAGCTCCAAACTCATAGTGGACACAGCTTAGGCTCGGAGAAGCAATACCATATGGACTGGAATGCTGCCGACACAAGCGAGGTCTCCTCCGCGCACCCGGTCACTCCACATCCAGCTGGCCCTAGTGCAGTTGCTCATGCCATGCACAATTTGCAAGTCTCGACCCTTCGAGCCAGCAAGCTTGCCGAGGTATTTTTTCCTCAACCAAACTTTTATTTCCTTTGCCATAGATGATAAACATACACAATCCCCAGTCCCCGAGATTCGGGTTGAGTGACCTGCGCTTGCCCGAGTAAAGGTCACTCGGCGCGAATCTTCACCAAATTTTCATCATTAGACTCAAAAAATCCGACACTCAGGATCTTCGGAAAATCCGACACTCAGGATCTTCGGAAAATCCGACACTTAGGATCTTCACAAAATCCGACATCCAGTCCCCAAGATTCTTGTCGAGTTTTACTCGGCAGGAATCTTTAAGAAGTCCGACATTCAACTTTACTCGGCATGAATCTTCAACTAATCATACTAACTCTTTGCTCTTTTCAGGACTGCACCAACGCTCGGACCACAGTGTTTCGGAAGTTGCTTCTGGACCACAACAAGCTCAAGAGGTCCACAAGCAACTTCAGGAGACACTGAAGAACAAAGAAAAAGCGGACGCCACTGCGCTTCAGAAGGAACGGCAGGAAGTGTCTCGGCTTCAGGAGGAACTTGCCCGGGTCCAGGGCGAGAAAACCGGCATTGAGCAGGCCCTGATGCAAAAGGAGGAAGCTGCTCAAAAGCACAAGGAAACGCTCGAGGCGTCCGAGGTTCGCGCTACCTCGGCTCAAGGAGAGCTGGATGCCCTCAAGGCAAAATCCGACATCTGGCTCCGCGAGCTCACCCGGCTGAACAAGGAGATGGACTGTAAGTTTCTTTATCCTTTCCTTTTGCTTTCATTACTTGCACCGACATTAAGATATGCCGGTATATAACTCAATTTGGTGATAGCTTTTCTGTCTTCAGATCACTTCGCCCACTCCAAGGCTGCTGCACTCAACGTTGTTCGCAAGGCACGAGCGAAGAGAGCCGAGGCTGGCCCAATCCCGGAGGAATGGGATATTGAGGATCACTTAACTGCTCTGAATGCTCGCATCTCTCCTTTGAAGGCCATCGGCCTGGATCTTCTTGATGCCGGTATCAAAGCTTACCGAGCTTTATGGCCAGGATCTCCAACTCCGTCTAGCATTGAAGAACTGTCCAAGTGTCTGACGGGGGCTGAGGCCAGGATCCGAGAGTGGAGATCCTCAGCAGCTCGTGCCGGAGCTGATCAAGCACTGACCTTTGTGCTCTCCTGGTACGAGTCCATCAACCTCAACGCCGTGCGCTCCTGCGCCAAGGCTCCAAATGGACCTCCGATCCGACATTGATAGAGAGCCGCAAAGATGCAGCCAAATTCATGGCCAGTTATGCTCCCACCCGACACTTCATCCCGGGTCCCGCCTACTCGGATGACGAGGAAAATGACCATGATGATGAAGAGGGCGAAGAAGAAGATGACATCGACGAGGAGATCGAGGCTGTCGTGGGGTTAACACGGCAGATGTTACCATGGGGTAACTTGATGATTGGGGCAAGGCGCCTTGGTCCTTCAGGAGATTGTCACGCTCATCGGGGAAAAATGGTTTACCCAGGTTCAGCCTCTCCATTGGAGATAAAGACCTACTTCCTGCTTCTATGTTATTGATCTCGAGGTCTCGATAACTCGGCTACGACAACAAAGCCGGGTTACGAGACAGGTTACAAGGGTTTCGCTTGATAGCGGTGATATCGAACTAGGGTTCAAGCTTATGTCTTGAGACTTAGAACTTATCTATCTATGTTCTAGGAGCCCGTTTATATAGACGCCGGGTCTCCCGAACTTACAATGAATACCGAGTTACATACGAGCACGGAGTCCTACTCTAGGTTCTTCTAGACCTTCCGTAGCCTCCAAGTCACCCGGTTTCTTCCTTCACTCGGACTCCAGTTCTTCTAGGTCCTTCCTTCTAGGGACGAGTCATGTTAGGCCTATTGGCCCAACTATAACCCGGCCCATATCTTGTACACTTCACTCGGACCAGATCTTGGGCCGTCCGACTGATTATTCCTTGGTCATAAGTATACCGGGTTATTATCCCCCCAACAGTAGTCCCCAAGTTTGACTTGCATAAGCTCATCTGTTGCTTCACTTGATACTCTTGATCTTGATTTAATTACTCGAGGGTAGCTGCTGATGAGATTATCCGAGTTAAACTCCTGAAAACAAAATAAAAAAGCATTAACACTGAATGGCCGGGTTATGTTTCAGACCAGCTCCTTTTGGCGGTTCTCTTTATGACCCGACATTTCTCTCGTACTCAACTCTCTGCAGTCAACGACCAAGAGACATTCTCTGACAGATTCTCTCGTATCTTTGACCTATGGTCAACCAGAACCTTATCTCCTCGTTTTTCACGCTCCTAGGGTTTCACCCTGGGCTATAAATAGTGGACCACTGTAAAAGGGTTTCACTTTCCCCATTCACCGCGCCCTTCATCTTCAACCTCCGTTTTCTCTCTCCTCGAACTAGGGTTAGGGTTCCTCCAAGCTTGCCGCGCCGCCGCCGACCATTGGAACCCGCATTGCCGCAGCTAATCACCGAGAAATCAGCTCCGCACCAGATCTCCACAAGCTCCGGTAAGTATTTCATTCCCGCATTTGGTTTCCATCTAGATCTTGTTTTGTTCATCCTTGAGCTGTTCTTGAGCTCGGTTCTTTTCTTTTCTTGTTATTTTCTAGATCTTTAGATCTCATGGCACCCAAAGATCCGAGGAAGCTGAAGGCCAAGGCCAAGGCCGGTGATGGTGCCACCGCATCGGCATCAAAGAAAATCAAGAAGACCACCAAGCGCAAATCTGGGATTACAGCCAACTGGGCCAAATCCATGGCTACACAGACCAAGCTGGAAGAACTGGCAGAGGCCGGCGTTCTTCCTCTTCAGTCGGAGATCGAGTGGAGAGGGACTGAAGAGGAGACTCGGCCTTCCCCAAGGAAGGTGAAGTTATCTGCTTTCTTGAGCATGTCACCCGGGGTTTTCGTCCCCGAGTCATCCTTTCTTTAGGGATCTTCTTCGTCACTACGGCCTCCGGGTCTTCGATCTCGGACCCAATTCCATCTTGAACATTAGTAATTACATAGTTCTTTGTGAATCATACTTATGCACTCCTCCCAGCTTAGCTCTTTTTCTGGAGCTATTCTTGTGCAAACCTCAGCGTGAGCACAAGAATGGCCCCCTCTTGGTCTGTGGCGGTGTTTCTATTCAACGCCGCAAAGGTTCTGCCATGCCTTCTCTAGAACTTCATACCCACGTGAAGCATTGGCAAAAATCATACTTTTACTGTAAAGCCAAGATACCTTCTGGTGAACACCCTTTACCGGGTTATTCGGTCGAACCCCTTACTCTTAACAACAACATGAACTCTTTTGCCTCCGACGCTGAGAGAAAAGCTATCCAGCCTCTTCTCAAGAAGATCTCGGTTCTTGTTACGCACGGTCTCCGTGGAACTGATTTGATCAAAACATGGATGGGTTGGCGAATTCAGCCCAACAGTATCCGCAAGAAGCTTCTTTGCGATTACTCGGGCCATCTGACTGATTCCCTCCGTTACTCGGAGAAGTCCTACCCAAACACTGCTCTGAACAAGGCTATCAAGGCCTTTCTTGCTAAAAGGTCGAGACGATCAAAGAAAATGGCCTTCTGCCATTCAGTAAGAATAACCCGGCTCCACCAGTAAGTACCGACTGATAAAAATCTCAATAACGTATTCTTTTCTCAATTGTATACTGATTACTTTGCTTCTACTTTTTTCACTAGGAATCTGATGACTGGTGGCAAGTTGAAACTCCCCCTGCCACTCCTGAGGCAGATGATGATGAAGATGATGACGAGGCTCAGTCCTCGAGTGAAGAAGAAGAAGAAGAAGAAGAAGAAGAAGAAGAAAAGAAAAGAAGAAGAAGAAGGTGAACTCGACTCCCTTGGCCACTTCTTCACAAGCTTAATTGAGAACGAATCTCAACCCAATTTATCCACTGATGCCCACTTTATAATACCAGAACCGGCTGAAAAGGCAGCCACCCTTCACCCGGCCATAGCTCTGAAGCTACTGAATCTGCTGCTACCGGGAAAAGGAAGGCTCGCACCATCTGTGCCAAGGTGCCATATTCTCGCATATCCATAGAACCATATTCTTATCCTGCTATGCTAAAACTCAACCAAACTCTTCTTAAAAAATCTTCGTAGAATTCTGCTGAACCCTCTACCAAGAGGAGAGCTACTCGGACCTCCCCTGGTGAGGATCCTCTTAACCGGGAATCCCAAACATTCCCTCTCCACGCCGTCCTGGTACTTCCTTTTCCAACTTTGAACCACAAAAACATCCCTCTGATAGTTATCCTTTAGCTGGTCAAATCCGAGTTTCTAAGTCATACTCCCTTACAGCTTCTTCAGGCTCCAGCAATGACCTCCCCCGTGACTTTCAAGTCAATACCGGGTAATACATATAACCTTCTATTACTTGTACTTATCAACTTTGCTTTCTTTTACTCTTTCTTATATTACTTTCATACTTGCAATTTCAGGGCGAAAGCTACTCTTAGTGGCGATCCAAGCCCTCCCATTGCTGAAGAGGATGACTTGGAGGATACCCCTGAAAAACATGCTGAGCCGACTGATAAGGAGCAGACAAATGACCAGAGGAATGTTTCTCCTCCTCCTGCTGAAAAACCGACTGATCCAGAAGTCGTGATCACAGGAGCTTGCTTTACTGAGAAGGTCTCTCCCCTCAAGACTGCAACCAAGTTTGTTGCCCCTGAAGAAAGGTCGAAGCCGACTGATAAAGGCGAAGGCTCCACTGTGCCACAATATGGCCATACAAACTTTGAAATCTTTTGACTGAGTACAACACATACAAACTTGCTGAGGGCAAACTTATGGATTCTCTTGTCCAAGAACATCAGGTACATAACTTTCCTCTTCATCTCTTATATACCAAACCCAGTCCCCAAGTATCGAGTAAACTGTCCTCAGTCACTCGGTACTTGAAAATATATATCTCTCTCTGCCATCATTTTGAAAACTTCAGAATATCCCAGTCCCCAAGTTCCGAGTTATCTGTCTACGATAACATGGAACTTGTTTTATTTTCTGATTTCAAATCCTCATTAATTCTGCCTTTCACCGTAACAATACTTTCAAATCCTCATAACCCCCAAGTTCCGGGTAATATGTTCGCATTTTATCTGGAACTTTGAAGATGTGTATACTGAATAACTTGTAAAAACTTAAAAGACATACCAGTCCCCAAGTGCCGAGTGATCTGCTCTTCAGTTACTCGGAACTTGTATAAATACTCTGCCTGCATATAATTTTACTGTCAATTTGCTCTTTCTTTCAATTGCCGACTGAAATATATTCAGTCCCCATGTTTCTAACTTGCTATTCTTTTTTCAGAGATATGTGTCCCATAATGACCAAATACTTGCCAAGACCAACCAGCTCCTTGAAGTTGAAACCAAGCTGCGCAAGGAAACTGAAGTTCATGCTTCAGACTTGGAGAAAACAATTGAATCTCTAACTGCAGAGAACATCAAACTGAAGAAGGAGTTGGAAGAGGCTGGAGATAAGTACAAGGTCTGCTATGACAAGATGATCAGTGTCATTTGGACACCCTGAAAGACCATATCAAGGATATCCTCAATCCACTCATTGGTAAGCACCACTTCTTTTCACTTTTTCTTCTTTACTCGGCTTTCACATACTAACCCACATCATACTTTTCAGGCGAACAGAATGCTGCCATCAGGAGATCATATCCAGAGAAGTTGAACTGCTTGAACACCATCATCCGGCAGTTCCAGTTTGGCACTGCTGAGATCATGAAGCGTGTTAAGAGCAACTGTGCTCCTCCCCAAGTGATATATGAGTCCCTGCATCAACTTTCCACGATCCCGAGTGGTTAGACCTTTGGACGCGCTCAGCATGCCGGGTTGGCGCAATGCGCAGCTTAGCTCTTGCCAAAGCTTACAACCCACGCCTTAACCGGCCCTTTTGTCAAAGGATTCCCTCAGTACAACGCTGATGGCACCAAGTTTGGAGGAAAAGATTTCAAGGAAATTTCTGCCCAAACCCGGCCTATTGCTTGCAAAATAGCTGAGGGCCTCAATCTGTCGGTTTTCCAAGATGCAGTGGATGAGAACAACACTCCAATCCCCACTCCTGAACCCAAGCATTTTGATCTACTGGCCAAGCTGAGAGACTCCATTGCGAAGATGAAGAAAGCTGCAGCGCCAAGTACCTCTACTCTAGTTGTCCCTGCACCCAGCCGTGCCCCCACTACGCCAATCATGGAAAAGCCGGCTGATGTTGCTAAGGAAACTGCAGAAGATCAAGGCACTGCACCGACTGATTCCCAGGCCAAAGCTCCTGAAGATAACCCGGCTTCTGCCGAAACTGAAGCTGCCAAGGGAACCTCAACCGATAACCCGGCTATCTGAGCCAGCTCTCCTGCTTCACCTTTTCCTGCAAAACAATTATTCGGCCAATGGGCATTGTAATATGCTCTGAAATACTTTGCCTTTTATTTGATGGTGCGTCTGTGCACTATATGAAATACTCAATATTTTGTAATAACTTATACTTTTTATGGTTTAGATGACCCTTTTGGTTTATCTTTAGCTTCTTATCAGTCGGTTTTCACATGACTTTCTCAGTTGCTACTTTTTCCTTTGCTAAAACAGGGTCAAACTAAGTCCCAGCATGGGCATCATAGTTGATTGAGATAACAAGTAAGCAATCTGGTCATAAAATTGTGAGTAACATCAAACTGATAGGCAAGTTTAACCAAGAACAAAATTAAGGCTTAAAAGCCGGGTCTTAGGATTAAAACTTATGAACTTATAATTCATAAGTCCCAAGCCCTGGATCAATGTTTATAAGTAAAGGCTTAAACTATGCATCATTACCCCATTGACCTCAAAACATCTCTATGCGTGCTCTCTTGGGCAACAGCTATAGGACTTTTTTGCTAAGCGCTCCTTTGGGCAAAGCTTTATAAACATAATCTATGAATAAAAAGTAAAACAGCAGAAAAGATTTCTTCTCAAAATTCTTCTTTATTAAAGATACACCAGCAAGCCGCCTCATTAAAAACCTTCCAGTCCCCTTAGGTACCCTGGTAAGGAAAAGAGCGCGTCTGAAACCTGCTGGGGGTTACATCGTTTGTTACATAACTCGGCCTAGGTTCATGTTCACTACGTATAATATGGACGAAGATGAGCAATGTTCCACGGCCGCTTCGTCTCTTCCATAGGAAGGATAGCATGGTCCGTGTTGTTCTCTTCTCCTTTCTCTCTCACATCTATCAGATAATATGACCCATTGTGCAATTTTCGACTGATAAGGAACGGCCCTTCCCATGGAGGAGTTAGCTTGTGCATCCCCGACTGATTCTGCCTGAGCCGTAAAACTAAATCCCTTCCTGGAAAGTTCTTGATCTTACTCGGCGACTATGATAACGCCGCAAATCCTGCTGATAAACTGCGGACCGTTCCAATGCTAACTCACTCTCCTCTTCAAGGGCATCAATCGAATCCTCCCTTGCAATTGCATTGCTTGCCTCCACATACGCCGCCACTCTTGGCGAGTCATGGACTATATCACTCGGTAACACTGCTTCTGCTCCATACACCAGAAAGAACGGTGTACGTTTAGTTGATCTATTCGGGGTTGTATTGATCCCCCAAACCACTGCAGGTAATGTAGGAAATATGCCCAAGAGGCAATCATAGAGATGATGATATTTCAATGTATCCATGATTTATAATGTGCCTTGAATAATGTCTTGTATTGATTGGCGAGTTGAGGACTTGTCTGTGAAACTCATTACTTGTATGGTTATTCTAAATATGTCCCTAGTCGGAGTTCATGTGAGGACACACTTGAATATTAGACTAGCACATGTACTAGTAGATGACTATGTTTCACAAGTCATAGACATGGAGATGTCAAAACTAATAATGTGGACTTATGTTGTGAACATAGAGTTGGGCTGACCCACCTTGAGACAATGAAGCAAACGTTCATAGCTCTCTCTCTACACGATGTGTTTGCTTTGTCCCTAGACCTGAGATTGTCGTATGTACTTGAGATGTGAATTAACTTACTTTGGGGCTATCCAACGCTACACCGTGAAAGGGTAGCCATAAAGGTAGCTTACGGGTTTGTCATGAAACATGCTGCAAGGCATAGTCAGTCAAGATGGGATTTGCCCCTCTCTACTTGAGAGAGATATTTCTCTGGGCCCCTCGAGTGATCGGATCCAGAAATGCATGGCCGTGCTACATAAGGTTAATGGTTAACCTAGTATGGGATTCCGACTCACAGGATCGAGAAAGAGAGGTCAGTTGGAGGCTTGACCTAATATCGTGAGGCAAAGGGAATGGCATAAACATTGTGATGGTTCGTCCGATACGATCTTTATGTGCGTTTGGGAGTTGGCACGTTTTGCTAGAAGCCGCTACCAACTATTGGCCGAGTAGGTGTACTCGTGTCATGTCTAAACGTGCGTGAACCTATAGGGTCACACACTTAAGGCAGTGAAGGCAGAATTCGGATTAGATCCGAGTTGGGCTAGAATAGACTCCAGAATGGGCTTCGGTTGAGGCAGCCCAATATGGGGAGGTCTATATAAGGAGAGGAGGCTGGACGTTTTAGGGTTGCCCAATTCCGCACCACAATCCACCCAGCCACCGTCTCACCACGCCCCTGCCGCTCGCGCGGACCTAGCAGTCCGGCGAGCGGCGCCTCCACGCCGTACGTGTGGATACCGATAGAGGTGCTGCACTTGGAGCACTTGGACGAGCCGCCGAGAGGAGCTGTTCGTGGGAGTTGTTCGTGGGAGCGACTGGATCGGAGAGGATTGTACGTGTACCCTGCCCCGACTCGCTTCACCGACTTCGGCACGGCACAGCGCGTCTAGTGGTAATCCCGTGATCTATAACTGCAGCAGTTCCTTGGATGTCGCGGTAGAAAATTTTGATTTTCGCTAGTGTAGCCTACACGCGACCCTTCAGGTAACTCTTTCACCCAAGCTCCATACGCCTTTTCAATCGGAACTCGAAGTCTTGGTTTGATTCCTTTTAATATTTCCTGATTACTCCTTTCTACCTGCCCGTTGGCCTGTGGATGTGCCACCGAAGCAAGGTCTAATCTGATTCCCTTCTCTTTGCAGAATATCTCTGTTTCACCGTGTGACATGTTGGTCCCATTATCTGTGATGATACTGTGAGGATAACCAAACCGACTGATAATTTTCTTCAGAAACGTGACAACTTTGGAGGCATCACAACTTGTAACTGGTTCCACTTCAACCCACTTAGTGAACTTATCAACAGCCACCAAGAGATGAGTTTTCTTGCACGATGTCATCTGAAAGGGCCCCATCATATCAAGACCCCAAACTGCAAACGGCCAAGTGATTGGTATTGTCCTCAATTCCTGAGCGGCACATGCTCCTGTCTTGCATATCTTTGACATCCATCACATGCCCTAACAATCTGCTCTGCATCCTTGAAAGCTGTAAGCCAAAAGAATCCATGCCTAAATGCCTTGGCCACCAGAGACCTAGATGAAGCATGATGACCACAGTCCCCAGCATGTATCTCTTGCAAAATTTGCCTTCCTTCGACTGATGAAACACATCGCTGATAAACTCCAGAAACACTGCGTTTGTACAACTCACCATCAATTACTGCATAGCCGAGTGATCTTCTGACAATTTGTCGCGCCATAACTTCATTACTCGGCAAAATCTTCCTTATCATATAATCCAGATATGGTTCAGTCCACTCAGGAATCTCATGCAACGCTGCTACTAACTCGGAATCTTGATCTGGACTTTCATCTTCCTCTTCACCCGGAAGTTGGACTGATGGCTTCCATAACTCGTCCAGGAACACATTTGGTGGAACTGGCTCTCTACGTGATCCCAATCTTGACAAAGCATCTGCTGCCTCGTTTTTCCTTCTATCAATATGATCCACCTGGAATCCTGAAAAGAATCCAGCTGCTTCATCAACAGCCCTTCTGTAAGCCGCCATCTTCTCATCTTTCCTGTCCCAAGTCCCAGAAACTTGCTGCGCTACAAGATCCGAGTCACCGAAACACATGATCCTTTTGATGTTCATCTCCTTGGCAATGCGCAAACCATGTAACAAAGCTTCATACTCAGCAATATTATTGGTGCAATCGAAGTGAATCTGAAGAACATAACTCATCTTATCCCCTTTGGGTGAAGTGAGAACCACTCCTGCTCCTGATCCCTCATACTGCTTGGATCCATCAAAATGCATAACCCATGACTTATAACTCGGCGCCTTGGGTGGTGCCGTGCTTAACTCGGTCCAATCATTGACAAAATCAATCAAGGCTTGTGACTTAATCGTGTGCGAGGCTCATACTTGATGTGATAATCACCCATCTCAATCGCCCACTTGGCAATTCTTCCAGTAGCTTCAGTATTGCACACAATGTCTGCCAATGGTGCTCCACTTACCACTGTAATGGGGTGTTCTTGAAAGTAATGCTTCAACTTCCGACTGGCCATAAAACGCCAAAAACTAACTTCTGCCACTGGGGATACCTCTGTTTAGCCGGAGTCAAAACCTCACTGACATAATAAACCGGCCTTTGAACCAAATGCTCTTTTCCTTCTTCTTTCGCTCTACCACAATAACTACACTAACTGCTCGGGAATTCGCAGCTATGTACAACAGCATGGGCTCCTTTGGAGCTGGAGCAGCTAAGATTGGTGCTTTGATAATGTTTCCTTCAATGCCTCCAGGGCTTTATCAGCTTCCTCATCCCAAACAAATTTATCTGACTTCCTCAAGAGTCGGTATAAGGAATTGCTTTCTCTCCCAGTCGGGATATGAACCTACTCAACGCAGCCACGCAGCCTGTGATCTTCTGGACTTCCTTCAATTCAGTCGGCTTTCCCAACCTATTGATTGCTGCTATCTTTTCCGGGTTTGCTTCAATCCCACGCTCGGACACAATAAAGCCGAGTAATTTCCTGATGGAACTCCAAACACACACTTTTTTGGGTTAAGCTTCATCTGAAACCTCCTTAAGTTAGCAAAAGTTTCTCTCAAATCATCAATAAATGTCTCAGCCTTCTTTGTCTTGATCACCACATCATCAACATACGCATGCACGTTCCGATCTATCTGCTTCTCAAAACAACTCTGGATGCACCTTGATAAGTTGCTCCAGCATTTTCAGTCCAAATGTCATGTTCTTGTAACAAAAAGCTCCAAATGGGGTGATAAATGATGTCTTCTCCCAATCCTCCTCTGCAAGCTTGATTTGATGGTATCCTGAATATGCATCCAGGAAACACAAAAGATCACTACCTGCCACAGCATCTATGATTTGATCAATCCTTGGTAACGCAAACGGATCCTTCGGACAATGCTTGTTCAAACTTGTGAAATCAATACACATCCTCCACTCATTGTTCTTTTTCAACACTAAAACCGGGTTAGCCAACCACTTTGGATGTAACACTCCATAATGAATCCTGCGGCGAGTAAACGAGCTATCTCTTCTCCTACAATCCTTCTTCTTTCCTCATTCAATCTGCGCAATCCCTGTTTAATCGGTCTTGCTTTAGGATCAACATGTAAGCGGTGCTCAGCGAATTCAGTCGGTATGCCTGGCATGTCACTAGGTTTCCATGCAAAGACATCCCGATTCTCACGGATGAATCGATGAGCGCGCTTTCCTATTTGTCAGTCAGATTTGACCCGATAGAGAACTGCTTGGACGAATCACCCGGCACGAAGTCAATCATCTTGGTATCCTGAGCCGCTTTGAATTTCGCCCTCTCTTCGGTCATTGGTTTCTTCAAAATTGTCCCATCATCCGGATTTGTGGTAGCTTTGTAGTAATTCAACTCCTCTTCCGCACAGGCTTGTTCTGCCATAACAGCATCACCTTGCTCACATTGTAACGCCAACTCACGACTGCCATTGACTGTGATAATACCTTTTGGACCTGGCATCTTCATCTTTAAGTACACATAACACGGCCTCGCCATGAATCTAGCAAAAACGTTACGGCCAAAGAGAGCATGATAGGGCTCTTCAATTTGACCACCTCAAAACAAATCATCTCAGACCTAAATTATCCTTTGATTCTCCAAACGCGACCTCCAATGTTATTGTTCCCTCTGGTCTTGCTGACTTTCCAGGGACAATACCATGAAAGATAGTACCAGAAGGGTGAAGCTGCTTGGCTGTGAAACCCATCCGGATGAATGTATCCCAATACAGAATGTTGATGCTACTACCTCCATCCATAAGAACCTTGTGTAAAATATAACCCGAAACCTGAGGTGCAACAACTAAAGCCAACGCTCCAGGTGCATCCACTCGGTCCGGGTGATCCTCTCTAGACCAAGTGATCGGATACTCGGACCACTTCAAATATCTCGGAACCGCGGGAAGAACGGCGTTGACAGCCTCTTCTTTAATTTCTGATCTCTCCGACAAGTGCTGGAAACTGTAATATGATACTGTCCTCGATTTAACTCTTTGGGGTTTTGCTGGAAACCTAACCCGGCTGGTCCATTATCTGGGCCGGGTGGTCCTCCATTATTTCCTCCAGCTTGTGGTCCGTGGGCCGGGTTATTTCCATTACCCGGCCTCGGGCCATTTCCTCCCATGTTCATCCTGGCAAACTCCTCGTTCTTCCATCTCTGAAGATCAACGCACTGGGCCAAAGAATGATTTGCCGGTTTACCGTTCCTGCTATGCGTGGACACGGCATGTTGAATGCTTCCTGGGGGTTAGCCGGTCCTCGGAAATTTCCCCTGTAATTGCCATTGTTGTTATTGCCTCGATAATTGTCATCTCGCCGCTGAAACTTGTTATACCCGGTGTTTGTGTTTGCCACCAAGTCTGAACCACCATCATGCTGCCTTTTGGAGTTATTCCCATTGTTACCATTGTGATTATTGTTCCCATTGTTGTTGTTACCGTTGTTGTTGTTGTGTTCTTTCCTCCGTTGTTGACGTTTCCTTTTCCCTTATCTTCATCATCATCCCGGGTCTTGTCTGTGGATGCGTGCTTATGAGCCGCTTCCATCAGCTGTCCCATGGTGATGGTTTCTGCTTCGCCAGTGGCCCTCAGTCGACCCATCTTCTGAATTACCGGGTCATATCTGCAGGTTTTCTCCATCGACGACACGGCCGCAGCTGGTGTAATTCCCTTTGATGAGTGAATGATGGCTGTGACCCGGCGCATCCAGTGACGCGCTGACTCGCCTTTCTTCTGGAAACACCTCCAAATCTTCTATAGTGAACAACTTCTCACACGTGCCCTTGAAATTCTTGACAAATAATGCCTTCAACTCATCCCAAGAATTGATAGATTTCTCGGGTAATCCATTGAACCATAACTTTGCTGCTCCTTCACTCATCATCAGGTACATGTATCTCGCGCACAAGTTGGCGGTGGCATTGCGAATACTCATCGCCATCTCGTAACTGCTGAGCCATGTTTCTGGATCCATGCTGGGGTCATAATTTGTCACCTTGCTTGGCTCTTTAAACTTCTCGGGAAAAGGTTCGCTCTTAATAGCATCTGAAAGACATTTAGTTCCAACCGGGTTAAGTAATGAAGAAACTAACGGCAAACCTGACCCGGTATTTGGTGCGTGGCCCATCACTCCTGCTTCAGGTTGTCCTCCGGCTCCTCCGGCGACACCTAAAGCCGGGTTTGCGCTCGCCGCACGCCGTGCTCTTGAACTGTTGACAATTGCTTGGGCCACAGACTGGGCCGGGGCCGGCTGATGCGGCCTCGGTGCCGGCTGATTCTGGGCTGGCCTCTGCTGATGTCCCGAACGCTGAGGCTGCGGCGCCGGGTGACCTTGATTCTGCTGTCCGTTCCTGACGCCTGATCCGGCTGGCCTTGGTGTTTCTCCGTGATGACTCCGGTTAGCTCGGCTATTATATGGTGTTGAATGTAACGCTCCACTCTTATCCGGCATGTTTCCCTGCTGCGTGATTGCAGTTTTCAACATCTCATTGCCCTGCGCTTCGTCTCCTGTGGTGATTGATCAATCGGCATGCGGCATAAAGCTAATGTTGCTGCGTACACGTTATCAGCCGGATTTGAGTAGTGACCCTGGGCGTGTGGAACCGATCTGCTGGTGGTGGCATATCACCCGCAGCCGTGTGTTCTGATTTTGCTGAGCTCCGGCCCGAGTGTTGGGTGGCACCCCGTTTCCTCCCTGATTTGCTCTAACCATGATTCCATGCCCAATTCCAACCGGCTCTGGCTCAGGCCGAGTGACATTGGGAGCTCCGTTTGGTGATGCAAAGTTCAATCTCGTTGGATCTAAAGTCATGCCTGGCATCACCCGGGTTTCGTGCCTCCTCCGATGTACTGCTGTAAGATCTTCATGGCGATTCTGCACTGTTATCCTTTCTTGCTCCACACGGGCTCGATCCCGTTCTATCTCTTGTTGCTCATCGTACATGCGCTGCTGCTCCGCCAATAAAGCCTTCTGTTGATTCTCCAGCGTGATTCGTAACGTATCCAATTGCTGCGCCCGGGTTGCTGCGTTATCTGGTGTGATTGGGGTTGTAACTATTGCTGCGTCAAAGTCCAAGGGCCTAAAAACTGGTGGGATTTCCATCACAACCGGCTGTCCCGAGCCTTCACCCGGTTGAAACGTTGTGAGACGCTGAATTCTTTCCTGTTTTCTCTGGCCGCACGCGTGGCATCGTCCTCGCTCACTGAAGTTTCTGTCCCATCATTGTGATTCCTCAGAGTATACACCATCGCATGCTTCATGGTCCTTGGCTCCGACTCATAATCTTCCTCATCAGCCACATACCCAAATCTCTCGTCAAACAACGGTAAGATCGATTCAGTATCTGTATCCAAATCTTCCTCACGTCGGTACTCCGGCTCGCAAGCCCGGATGTCCGACTGATGTTCGAAACCTCCTGTTCCGACTGATTCTTCTCCATCAGATTGGACGATGGTGGCTGCCCCTGAAATGGAGTCGCACATAACCTCGTCATCAAATTGCTGAATTGCATTAACCATACTACGAAGACGTGGATCCGACCGAACGGGATCACCCGGCCGGTATCCAGCAGATCTGCTTCTTCCTTCCAGCCGGAATCGTCGACGATGCGGTTTCCGCGCTGATCCATCCTGACTTCGCCGATCGCGAGGTTCTCCATCCCTCGCAGAGCTTCTCCCTTGATGAGGACAGCTTTGGTCGCAGGCCCCACGGTGGGCGCCAACTGTCGTGGGGTTAACACGGCAGATGTTATCATGGGTAACTTGATGATTGGGGCAAGGCGCCTTGGTCCTTCAGGAGATTGTCACGCTCATTGGGGAAAAAGGGTTTACCCAGGTTCAGCCTCTCCATTGGAGATAAAGACCTACTTCCTGCTTCTATGTTATTGATCTCGAGGTCTCGATAACTCGGCTACGACAACAAGCCGGGTTACGAGACAGGTTACAAGGGTTTCGCTTGATAGCGGTGATATCGAACTAGGGTTCAAGCTTATGTCTTGAGACTTAGAACTTATCTATCTATGTTCTGGGAGCCCGTTTATATAGATGCCGGGTCTCCCGAACTTACAATGAATACCGAGTTACATACGAGCACGGAGTCCTACTGTAGGTTCTTCTAGACCTTCCGTAGCCTCCAAGTCACCCGGTTTCTTCCTTCACTCGGACTCCAGTTCTTCTAGGTCCTTCCTTCCAGGGACGAGTCATGTTAGGCCTATTGGCCCAACTATAACCCGGCCCATATCTTGTAACTTCACTCGGACCAGATCTTGGGCCGTCCGACTGATTATTCCTTGGTCATAAGTATACCGGGTTATTATCCCCCCAACAGAGGCTGAAGCTCCCGACGCTGGTACTGCCAGAGCGACCGAGACAGCTGCTGCCGGAGCAACCGAGATTTCCACTGCCGGAGCAACCGACATTGCCAAGCCGGCTGCGACCGACGCTTCAGAGAAGCCGGTAACCGAGACTTCTGAGAAGCCGGTATCCGACACTGCTGGTGCCTCGGCAGCCACTCCAACTCCCGAGGTTGCTCCAACCACTGAAGCTTCTTCTGCCGCCGAGACTGCTCCCGAGCCTCGCACCGCTCCAACTGCTCCGAGCTCCTCCGAGGCAGCTGCCTAAGCTTATGAAACATTGAACTATTAAATCCCCGGAATGCCGGGTGCAGATGTAAATATACTTTAAGTATCGCAGTGCTACTTTTATCCGTGCTACTCTTATCATATAGTTTCAACAAGACAAGCTTAATGCCGTATCACTTTGCACCAAGTCCCCGAGTTTACTTTCTTGTTTACTATACTTAGTAATCTTTGCTCTTGTCTACCATTTAGGCGTTCGACAGTCGAGTCACAAGATCAATCATTATAGCATACAATACTTGTAAATTTTGAGGTAAGGTTTAGAGTCATCCGACACAAGGAAAAGAAAAAACCGGGTTAGTAAACGACATATGTCGGATCTTTTTAGGACCGAGTCCCCGAGTCCATTTTCATGTTTACCATATACCATAACCTCTGCTCTTGACTGCCATTTCGGCGTTCGTCAGTCGAGTCACAAGATCACAACAAAATAGCATACATTACTTGAACTTTGAAACGAGGTCTCAAAATCATCCGACATATGAACAACACAGAAAAAACCGAGATAAAACACAAGCATATGGACAAAGGCAGTCCCCGAGTTTCTTTTCGGAGTGCCGGCATTTTATTCAAAGGAAAACCGAGATACATACACTGCGCCCTTATGAGTAAAAGGGACGAAGTAGAGCTACATTCCAGGGTCTTTTGGTCTCCTCTCCGGATTTGTCCATCACATTTTTCCTCGGTGCCTGTGCATCTATAAGATAGTATGAATCATTGTGCAGAGCCTTGCTCACAATGAACGGTCCCTCCCATGGAGGTGACAACTTGTGTCGGCCTGCTTTGCGTTGCACTAGCCTCAACACCAAATCTCCCTCTCGGAAAACCCGAGGGCTGATCTTCCGGCTATGATAGCGTCGGAGATTTTGCTGATATATAGCTGACCGAGATAAGGTCAGTTCTCGTGCTTCTTCGAGCAAATCAACATCATTTTCCCGAGCTTCTTTTGCCTCGGTTTCAGTGTACAGCGCCACTCTTGGCGAGTCATATTCCATGTCGGTCGGCAGACCGCTTCTGCTCCATAGACCAGAAAAAATGGCGTATAGCCAGTTGATCGATTTGGTGTGGTCCTTAGACCCCACAGCACTGCTGGTATCTCCTCTATCCAACATCCCGGAGTTCGCAACAGTGGTTCAATCAACCGGGCTTTGATACCGGCTAACACCAATGCATTTGCTCTTTCCACTTGCCCATTTGCCTCAGGGTGTGCCACCGAGGCTATGTCCAACCGAATTCTCTTATCCGCACAGAACCGAGCAAACTCTCCCACAGCAAAGTTTGTGCCATTATCCGAGATAATGCTATGGGGGTAACCATATCTCAAAATGATGTCCTTCAAAAAGGTCACCGCTGTGTGACCATCACACTTCCGGATTGGCTTTACCTCGATCCACTTGGTGAACTTGTCCACCATCACCAGCATATGAGTCATGTTACCTCGGGCTGGCCTGAACTCTCCCACCATATCCAGCACCAAACTGCAAAGGGCCAAGTGATTGGAATTGTCTTGAGTGCCGAGGCTGGCAGGTGGATCTTTTTAGCAAACCTCTGACATCCCTCACACTTTCTGACGATATCTTCTGCCTGGTTCAAAGCACTGGGCCAATAAAACCCATGCCGGAATACCTTAGCCACCAAGGCTCTTGATGAAGCATGATGACCACACTCTCCCTGATGAATTTCCAGGAGCATCTCTGCCCTTCCTGCGGCTCGACACAGCGCTGCAGTACCTCGGTCACACTTCTCTTGTATAACTCCTGGTTGATGATGGTGTAGGCCTTGGATCTTCTTTGCACTTGCCTAGCTTCAACTTCATTACTTGGCAAACTCCCATCCATCATAAATGCCATTATTGGTTGTGCCCACTCCGGCACAGGACGCACAGGAAAGATCAGATCATCCACCTCCATGAGGTCAACCGACATTACTTCTTCCGAGATAGAGTAACCAGTCCCCGGGTTCTGCCAAGCAGTCCCCGGGTTCTCCCAAATGCATCCGACATCGACGTCCATGGGAACAGCACCAGACTCCGGTTTCGCCGGGATAAAAATTGACTCGGACTCCGGCGATGGTTTGATTGATGGCTTCCTCAGATGCTCCAAGGCTATGCCGGGTGGAATTGGATCCCGGGATGAACCTAGCTTGGACAGTACATCGGCGGCGTCATTTTCAGCCCGAGGTATATGCGTGAGCTCGCAACCTTCAAAGAACCCCGAGATCTTCTGGACATGAAACCGATACAACGCCATGTTGGCATCTAAAGCATCCCAATTTCCCGAGACTTGCTGCACCACCAAATCCGAGTCTCCGAAACATTCTATCCGGCGAATACCAATTTCTTTGGCCACATTTAGCCCATGAACAAGTGCCTCATACTCGGCCACATTGTTAGATGCCGCAAAATGAATCTGCAACACATATCTCACTGATCATGCTTTGGCGAGGTAAGGACTACCCCGGCACCTAAACCAATTTTTGTCTTGATCCATCAAAGTGCATTCTCCAGTAATTGGGGTCAGGCCGTGGTGGCTCATATTGCATTTCAGCCCAATCCACCAGGAAATCCGGCAGTGCCTGAGATTTAATGGCATCTCTTCTTTCATAGTGAGGAGTGTAAGGGGACACCTCGATAGCCCACTTGGCTACTCGGCCAGTTGCATCTTTACACCCAATGATCTCCGAGATAGGAGCCTCACACACCACAGTGATTGAATGCTCTTGGAAGTAATGTTTCAACTTCTTAGCAGCCAGATAGACACCATATGTCATTTTCTGGTAGTGCGGATAGTTCTGCTTGGATAACGAGATCACCTCGCTTAGGTAATACACTGGCCTCTGCACAGTTTTGCCATCTCTTCTCGCTCCACTACCAATACGACACTCACAACCCGGTTTGTGGCTGCAATGTAGAGCAACATCGGCTCTTTGGGTAATGGTGAGCCAGTATCGGCGCAGTTGCCAACATCTTTTTTAACTCGGTGAACGCCGCATCTGCTTGCGGGGGCCACACGAAGTGGGTTGTTTTCTTCATGAGTTGATACAAAGGCAATGCCTTTTCCCCAACCTGCTAACAAACCGACTTAAAGATGCCAAACATCCAGTGAATTTCTGCACGTCTTTGAGACATGTCGGTAACCTCATGCTTTCAATAGCACGGATTTTTGTCGGGTTCACCTCGATACCTCGGCTGACACGAGGAAACCGAGTAATTTGCCTGCCGGCACACCGAAGGTACATTTGTCCGGGTTAAGTTTTATCCGGAATTTCCTAGATTCTCAAATGTTTCTCGGAGATCATCAATCAGAGGATTTCTCCTTAGACTTGATGACAATGTCATCGACATACACCTGCACATTTTTTCCTATTTGATCATGCAAGCATTTTTGCATACATCTCTGGTAAGTGGCACCAGCATTTCTCAAACCAAAGGTCATGACACGATAGCAATAAGCCCCATACGGGGTGATAAAAGCAGTTTTCATTTGATCAGCAGGGTTCAGTGGTATCTGGTGAAAACCAGAATAAGCATCTACAAAGGATAACAGCTCACACCCGGCTGTGGAATCGATCACTTGATCTATCCGAGGCAGCGGGAATGGATCCTTAGGACATGCCTTGTTCAAGTTTGTGTAATCAATACACATACGCCACACAATGGCCACGTTCGGGTCATCTTTTTTCTTTTCCACCAGGACCGGGTTAGACAACCAGTCCGGGTGCAGCACTTCCATGATGAACCCAGATGCAAGTAACCTGGCCAGTTCATCACCTATCACTTTCTCCTCTCATCCGAGAGACGTCGCATAGGTTGCTTCACCGGTTTCATATCCGGTCTGACGAACAAAGAGTGCTCAGCCAACTCCCTCGGAACACCTGGCAGGTCCTGATTTGACCATGCAAAGATATCCCGGTTCTCACGGAGGAAGTGACTGAGCTCGCCTTCCTATTTCTCAGTTAACCCGGTACCAATGATGACGTTGTGGTCCGGACATGCCGGGTCAACATTGATCTTCTTGGTCTCTTTGGGCACCTCGAAAGTTGCATTCTGCTCCGGGTTAGCCATACCCGGCATACCGAGTTGTGCGGACTGAGCCAATGCCACCACTTCATGGATCTTCTTCTCTGCAGCGATAATCAGTGACTCGGCTAAGCACGATCCAGCCGAGGCACACTCCAGTGCACGCTTGTAATCACCCGAGATAGTGATGATGCCATTAGGACCCGGCATTTTCATCTTGAGGTAACCCACATGGGTGGATATCATGAACTTGGACAATGCAGGCCTACCGAGTAAAGCATGGTATGGACTTTCGAGGTCCACTACCTCAAACTGGATACTCTCAGTTCGGCAGTTGTCCTTGGTGCCAAACAACACATCAACCCAAATTTTGCCCATAGGTGCACATGAAACACCTGGCACTATGCCATGAAAGGTGTAGAACTCGGTTGCAGCATGTTTGCCGAGATACCCATCTTCACCATGGTGTCTCGGTACATGATATTGATAGCACTCCCATTATCAATGAGAACTCGGGTGAACCGAATATTGAGTGTGGGTCCGAAGAATGTCGGATCCACTACCAATGCATAACCTCCCGGAGTTGGCATAACTCGGGGATGATCCCTTCTGCTCCAAGTGATCTCTTGCTCGGACCAGTGCAAATACTTCGGCACAGCCGGCATAACTGCGTTCACCTCCAGTGCACGCCGATGCAAGCTCTTCTTGTCAGTTGGCTCGGTCACAAATATCACATAGCTCTGATGAGCTTCTCTGTAATCTCCCTGGGGATACTCTCCCTGCCTGCTGGGACCAGTGTTGTTGTTGTTCCCTCCGACATTCACCTGATTCACAGGTTTCGGATCTGCTTGCCTCGGAACTGGCGGAATCACCGGGATAGCATTTGCTCCGGTAAGCGGCAAGTTTTGCCTCGGCGGAATTCTCTGAGGTGCCCCCACTGATTTCCTCCGGCTCTGGCTCCTTCTCCCCTTGTGCGCTGATACCAGCTGCACTGCCGAGTTGTGATTTGCAGGCCTGCGGATGTCTTGGGTGTGGAAACTGCATGGCCCATCCAACATAGCCTCATAAGTTAAGGATGGCTTCTGGTCACCCCATGGCCTCTTCCCTCTTGATTCTGGCCCCATGCTGGGCCATTGAACTTCGGACGCTGGCTATTACCGGCATCTGGCTGGTCTTGGTTTACAGCTGCAACCTGGTTCGAGCCATACCGGTAATCCGGTTCTCTCCTCTTGTTACCGAAGTCCTGGCGATCGTTCTGCCTGACTGGCCCGGGTCTGTTGTTCACCGGGTATCTTCTACTCGGCTCTCCCGAGTTCAGCAAAGGTTGCATCGGATCACCCAGTGCATAGCTATCCGCAATCCGGATTGTCTCGGCCAGAGTGGCCGGCATTTCCCTCTGCAACTTCTGCCAGAGCATGGAGCCATGTCGGCACCCCTGGGCAAACCAAGATATGGCCTGTGCCTCTACAACTCCTTCACAGGAATTGCGAATAGTACTCCACCGGGTTAAGTAATCCCGGTCAGTTTCATTATCCCTCTGCTTGCACATCGCAAGCTGCTGAGGACGGTTTGGTCTCTTGTATGTGCTGGAGAAGTTGCTAACAAATGCTTCTTCAAAGTCCAGCCAGCAATCAACACTGCCCTCTCGCAGGTTGTTCAGCCAAATCCGGGCTGGCCCTCCAACATCTGCGGGATATACCTCACCGCCCATCTGCGGTTACCTCCCGCAATATGCACAGCCGACACATAATCTGTCAGCCAGTCCTCTGGCTTAGTGCTGCCGTCATATGTTTTTGCACCTCGGTTTAGCTGAAAGTGCCGCACCGGTGGTTCCCTCATGATCCGAGGTCCAAAACATGCAGGTCCAGGTGGACCTTGCTCTTCCAGCATCTCGGACATATAAATCCTGTCCAACTTGTAGCGTGCATCATTTGGTGACAACTGGCGAGGTCCCAACCGAGATCCCAGTGCACCTTCATATCTCGGATACCCGGCTTTCTCCATAGCCGAGTAACCATCATCATAACGGTTAGCCACCTGTTCAACAACTTGTGGCTGCTGGACATGCCCGACATTTTGCTGCTGCTGCTGGGCGAGATTTTGTGTCGGATACCGAGGTGGATAACCTCGGCCAGCCGAGTTAACTACCCGGCACCTGGACCGCCCTGACCGGGATTGCTTCTACCCCGGCCGGCACTACCTCGCCCAACTACTGTTTTCCGGCACACGCCGGGTCATACACCTGCATCTGTTTGCTCTTACCGGAGTTTACACTCCGGTCACGATCTCCACCGACATGCGGTGATGAAGCTTGCCCCTTAGATCCACTGGCTCCCCTAGCCGAGTGAACAACATCGACCCCCTGCAACTGTGTTGGCCTGGCGATAGGCCTCATTCTGCCGGGTAGCCACAGCTACCAGCTCATTAACTCGGTCTTGCTGCCTGCGGAGAGCTTCTCCGGATAAGCCAGACAACTCGGCTCTTGCTGCCTCGGCAGCTCTAAGAGTCTTAGCAGGGGAACTATACTTCGGTTTTTCGACCGATAAGGTACTAGGAGTTTTGCTGGAGCTAGATCTACCATCTCTAGCCAATCTCGGCATTGAGGTTTTTACCTCTCTTGCGCACATCCTCTACTCGACTAGGGCGAGCAGCTACCGGGGTAAAACCATGTGCTAGGTTATACTCACGGACAGTTATCCCGAATTCTCTTCTCACCTCGGCCATCTCCAGAGCCTCCTGAAGCAAGCTCTGACGCCGTGCCTCCAACTCTGCCTCTGATTGGGCAGCATCTGTACCGGCAGCTACCGGCACATTTAGTTTCTCTATGATCTCCTCGAGGTGAGCTGGCTTAACCGGCACATGGGATGTACCGGCCTGGCCGGGGAGGTTTCCCTCCTCTCCAGCGGCACTTTCGCCGATCTGGTAACCTTGGGTGCGGGATTACCGGCATCTCTTTTGCCGGGGTCTCCTTTACCGGCATCAGCCGCAGTGCCGGTCATCATGACCTCTGCGCAGCTCCCGGGGCGAGCGCTACGCCGGCCGCGAGCCGCACAGATAGCAGGAGGATCCTCCGCCACAAGCACCTGCTCGGGGTACTTGCAGACAACCTCGGTGGCGACGTAGGTCACGAAGGTGCCGAAGCTGATGAGGCAGCCGTTCGTCGGGAACGGCCTGCTGCCGAAGCATCCAGCGTTGTCGCTGATGAAGTTCAGCGCGCCGAGCTTGCAGACGAGCCCGCAAACGACGCGCTCGCCGGAGTCGATGATGGAGCCCGTCCGGAATGTCACACCAGCCAGCGCCGCTGCTGGCCCCACGGTGGGCGCCAACTGTCGTGGTGGTATCACGGCAGATGCCATAGGATGGCTAAAGTGTGGGGCCGATGGACGCTGGTGGAATCCGGGAGAGGGCTAGCGCGCTAAGAAGCACACACGAAGAACACACCAGCACACCAAGATCTACCCAGGTTCAGGGCCCTCGTGAGGAGGTAAAGCCCCTACTCCTGCATGACTCTCTCTATATATCTCGGTATCAAGTGTACAAGCTGCTCCTTGAGCTGTATAACACAACAATGGTGAAAAGCACAAGGAAGGAGATGAAGCTACGGTGGGAAAGTATCTCAGGGCACCGTCCCTCACGCAGGAGGGGGTGAGGGCATATATATAGGCTAAACCGGGTTACCGGAATACCCCTACCGAAGCACTGTAGCCATGCCAAAGGTATGTCATGATGTTACTCCTGTCAGAGATAGGACGTGACAAGCCCATCTCCTGCAGCTCTACGGTGCAGCTAGAAGGTACTCTCTGGCAGAGACAAGACATGGCCTGCCCATGCCTCTGCCTCGCATTCTGTTCCCGGATAACCTGGAGTCAGCGGTGGAATGATGGTCTGCCATCTCGGTCTCCTGCACGCCCCCGTGTCAGGCGCTTCCGTGTCAGGCGCTCCCGTGTCAGACGGGATATGACAGGAGCATTGACCTCTGTCCGACACAAGGATAACCCGGCATGGATATGCCGGACCCTCCTACCTCAAATATCCTTCCCTGCACATAAGAAAACACACAAGTTACCGACATACATATGTCGGTTATGTTATCTCGGATCTTTATCTCGGATCCCTTGTCTCGGTCGACCCAAGCTGGCTGGCACCAGCATGGTACCCCGGTCCCTTCTGGCCCAGGTTATCTCGGTTTGCACCTGCACCACACTCTGAAGCACAGGTATGTCGGCTTTTACTGTAACTTGGCCCACACTTGGGCATAGCTTTTACCTCACCATGACCCTACCCGGGGGTAGCCCCCCGACAAAAGAATTCCACTCAACACTAGTAAAAGAGAGAATGCGAAAAATAAAAGACAGAATCTGTCTAAACAGAACAGTCCGCAAAGACGAATTTTTTCGAGGCATTTACGTTGCTCAGATCAAAAAACTTTAAACTAACGAAAGATGCATACATATCTGAGGATCACGCACAAAAAAAATTCAGATTTAAATAATTTTTCTGTGATTTTACAGAATTAAAACGGTGAACAGCAGAAATCTGTTCCTGCGCAGAAATCTAAATCTAGCATCATCTTCCTATTAGAGGCAATACTTGGCACAACAATGCGATAAAATAAAGATACAAATGAATTGTTACAGAAGTAAACAACTCCTTGACTAAAAAAATAAAAATTGCAGAAATAAAAATAATGGGTTGCCTCCCATAAGCGCTTTTCTTTAACGCCTTTTAGCTAGGCATAGTAATTTTTATGATGCTCACATAAAGATAAGAGTTGAAACATAAAAGAGAGCATCAAGGAGCATATATAAAACATGTTTAAATCTAACACTCTTCCTATGCATAGGAGCCTTGTAAGAAAACAAGTCAATGAAAGACAAAGTGACTAGCATAGGAAGACAAAACAAGTGCAACTTCAAAACTTTCAACATAAAGAGAGGAGACTTAATAACATGAAGATTTTTATAACCATATTTTCCTCTCTCAAAATAATTTTCAGTAGCATCATGAATAGACTCAACAATATAGCTATCACATAAATCAATCTTATCATGATCCACATGCATAAAAGTATCATTACTCTCCACACAAGCATAATAAATTTCATTAGTAATAGTGGGAGTAAAACTAGCACATCCATCATTATAATCATCATAAATTGCATGCATAGTATAATTATAATAAACTTTATCCTCAATAGTAGGTGGAACTAAAATATCACAATTATGATAATCAGCATAAATTGGAGGCAAAGTATCATCAAAGCAAATTTCCTCCTCCAAGCTTGGGGGACTAAAAATATTATTTTTATCAAAACCGGCTTCCCCAAGCTTAGAATTTTCCATGACATTAGCAATAATTGTGTTCAAAGAATTCATAGTAATAATATTACTACTATCATGTAAATAAAGATCCATAGGTTTTTAATTTTCTCTTCAAACACTTCATGTCCCAACTCAAGATAAATTTCATAAAGCTCTCTCATGTTGTTTTCAGCCATAGGACTTGTTTCAAGAAAAGAAACCATTGATAGCAAGTAAAGAACTTGACATAATAACTAAAACAAGAAACAAAACTAGACAAACCGAAATAAACTAGATGCAGGAAACTATTTTTTTTGTGTTTTTGATAAATAAAGCAAACAAGACTAAATAAAAATAAACTAAGCAAGACAATAACAAAGTAAAGAGATTGGAAGCGTGAAACTCCCCTTGCAGAAATCCTCTTGCTTCCCAATATGGCGCCAGAAAATACGGCGTGTTGAAGGAAGGCAAGGAGATTGCTGAACCGAAGTGCTTCTGCTCCCCGGCAACGGCGCCAGAAAATATGCTTGATTGCGTGGATCACACGTTCGCTGGAAGACCCCAAGAGGAAGGTATGATGCAGTGTAGCAGCAGTTTTCCCTCAGTATGAAACCAAGGTTTAATCGAACCAGTAGGAGCAAGAAATCACTTCGGAAGGTTGTCAGTGACGTGCTGACGTGGAATCTGCACATAACACAATCAAACTACTTTGCCCCAACGAAACAGTGAGGTTGTCAATCTCACCGGCTTGCTGAAAACAAAGGAATAAACGTATGGTGTGGAAAACAGTAGTAAATTGCAGAGAATGAAAAGGAACAGTGTTTGCAGTTGGTTGTATTATCAGTGTAAAAGAATGGACCGGGGTCCACAGTTCACTAGTGGTGTCTCTCCATAACAGATAACTAACATGCTGGGTGAACAAATTACAGCTGGGCAATTGATAAAATATTGACCTGCCCATGCTGGAGGCATGAACCCACTATCTAGCATAAATACTCACTCTTGGAGTTACAAGCATCTACTTGGCCAAAGCATCTACTAGTAACGGAAAGCACGCAAGATCATAAATAACATATAAGATAGATTGATAATCAACTTGACATAGTATTCAATATTCATCGGATCCCAGCAAACACAACATGTAGCATTACAATAAGATGATCTTGATCATGATAGGCAGCTCACAAGATCTAAACATGATAGCATAAAGTGGAGAGACAACCATCTAGCTACTGCCATGGACCCGTAGTCCAAGGATGAACTACTCACGCATCACTCCGGAGGCAGGCATGGTGATGTAGAGCCCTCCGGTGATGATTCCCCTCTCTGGCAGGGTGCCGGGAAGAGCTTCTGAACCCTCCCGTGCTAGGGTTGACGGCGGCGGCGTCTCTGGATCTTTTCGTGGATAATGGCTCGGGTATTTAGTGTTTTCGCGTCGGGAGGAATAAATAGGCGAAAGGGCGGCGGCTGCGGAGCCACGAGGGCCCCACACCACCCCACGACGCGGCAGGGGGGGCGCGCGGCCCCATGGTGTGGGCGCCACGTGGCTCCCCTCCGTGTCTCCTCTGGACTCCGTCTTCGTGTTGGAAAAATAGGAGGTTCTGTCCAAGTTTCGTCCAATTCCGAGAATATTTCCAGACTAGCTTTTCTAGAATACAAAAACAGCAGAAAACAGGAACTGGCACTGTGGCATCTTGTTAATAGGTTAGTCCCAGAAAATGCATAAAAATGCTATGAAGTGTATATAAAACATGTAACAATTGGTATAATATCAACATGGAACATCAGAAATTATAGATACGTTTGAGACGTATCAACATGTTGTCTAGATTCGAACTAAAAAAAGTACATGTGTACACTAGAATGTGTCTAGATACATATCTATGCATGTGCATGTGACAAATGGCTAAAACATCTTATATTGTGGAACGAAGGGAGTACATCTCACCAAAGAGGTACAATCTTCGGGGGAGGCTCATCTAAGAGAAATTTTGCCATATGACCTAGCTCATATGTTAAATTGCTTGCTTCCATGTTAACATGTTCATACTCAACTTGAGAAATCACCTTTGACATCTGGTGGAAATCAATGGTGGTAATCATTGAAGACAACGACCACAATTCCACTCGAGATACCCCTGTTAACATGGAAACAAGTAGTTAGTTGAGCACATGCTAACTATTTTTAACAAGCCAAAACCATTTCTATTACCGTACATTTCCACTTTCAAGCAAAGAAATCAACATGTAAACATGATATGAACGAAAGCACATAACTTCAATGGTATGACATGAAATACATATCAGCTCATGCACATTTTTCGTGTAGGTCACATACTTCCAAGTAGTACGTGTAGCATTTATCCAGTGCATCCAAATTTTCAAGACCTAATCATGCTAGTACAAAGAAAACATAAGCCCGAAATCAACTATATGAAAGGTGAATCTTGACAACTGGTTCTGCTATCTTAGCATTAATTTTACTTTCCTGCAAAGAGGGACAAAACCCTTAGAATAAACAGAAATGTCGCGCACCATGCATCACCATGCATCCGAAAGTATAAAAATTCATGTTTTTCTATGCTAAGGAAGGTCAAGTGGAAAACATTATATATTAATTTTAAGAGGTAAGAAGACTTACAAATCGTAAGTACTCATATTCACTTGAGCGTATGTAATGAAAACAATGCATCCAACTACATCACTATAAGGTATATGGTGGAAGTGAAAACACATTGTATGTGAATCTGTAAATGTTACGATGCTCATCTCTTGAGTGACAAAAAAATTACCTCTAATTCTTTGACTTTAATCAACTGAACATCAACTTTTTTTTTCGAGAATAGGAACATCAACTTCAACCTTGAACAAATTTATCTCAGTAAGTTGGAACAGCAAAAAAGATCCGTTGACCCCCAACCTGACAGCAAAAGCCCAATATGTCCATACTGCTCTGCTGCGGAGCAGCAGCAAAAGCCCATCTCCCCTTGCATCAGTTTCTCTGCAAGTTATTCAGCTGTGAGACGGCATTGCAGAATTTTTTTTAAGAGGAAAGAAGACTTACAAATCGTAAGTACTCAGATTCACTTGAACGTATGTAATGAAAACAATGCATCCAACTACATCATCATAAGGTATATGGTGGAAGTGAAAAGACATTGTATGTGAATCTGTAAATGTTACCATGCTCATCTCTTGAGTGACAAAAAAATTACCTCTAATTCTTTGCTTTTAATCAACTGAACATCAACTTCAACCTTGAACAAATTTATCTCAGTAAAGTTGGAGCAGCAAAAAATATCCGTTGAACCCAACCTGACAGCAAAAGCCTAATATGTCCATACTGCCTTGCTGCGGAGCAGTAGAGACATTGTATGTGAATCTGTAAATGTTACCATGCTCATCTCTTGAGTGACAAAAAAATTACCTCTAATTCTTTGCTTTTAATCAACTGAACATCAACTTCAACCTTGAACAAATTTATCTCAGTAAAGTTGGAGCAGCAAAAAATATCCGTTGAACCCAACCTGACAGCAAAAGCCTAATATGTCCATACTGCCTTGATGCGGAGCAGTAGCAAAAGCCCATCTCCCCTTCCATCAGTTTCTCTGCAAGTTATTCAGTTGTGAGACGGCATTGCAGAAATAGTTTATTTCCCTAACAAAACGCAAACCTGAAAAGGGATGAAAGATCAAGCTACTTTAGAACCCTATCTGAACATCGAACAACAACCCCAAAGCGACAGAATACCTCTCCTTTTCTTTTTGTCCCTCAAAAAATGCATTGACATGATATAAGTTTTACACTCCAGAACACGTGAAACTTGCTGCATGTAGACTGTGAGCCAACACATAAATACAAGACGACCTCGTGTCTCGATTTTATAGAAGAGAAAGAACTGCTGCTGTTAGTTCTGGACAAAAGAGAGCAAACCGAGAGGAAAAAGGAAGAAAAACATGGGAAGTTAACAGCAACGAAAATGAGAATAAGTGAGTAGATGAAACTATGCACTGAATTCACCACACAACCTTGTAATGGATTAAACCACCACGTGGTTAGGTGATAATCTGAAGTTCCAGAAGCTTTCTACTACAGTAAAAAACACCTAAGAGGCTAAGGATGCAAATTATCAATCAACTGTCTTTTGGTGTTATAATAAGATTTGCAGCAATTCGTTGGACATGTAGTATGAAACTAACAACTCAGGATTAGATTAAAGTGTTCACTCTGAAGTAATAGGCTGCTCTAGCAAAAATAACTTGCAGGGAATTCGAGGTTGGAGCTGATATTCTTATCCCCACCTCTAACTTGCATCCCTTGTAAACCATATGGTTCAACCTCAACTCCTGCACGGAAGGGAACCCGGAAACATTAAAAGTTGCAAGAAACATGTGGATTAACAATCCAACAGTAATAAAGTAAAACCTGACGTAGAGACTATGCAAACCGTGTCGATGTGGGATCTCGCTCACAAACCCTCTAGATTCCCTCTCTAATAATGGGCGGAATGGAGCAAGCCAGCTTGGACGGATCGCCACAACGATAAAGAGCAGCTGCGACACAAGCGTTGAGGCAGCGGCGGCGGCGTGCGCGAGGAAGCCGCGAAGGCGGCGACTCGGGGCAGGGCACTGAGGCGACGCGGGGTCCTTGAGGAGGCGCACGTTGGCGGGGAGACCAGGCGAAGAGCTGCCCAGGCGATGCCGACGGCTAGCCGAAGCCACTCGCGGTGGATCGATCGCATCGCGTGCGGCCGGGCCGCAGGGTGCCCTCGCGGTGGATCGATGGCCGCTCGCGTCTCTTCTTCGTCCGCTCGCGTCTCTTCGTTGACTCTTTTTTTTACAGCGCGATCATAAGCGGAAACGTTGCTGGGCCTTTGCGTTTATCCGGGCCAAATTCACCACAAAAGGTTGATTTGATGCCCAGAGCAGCGATAATCGGCCCAGTGCGTGAGTTAAACCTAATCGAACGGCCAGACGAGCGTAGATGAAGATCTGACGGTCAAAATTGCCCAGGACGTGAGAGTGGTGTGGTTAGCCTCCTAGATGGCTCAGTTTTAATATCCCTAATTACCAAATGTGCCTGAGTTTTGGTTTGGGCTGGGCTCAGGCACGGGACAACTGATTAATTGGCCCTGATCGCGTGCGGCCGGGCCGCAGGGTGCCCTCGCGGTGGATCGATGGCCGCTCGCGTCTCTTCGTTGACTCTTTTTTTTTACAGCGCGATCATAAGTGGAAACGTTGCTGGGCCTTTGCGTTTATCCGGGCCAAATTCACCACAAAAGGTTGATTTGATGCCCAGAGCAGCGATAATCGGCCCAGTGCGTGAGTTAAACCTAATCGAACGGCCAGACGAGCGTAGATGAAGATCTGACGGTCAAAATTGCCCAGGACGTGAGAGCGGTGTGGTTAGCCTCCTAGATGGCTCAGTTTTAATATCCCTAATTACCAAATGTGCCTGAGTTTTGGTTTGGGCTGGGCTCAGGCACGGGACAACTGATTAATTGGCCCTGATCCATAATTAGCGCGGAGTGGAGGAAGTGTCGTACGGAGATCGGATAGAAATTGTCGTACATGAAACAATTTCAATTACCGATTTGCTTAGCCCATTCCAGTAACTAATGTTTCTTCTTCATTGATGCATGCATCATCCCTCCAAAGTGAAGCAAGCAGCATCACTCCCAAAACAAATAGCGGACCAAGATAAATGACGTTAAGGAAGTCAGATCTAATAAATTCATTATGACTTCAATTTAATCATGTTTATTGTGAAGTTTTCCTGGTTTTGTCGGTGCACGTGATTTTCTGAAAATTATCTTGAGATTACTACTAGCATGTGTTTCTTAGTCTTTGTGAAGACATGCATGCCTCTGTTATTATCAACAGAGAAAATGATAAGATTCAAAAAAATTTGCCAAAGTTTATTGGGAAAGATCAGTAATTAAGAGCGGATATATTTTTTACCGAGTTTGTAAACAGAAAAGGTAAATGTGTAGATCTAAGTATACCGACTTTCAAATCTCCAAAATATACAAGATTTTGTTATTTTTTGCCTAACCCATAATATGAAGTACTTTCATTGTGATTTTACACTACAACTAATTTTTCTTGATATTTTTTAAAACTTGTAAATATAGTTTTTTTTAACAAAGGGATCGCTGGAATTTGGAAGCCAAACTGACTTTCCGGAGTTAAAACGCTATACCCAACAGGCTTGTTTTTATTTTAGTGGCAGTACCACACAGGTAAGCAACTTTTAGATCAAAGCTTTGAGAAACATTCATGTTTTTTCTAGGTTAGCAACAATCATGCTACAGTACATCAGTGTGATAGGTTCTATAACAATATACTTGTATCGTTTACCAATTTTTTTTAATTGATGTCAGAATATTTTGTACCATTTGTTTTGTTGAACATTTTATTTTGCTTAATGTGAACCTTTGTTTGATATAGATGACCAAATCTTTCAAAATATGAGGAGGATTAAGTACCAGGTAAAAATTTGGTTGACTTATAATTAACAGATAAATATGTTTACTCTTTATTTCTCCGTTTTCCTTTTTTCCTTTTATTTCTTTTTCCCTATCAGTTTTTCAATTACATTTTAAAATCACACGGAAAATATATTAGTGTAATGAGTGAAAAATATTTTCATTCGTGAACAATGATTTCGAACATTTTGGTTTATTTCCTTATATGAACATTTTTTCATTAAGAAGTATACATTTTAAATTGAAAAAAAATCACTTGATTTGAAAAAATATTTGCACAGTTCAAAATATTGTTCGTGTGTTCAAAAGATGTTCGCAAAATTTATTTAAAAGTAGCAATTTTAAGGAAAATACGCGCTGACAAAAAATTGTTCGCGAATTCAGAAAAGTTTACGCGGTAAGAAAAAATGTTTGCCAGTTCTAAAATATATTCGTGTAATTTTAAAAAATCTGTTACAAAATTAAAACATGCACGTGCAATTATGAAAATTGTTCACGAGTTCAAAAATACACTCGGACAATCCAAAAAAATCATAAGATTTAAAAATGTTCACTTATTATACTGTAAAAATAATATCCAACGGAGATAACCTGGAGATAATGACGCTCGGCAATTAAAATTAAACGAAAAATGAAATGGAAAAAATAAAAAAATAGGAAAACAAAACAAAACAAAAACAATCTATACTACTATTAAAAGAGCAAACACCTTCGGGATACATTAAATTTGTGCCGTTCAATAACCCGATCAACGATCTAGATCGTTCCAATGTTTGACAACTCAACATACCTTTTCGTTTTGTGAAAATTACAATGATTGCCACCGCAAAAAGGTCATGTTATTTTTGCCGCGATCGCTACCTCTCGAGTCCCGTCTCCATCGCAACTTGATTTGTGAGGCTAGACCGTGTATAAGGAAAAAAAGAAATCAAACCGATCGTGGTACTGCCGGTCACGATGCGCTAGCTCGGCGGGGCGCTCTGCCGCCGCCAGCGGGCGCATCCTCCCCGCTAACCCTCTTCGACCTTCGGTCCCCTCCCGCGCAATCGAGGCACGACCCTGTCCGTCAAGCACGTAGCTCAGACTGTCTTGCGCGCGTCGATCCCTAAGCAAAGCCGGAGCCACAGCCCGACCATCTCTTGTTCCTTGCGCGCGCCGCCGCCGCCGTCCAGCCCAATCGCCGGAGGAGGAAGAGACGTAACGGAGGCGGCGCAGGGATGATGGCGATGCCGGCGGCGCGTCGGGGCGAGCCTTTATCGACCTGCCCATGCTGGAGGCGCCACCGCCGAGTGAGCTTTCCGGCTGACGGCGCCCTTCTCGCTAAGCCCCTGCCTTGGACGAGGTCGCTGCCCAGCATGCACGCGAGGTCGCCGCCCAGCCTGCCTCCCGGCAGGCGCGCGAGACCAGTCCCCAGCTCGATGACATGGTATCAATCCCCGCTGCAGCAATGCCGAATCCCTGGACAGGGATTTCACAGAGGATTGAAGGTGAATTGCTGAAATTCGTGTTTTCTGAATTATTTCGTTCGCATGATGAAATAACCAATTTTCTGAATTTTTCTTCTAAGCCAATACCTTCCCGAATGAAATTCTATTACAAACATAGAAATTATGGTATGCGGTGATCACCTAGGAAGCTAATTTGAGTTAGTATTAGTATCAGCCTGGTCGCTGTTCGGCGGTGGTGACGATACAGTTCGGCGGTTTATACTAAATGGTTGATCTTTTCAGTCTGCCGTGAGTATTTTGTATCATGCTATTCAACGCACATATCACAAAATCAGCTTTAGATTGAATTAATGTTATCTGAATAGCATAATTAAATTGCTGCCCATATTTAGCAGTGATACTCTTTGGAAGGGAAAACAGTAAGGCGGCAATGGCGTATGAAGCACAAAATAATCTGACATGGTTTTCGTGAGAGAAAACGTCCATATTCATTAATGATTGTTCTCATTATTGATAGGCTTCCAAAGTTTTGATATTTGTAATTGAGTCAATATCAACTGAGGCACGCAGAGTTAACAACTGTTTTGAAAATATATTTTTAATCATTTTCTATTATAGGCACCGAAGTTTGTTATGTTGATTTTATAAGAGTCGTCGCGGAATGTTTTTGACCAAATATACAGACGTGCGTCGCACGTGTTGATTTGTTGAAGTAGACTTTGTAGTGGTGCCCTTGCAAACCGAAACCAATTTTTTTTTTTCAGAAAATGATGTGAAGCTGGATTTTTAGCTGCAATGGCTCTTTACGTTTTTATTGCTGATTAAGATTCAGGAACCAGTAGATGTTTCTTGCAGATCGGAGTTAGTTTCAGTAGGTCCAGATTAAACCTGAATTGTGCAATTGACCACTTGGCTTTGTTCGATTTGTTTAAGTAGAATGTAGTGATGCCCTTGCAAACCAAAACCATTTTTTCTCAGACATTGATGTCTGAAAGCTGAATATTTTGGCTGCAATGGCTCTTTTGGCTCCACCTAGCAATTCAGCCATGCACTATTGATTAGGACAGGTTCAACGAATTGCTAGATAATTGAATAATGCAATGACCCTTTTAGATTCAGAATGTCTTATTCCTTTTCCATTGAGATTTGGTAGGAACTGCTCAGCCAGCTTTAGATTTTAGCGTGACGAGTCATTCTGAATTAGTTCATAAAGAAACTGTTGTTGCGTGCAGAAATTGAAATACTGAACGCTGCTAATGGCAACCTTGCACGAAAACAACCCCGGTGCAGGAGATCCTGACGATCTACGTGAAGTAATGGTATTATCGATTGAAATGGTTAGCACTCTGCCCTCACATTTAGTATTGTTGTGGAGTAATGGTAGGGTTGATATTGGTAGAAGGGCCAACATTAGAGAGGGGTGACTTCCATAGCTGAGATTGTGAACACCAACATGAAGAGACACAAATATTTGGAAGAGACAGGATTGGCTTAACTCTTTTTTAATGCTCACAAGTACATAAGATTGACAATGATTTTTTTTTGAAAAATATAGACATCAAAGTTTGAATGGGCTATCACAGTTAAAACTTTTGTGGAGACAAACTGCAATTAAATTATCAAAACCAATGATATTATGAATACATAATCCCATGTTTGTCCACATAAATTTCACATACACTACGTCGTAAAATAACCATTATATAGACGTGCGTTGCACGTGCAATTGTACTAGTAAAAGAAAAAAGGAAAAAAACACAGCGAAAAAAAAAGAGAAACTCTAACTGGGCCAGCCCACTACAAAGGAGCCTTCAGGCGTCGTTGGGCTAACTGACGCGGAAAGCGTCAAATAGGTTTGCCCAGGACGGACCGCCAACCAGTCGACCGTTGATGCCGCACATTGATGCTTTTCGTGGCTTGGATTGGATTGGATTGTTGCATTGCAGACCTAACTCGGATCTTCTTCTTTCTTACTCGGATGCATGCATAATCACCAATTCAGATCTGTTTCCCTCGCACGAATCCAGCGTCCTTTCTACTCCTCCGTAATTTTCCTTCCCAAGCCCTCTGCTCTGACTACCAGTTATGGATACTCCAATTTGTTTGTCAACCACTCGAAACTAATTCCGATTAATCATTATTTGTTCTTCGTAATCCAGGCCGCCTGGCAAGATGAAGCGCACGCTGAGAGATGATGAAAATCACCATTATTACGGCAGAGCACTTAAGCCAAGTATAGCGATTCCCTGTTTTTCCTCCTCGCCCTACTCGTAGACGTTATGTACGGTGTTATTTAATTGGATATCATGCATGATGGTATTTCAAATTTTAGGACCTTTGCGATTTAAGGGATTGGCTGCCTCCTCTATTGGCTGTTCGACTAAATCTGGTCGAGGTGCCTGGAGTGAACTGAGTGAACCGGTTGTTTCAAGATTGTCCCGGAGCGTTGTCGCGATTGCTTCATTCATTGGTTGGTGCTAATAATTTTCGATGTTGCTATAGTTTTATCTCCCCTAATGGGTGTGATTATGGTTTTGATTTCTAGGAGATGCCAAGTTTGTCGAACACACAGGCCTATGCATCCAAACTTCATGTGTCAATGCTACAAGTTTCCTGACATCTGCAACTTTGTTCCCACGTACTGCTCAAGGAAAGATCAGTGACAATGTGACGGTAAATTTCCCTACTTCATTCCTTGATTATTTTTCATGCAAAACTGTCATACAGTACAACTGTTTCCTCTATCTCTCATGCAGATTAAAGTACGCCTTCCGAATAATCAAATTGTCACTGGCAGATAGAGCTTCATGATGTATATTTTGATTATGCTGTTGTCAACATTGAGCATGTGGCTGGTTTTCATGCCACACATCTTGATCATGACATACCATTTGAGGCTTACAGGAAAGTAGTAGCGCTATGGCGCCGTTTCAATTCAGGATTATTAATGGCCACAACTGGGGTAGAGCTGGGCTCTCCTGCCGCTGAACCTTATAAGACTATGTTAAGCACATGCACAGTTCATACGGTGAGCTATCAATGTCTTGCTCGCTTTCCACAAAGTTCAGATAAATAACTGTTAGGATTTGAATGGTTTGATCTATTCATGGAACCATATCCTTAAAAAAATCTGTTTAACTGTGCTAGGTTGGAATTGGAGGCCCGCTTGTGGATTCTGACGGGAATTTTGTTGGCATGAATAGCAACCGCAGTGAACGAAACATGACTCCTTTCATAAAAGGGGTTCTGATTCATAAATTGTTGAGCAATTATGGGATGGTCGGGTATGTACTATTTCTATGTTTGTGAACCAAAGTATTGTTGTTTAGCTTATCTGTGCTTCTCATATTGTGTGCAATGAACCACATCCCTCTCCTATTTAAGTTTGTGTACGACATACCATTTTGGAGGTTTGTGAGTATTATCTCATTAAACTGTCATGTTAGCTATGTGGTACTTCTGTCTATTTTTGGCATGTCTAGTTTCTTTGCACCTGTAAACATCTCCCCATGGAGCACAGTATTGCCACCCTGTATTAGATTAGGGTTCTTGTTCCGGTGCTGGTGCTAATGCATTTTGCTACTACAATTATGGACAATGGAACTTACATTGTTAACATCCGCAAAATTCTGACTTTTGCTAACAATTTGACTCCACTTTCTCCATGTTCTATATTTCCCTTTTTAATAGCTCATTTTATGTGTGGTCTTCAATATCTTTTTTTTTTTTGAATTTTTCATGGTGAAATTTTGTCAATTGTGCTGCAGAATGGGAACTAAGCAAAAGATTGATGGTACAAGAGAAGGAAGTACAAGCGAGATACAAAAATCTTCCACGCCAGGTAACTCACCAACAAGAGGGGAGCAAAACTGTTATACTGAATTACTGATAATAGATAGATGCCTAAGGCGAGGAGTGGTCATGCCTTTGAGCGGTCGCTACACCTCGAGGGTAAAAGTAGACATGAAGTTAGGGTTATTGTTTACTTTATTTGTCATACGGATCCTCCTAGTATACATGCCTAATAATCCAAAATACCTAACTGGGATATTATGGGGATCCGGTTCCCTAACTTAGTAACTTTGGTATGTGGTCATGTTCATATGGTCCATTAGACAGCGCAATTTCCTTGCAAAATTTGTGTTCCAAATGAAACTGCAAGATTAAGGTAATTCCTTAGCAACTAACATTATGGATTTTCCTGAGTATTCCCATATGCTGCACATTTTAACAAGTTCATCAACCACTTTTTGTCATCCTTGTTTCAATAGTATACCCGAGTTTGATTAATTCGGTTGAAGATGTATTTGACGGTGATATATTGAGTAAACTCTGTGAAGGCGTTGCTTCACGAATTTCTCGCAGTGTTGTCTCAATGGCTTCATTTGATGGTGATTGCACTGGTCATTACTCTTGCATATTTTTATTTTATTTTTATTTAATGATAGGAGTATGGTCTCTGCAGGAGATGCAACATTTTTTGCTTGCACAGGGTTTGTTTCACATTGTGACACAAACTCTGCATACATTCTCACTTCAGCAAGTTTGGTTAGAGATTCTGGTGATGTTCAGGAGATTAATAGTAAACTGAGGGTTGTTACTGATTATCTCTATTTAATATTTGTTTTATTTCTGCTTAAGATAATTTTAACCGTAACCTCATCTTTTGCAGATTGAAGTGTGTCTTAGAAATGGGTTTCCGGTCATAGGGATATTGAAAGCGTTCAATTGCGTGTTCAATCTAGCTTGCATTGAGATCATGGGGCACTGGGATCTTCTTGCATTGGAACTCCATCCAGAATCCCTGCAAAAAAAAAGAGAAATAAACCCCAGCGAGAATCCCTGCAAGAAAAAGGAAAGGAACTTCAGCCAGAATCTTTTGTAGATCCTCACATGGATGTAATAGCTGTGGGCTGCCTATTTGGTGTATTCCGTATAATGGCCACGGGGGGCTTAAAGTTGGTGAACCGCCAAAGCAAACTTGATTGCTCAGAACTTCATGTCTCCAGTTGTAAAATCACCAAGGTTTTGTATGGATTCTCATGTTGTTTTAAATATGAGCAACAAAACTGTATCAACTGCATATGTATGTCGTTGTCATGTTTACCTATATAACCGTTGTCTGGTGTGATTTGTTTTGCTAGGCTGGGGTTGGAGGCCCTCTTATCGATTTTGATGGGAATTTACTTGGAATGAACTTTTATCATCACGAAGAAACCCCGTTCCTTGAGACTTATTATCTCTGTGCCTTCCTTCGGTATGGCTTCGATATTTACATTTGTATATTGTGTGCAAGCACTTTCCAAGCCATTTAATATCCAGGTCTAGGGAAGAGTCTTTGCCAGTTCGAATTTTAAGTCTTTTTCTAAGTTGAAGTTTTGCTGGCTACAGACTGTCAACTTTCTGTATTCACTTTCTAGAATCGTTTTCATTATAATATTATTTAGGCTTACTCTTGTTTGGGCTCGATGCACTTTTCTGTGTAAAATATTGTATATGCACTAGTTTGATCGCATAATTATGATCTTCTTTCTCACTGGTGTTTTCTCAAATTTAAGGGTTGTACTGTAAAGTGCTTATGCTGTCGCCTCACTGAAAAAATCTAGAGTGTTTTTTTTTTAGAGAACTGCATATGTATTCAACAAGAAACGAGTACACAGACTCGAGCAATACAGCACACATACGCAGGAAGCAAAGCTACAGAGGAAACAACACCGCTGTCGACGCCGGAGACGAAGAAGCCGCACCACCTTCTTACCTTTACCCGAGAGCACCTCCACACATGGACATGGCCGCAGAAGCCGTCCGCCACTCGGTGACGGAACCTTGCTCGATAAACGAACACGGCCGGCGCCCTCCACCGCCTGCAGCACCACCATCCCGCAGCCTCCAAGCTCGACGAAGCCAGCAGCGAGTCCTTGCAAACGCCGCTTCTATCTCCTACACACCACCACCCCAGCTCCACACCGCCGCTGGAGAACACGCCGGCGTGACGACGAACGAGCTGGGGGACCGGAGTCCCAGGGCCCCAGGTCAACGGCGCCGATCCGTCGACCCGAAGCAGGGGCCTGGACCGCTCGAAGCATCCGGAGATCCGCGAGCGCCAGGACGACGGCGGGCGCCCCGCTGCACCCGCAGCGGAGAGGGGAAGCACCACGCCCAAAAACCACCGCCGACCGCGCCACCACCTCCACAGCGCCGCCGGCAGGACCACACTCAACCCAACACTATGTACATGGCGAGATCCGGGGATTCCCCCGCCTCCCGCTGCCGGAGCAGCCGCCGGAGACGGAGGGATCCCACGGATCGCCGCCGCGCGAGAGAGGATTGACGAGGACGAGCTCAAAAATCGCCCCTGTGCACTGTAGCGCAAGGGGATAAGGTCGCGGTGGGTGTGTCTTATAAAAAAAAAAATCTAGAGTGTTGTCCATTTATGATGCATTAAGCTAATGTTTCGCCGGTTAAGGCTAATTCACATTGGGGCTGTAGTCTTGTATTACACACGCTATGCAGATTATATGGTCTCCGGCTGTTGAGTTGAAACTATTCTTGGGCGTATTTGTAGGTACATGAGCCTTGATCAATGTTTCCAGGAATACAAATGCAGCCATGATTTTTTCCCGGGCGTAACAAAGCATATAGGTATTTTTTTCAGGAAGCTGAAATGTGTACCCATACGTTATAGGGTGGTGGACGAAGCATTGGCGAAGAGATGAAGTGTTCTACCAAAGTACGTACTCCCTCCGTTTATAAATATAAGATGTTTTATCTTTTATCCACGTTCACATGTGTCAACATGTATGTAGACACGTTTTAATGTGTATTTCCACTTATTTGGGTGTGCACCTAGCCAACATGTGAGCTAGCTAAAACATCTATATTAAAAAACGGAGGGAGTAGTAAACTACATATGTTTTTGTTGCTTGAGCTGTAGCAACTGAAGTATTAAACCGTGCATCTGATAGGTCGTCGGTGGAGCCATTCCATACTCCTTTAATAAAGCCGCCATCGGGTGATCTATGGTTGGAGGACTAACTTGGAAGATTTTTGCGCGAAATGGCGTGGCGCAGATGGAGGAAGAAGAAGGCGAGGAGCACGAAGCGGCGCAGTGAAAAGGTTGGTGGAGAATGCAAAGGTTTTTCCATCATGTTAGGTGGCTACCCTAAATAGCCAACGTGCTACTATGACAGTTCGTTCAAACATGCCGAAAATTTCAGTACATGATGTGGTGGACCCATGTGATCGTGTCGGATTCTAGGGCATGCAAAGCCCCATGCGTACAACAATCATGCATATCCCCTTAAAGATCAAACATGGGATTATATCAATGTAGCCAATAATCTATGACCTTCAACCTTGATCTGATACCACTTGTTATCATCGTAGACGCATATGTCGATCTAGGGATGACCAAGTAAGATATATTGATATAAATTTGTTCTTATATGTGTTCATATTTCTATTTATAAAATAGGTTAAACTTAGAAGACGTAATTTTTTTACTACTCCGTATATGTGTACGTCTTCTTTAGGAAAAACTAACTTACCTAACGAAAAACATTCTCGGCCTTTCCTGTGGGCCTCTCGCGTATCGTTCTGTCTCCCTCCCGACCTCTTGAGCTCCGCCTCCGCCTACAAAGCTCGCAGCGGCACTCGCATCGCATGCTCCTCCGCCCTCCTCGCCTCCCACGCCTCTCCCCTCGCCGCCTCCGCTCGGACTCTCCGATGGCCTCCACGCTCGCCCTGCTCAGGCCGTCCGCGCCGAGCCCGCTCGCCGGCCAAAGCGCACGGGGCCCGGCGGCGGCCGTGAGGGTGCCCTTCAGATCCCGGGTCTCCGCCAGGGCCGTCGGGTCGGCAGTAGCAGCATGTGCTGACACGCTCTTCGCCGACTACAAGCCGAACACCGCATTCCTCTTCCCCGGCCAGGTACCTATCTGATACACGCATGGCACTATGAGTGCCAAAGTGTACTACCTAGGCTGTTGGAGTGGCGGTCGTCATGCAATTATTCATGGGAGGCTGTTTGAATTTTTAAATGATTGGTTTCAAGATGATATAAAATCTAGTAGCAAATATGGCAAATCTGAAGGAATATTACATAATGGGAAGTGGTTATTCAGTTGATATAATTTGGTTAGCTGTACAAGTGGAAGAAAATTTCAGTTCACTGTTTCGGTTAACGTAGATCATATTTTGGACTTGTTTGTGATCATTAGGTTGTCATAGGAGATCATTTGTTACAATCAGGCACTTCCCTTATGGTTCATTTTTCATGCGCCACTTGCATAATTTTAGTCTAAATACAATTACTGTGTGTTTATTGCATTATTTATGTGTGTTTATGCTTTCCTCTCCTTGCAGGGTGCTCAGGCTGTCGGTATGGGCAAAGAAGCTCTTAATGTTCGAGCAGCTGCAGAACTATTTGATAAGGCGAACGATATACTTGGGTATCTGCTAAATTTTGATATGATTCACCTGTTTCTCTCCATTAGCAAACTTGTGCTTTAAAGTTAATGAGTGTTTATAACAGTTCCAAAGGGGAAAACAAAGAGGATCATGCTATTTTAATTTTGAATGTAGCTATGACTTGTTGAATCTTTGCATCGAGGGGCCAAAAGAAAATCTGAACTCAACAGTGATCAGTCAGGTTTGTGGATTTCAGACTCTTCGCTCCCACTGTATTTTATATTATTCATTTTCATACCTTGCAAGTAGTAGTGTTCTCTTAGGTATCTGCCCTTCACTGCTACTCCCTCCGTTCCACATTATACGACGTTTTAGCATGTGTGCATGTTCACATATATGTAGATGTATGTAGACATGTTTTAGTGTGCATGTTCACTCATTGTAGTATGCATTTAGACAATATATGTGAGAGCTAAAACGTCTTATATTATGGAATGGAGGGAGTACCTACTATGAGCTATTGAAACATCTTTCCTTAGTCATCATTCAGAGGCAATATAATTTCAACCTTGAATACCTAATTACCTATTAAGTGCTGAGTCTGGTTAGTCAATTCCAGTGCTACCTTGTACCGGTCTTTGTGCTTTGCAGTGTGCTATGTTGCTAATAACGCAGTCCACAAGGTTGTTTTGCATTTTTTTTTCTCAGCTATGTTGCATATACATTTGAATGCCAAGGATAATGTGGTTCAGATACAGTTCCAGATCTTGTCAGTTAAGAGTTGTATTCTGATTGCTGAACAAAACAATTTTGCAGCCAGCTATATATGTTACCAGCCTTGCTGCTGTAGAGGTGCTACGTGCACGTGAAGATGGCCAATCTGTAATTAACTCTGTAGATGTCACATGTGGTCTCAGCTTGGGAGAATATACCGCTCTTGCATTTGCTGGTGCTTTTAGGTATTTCCCTTGTTCTTTTAATGAAATCATGCGTTTGTTTTTTAAATATTAGCATGTGAGTTCACGATGACGATGAAGCTAACACAAAGTATTTGTTAGATTTTATCTTGTGAACATCATCTTGAATCTGCTACACCTGTGACAAGAGGATCAAATCAATAGCCCCATAGCTTTGTGTTTTTTCAGTGTGTCACGTCTATATGCCTAAACAGTTTTCAACGTGCAGCTTTGAGGATGGTCTGAAGCTTGTCAAGCTTAGAGGAGAAGCCATGCAGGTTAGTGTCTGATAAGATGTGTACTTTGAGTTTTTGACTTTCCAAATTGATTGCTGATCTTCATTATGTGTGTAGGATGCTTCAGATGCTGCCAATAGTGCGATGGTTAGTGTGATTGGTCTGGATTCAGAAAAGGTCCAACAATTATGTGATGCTGCAAATGAGGACGTGGATGAAACTGAAAGGGTTCAAATAGCAAATTTTCTGTGTCCTGTAAGTCTTTGCTGACTCTGATACTCTTAGTTCCCAACTGGCGCTTGCTAAGGTTTCAACATGGCAATACTTTATTACAGGGTAACTATGCAGTTTCTGGTGGTGTGAAGGGTATTGAAGCAGTTGAAGCCAAAGCAAAATCCTTCAAGGCTAGAATGACGGTTAGTGTTTCCATCCATCCAATTTTGGACAATGGCTCATGTATGTAAACATTTGTTAATACCTGCAATGGAATGTGAGATATGGTTATCGTCATTTATAGTGGTTATGAAAATAAGAGCTTTGTAAGGTTATTTTACTGAATAGTGTTCCCTTGTTCAAATACATAATCTGTTTTGTAATGTATGTCTACATTGTTTACGCGACTTTGACCATAGATTTTCATGGCAATGTGTTTGCCAAAGACCATGGAGATAATAAATAGTTTAAGAGTACAGTTAATGAAAATCTGATGGTGCCATTTTCCTGTGCTCATTGTAAATAGATTTTGTTTGTATATTGGTGAGGTTAATGCTAAGAAAGTTTCACTGCAAGCGTTCTAGAATGGTATATATTTTTGAACGTAGGAGGAAATTTTGTACTAACACGTAGCTTAATACCGTGTCATTATCTTGGGGGCTTAGAAAAAGTGACTGCCCTGTTGCCGTCTTATCGAAGAGGCTTCATAGGAAATCATTTTCTTTCTCGCATAGTCTTGAAAGATTTCTATTTGAAGTTGATCATTATGTAACCAGGTTCGGCTAGCTGTTGCTGGTGCTTTCCATACAAGCTTCATGCAACCTGCTGTCTCGAGATTGGAAGCTGCGTTGGCTGCTACAGAGATTAGATCACCAAGAATCCCAGTAATCTCCAATGTCGATGCACAGCCCCATTCAGACCCTGATATGATCAAGAAGATATTGGCACAGCAGGTATCAGACTAAACTTGAATTCGTGTTGCAGCCGTATTACAATGACTTGCGTGTGACTGACTTAGTGGATAAACAGGTAACTTCTCCCGTGCAATGGGAAACTACTGTGACGACTCTTTTGGGTAAAGGCCTTGAGAAGAGCTATGAACTCGGACCTGGAAAGGTAAAGGTTTATTGATAATTTCTGACTCACTAATCTTTGGAAGGGATAACTAGTCTTCACAGAGTTCACGATGATGTATTTATTTTCTTGCTCATCTGGCACAAACCAGGTTATAGCAGGAATCATTAAAAGGATCAACAAAGGTGCCAGCGTCGAGAACATCGGTGCTTGAGACATAAAATTGTCGATACTGTAGGGGCAAATAATAAGGTCAGGGTGCTGCTCAGATTTAAGCAGCACTCCTGAAGGTACCAAATATGGGAGCACCAGTAGGCGTTTGTCGCAATTTCATGTCAATTTGTGGGGGAACGTATATGTGTTGTACAATGAATTTCATCACCTAGAGCTAGATTTCTTGGCGGGTTCGCCCTCTAAATTGTGAGGATCAGATACCGGATATTGTAGAAGTTTCTGTGGCTAGAGTTTAGAGTTTTCTCAGTAATGTATACTTGTTAGCACCATGTTTCACTGTTTGACTATCGTGTACTCTTTTGATGTACAGTTCTAAGTTTGTGTTTAGTCGCTGTATTTATTTATCATCTGAACGGAAACATCATATAAAGCTGGCTTTATGACAAGTCCACATTCTGTATTTTCCCATACCGCAACAACTAGCAACTGACGGCCATCAGAATGATGTATTCAGGGTCGGATGCCTTGTATTATTAGAAGAGGGAATCACACAATTGGTCACTGAACTCTTGATAGATGAGTGTTTCAGTCAACGAACTGTCAAAATGAGCAAATTGGTCTCTCATGTCCATTTTATTAGCAAACTGGTCAAATACTGGTTCGAGGTGCTGGGGTGCCACTGTTGTTTTGTCAAAAGGACATTGGTTAATTTTTTTTTGCAAAAACACAAAATCCTTCACGGATTATATACTCGAACTACAAGGCGGAAGACCCCAACGATAGCGTCACCGACGTTTTCGAGGAGGTGCTTGTCCCTTAGGCCCTCACTATTCCAGATCAAATCCTTCATGTTTCTGTTTTTATCTTTCGTTACTTTTGAATTCTCGAACTTTTTCCTAGACTACGATCAAATTCTTCGAAGAACTTTGGGTAACACTATGACATGCTGTGTGATCCACCACAACATAATCATAGAAGATGAGAGGGTACTCTAGCGTTGGGTCCAAAAACATGTTAGTTTGTACTTGGATGTTTAGCATACCGCACATGGTTGCACATATGTCATGATATTTATCTGGATTAAACTATTTCGAAAATTGCCTGTTATTCCAACGCATTCTTCAGAGTGCATCGACCGACGGGACTAAAGTATGGGCTGAGCAATTTGCTGCATGTAAGGACAGTGGACATCTATCCAAAGATATACACGTTGGGATCCATCCACCACACTTACTATTTGTTGCGGGCCGTCTAACCTTCTCCCAGACATTGGCTGAGGTGCATCAAAGGCATTCATTTTCCTATTAAAAAAAGGCATCTCTTTTGTACATAGAAAGACTTTTCGCCCCGTTCAATTTCATAAAAACGAAACAACATTGAGAACAAAGGTATTCTAGACGAGTACAAACTGAATTCAAGACAACTTTCTCTAGTTCAAACTGCACGGACGATATGAAGTCAGCTGTGTTGTATTACCTCAAGATCATCTAGCTCAAGATTTGAGCCACAACTAAGATAAAATTAGAACAAATACACCTTTGAGCTTCAAAATTGGTGAGAACGACATCTAGGACTCCACTAAGTGAAGCCCCTTTCTTTTCTGCTTCGGGACAGCTCCTAGAGTGTGTAGGAGCTGTTGATGGATGCCTTCCCATAGCTATTGTGCGTACTGGATTGGGCAGGTCAGAGGGCTGTTTGAGAGTTCTAGTGGCCTCTTCTTTCTTCTCTCAGTTTGGAATAGCCTCTCTGTATGTTTTTATATGCACAACACTATGGGGGAACCCACCTGTCAGTTGATATTTTGCTGCCCCCAATCAAGGCACATCACAAAACCGGCCTACTGTAGCAGTGCTACTGTAGCAGCCGAAATTGTTGACCTAGGTTTAGCCTAGATCAAAATATCCAACATTCTCCCCCTTGATCGTAAGGCTAAACTTTATAAACCCACTTATCAATGAAATGGCATACGAGATAAAACGATTACTGCGGTCAATTGTTTAGTACCACAGAAACCCAATTACAACAATATACCACCCCATCTCAAAATGGAACTTCTTTAACTTATGAGCTCCATAAACTTAAACTTAAGTGAAAAACTTATGAGCTCATCTCTTTGTTGAAACTTATACAGAGGCAATAAATTACAACGGTCAATTAAGTACCGCTGAACTTATTGGCTACAGTACATCATTCCATCGAAGAAATGAACCCTCTTTAGATTTGTGGGGAGATGGTGTTGCAATGGTCCCAAGAGTGCAATTTGTTCTCTTATGAATATGTATACTCATAATTATGCGCGCACTTGAAAACGAGAACAAAATATGTTTTTAGAGTCATAATTAGTCCCTTAATAATAGGCTGCCAAAAAATCTTAATGCCGGCAACGTTAGAAGGCAAGCCTCTTAAATATGATGCTTAGAATTTAATATCTTATGTAATGCTTACATGCAAGCACCCAAAATTTGCTTTATATGTGTTCAACCCTTATGTCGTAAATCTAATACTTATTTGTTGAACACCAAAACTTAATTCATCAAGGCCTTGAATGTTTTGAATCTGGAATCATTCTTTCACAATGTATTAGGTCTGGCAGGAACCTCTTGACATGCTACTTGAATTGACTGCACTCTTACATAATATGTCCCGGGATAAATTTCTTAAAATAATCACTTAATCTTAAATTGTTATGGATCAGGGACACAAATCCATATCTTAAAACATAGGGATCGAAACATGCCATAATTTAATTTGCATCTTAATGATGCCTTTAAGAATTTGGGTGAAGCCATTCCACAATATGGCTCCCCCTGCAAGAGTGAAACTTTTGTGGATAGAACTTAAAAAAAAATTCACTCCTTGCAGAATACTTTAAAGATCCACAACTTGGTGGTCATTATTGTTTCTTGAATGTGAGCATGTAATCCCTTAATGTGATATATTATCACACAATTACTTTAGTGCTTGTGCCAACTAGGCAAAGCTTTTCTTAAGTATTTTCCGGGAGGTCCAAACCCGGACTTATGTCTGCCAAGATATCCCGGACACAAGATCTTTAGGGCACATAATAACTTAAGCATTAGTGACAACATGAGGAAAAACTTAATGCCCTCGAGGGAGTAAGCATAAACTTTAGGGTGAACTTAAAACTCCCTTTAATGGACCTATCTCAGTGAGTTTTAACAACATAAGTACATCACTAAGACGAATTTATCAGTTCCGAGAGAAAACCTCGGGTCTTATGCAATATCCCTATTCCTCATAATTAACATAAGATTAATTCATCAAAAAATTCTTATTGAACTTATTTCTACTTGAGCTTCGTACTACCGTCAGATGCTTATTGTTTCAAGGACAATTGATCATCATTTCATAAAGGATGGTTTCCATCTCCAAAAAAAATAAATTCGGTGATCATGTGCCACTTTTCTCACAAACTCCCAGTCATATCATTATATCAACAAGTCTTTCGTCAAGACCCGTTGCTTAAACTTTAGACAGACCAATTGGGAAAAAATGGTCTATAATTTTGTCAGGGTGACCCTTGACAATCTGGGAGTTAGTAGATGGCTCTACTCACGGTATCCATGATGGAGTTCTTAATTTCCATGCAATATTTGACTGCTCTCTCTTAAAATTTCAACATCATACTTCATTTCAGAGTATCATAATTTTATTATCCTCCTTAAGTGATTTAGGAGAACTATTGTAGAGAGCAGAACCAAAAACTTGTATCTTACTTAAGAAACATGGCACAACCATTTAGCATTGAAAGGCAATCTAATAATTCTTAGTCATAATTATGACCTTAGGAGATGGAGTCTTTAATAAATCTGACTAAAAGTGGTACTTAGCTCAAAACCAACTTAAGATCAAACTTAAATACCTTATTGGTAGAATCTAAAACATACCTGATAAAATACTTCTTCCTAAGTTGAAATTCTTGGAGAAGTTCAATGCTCCCCCTCGAAATGTGGACTGAGCCATAGCTTAACATTTCGACGAACTTCCATAATAAATATTCCACCTTTAGTAGAGAAGTCAATAAAATTTGTAGCACGAATCACATTATTGGAATGGAGGATGAATAACTTAATTTAGGCTAATGGAAATCTTCCAGTAGCTTTAAACATTAGCCTCCAGTCCTTCTTTAGGACTTCTCTTTAAAACTTCCTTATTTATGAGGCCATAATAACATTATGCATATAGCATTTTTATCTAAAATGTTTACACACTTTCTTGTGGATATAAAATCCTTTGAGCTTAATCACAGTCCACTTTTATACTTTATTGTAGATGACATAATAAAGCGAACTCAAAAGCTCCATAATTAAATCATGAGAATTTTTCATGATCAACATAATCTTATAGAATTTTGAGAAGCTTCTTCAAATTACTTCTCCATTAAGGCCAGATAAACAGTATTATGAAAGAACTAGAAAATTATTTTCCTATATCCTTACTGGCACACTCCCCATATTCTTACTGGGTTTTGCTCCCAATAAACATTAATAGACAAGAAATCCATTGGATTCTCATCAATACTCTAATAATCAAAATTTCTTTAATGAGAGCTCATTATTTTTTATTTTTTTATACACTTCATTACTTATGACCTCATGAAACAATAATATGTACATAAGGTTAACTCATTTCTCATAAGAAGCATTAAATCAGCCGAAAACATTATGGCTGAATTGAAAAAGATTAGCAATAGGGATAAAATTCATGATCACAAATATTTTATAGTGATCATGTAGAACATAATTACTCATAGAACATAATTCCTCATGTAAACATTAATCTTTAGGGAATGACACATGTATCCAATCAACTTTGGTCAGAATGAATTCACGTGCCACAACCTATCCCAAAATAATCATTAAATCTCCAACCAAAATTTCCATCTTAATTGGAGATGACTTAATTAGGGATGACTTAATTCCCCGAAGGTAGTAAAATATTTGTGGCATATTGCATTATGTCCATAAGCCTTATGCATGAAAATCTTTCCCAGAAGAGGTCATAGTAGGAAACAATCAATCCTCTCTCCTGGGCCGCTCGCGCGAGCGGCTCCGGAGAGCCCAACCTTCCCCAGCCAAACCCTACCTCGATCTCCTCCCACCTGGCCGCTGCCGCCGCCGGCGCCGGCGGTGGCGGCCGCGCCTGGCCGTCTAAGGCGGCGGGCGAGGGTGGGGCGCGCCCCGACGGGCTCCTCTCGCGCGGGGAGACGTTCTCCGGGCGGCGCTGGGGACGATTTGGCGGCGGAGCGTGCCGACGTTCGGCAGGAGATGCTGTGGAGGAGCTCGGGATGTAGATGCGGAGGTGGGTGCGGGGCGAGGTGGTCGACGGTGCTGGCAGGGGGCGGTGATGATAACCCTAGATCTGGAGGCGCCGGCGCTTGCTGCCGGTCGGCCCCTGGCGCGCGCTTGGCCACCTCCAGGACGCGGGCAAGCGGAGGCGCGCTCCTGACGGAGCCGGCGAGGAGCTGCGTCGACAGCAAAGGAGGGAAGCGACGACGCGATTCCACGGCCCTGGAGGCGGCGGCGCTTGCGGCCAGGGGGTTCCTGGCGCGCGTTCAGCCACCTCTTGTACGAGGACAAGCTGCAGCGCTCTTCCGACGGCGCTGGCGGTGCGGAGGGCGACAGCGCAGGCGGGGGGACGGCGAGGTGAGTCCAAATCCTTGGGGCGGCGGCGCTTGCGGCCAGGAGGTGCTCCCGGCGCGCGTTCGGCTACCCCCAGGCGGCGGGCAAGCAGCGGCATCCCCCGGATGACGCTGGCGAGGAGGTTGGTGGCGGAGTGAGGTCCCGGGTCTAAAACCGGGCCCGATCTGTGCTTCAGGGCCTGATCTGGGCCTCGGGGGCCTGACCGGGACCTCTGGAGTCGGTATCGTGGCTGTCGGCGAGCGACAGCGCGGTCACGACTCCGGCGATGGTCTGCATCCCAGGAGGTGGTAGGGCAGCATTTCCTCCGCCGAGCGGGGAAGGGGTGGACCAAGGCTTGGTGACTTCTTTGGCGAGGTGGTGCGGCGGCAGCGGTGTGAACGACAAGGATGGCGGCCACACTCCGGCGGGTTGGGTGGGAGGTGTGTGACAAGCCGGACGAATGTCTTGCCCGTTTCGGTGCAGGCGGCGACGACGCCCGTGGGCGCCGTTCCCCTCCTTGGAGGCGTCGCTGAGGTACGTCGGCACCCCGCTCTCAACCTGGCTCGGTTGATGTCTCCGGGTGAAAGCCCAGGTTCGGTGGAGCCGGCGCGATGGCGGCGTTCTCAACGCCGTTACTCTGTTGGGAGCTTGTGTTGGATACACGGTGTGGTGTTCCTAGGTGCGCTCCTCCGGTGCTCGCCGCGGTCCAAGACTGGCCTTCATAGGCGCCATGTACGCCGTCGACGGATGCACAAGACTTGATCTTCGTGGCGACCGGCTTCGGTCGAGACGCGGCTCTGTTTGCTTAGTCTAGGACAATCTCTTCGTTTGGAGTTGTAATGCTTGTGGTGGTGTTGGTGTTGTGGCCTGTTGCTGCTCTTTCTGGAGGCAGCCCTGGCTTGTATTCGCATGTTGTAATCTTCTATAAACGTTAAGTACGCTTTTGGCGTGCTTCTCAAAAAAAATCTTTCCCAGATCATAAACTTATTTTGTTGATCTGATCCACATCAGCTTTGGCCAGAAATGGACCAGAACAACAAACTTTTGTGAGCAAGTATTTATTAATCAGCTTTGGCCAGAATAGCAAATACATGTCACACTTTATAGCCTCTTAAACTTCTTTCACCGATCTAGCCCATATCAGCTTTGGCTAGAAGCGAACCGGACCAATAAAATTTCATGGTCAAAATGCCCGTCAATCAGCTTTGGCCAGAATGACGGACATAAGCCATGCTTTATTTTGAGGATAAACCAATTTCTTTTGCAGCGAAACTTTATGGCATAATGGTAGCAATAATCATTATAATAAATTTTGGAGAAACATTATTATCATAACGGCCCTTTCTTTAAATGATACATTATTCTAAGCAATAAAAAACTAATTGTTTCGGGGCTTTATTCACATAATTGGTCATCACGATAACATAAAAGTCCCAAACCTAATTTTATTGGACCACTTAAACTTTACTAATCATAATGAAAAGACATCACAATAAATTAACATAACACATGAGCATAATTAAGACATAAAACAATTATGACATAGAAAAAGCAATGATCATCATAATAAATTCTAATACCATAAAGTAATTTATTAAGCATAATAAAATGCATTAGAAGTAACTTAATATTACACATAATTGCATGATGACATAACAAAACACCAAAGAATAACTCAGCATTAATAAGCATAAGATTTTAGAAACATAAACATTATCCTTAAAGCCTTTTCAAATTAGCCCTCAAACTTAATTATTGCATAAAAATTAATCATTATCAGGAAACTATTTATTATTTCCCTGAATTAATTCTGCCATAACAGAAAAAAATCATAAATTATTTGTTTTTCGGGCTAACAAAATTCGTTTAACTGGGCCGAAACCTAGCCCAGCCCAGCTCCCCCTGACCTCCCACCTGGGCCATAGGCCCGTTACAGCGCCAGGAACGCCGCGAACCGTTGGATGCAGATCTGATGGCCGGGAGCGCGAGCGTCTGGATAAGACCAGCACGACTCCGCCGCCCCCGCGAACCCTAACCTCATTTGCTCCCTTCCCTTTTCCTCTGTGTGTCTCCTGCGACGGCGGCGAGAGCACGCAGAGAAAAAACGGCGGCGACGAGCACCGCGAGCGGAGGAAGAGCGTCGGCGTCGTTCAGGCCCTTTCGCCGGAGCTGCGTGCAGCTTTAGCTTGCGCGCACCTCCGTCGAGTGGCCCTGGATGGCGCCTTTCGCGAGGCAAGCGTGCACGAGCGGGCGTCCCCGTGATGGTGACGGCTGCCCTCGCCAGAATCCGGCGCAGCAGCTGGTCTTCAACGGCGACAAGCGCGCGAGGAGAGCAGCAGCCACCGGCCGATGCAGCGGACGGCGAGGCCTCTCAGGTGTGAGCCCGAGTGCACCCGCGAGCATAAGGAGGTAGCTCCGACGCTGCCGTGGCCGGCGACGACGACGAGGCCCATAAGGTAATCATCCGCTGCCCTTAATTTCACATCATTAGGTTAGGGTTCCACCGATTTGAGGAATTTCATAACTAGGGTTTCGGTAATTGAGGATTTTATTGGGGTTTTCCCTTCTGAATCATACAGTCCCCACTTTAATTGTGCTTTAAACCGAAACCTCAAAGTTAAACATAAGGGAATCAAGTAATTACTTAAGCTAGGGTCTCGGATTTGGGGAAAACATTAGAATTCATGCATAATTTACTTCTTTCCCCATCAATTCATTACATAAACCGAGACCATAAGCTTAATTACAGGGAAAACATGAAATTTCAGTTCTAGGGTTTCTAGAAATTGGGGATTTTCTATATGTGCATCAGTCCCCTTTTACTTAACTGCATAATTGAAACCCTAGAGCCTTAAAAGATTTGTTAGGGCCAGTATCTTTAGTATTAAGGGCTAAAAACATTAAATCAAGCCAAGACAGGAAGAACAGCTTGATGCTTGACATAAACTTGATAGATCAAGCATGAACTTGAGCAAAAGAGGGCTCAAACTTGAAGCTATGAGCTCTGATACCAATGTTGTATTACCTCAAGATCATCTAGCTCAAGATTTGAGCCACAACTAAGATAAAATTAGAACAAACACACCTTTGAGACATCTAGGACTCCACTAAGTGAAGCCCCTTTCTTTTCTGCTTCGGGACAGCTCCTAGAGTGTGTAGGAGCTGCTGATGGATGCCTTCCCATAGCTACTGTGCGTACTGGATTAGGCAGGTCAGAGGGCTGTTTGAGAGTTCTAGTGGCCTCTTCTTTCTTCTCTCAGTTTGGAATAGCCTCTCTGTATGTTTTTATATGCACAGCACTATGGGGGGACCCACCTGTCAGTTGATATTTTGCTGCCCACAATCAAGGCACATCACAAAACCGACCTACTGTAGCAGTGCTACTGTAGCAGCCGAAATTGTTGACCTGTTTAGCCTAGATCAAAATATCCAACAAGCTGTCCATGAGGGATCTGGAATTGCTGAAGATTCCGTGTTCCAAACGACGAAATTTCAATCCATTGCGCGGCTGTCCCAGCTATGATGTTGCCATAGAGAAGTGTTGAACCACAAACTCATTACCAAGGCTTAAAACTCAAGGAACGGTAGCCTTTTTTGGGAATGCAACAATTTATCATGGATATTGGGCAGAAATCAATCTATTTCTACGAAATTCCCGCATGAATTTGTCGTAACCGGAGAAGTATCCAGCATCGGACGGCTGCACGATTCAGAGGAACCAGGTTCTCCTTGACAAGGAAGAGTCAACCGGACGTGTGCATACATGAAACCTCGTAAATATTTCTGTGTCAAGTACACACTGCAGGGTAGTGACATGTTTGGCATCGAATGCCCAAAGTCAATTAACCCACTGCACGCGGCTGAGACAAGTCAAAAATTTACCAAACATAGCGTGCAACCAGGACGAAGCTACTCTCTATATGGCCCCGCTTGGATTGTCTGTCAATTTTCCGGAGGCGTAACATTTTCCGGGCCGACGCAGGATTTTCAGCGGGAGGTGCACACGTCCGTAATGTTTAGGGCCGTATTTGGTTAAAAAACGGTGAACCATTCGGGATCCTAGTCTCAAGATTTCATCACCAAAATGCGTCCAAGCTTGTTGCTACTCTTGCTGATCTTGGCCTCCCTGCAGCAACTGGCAACCGCCGCCGATGCCACCACCCAAGACGCAGGCTGCCCGGAGGCGTCCTGCGGGAACCTCACCTTGGCATACCCGTTCTGGCTGGCCGGCGAGGGCCAGGACGTGTCATCCTGCGGCCCGCCGGCGTTCCGGCTCACGTGCAACGACTCCGCGTCGTCCGGCGCTTTCCTGAGCAGCTCCTACATCAAGGTCCTCAGCATCGACTACGGCAACCGCTCCCTCGTCGCCGTCCACGCCCTCCTGGCCGCCGACGAGGCGTGCAGCATCATGTTCAACGTGTCCTCCGCCTTCGCGATCACGGACAGCTTCAGCATCAGCCAGAGCAACCGGGAGCTCTACGCGCTGTCCAGCTGCAAAGAGAGGCTGCCGCCGCCCGGTGCGGTCCCGGTCACCAACTGCAGCGCCAACAGCACCGGCATGTACGTGTACCTCGGGGGAGGCTATGGCACGGGCCAGCCGCCGGCGAATGAAGGGAGCTGCGAGATCGCCGTGTTTCCGGTGCTCGGGTCGGAGCCTGCGGCAGAGATGACGGCGGCCAATTATAGACGGCTCATACCGGGAGGGTTCTTACTGGAGTGGGGTCCCGTCGGTGACTGCGACGCCTGCACAGCGAGCGGCGGGCGGTGCCGCTACGATGCCAGCACGGCGGACTTCGCGTGCCTCTGCTCCGACAGTAGCAGGCGCCCATCGACTTGCGGTAAGCTGAACCTTGGCCAGGACATGCATATTTTATGTCCTGCAGCCTATATTGACATGCGAATGTTCTCATGTTGATGCAGATAATAATCAAAAAAGGAAGCTCATTTTGGTAGGTAAGCATTCTGCTGCATAACATACTCTAAAGTTTGAAGCCGTTTGATGCTCAGTTCCTCACCTCTTAATTGGTGTACCTCTTATTTACTTTCAGTTTCTCTGTCTACTGCGGGTAGCTTGGTTTTCGTCTGTCTTGCTTACCTGATGTACCGTCAGAAGCGAAAAATCATATCAGGAATCTGCAGGATTTACTCTACCAATACACCGAACATGGAGGAAATGTTAAGAAAATGTGGATCTCTTGCTCTGAAACGGTACAGGTACTCGGAGCTGAAGAAAATGACAAGGTCATTCAAGGACGAGCTTGGAGAAGGTGGATACGGTGTGGTATACAAGGGAAGCCTGGAAGATGGCAGGATGGTTGCAGTGAAGCTCCTCAAAGGATCAAAGGGCAATGGAGAAGATTTTCTGAATGAAGTGATGAGTATCGGCCGGACATCTCATGTTAACATTGTCAGTCTACTAGGCTTTTGTTTAGAGCCATCTCAACGAGCGCTTATCTACGAGTACATGCCCAATGGTTCCTTGCAGAAGCACATTTACTCGGAGAGTTCCAAACTGGCCATTGGATGGGAGACGTTCCTGAAGATCGCGATCGGTATCGCACGAGGGTTGGAGTATCTACACCAGGGTTGCAACACCCGGATCATCCATTTCGATATCAAGCCTAACAACATCCTTCTAGATCATGAGTTCTGTCCCAAGATTGCAGATTTTGGACTGGCAAAGCTATGCCACCTCAAGGACAGCGTCCTTTCAATGGCTGAAACCAGAGGAACAATTGGTTTCATCGCACCAGAAGTGTTCTCCAGAGGTTTCGGAGTTGTCTCGACAAAGTCAGATGTTTACAGCTACGGGATGATGCTCCTGGAAATGATCCGGGAGAGGAAGATTCCGGAAGAAAATGAAGACAGCCCTAGTGAAACATTTTTTCCACATTGGGTTTATGATCGTTTGGCGAGTGATCTACATGGTTGTGAAGTCATACATGGAACTGAAGAAATTGTAAGGAAGATGACCTTGGTTGGATTGTGTTGTATACAGATGACCCCTGAAAGCCGACCGTCCATGAGCAGAGTTATAGAGATGTTGGAGAGGAACATCGGTGAACTGGAGATGCCGACCAGGCCCTTCTTCTGTTCACCGGTGTACTCGACAAATGTTTCATCTTATGCATCTATCCAAGTCATGATGTCTTCAACATGATCTGCATCCGGCTATGGTGCATGCTTGTACGATATTTTCTGTTCTTTTGGCGGTTGTGTATAATTTTTTCAGGGTTAACATCTAATCATCCATGTATTCTCGGTAGTATTTAGAGACGCGTGAATGTAATAACTGTTGAGTTGCTTTACAGTTAACGATAGGCTTCAGCTCCACTGTGGGATTTGATCTTCAGAATGTCCAGTATGAGTTTCTTATCCTAATGAATGGTCAAGGCCTTCCCCTTGTCCCAGGTCTTTTCTAAGTTCTAAACTGTACAATTGGTCAGAAAAGCCTCACACAAATGAAAGACTGGGGACTAAGAGACTGAAAAAGGAAGAACGAGAGAAGAAACGGAAACAGTGCAGCAAGATTGACTCTCAAATGTCTGTTTGGATAATTATGCCTTTAAGCATATGGGGTTTTACCTGCTTGGAGAATGGGTGCACACTCAGAGGGAGATTCAGTAATTCAAACATCACATGATGAAGTGGGAGAGTGTGTATAGGCCAAACAATTTTGGTGGCCTGGGGATTATCAAATACTACAATCAAATACTACATGATATATGAACATTGCCCTGCTGTCGAAATGGATTTTGGAAACTATTTAATAGTAATGAAAACAGCCCCTGGATGTAGATTATTAACAGCAAATACCTTACACATTGGGATTCCATTGCCATGAATGAGACAAGAGGCTCTTAGTTTTGGAAATATGTTTGCAGAATACCAAACCGTGGTTCGTGTGGGGAGTTCTTCATGTGACGAGGAATGATAAAATTACAAGATTTTGCCATAATGTGTGAATTGGGAGTGTTCCTTTAAGAATTTTGTTCCCAACTATGTTGTGGGCATCTGCCAATCTTGATGCTTCTGTGGAAGAAAACTATGACTTGCATTCTCATTCCTGGGACATAGCCTTTAGAAGGACTTTTGGGAGTGGTTACGTGATTATGTGGGAGCAAGTGTTGGATCTACTGCAACCTGTTTTCCTCAACCTGTTGGATCTACTGCAACCACGCTTTGGGTCATGCTTCAAGACGTTCACCTAGATGCTACCGAGCCAACGACATCACTTGGAAGTTGACTACCTCCGGGGTTTACACGGCCTCCTCCGCTTATCATGCTCAATTTGAAGGGACAATTTCTACGGCTATGCAGCCAGCGGTTTGGAGCAATTGGCACCACCAAAATGCAAATTCTTTGCGTGGCTAATCCTCCAAGATAGAGCTTGGACCGCCGATAGATTGCAACGTAGAGGTTGGCCAAATTGTGGTCTTTGCCAACTTTGTCGAAGGGAACCCAAAACGGCGGCGCATATTATATTATGTTCAAGTGTAGGTACACGATACGCATTTGGCGTGGCATCCTTGCTTGGCTCAGGTTGGACTCTTTGAGGACCCTAGATTGGGCTCGCTTTGTTTCGGTCAAAGATTGGTAGCTCTACATCACCAATGCCAATGGCGAGAGAAGAAGGGCGATGGCCTCTATGGTAACGCTTATATCATGGAAAATTTGGAATGAGCGCAATGCTAGAGTATTCCGGCACGTTAGCTCCATGCCAAATGCCATCATGAACAAAATCAAGATAGAGACCCCAAATTGGCAACTCGCCGGAGCAAAACATTTGGGTTCCATCATGCCGCGAGAGTGTGATCGTTATGTTTGTACCCTTTTCTTTTTGGTCTTTTAGCCTTGTTTGTAAAACTCTCCTTAACTAATATAACGAGGCAAAACTTTTGCCTCCGTTTCTAAAAAAAACAGATAGGGTCAGGTGGGATTTTGAGAAGGGAGTACTCTGCTAGTCTATGACTGCGATAAGGGCGTATCTCATAGCCAGTTAAGAAAATCTGGAGCTCAAAATTCCAATGAAGATTAGAATCTTCTTATGGCAAGTGGTTCAAGATAGACTGCCAAGTGCCAACAAAGGAGAGAATTCTTACTCGTCATTGCAAAGTTAATGGTCTGTGATGAAATTGAATCAATAGATCATCTTTAATTCTTATGTCCTATGGGCTATGGCTCAGTTTCTCTGGCCACTTCGAAGCTAAAGTTCTGTACAGCCCTCTTATGTACTCCAGTATATCACGAGATATACTTTTTATAGGTATGGTGACCGCTTTTAAGAGGGATCCAAGTATGCGACTGGTGTTTTACTGGGTGATTAAAGAATCCAGGCTTCGACTTCATATTTCTTTTCTAGTTTGTTTATATTTCTGTTCATAATTAATTATGTTAAGGCTAAGGCTACGGCATGATACTTATATTCAAAGCTCCTTCTTTCATATTACTGTTGGAGTTTGCTTGCTTAGCTTGTTAGCGTGGGTGTCCAATTCAAACCTGTCTGGGGTGTTTAGTTTTGGGGTTGGAAAATCGATTTGTGAGTTTATCCCTTTTGCTCTCTAAGCTTTTCTTGTAAAGAGTGATACACGGCAAAACACAACCCTTAGGAGAGGCACTACGGCTCCAGTGCTCCGCTAGGAGCTAGCTAAAATCGACTATAGACGAATTTAAAACCAGCTAGATAAAGGATAGCAAGATGAATACAACAAGCACCTTTTCACTGGCATGGATGTATGCTCAACAATTCCAAACAAACAACAGAATGCAACGAGACAAACGAGCAGAGGTCTATAATTTAAATGCTCAAAACTTTAACGTTGTTCAAGTTCATTGCCATCTCCAGCAAACTCCCTAATCACCAAGTTGTTACCAAAACTATGGTCTCTGGAATACATTGATAGCAAACCAACTCGGACCTCAACCAAAACATCTGGATTTGAAACATACGAAAATGGAGATATCCAAGGCATTCATCTTTAGGCGGTTTCGTCACAGGGTACTCAAAGACGACCTCCTTCCCACAAAGCCTGCGGTAGACTGCAGAGAAGGTCTCCAGCTTGTATTCGGTGTTGTTGCGCTCCTTTGGGTCCAAGTAGATCTGAAAGAACATCACAACAAAAGGATCAGTACTAGCATTATGCTAGGCCAGGCTGACTCTTCAGTGCAAGATGCTACTTACTACCCTAAAAAAAATAGCAATTATAGTAAGTACTACAAATGCAGTGATCAATGTATATATGATTTGGTTGCATAGGACCTTATATGATAATCAGTATTCTCAAAAGTCGCAAAGTTTACCTTGATGACCTTGGCACCATCCAAACGGTACCTGATACGCTTCCCCACAATCTCAGCAGGGTACACAACATCCTCCAAGATACCATCATGAACGGCTGTCAGAGTTCTGGTGCGAGGGCGCTGAACAGCAGAACCCTTCTTGGGTGGCCTCACGATCTTTCTTGTTGCAACAAAAACAACATCCTGCATAAGCAGAGCAAATGATCAAGTCACTGTTCGATTCCTGATCAGCAGCATAACAAGGTTTATTTTAACTCTTTAAAATAGAAAACCACATGTTAAGTTCTGAACTGGGAGAGTTTCTACATCAAACGCTCTGGGACAATAAGCATGAAGCTCTAAACTACAATGCTGCATAACTCAAGCTTACATGCCACAAACAACCACAGAAATGTCACACTAATCTAGGTTTACCCTCTGTAATATTTTGATCACTGCAATTTGATAACAGAGTGAAAACCTAAGAAATTGGGTGTTCATTTAAATGGCACCAAGGTAAACCAGGCAATTAGATGCCTACCTCGTCCTTGTGAGTTTATGTATTAAATACTCAAGCATATTCATACACTAATCATGGTATCTTGCACATAAATCCCAGCTTAACGCAATTGGGAAGACAATTAAGTTCTTCAGTGACAGGAAAATTCAGTACTTCTATATCTAACAGTGCAATACTGGATGCTAGCAACTGTACACCGATCATCTACGAATAACCCATCTAATCGTCCAGCACTGCTGCTGAGAGGTACTATTTATATCATTTGAGTAGCAGCCTAAGCATGTACTACGCAAAGGAAGGTGCTAAATCCAAAGTATGTGAAACTCACCTTCCCGCTGAACTTCTTCTCAAGCTCCCTGACGAGCCTGACATGGATCTTCCTGAAGGGCTTGCGCAGACGGTACGGCACGTGGATCACGACGGCCTTCCTGTTCCCAACGATATCGAGCTGGCTGCAAACACAACCACAAATCATTACGCGTCTCCCACTGCCAAATAAAGCGGCAGGCACGAAGGATCAAAGGAGACCGGACGTAGCAAACGGCGGCTTACATTGCAGTGTTGATGTAGAGGTCCTTGAGTTCGCTCTTGAGCTCTGCGTTGCCATTCTCCAGATCAAAGAAAGCCTACAAGATATCAAACCACCACAAGCACGTCACAACTTGACGAATCCAGACGCGGAGCAGTTCTAGAAAGAGAAGTGAAACGCAGAAAGAGCAAGGAGCCGGAGACGAGAGAGGATGCGGAGAGCCGCTGACCTGCGCGACGGTGTCCTCCAGCTCGGAAGGCTCGACGCCCTTGTCCTTCTGGATCTTCTTCCTGGTGGTATACATCTTGCTTCCCTTTCGCCGGGCCCTGACGCTGCAAAGGTTGGATTCGTAGAGCGCACACGGATCAGCAGCGAGCACGCGCGGGGAGTGGCGGCGGCGGGAGAGAGAGAGATAAGGTACCTTTGGCGCGAGGAGACGAGGGAGCAGGGAAGTGGAGGCGCCGGCGCTAGGGTTTGGGAGGAGTCGTGGGTGGCTGGCGGAGAGCGCTCTTATAAAACCCTAATCCTGAAGAGTGGGCCGAAGAGACCTAGTGGAATGGCTGGGCCGCATATATTTGGTCTAGCAGGCTGGCCCAGATGAAATGAAGGCTACTGGGCTCGGTCTTGTCAGTATTTCTCTTTCGGGCTTGTCTTTCTAGGCTAGCTTCTCTTGGATCGAACGAGGCCGTTTGCCTCAGGAAACGAGAGTAGTTTTGCATCTTTGTCCCTATGGAACGATGCCACAACAGTGACATGTGGAGGACTATCGTCTATTAGAAGAAATGAAGATTTACATGAATTTAATCTACCTTCTAGACATGAGAAGTGCAAAGTTTTATCCGAAAAGTTTCAATACCAAGAACTCTAACTTTCAACTTGATAAAGGACCTTTTTTATTATCTTGGATCAGTACTTAAAGTGCCAAAAATACCATCAATAATGAACTCTACAAATGGTAGTTTATCCCAAACTCTGAAATATGACGCTAGTGACCTAGACTGCCCTAAGCATGCATGTTGACTCGGTCTCATATAGGCATCTCCAAAACATCGACATCATTAAAGGAGTGGGTCGGAGTGAGCACGGCAATAGAAAAAAAAACCGGAGTGCACACGTGGTTAAGTAATAGAGATGATGTTGTTTAAGAGGGGAATTTGAGTAGACGAGGTTCGGCTCAAATGAGCACTCCACCTGATATGTGCACACGTACTAGTGCTTTTTGCATGAGCTTGCATCAAGAACAATATTACAAAGGTCTTACTGGCTAGGACATTTGTTGTGGGCTACTCAGCCAATGTTTGAGCATCGGTCCCCTTTTAATGCGAGAGGAGGGAAGTAGGCTTTGGGGAGGACTCGTGCGAGGCTTGCAAAGGGTGATTTTGTTAAACCCTAATTTGGTGGAGTGGGCCATCGAGACGTAGTGTAACAGACATGACGCATATACTTGATCAATTATTCTGGTCCAGGTAGTATTTGGGCTCGCAGTCTCTTCCTTGTCAGACTTTTGGGCTTGTCCTTCTAGCTAGGTTGACTCTAGATACTTACACCCTACCTTCATTCTCCTGTTACTCCATTTTTATTTTGCTCGGTTTTTCTTCTTTGTTTCTAAACCCAAAAGACAGAGGCTTCATCCTTCTTTTGCTCGAAAGTTACAAAAGACCGTGTGCTTCTAATTCTCTAAGGACCATAATTCTTTAGAGGATCTTGATCCATTTTAAGCTCTCAACGTTACCAACAATGATGACTTGTGGATGACTACGTTACCGGTTGTCTAATAGAAGAAATAAAGAATCACGGGATTCCAATTTTTAGCCTTGTCGAAAAACAAGGAAAAGTGCAACTTTTGATGGAAGAAGTTTCAAGAACAAAAAAACTGCAACTTCCAACTCCATAAAGGCCAAGTCTTCAACTTCTAGAGATAGTTAGGTGTTTTGTGTTGGACCATTACATGAATTTACCAAAATCATCGATAATGAGTTTTAGAATTTCCAAAGTTTTTAGAGAAACCGATTAAAATTCAAGGGTAGTCGAGAACTATCCCAAAGGGTATCATAATCAGAAGTATCATGTTATATCCTAGGTTTACATGGATCAAGATATAGGATCACCTACCGTTGTTCGTCGTTTTGCGCTTGGATCCAACATTTAACATGGGCACTGGGTGATGTGGAAGTTGACATAACCAGTTTGTTGTGGACGTAGTTTTGTTGTTGTACATACCCCGATAGAAGTTTTAGTGGCATGCAATCCAAATCATCTCGTTTCTTTTGCACTCTACATTCTGATAAGACTGGTATAATGTTTGGGGTTTCTCCTCTTTGCGTAGACTTGTTGAGTGCTTTGCACCGATGTATCGTCAAGGCCAACATGTCTCATACATCTAAAAGATTTTTCAATTATGACCCTATAAACAAATCTCAGTTCGGTTAATCAAGAAACATCAAAGTATTATAAAAAGGCTGAGACATTTATGCATGTGCATCGTGGTTTGGTCTGTCTATTTTTTTAATGAGTCTATATATTAATTTTAAAGTTGTTCCATATTAATATAGAAGCAATTGAACTTAAGTTATGTGTAGAAGATAGAAAAAAAACTACTATACTACCTCCGTTCCAATGAATAAGGCCTACATTATTTTTGAAAAGTCAAACTATGTGAAGTTTGACCAAGTTTTTTGAAAAAATTATGAACATGTACAATACAAAATAAACATGGTTAGATGCATCATAAAATATATTTTCACATGATATTCATATAATATTATAGTTGTTAATAATTTTGTCAAAAAGTTTAGTCAAAGTTTACTTAGCTTCACTTTTTCAAAAAAATTATAAGGCTTATACATTGGGAACGGAGGGAGTATGTTTTTGCACCATTTTCTAGTTTGTAACACACTCACGAAGATTGCACCTTGGGCGAGTGCAGTTTGCACACATATTGTGTTTCCACATATACGCCTAGGGAAAACGTAATCGAAACTCACCTGACGTAAATCAAAGCACTCCCTGGTATTCCTAGCGCCTTCGGGGAGGTTTCTTCTCGACGGCGAGGTGACCCACCCTACCTCCCAAGTCACACATGCCATCAACCGCCGGCAATTGTCAACACGCGGAACCATACGAGACCCGTCTCTTTCACTCGCTAATGGCTCGCCACTTCCTTTCCCCTCTTCTCGATTTGATCCGGTCGCGGCCAACGGCGAGGCTCTCCACAACTCCCGTCTTCTCCATCCTATCGTATCTAAAGAAGATCGTCGTCGAAAGGAGTAGAGCAGCTAGAGAGACAGAACTGCTTGCTTTCTTGGACTGGGAGAGGCGATATGGATGAGATCTTGAACAAGGCGGGCTCCTACTGGCTGGGAAAGAGGGCCAACAAGGAGATGTCGTCCGCCGGCGACGACATCGAGGTGCGTGCATCGGTGTGCATGAGACAGCATCCCACCGCTGCTTCGTTTTGCTCTGTTCTGTTCTTTTCTTGCAGCATGTTTCTTTCAATTTTCGTTTGTCACAGAATTGTTCTGCTCCTCGTGGAGAGGTGTAGCTAGCATGTCTTGCTTCTCGTTTTAGAACGGCGCCGGTTGGGCCATGTGATACTTCGATTCAGTGCCCTCTGATTCAGAATTGTTCTGCTTGTGCTGATCATGCAATTTTTTCTTTGACCGATCGCTGCAGTCGCTGTCGACGAGCGTCGGGGACGGGGCGAAATGGCTGGTGAACAAGTTCAAGGGCAAGATGCAGAAGCCGCTGGCGGAGCTGCTCCAGGAGCACGACCTGCCGGTGGGGCTGTTCCCGCGGGAGGCGACTAACTACGAGTTCGACCCGGAGACGCGGCGGCTGACGGTGCACATCCCGGCCGCCTGCGAGGTCGGCTACCGGGACGGCTCCGAGCTGCGCTTCGACACCACGGTGACCGGCACGCTCGACAAGGGCAGCCTGGCCGCCGTCGAGGGCCTCAAGGCCAAGGTGCTCGTCTGGGCCAGGGTCACCGCCGTCAAGGCCGACGCCGCCAAGGTCTACTTCGCCGTAGGCATCAACAAGTCGCGCAGCCGCGTGGCGTACGAGGTCATCAGGGGCGCCATCACCGTCGACCGGTTCTAGCTAGTCGCGCTTGCATGTTTGTTGTTGAGATGATTATTTGCCCAAATAATTGCGTGCTCGTCCTAGCTGCAATTGCCAATAGCAAATTTGTAACCGGGGAAGTCTAAATTCAGTTTTGCAACTTTGACAAGCTTACGGGGTGTGTTTCTGTATCAAGTTCCACCTGCGTACTATGCCATCAGCAGCTCTGTAAGAGCAGGTGCTTGTAAAAGGGGATTCTAAATTCAGTTTTGCAATTTTGACAAGCTTACGCAGTAATTTGTTTTCTTGTTAAGATCGATGGTTCGAAGCGAATATGCGATCCAAGTGGGATTCTAAATTCAGTTTTGCAACTTTGACAAGCTTAGAGCATCTCTAACCCATCCCCTTTCGGCCGTTAGAGGAGTATATTTTCTCCTCTAACGGCCGGAGCCGTCTCTAGCCAATCCCCAAGCCACGTTAGAGGAGGAAAAAATTTAGTAATCGGCCTCGGCGACTCGCAAATATACGCGCCGGAGGCCCCGAACCACATATTTTTTCTCCTCCACCTCGTCGCCACTGCCCCGCCGCCCGGCGCACCATTCTCGCCGGCGTTGCCCCCGCCGGCCACCGTTTTCCCTCCTCCGCCAGCCCGAAGCACCGCAACTCCATTTCCCTCCATCCGCCCCAGTCGCCGTAGGTCACCGTCGCCGGAATCGACCACTAGAGCCGTCGCATCGGGGTGGATCCCGCCGCCGGTCGGAACCCAGAAAAAGCTCGTCTCCGGCCACGGCGAGGTCGCTTTCGGTAGGGAAAAGGCTCGGGAGGGGACGGAGGCGGTGTAGAGCGACCACGGGCGTCGAGTTGGTGGCCGTAGCCGAGGTCCGTGGCCGACCGGTCGTCGAACTTCTCCCGTCGGCGGAGACGCTGGTCCGTGGCCGTCCGGTCGTCGCGCAGCCGCCAGGAGGGTGTTTGTCGGCCACGACCTTGCCGTCCGACCGTCCTCTAGCCCGCCCGCTCGTCCAGCCGCCTTTTGGCCGGCTCAACTGCTCCGGCCACGATCTGCCCCTCCGTCGCGCACAAGGTACTCGACTGAATTCCCGTACCAAATTTTCTTTGGTTTTCGGCTGTGTTGGTGACCGATAGCATTCGGCTGTAGATGAAGAGGCTCAGAGAGATGATTTTCGACGATTCCTCGTCGGAGGAGGAGGAAGAAGAAGACGAGGATTTGGAAATGGCAATGCTTATGATCTTGAACGAAGATTTTCGGCGCCGAGGAGGGGATCTCAGTTCGGCCGTGCATGGGTTAATCGAAACAGAGCCGAGGGGCATGAGAAGATCATGCGAGATTATTTCAACCCCGATGCCACCTACACGGACAAGCAATTCCGGCGCCGGTTTCGGATGCAAAAAGACTTGTTTCTCACCATCACAAGAGCCGTCGAACGGCATGATGATTGGTTCAAGCTTCGGCGGAGTGCTACGGGTGAGGTCAGTGCTAGCCGGTGATGAAGTGTGTGGCTGCCATGAGGGTACTTGCATATGGTTGTTCGGCCGATGCCATTGATGATTATGTTCGCATTGGCGAGGATACAGTTTTGGAGTCCGTGAGAAGATTTGCAAAAGTTGTGATTAAGATCTACGGGCCAGAGTATCTGAGGGCACCCAATGAAGAAGACACCGACAGGCTTCTTGCTGAAAACGAAGAGAGAGGATGGCCTGGGATGCTAGGTTCAATTGACTGTATGCACTGGACTTGGAAGAATTGTCCAGCTGGTTGGAAAGGGCAATACAAAGGCCACTGCAAAGATGCCACAATCATCCTCGAGGCAGTTGCCTCGCATGATCTATGGATATGGCATTCATTCTTTGGATTGTCTGGCTATCTCAATGACCTCAATGTGCTGTCGAGGTCACCATTGTTTTCAAGGCTTGTGAAGGGTGAAGCTCCTCCATGCAACTTTGAGATCGAAGGCCATCAGTACACAAAGGGTTATTATCTTGCTGACGGGATCTACCCTCCATGGTCCACATTTGTGAAGACTATCCCCGGCATCTTTGCAATAACCCGAAGAAATCACACTTTGCCACAGAGCAAGAGGCAACAAGGAAAGATGTGGAGAGAGCTTTCGGTGTGCTTCAGAAGCGCTTTGGAATTATTCGTGGAACTGTCGAGTATTGGAAGCCAGAGGTCCTCTGAAATATCATGACATGTTGCATCATTTTGCATAACATGATCATCGAAGATGAGAGAGACATGGCTGATGACTTCAGGTACATCTCAAATGGAGACCCCGTTATGCCTGAGCATGATCTATCTAGGATCGACCAGTTCCTCGCAATGCACCGAAGCATCGTGAATAAGGAGGCACATACTCAGCTACAGGCTGATCTTGTTGAGCATCTCTGGCGTCTCCACGGCAATTAGTTGTGTTTGTTTTCATTAATTTGCTTGCAAATGATTCGATTTATTACATTCAATTCGGTTTGTAATATTGAACTATTTGATTTATTACATTTATTTGGGCTTGTAATAATGAATAATTTGATTTATTACATTTATTAGGTTTGTAATAGTATAGTTTTGTTCAAAAGTTTTGATTTGCAAAAAACAAAATTTTACTCCTCTAAACTTTTTGGGGATCGGTTCCGCCGCACTAAATTTAGAGGAGCAAATTTGCTCTACTAAAGGAAAGGGGGCCGTTTTCTCCTCTAAATTAAAGGGGATGGGTTAGAGATGCTCTTACGCAGTAATTTGTTTCCTTGTTAAGATCGATGGTTCGAAGCGAATATGCGATCCAAGTGATAAGAATTGGAGATCATCCAAAAAAAAGATAGAAAAAACGTGCACCAACCGTGGCAGGGTACTATTCTACCACTAGACCACTGGTGCTTCAATGTTGAGTTTGTTGAACTTGTATATAATTTTTATATTACAGTGTTGGCACCACCTCCAAATACGCATATGCACACAGCACACATAAGATCAGATGGGAACTGTAAAATTACTTTACCTTGAGCATGTACTCAGTTGGGCAAGGCCAATCAGATGGGCGAAGCGCGAGAACCACATTCTTCTCGAGCAGCGGGACACCTGGGTGAACGATGGCGAGGGTTCACGAGGGAGAACCCGCATTATGTCAAGTACGAGATGGAATTCTACTAGAAGCGAAACCAGGAGAAGAGGAAGGTTGGCGGTTGTCGAGGTCAAGAACGAGGATCAGGCTGGCCCCTCGATGATGGACAAGGACGACTATGACTCTGATTTTGAGTGTCCATAGCAGTCGACTGTACTTTCGAAGCAATGTTTGGATGTTTAGTTTAATGTTTGTAGTAACTATGCAATGTGAACTTTGGATTTTGGTTTAATGTTTGTCGGCTGTTAGTTTAAAATTTTGAATGATGTAGAACTTTGCACATTTGGTGCCCTACTTTAGGGTAGCTGTTTGAGCACTCGTGCCCGGTGACCTATTTTAGGGGGCAGCTATCAGAGATGGACGTTTTTTTGTGCCCTAAAAATCACAGTTTTGTGCCCTATATTTTACTCCAATCAGCCTTTTGTGACCTACTCCCTCCGTTCTAAATTAGATGACTTCATTTGTCAAAATGTGTATGTATCTAGACACTAAACAAGTGTAGATACATTCATATTTATACAAATCCAAGTCAACTAAATTGGAACGGAGGGAGTAAAATACAGCAGCTGTTGGAGATTCTCTTCTTCGTAGTATCCGACGGTGGCATACATATGATACAAAAGTACACAAATTTTAATTTACATATAAATGATTACTTCAAAAAACAAGCAGAAAATCTAAAAATGTGTCAAACAGCAAACCCCACATCTGAAAATCCTTTTTGTTTGCCAAGAACCTCACAGCTTTAGGAAAACATTCTCCTCCCGTCCATCCTCTTGACCTTGTTGAGGTGCACGAAGTCAAAGGCCACCACGACGGTCCGTCCACCCTCTTGACCACGAACCTCTCCACCAGCACCGACCGGCCGGGCAACTTCCCGGCCTCCACCTCCTCGTCGACCCAGCCGCCCATGTACTCTTGCCACACCATATTCTCCCACACGCTCGCGCACACTCCCACGGCGCCGTCCAAGGCGTCCGCCCTGAAATACACGTAGCCGTTGGCGTGCCGCTCCCGCTCGGCGCCCCTGGAAACCTCCCGGGTCGCCCCAAAAGGCCCGCCGATGAGCACCCTCGTGCTGTACATCCTCGATCCTTCCTGGATCGGCTCCCAGTGCTGCTCGAGCACCAACTCGTAGAACACGCCACGGTCCATCTGCTCCGACGGGGACCGGCCGTCCTCTGTGATGAGATAGAACGGGCAGTACCATTTCCCGATTGCCGTTGACATGTCCGTCGGGAGGCTGGCGATCTGGCGCGACCGGAGCGCCGCGTTGATGCCCGACACGTCGTCGAGGTCGAATTCGTTCTTGGTCTTGGAGGCGTACACGCGCCAGTACTTCTTGCGGTAGAGGAAGTGCGAGAAGCCGTCGGCGGCAACGGCCTTGGCCGTGAACCGCCCGCGCCGGCGCTGGACGATCTCGATCTGCTGGTGCACGTCGGCCGGGTCGAACGGGCGCGGCTTCACGTCGCTGATGCAGCGGCAGAAGCAGCACGGGGTCAAGTCCTCGCTGGAGCACGTCCTGACGAGCCCTTGTGTTTGCCCGTGGCGACGACGGCGTAGTAGCGGTTGGAGGCGATGGGCAGGTTGGGGACGGGCACGAAGACGACGGAGTCGGTGTAGGTGGTGCTGCTCTGCCCGTGGTGCTCCGTGTAGCGGAGCGTGAGCACGCGGTCCTGCGGGAACGGGAGGTCCCACACGCGCGTCCCGCCGCATTGCCCCCAGCAGCACGTCTCGCCGTCGTCCCCGTCCTCGTCGCCCTTCACGACGAGGTAGCCTGAGTTCCGGCCCTCCGGCGGCGGCCGGGCAGCTGCCTCCGGGTGGCTCTTGAAGAGGGACAGCGGCTTGGTCGTGTACATGACAGACTTGATTTCTTATTCTGATTCTGATTCCTTCTTCTGTGTATGTCTTTCAGGTTTAGTACTCTTAACGCGTTGTTGACGATGAACAGCTGATCCTGTATATATATACTGTACTACGGTGCCAGTATTATATGGAGATCGTTGTTCAGTGATTGCAAAGAAAATGTTTCGGATCTTATCTTGCCATTAGTAAATTTAGACAACGAACGGTACCGCTTCTTTGGTGCGAATCGCAAGATAAGATCCGCGATGAGTCGCAGCTAGCTGATGAACATAACTTACGGTACCGCTTCTGCTCCTATCATTTTTATCAATTGCAAGAATTGCTACTCCTACATACACACATCCATCTTGTTCTTGTCTGAACGCATCATGCATATGCAAGTCCTTGGATTCTTTACCAAGTTTGAAGTTTGGTTTCATGAAGCGTCCGGGAAAGAGAAGTGAAGGTCTCCAAAGTTTTTTAAGATGAACTTCGTGCCAAGGAATTGCCTTCATCTTGACCAGTGGAATCTCCTTGCAGATTCATGTTGTGCGTATTGACCGATGAAGAATACCGGCTTAGGGCATCCAGAACGCGATGATTATTTAGGGCGCTAGGATTTTGTTCCCAGTTGATTGGCCGTTATTAGATTGAATCCTGGTACTAGATGTGGCGCTGAAAAAAATTATGTTAGCGCCTGCATAAGCCCTCCCCACTGGCTTTTCTCATGGGCTCAGAACGAAGCGGTTCATTTGCGGTGTTTTTACCCAACAAATCATTAGGGATTGTCTATCTGTCAGCTAGCTGTTTTCATTTTCGTGCACAGACAGTTTTTTTGTCCAATCAAATGTTGCCGCGTGGAACCGTCTGAGTTTGACGTGCGATCAATTCGTTCGATCAGTTCGTTTTACGCGCGGCCCAGTTTCAGCCCATCTAAATTTCTTAAACGGTACGTTTGTGTTTCAGCCCGACCCGAGCTCAAAACTGATGAGGGCTCTCTATTTCTAAAATGGGCTACTGTCGTGCGGCACGGTTTGCTGTCGTGCGGCACAGCAGGAAAAAACAGAGGTAGGTCCGTTTTCTTCTTCTAATAGGGAAAAGAGGAGCAGCTCGATCACATGCTGCCTCACCCCATTTAAACAAAAGCGAAAGAAAAGAAAGCAGAAAATCCAAAGAAAGAAGAAGAGAGACTGAACTGGATGTGAGATTTAGGGAGAGGGAATCGACCACAAATGGAAGAAGACCAAGAACCAAAGCGATTGCTTCATGATCCTTTTTGCTTCATTGCTCTATTCTATTCCCTTCACACCCTGCAGCCAAAAAATCACACCATATATCTCTGCTTGATTAGCTGTTACATATAGTAGATTTGGGCAACAGAAATCTACAAAAGAAATGGGGGCATATAGACACTCAGGAACAAATACAAGGATTTTTTTAAAAAAAAATTAGGCCTGAAAGCCCTGCTTTAAGAAAGCATTGAGGAACCAGAAATTCGATCCCTACGGATCGATCTCGGGCCGGTGGGGTGCTCACCAGCAGCACCCACCACTGCGCCATCGCACAGTCCACTTTTTCTTACTAATTCGATCCCTACGGATCGATCTCGCGCCGGTGGGGTGCTCACCAGCAGCACCCACCACTGCGCTTTTTCCCTACGGCCTAACAAATACAAGGATTCACAACAAACTGCCAAGGAGACATAGCTTACAGATTCAAATAGCACCAACTTTGCATAATATAGATACCAGAGCAAAAAAAACATATCGAGTTCGCATTTCCTAGAACGTTTACGACATAGCATGTCCTAGCATTACACCCTTTCGGCATAGGATGGAGACCATCACAAAGGACTCAAAACCACACATGTTTGAGGTTCTAAAGAACATCAAACGTGACCATCAGGAAGTCGTTGACGTTCTTGTGAAAAAGGATCAGCACATCCATCCGCTCTCCCAATTCATTCTCATCTGCGAAAGTTGACCATCCATCCCTAAAGCACACCCTTCCGTCTTTGCAAGTATAGTATGACGATCCCCTGTGGTTGTAGCCAAATAAATGTTTCATGAGAGCTGCATTTCCTGTCTCAGGAATGTTGAGAACTGAGACAATCTCATTGGTGATGCGCTGCAAAAACATAGAAGAAAACAAAAGTAAAACAAATCAGAGACCAAAGTACAACGAACAGATGCAGGAACGAGATGAAACCAAAATGCAAACTGAAGAAGCAAAAGCATTACCAATCCATTGTGCGTATCTGTGACTGTTAAACTATGGTCACACAATAAAAATACTGATAGAACACTATGATAACAGAGAGAGATGCATGAATCCAAATTGAGAGAGAGAGTAGATAGAACACTAGCTAACAGACCAATGCATCCTTGGGGTTGTAGGCAACAGGAGTTGGAAGAAACACTGTACAATAGGGGTACCGGCATACAACGCATCTTATCTAAAATGCATCCTTGGGGTTGTATACAATGGACGTTATAGTAGCTATCCAGAACTGATAGATCATCAAGCATCTAAATTAGAGCATCTAACAAAAAACCACTACTGAATCTAGATAGATCATCAAGCATCTAAGAAAAATATCCAGTACTGATGGATCATCAAGCATCTAATCATGCACCTAAGAATATACAGAGCTAACAAGAAATAAATAACTGACAGACAACACTGAGAAGTAGAAAAAGAGAGAGAAAAAACATCTAGAGAGAGATAGAAAGAGAGAGAGACACACATCAAGATAAAGAGAGAGATATTCAGAGACGGAGAAATAGAAACAGAGAGAGACAGAGACATAGACACGCATGAATATGACAACAAACTATAGCAAGAGAGAGAGAGAGAGACGCATGAATATAAAGAGAAGATGGAGAGAGATAGGCAAAGAGATAGATGAGCAAGGGACAAAGACAGAGAAGGACAAAGAGAGAGAGATAGAGAGAGATGAGATGAGAAAGAGAGACTGAGAGAGATACGCATGAAAGAAACACATCTAAACACACACACACACACAGAGAGAGAGAAGAGATACCTGAAAAGATAGATAGAAGAGAGAGAGAGACTAATCTAAACAGAGAAGAATAGATACCTGAAAAGATAGATAGAGACATAGAAAACAGAGAGAGAGAGAGACTAATCTAAACATAGAAGAAGAGATACCTGAAAGAGAGAGAGAGATGAACCATAACAAGATAGAGAGAGAAGATAGATAGAGAGAGAGCACGAGAGAGACCAACCGAAACAAAGAAAAGAGGTACATGAAAGAGAGAAGAAGCTAAACAAGAGAGAGAGCACCCGTCGACAGTCAATTCTATACATCATCAGAACAAAGTCCGACGGCCCGACGAGTCATCTACTAAAAAGGACACTCCCTGCTGTGAGCCTCTCCTTGAATTATTCGGTCATGCAATACTTTTTTAATACTAACAATAGAATGCATTTCGACCCCGTCCTAGTTCTCAATCATTTCGTGGCACCGGGTGCGGATAAGTTTCCTTTGATAAAACAAAAGACTTCCCACACAAAGTGATATGAGAACAAGATGATGCAATCAGCCACCTATCTAGAAAAGACTGGAGGGATATAGCAGCAATCGAAAAGTAGCATACAACCAAACCCAAACTTCTCAATGACAGCTCTCTAATCAGGGGTCAATTTCTTTAAAACTTGGAGAAAGTACTTGTGATGAGGGGAGGATATCTATTATCCCATCTTTTTCTCCACCTAAATATATTCTGAAGTTTGGACTGTTCTGTGTTGAAGTGCCTCCAGAAGATGAGGTGAAGCCCAACTTTCGGACGCCTCCAATGAAGTTTCGCTTTGGCAAAGGAGTTACAGCCAAAGCAATTTAGTTTGATCATTTTTATTCAGTTTGGGTCATGTTTTATTGCTCTTTTTCGTGCTATTTTTCCGTGTGGTATTTGGGCCTGTCCAAATACAATTTCGGTTCAGCCTTTGGGCCTTAGGTGTGGCTTGGGGCCTGTCCCAGTCATAGTAGCGTTTGGAGTCACCCTATAAGGGTTTAGGCAGCCGCCATTGGGAGGCAGACTTGTTATTTTCGAGATAAGAAATACACCAGAAAAGTCCCAATGATTGGGGCACATATCGTTGTGTTTGCTTGCTGATCTTGATGATCTGATGTTTTGCTATGCGTGGGAGTTGATTTTGATCAGTTCCAACGTGAGGAATTGAAGAGGGATCTGTTTGATCTGTTTCAGATTGAGTCCTCTTGTTCGTTGTCTTGCTGGTTCTATAGATCGCCGTGAAAGATTGGGCCTAAAACCCCTTTGGATCACGTTGATCCTTATCAACTTGGGCCCAAATCTGCTAAAGATAGTAGTACCCACACCATCTAATTTTCTCTTCTTAACCTACAAATAAAAAACAAAAAATACAATTAAAAACAACAAAAATACACCATCATGATTAAAGTAGCTTTAATAAAACAAAACTAAAAAAATAATTAAGGACGAATCCACCTTACCTCAACAGTTTCTGGCATGTATTTCAACAAATCAGTGAAATTCCTCTTCAAACTATTCACAGCCTACACACACAAACCAAATTAGAAAACTGCAATAATACTCAGTAATATGAGCAGCTAAAATAGCAAATGGCAAGAGAAAACCATGATAAAAAAGGATGGTAAAAAACCTGTTTCCTAAATAAACCAAACAGTGCATCGTCGAAGGCCTTGTCCCTTCAACTTCTATCACATTCTTTAACCTGAATACTTCACATATTGGAAAATCCATGTAGTGTTGAAAATACAGGCAAAACTAAAGCAAAAAACGAGAAACTAACATCACAATTACTGGAGAAACTGTGCCCTTCGCTATAACCAACACCTATATGGTCTTCTGCAGATTCAGTTGATACACTTTGCAATCTACAAAAAAACAACACAAAACCCATTATGTCGCTGATGCTGAGACAAGCGTTGAACAAAAATGCATGAAAACACATCTATATACAAGACGCAAGGGTAAAAATCATCTACTGCACTATCCAAAAACACGCATGCCTCCCCACCGTTCTGTTTGCAAGTTCAAACACTAAACAAAAACAGTTCCATGTGTGAGGAGCTTGGATGTCATACACTGTTCGTAACAGCAGGCCCAACCACAAACGAGAATCCAACCACCTGCAAAACCAATCCACGACACGAGCACCAAAAAACTCCACAATAGTGTTGCGCAGCAAAATCATAGCCTGCACGCATGAAATACAACAAAACCCATCGGGGGACAGAGAAAATTCAGAGGCCCGACTTATCGCCATGCTACAGCAAACTATCCACACAGCGAAAAAAGCACATCACTCCTTTCGCTCCCGCCGAGGAGAGGCTGCCCGGTTTCAGAACAAGCCACTTGAGCAAAAACAACTGCCCAGACGAGATCTAGATGGTCATCGGCCTCCGCCATACTAATTAACAGATCGCTTAAGCAAAACATCTGAACACAGACAAATCTCCATCTACAAAATCAGCTCGCTCGCCGCCGCGAAGAGGGGCTGCGCTGGATCAGAGCAAAAACCGCCGCGGCGAACGGACACCTACATCGACCTCCGCCACGCCTAACGGCATCACATCGACAAATCTCCCCGCGGCTCTACACAGAGGGGACAAAGGGGACGTCGCGGGGGGAGGTGAGCTGGGCTAGGGATTAACTGGTCCGACGATGACGGCCGCCACCCTCCTTCCCCTCCTCGGATTGTAGCCATGACGGGACAGCACAACCGCTCTATCTGACGTGTATCTCTAAGGGACAAGACAAGCGGTGTAAAGCAGGGTTTAATATTTCGTTTTCAGTTTTTCTTTCGCCCATCTTCGAGATTCGCAAATTTCGAGAAATTTCCGAAATTTCGAAGAAAAAATTCAAATATTTCGGCTAGATTCAAATTTTAGAGCGTAAAAATATTTAGCAAAATAAATCAGAAGGTACAGATTCGAACTCAAGACCTTGAGCAGCATCAACTGAACACTCCACTGATGACGTGAAACACACGTTCGTTGGGAGACCCCAAGAGGAAGGTATGATGTAGTCAGCAGCAAGTTTTCCCTCAGAAAGAAACCAAGGTTATCGAACCAGTAGGAGCAGCAACTCTTCAGAAGGTTGTCAACGGCGCCAGAAAAATAGCTGTCGCAGGGAGTCTGGACTGTTGACGTGGAATCTGCACACAACACAATCAAACTACTTTGCCCCAACGAAACAGTGAGGTTGTCAATCTCACTGGCTTGCTGAAAACAAAGGATTAAACGTATGGTGTGGAAAATGAGTATTAAATTGCAGAGAATGAAAAAGGAACAGTTTGCAGTTTGTGGTTGTTTAATCAGTGTAAAAGAATGGACCGGGGTCCACAGTTCACTAGTGGTGTCTCTCCATAAAAGATAACTAACATGTTGGGTGAACAAATTACAGCTGGGCAATTGACGAATAGTGAGCGCATGACAATGCATATACATGACATGTTGACTACTATGATATTTAATTGGGCATTACGACATAATACATAGACCGTTATCCAACAGCATCTATGACTAATAATCCACCGCCGGGTTGTCATCCGAGTCCCCCGTTGGTATTAAGTTGCAAGCAACGGATAATTGCATTAAGTAAAGTGCGTAATGTAAACAAACACATATGCCGTGGACATAGCATCGTTAGGTTATCCCTAGTGGCAACAGCACATCCACAACCTTAGAACTTTCTGTCACTGTCCCAGGTTAAACGGAGACATGAACCCACTATCTAGCATAAATACTCTCTCTTGGAGTTACAAGCATCTACTTGGCCAAAGCATCTACGAGTAACGGAAAGCATGCAAGATCTTAAATAACATATAAGATAGATTGATAATCAACTTGACATAATATTCAATATTCATCGGATCCCAGCAAACACAACATGTAGCATTACAATAATATGATCTTGATCATGTAGGGCAGCTCACAAGATCTAAACATGATGGCACAAAGTGGAGAGACAACCATCTAGCTACTGCTATGGACCCGTAGTCCAAGGATGAACTACTCACGCATCACTCCGGAGGCAGGCATGGCGATGTAGAAGCCTCCGGTGACGATTCCCCTCTCCGGCAGGGTGCCGGGAAGAGGTTCTGAACCCTCCCGAGCTAGGGTTGACGACGGCGGCGTCTCTGGAACTTTTCGTGGATATTTGCTCAGGTACTTAGGGTTTTCGCGTCGGGGGGAATAAGTAGGCGAAAGGGCGGCGGCTGCGGACCCCCGAGGGGCCCACACCACCCTAGGGCGCGGCAGAGGGGGGCCCGCGCCCTAGGTGCGTGTGGCCTCCTGGCTCCTCTCCTGCTCCTTCGCTCCGTCAGGTGTTCTGGAAAAATAGGGACCCCCGTGTAGTTTCGTCCAATTCCGAGAATATTTCCAGACTAGCTTTTCTGGAATACAAAAACAGCAGAAAACAGGAACTGGCACTTCGGCATCTTGTTAATAGGTTAGTCCCAAAAAATGTATAAAAGTGATATAAAGTAGATGCAAAACATGTAGCAATTGGTATAAAACAAGCATGGAACATCAAAAATTATAGATACGTTTGAGACGTATCAGCATCCCCAAGCTTAGTTCCTACTCGTCGAGTAGGTAAACGATAAAAACAAAAAATTTTTGAGGTGACATGCTACTATCATAATCTTGATCATATAATATTGCAAGGCACATGTAAATGAATGAAGTGATCCAAGTCAATGGTCTATAATTTGCTACAAATAGATAATGAGTAAACAATGAATCACACAAGCTAAACGTTTTCATGAATAGTACTTTCGAGACAAGCATCAAACAGTTTTGCATAAGTGTTAACTCATAAAGCAATAGTTTCTAATAAAAGGTATTTAATCAACACAAAGGAAGAATTTAGTTTCAGCATTTGCTTCAACTTTCAACATATTTATCTCATGGATATTGTCAACACAAAGTAGTATAACAAGTCCAATACATTGCATATAACGCATGTTGTAACAAAGTTGACACTAGTGTTTGCTTGTGGAAGACAGAAAGAATAGGAAAACTGACTCAACATAAAAGTAAAAGAAAGGCCCTTCGCAGAGGGAAGCAGGGATTAAATCATGTGCTAGAGCTTTTAGGTTTTTGAAAGCATATAGAGATTGCATAAAATATTTGATACTCCTCCCAACCTTGCTAACACAAGCCATGGCTAACCGAATCCTCGGGTGCCTTCCATCAATCACATACCATGGAGGAGTATCTATTTTTGAGAGGTGTTTGTTAATTGTCAACGAATGGTAGCGGGTGAGAACAGTATTCTACCTGTCGAACGGACTTTTAAGAGCGGCTCCCATGAAGGACGTTATTTCTACCAGCAAGGCAGATCATCCCTCTTTCTCTTTGGTTTACACACATTCAGGTATTTCACTGTTTGTCATTGCTTACTGATGAATCAGGGCAAAAGTGTGAAGAGAATTAATTGGTTAAAGTTGTAATTAATTGGGACTGGGCACCCCGTTGCCAGCTCTTTTTGCAAGTTATTGGATAAGCGGATGTATATGCCACTAGTCCAGGTGTAAAAGTCCACTCGACAAATAGAATAAAGAATAACCACACTAATTCCTCATGAGCTAGTAAACATTGACACAAAAAGGGAATAATAACATTTTGAATAATTTAAAGGTAGCACATGAAAAATTTACTTGGAGTGGCAAGGAAATACCACATATAGGTAGTTATGGTGGACACAAATGGCATGGATTTTGGCTCAAGGATTTGGATGCACGAGAAGCATTCCCTCTCAGTACAGAGTTTAGGCTAGCAAGGTTATGTAAGCAAACAAGAATATCAACCCGTACACCAAGTTTTATATGACAAACATATTGCAAACGTTATAAGACTTCATACCGTCTTCCTTGTTAACCAAACCCTGTTATTAGAAAATATCTAGACCTTAGAGGTACCACCGATGCAAACCAAATTTTCAACAAGCTTTACGGTAGTTCTTCACTAATAGGCTTAACTCATGTGATGCACAATTTAATCATGATCTACTTGTTAACTCAAAACAATTGACAAGCATCAAGTTATCCATTTTAGTGATCTACAAGATTAAGCAAGTTTTTCCTTATACCAATTACCACATGCAACATTTTCTGAACCAACCAAACACCAATCAATTTATTTCATCAACTCTCCAAACAAATATAAGTGAAGCAAGAGAGTACTTTCTACAAAAGAAAGCTAATAGCTCTGACAAGAGATACATGAAAACAAGAGCTAAAAGCTGAACAGCGCTAGATATGAATACTCAACAAATATAAGTGAAGAATAGGAGTATTCTCATGAAAAAGCGGAGCGTGTCTCTCTCCCAATCAAGAATGCTAGGGTCCAGTCAAGCTTTATTGAAAATAAAAGTGCAATACTGAAAATAAAAGCACACAGACGCTCCAAGAAAAGCACATATGATGTGAAAGAATTAAAATATAGTTTCACTAGAGATGACCTGATAATTTTGACGATGAAGAAGGGGATGCCTTGGGCATCCCCAAGCTTAGACGCTTGAGTCTTCTTGAAATATGCTGGGGAGATCCATGGGAGCCTCCCCAAGCTTAAGCTCTTCACTCTTCTTGATCCTATTATATCATCCTTCTCTCTTGACCCTTGAAAACTTCCGTCACACCAAACTCAAAGTAGATCTCATTAGAGGGTTAGTGCATAATCAAAAATTCACATGTTCTATAAAGACGCAATATGATTTGTTACTTTAAACATTAGCTACAGCCACTGATGTTATGTGAAGCTCTTCCACCCAAAAAAAATTTCACTCAACACTAGTAAAAGAGAGAATGCAAAAATAAAAAGGCATAATCTGTCTAAAACAGAACAGTCCGCAAAGACGAATTTTTTCGAGGCACTTACGACGCTCAGATCGAGAAACTCTGAACTAATGAAAGTTTCAGACATTCATAAAGATTACGCACAAAAATTTCAGATTTTTAACAATCTGGTGATTTTAGGAATTTCGTACAGTGAACAGCAAAAATCTGTTTCTGCGCAGCAATCAAAATTAAGCATCATCTTATCATTAGAGGCTACTCTTGGCACAACAATGCGAGAAAATAAAGATACAAAGGAGTTGCTACAGAAGTAAACAACCTTGACTCAATAAAAGAAAAATTGCAGAAAAATAAAATGGGTTGCCTCCCATAAGCGCTTTTCTTTAACGCCTTTTAGCTAGGCACAAAGCATGCATCAAGTATTACCAAGTGAAGAAGCATCAACATTGTAATTTGTTCGAACAATAGAATCATAAGGTGGCTTAATCTTCTTCCTAGGAAAGTGTTCCATACCTTTCTTGAGAGGAAATTGATATTTTATATTCCCTTCTTTCATATCAATAATAGCACCTACAGTCTAAGAAAAGGTCTTCCCAGCACAATAGGGCATGATGGATTGCACTCAATATCCAAGACAATAAAATCAACGGGGACATAATTGTTGTTAACCATGATAAGAACATCATCAATTCTTCCCAAAGGTTTTTTAATAGTAGAATCAACAAGGTGAACATCCAAGTAACAATTTTCCAAAGGTGCTAAATCAAGCATATCATATAATCTTTTAGGCATAACAGAAATACTAGCACCAAGGTCACACAAAGCATTGCAATCAAAGTCATTCAATTTCAATTTAATGATGGGCTCCCAACCATCTTCTAACTTCCTAGGGATAGAAGCTTCATGTTTAATTTCTCTTCCCTAACTTGCATGAGAGCATTAGTAATATGTTTAGTAAAAGCCATGTTTATAGCACTAGCATTAGGACTTCTAGCTAGCTTTTGCAAGAACTTAATTACTTCAGAAATATTGCAACCATCAAAATCAAAGTCATTATTATCAAAAGTAATGGAGTTATTCTCTTCCTTATTGCTAGAAATTTCAGCATCTTTATCAAGGACAGTTTCAGAGTTATCAGGCAATTTAGGACATTTTGCAATAGAAGTGGAAACATTACCAACACCAACTATCTTGCCATTAATGGTAGGAGGTTTGTTAACACTTGAGTTTGAAGCATTTTCAGAAGTAGTAATAGTATAAACTCTAGCAATATTATTCTTTCTAGCAATTTCATCCTCTCTTTCCCATCTAGCATGCAATTCAGCTAACATCCTCACATTGTTATCAATTTTAACTTGTATAGCATTGAGAGTTTTGCTCTCTTTAACATCATGAGGCATGTTCTTTAGTTTCAATAAGTCAACATCAAGAGCAAGACTATCAACTTTAGAGGAAAGCACATCAATTTTCCCAAATTTCTCCTCAACAGTTTTATTGAAAGCAGTTTGTGTACTAATAAAATCCTTAAGCATAACTTCAAGATCAGAGGGTACACTCTTATTATTATTGTAGGAGTTACTATAGGAATTTCCATAACCATTGCCACTATTAGAAGGATAGGGCCTATAATTGCTATTACCAAAATTATTCCTATAAGCATTGTTGTTGAAATTATTATTTTTAATGAAGTTCACATCAACATGCTCTTCTTGAGCAACCAAAGAAGCTAAAGGAACATTATTTGGATCAACATGTGTTTGACCATTTGCAAGCATAGACATAATAGTATCAATTTTGGCACTCAAGGAGGAGGTTTCCTCAACAGAATTTACCTTCTTACCTGTTGGAGCTCTCTCGGTGTGCCACTCAGAATAATTAATCATCATATCATCAAGAAGCTTTGTTGCAGCACCCAAAGTGATGGACATAAAGGTACCTCCAGCGGCCGAATCCAATAAATTCCTCGAAGAAAAATTTAATCCTGCATAGAAGGTTTGGATGATCATCCAAGTAGTCAGTCCATGAGTGGGACAATTTTTAACCAATGATTTCATTCTCTCCCATGCTTGAGCAACATGTTCATTATCAAATTGCTTAAAATTCATTATGCTACTTCTCAAAGAAATAATCTTAGCAGGAGGATAATATTTTCCAATAAAAGCATCTTTGCATTTAGTCCATGAATCAATACTATTTCTAGGCAAAGATAGCAACCATTCTTTAGCACGTCCTCTCAAGGAGAAAGGAAAAAGTTTCAGTTTAATAATATCACCATCTACTTCCTTGAGCTTTTGCATTTCACAAAGTTCAACAAAGTTATTAAGGTGAACAGCAGCATCATCAGTACTAACACCAGAAAATTGCTCTTTCATAACAAGATTTAAAAGTGCAGGTTTAATTTCATAAAATTCTGCTGAAGCAGCAGGTGGAGCAATAGGTGTGCATATGAAATCATTGTTGTTCGTGCTAGTGAAATCACACAACTTAGTGTTCTCAGGAGTACTCATTTTAGCAGAAATAAAAACAGTACAGAAAATAACTTGAAAGTAAACTAGATGCAAGTAACTAATTTTTTTTGTTTTTGATAATTGAAAGCAAACAAGATAAAATAAAATAAACTAAGCAAGACAAAAACAAAGTAAAGAGATTGGAAGCGTGAAACTCCCCTTGCAGAAGACTGCTGTCTCCCCGGCAACGGCGCCAGAAAAATAGCTTGATGACGTGAAACACACGTTCGTTGGGAGACCCCAAGAGGAAGGTATGATGTAGTCAGCAGCAAGTTTTCCCTCAGAAAGAAACCAAGGTTATCGAACCAGTAGGAGCAGCAACTCTTCAGAAGGTTGTCAACGGCGCCAGAAAAATAGCTGTCGCAGGGAGTCTGGACTGTTGACGTGGAATCTGCACACAACACAATCAAACTACTTTGCCCCAACGAAACAGTGAGGTTGTCAATCTCACTGGCTTGCTGAAAACAAAGGATTAAACGTATGGTGTGGAAAATGAGTATTAAATTGCAGAGAATGAAAAAGGAACAGTTTGCAGTTTGTGGTTGTTTAATCAGTGTAAAAGAATGGACCGGGGTCCACAGTTCACTAGTGGTGTCTCTCCATAAAAGATAACTAACATGTTGGGTGAACAAATTACAGCTGGGCAATTGACGAATAGTGAGCGCATGACAATGCATATACATGACATGTTGACTACTATGATATTTAATTGGGCATTACGACATAATACATAGACCGTTATCCAACAGCATCTATGACTAATAATCCACCGCCGGGTTGTCATCCGAGTCCCCCGTTGGTATTAAGTTGCAAGCAACGGATAATTGCATTAAGTAAAGTGCGTAATGTAAACAAACACATATGCCCGTGGACATAGCATCGTTAGGTTATCCCTAGTGGCAACAGCACATCCACAACCTTAGAACTTTCTGTCACTGTCCCAGGTTAAACGGAGACATGAACCCACTATCTAGCATAAATACTCTCTCTTGGAGTTACAAGCATCTACTTGGCCAAAGCATCTACGAGTAACGGAAAGCATGCAAGATCTTAAATAACATATAAGATAGATTGATAATCAACTTGACATAATATTCAATATTCATCGGATCCCAGCAAACACAACATGTAGCATTACAATAATATGATCTTGATCATGTAGGGCAGCTCACAAGATCTAAACATGATGGCACAAAGTGGAGAGACAACCATCTAGCTACTGCTATGGACCCGTAGTCCAAGGATGAACTACTCACGCATCACTCCGGAGGCAGGCATGGCGATGTAGAAGCCTCCGGTGACGATTCCCCTCTCCGGCAGGGTGCCGGGAAGAGGTTCTGAACCCTCCCGAGCTAGGGTTGACGACGGCGGCGTCTCTGGAACTTTTCGTGGATATTTGCTCAGGTACTTAGGGTTTTCGCGTCGGGGGGAATAAGTAGGCGAAAGGGCGGCGGCTGCGGACCCCCGAGGGGCCCACACCACCCTAGGGCGCGGCAGAGGGGGGCCCGCGCCCTAGGTGCGTGTGGGGCCTCCTGGCTCCTCTCCGTGCTCCTTCGCTCCGTCAGGTGTTCTGGAAAAATAGGGACCCCGTGTAGTTTCGTCCAATTCCGAGAATATTTCCAGACTAGCTTTTCTGGAATACAAAAACAGCAGAAAACAGGAACTGGCACTTCGGCATCTTGTTAATAGGTTAGTCCCAAAAAATGTATAAAAGTGATATAAAGTAGATGCAAAACATGTAGCAATTGGTATAAAACAAGCATGGAACATCAAAAATTATAGATACGTTTGAGACGTATCATCCACCAGCAGGTTAAAGCCAAGTTTCTGATGGATAGGTGATTTTTGTATGTTATACTCATAGTATATTTGATATTTTTAAACATAGCCGAAATTTTCAGTCGATATTACCGTTTCTCGCCCATCTTCCGAGATTCGTTAATTTCACGAAATTCGAACGAAATTTCGACGAAAGATTTTTCACTGGTGTAAAGCCCAAAATGTAAATTTCAAAATAAAACACATTTCTCTGACTCTGACAGCATGGCCCCACCATAACCCAAAATAGAGAAAGATAGCGGACATCCAAACCTGCCACCTTAACGGGCTTCCATCTAGCCGGCGACCTGAATCCACGAAATCCACCACAGAGGCAACGACACGGAAAAGAGCCAGCTGGGAAAGAGAGAAGCACGAATCACAAAGAGAGAGGGACGGTCAGAAATGTGACTGTGCATGAATTAGAAAACATGCAGCTGAGAAATAGCAAAAGTCAATCATTATGTACATTCCATCTAGTTTCTTTCTCAAAGGGCGGAATATCCACGGACTATGCATCGGTTGGACGCACTCAGACATAATGACCTCTAACATTGACGACATTTCCATTGCCAATAATGCAAAAGAGAGTAAGAATCTCATCATTGTGATTATAGAAGTTGTAGAAAGAACAAACTAGTTGGTCTCAAGGGCGGACGGAAGTAGAGCCCAGTGGAGACGTAGGCTCCACTCAAATTGAAAACTTGAAAAGAATTTGTCAATTTCTTCAAAAAAAACACTTAAAAACAAATTTTATGTAGGAAATGCCCCCCCACCCCTTAAATATTTGGCCCCACTTATAAAATATTCTGGACTTGCCCCTGGTTGGTCTTACCGCTCGCGCGCGCATCTTGCTGAGCTCCATGTCCCACACCTCTTTCCTCCTCTCCCTTATGCTTTTTCATTATCTCTTCCCTCTCTCACACTTATCCATTCTTCTGAGCGACGCTCTTTCTCTCTCATTCTCTCGCATAACGATCGAGCTCCTCTCCTCTCTCGACCGCGACTCCTCTCGGTTTTCGTCCACCTCCGCACCACCTAGGTGACAACGCCGCGACGACCACTAGGGAGCCGCAACGAAATTGGCTATGACGAGCCTATAGCGAGATAGCGTCCAGCGCTTAATTAACTTAGGGTGGGGTGACACCTGAGAAGAAAGGACGAGGGGACCAGAGAAGAACGGTCGGGGTGGCGGTGGTAATTTGGGCAGGACGGGGAGTCGTCTGAGTGATGACGACTGTGCCACTGTAGGCGGTTTGGTCAACGTCGGTTCGCGTCGAGGCGGGCGACGTGAGAACGACACTTGTTGCGGGTTGTTCGGCCATCATCGGTTCGCCGAGGCGATGGAGGGGAACCTTCCAGATATTTGGAAGACGAAGACTTGGCGTTTTTTTTGTTTTTCCGGTCTGAAAGATACCGCCAAGTGACCGCCAACTAGCTCTGCCCCTAATAGGGGTTCTGTTAGGAGTATCCGACTGTGCCACAACATTGTTTAATTTTTGTATTTAATACACAAATCTTAATTTACATACAAATGACTCTTCAAAACAAGGCAGAAAAGCTCAAAATTTGTCGAACAGCAGACCCCACATCTGAAAATCATTTTTGTTTGCCGAGCAACTCACAACTATAGGAAAAGAGGTATACTACTGTTTCGGGTCGTAGGTTTAGATGCACCCCTTATGTGATTTTTTTAAATACCTTTTAAAATGTAAAAAAATCCAAACAAAAATTTCAGCCTTACATCTGCATATTCTATGTCCGGACAAAAAGTTTCGTTAAAAATGACATTTGTTGTGACTTGGGTAAAAAAAAGAGAAATAAATGTTTCTTGAAAATTTATTTCATAGCACCGGAATATTCTCTTTTACACATGCCACAACAAATATCATTTTTAACGAAACTTTTTGTATGAACATAGAATATACGGGCTAATATCCCAATTTTTTGTTTAGATTTTTTTGACATTTTTAAAATGTCTTATAGCGGGTACATCTACATATGTGCCGAAGATAATTTCCTGTATACTACTATCACACAAAACTATTCGCAAAAATAAATAACTATAACACACAACTAGCTGAAGATTCGATCACGCTTGCTTTCCCCTGACCTTGTTGAGGTGCCCAAAGTCAAAGGCCACCACGACGCTCCCCTCCATCCTCTTGACCACGAACCTCTCCACCAGCACCGACTGGCCGGCCACCTTCCCGGCCTCCTCCTCCCCGTCGACCCAACCGCCCTATACTCTTCCCACCGCATCCTCTCACACGCTCGCGCACACCCCACGCTCTGCCCAGCCGCCGCCCTGAACCACACGTACCCGTCGCCGTGCCGGTCGGCGCCGCTCGATACCTCCTGCCTGGCCTCCACGTTCCCACCGACGAGAACCCTCGTGCTGTACATCCTCGATCCGCCGTGGATCGGCTCCCAGTGCTGCTCGAGCGTCACCTCGTAGAACACGCCGCGGTCCACCTGCTCCGACGGGGACACACCGTCCTCTTTGATGAGATAGAACGGGCAGTACCATTTCCCGACAGCCACGGGCATCGGCGGCGCGGTGGGGATGGCGTCAAGGAGGCTCGCGTCGGCGAGCTGGCGCGACCGGAGCGCCGCGTTGATGCCCGGCGCGTCGCCGAGGTCGAAGTGGTTTTTGGCCTTGGAGGCGTACACGCGCCAATACTTCTTGCGCGCGGTAGAGGAAGTGCGGGAAGCCGTCGGCGGCCACGGCCTTGGCCGTGAACCGCCCGCGCCGGCGCTGGATGATCTCGACCTGCTGGTACACGTCGGCCGGTCGAACAGGCGCGGCTTCACGTCGCTGATGCAGCGGCAGAAGCAGCATGGGGTCCTCTGTTTAAAATAGCGGGCTATTGTGTTTAGCGCCGGCAATTTCAGAAGCTAAGAAAGGCTATAGCCGGGCTATAGCGCGGCTAAGACCTTATATCCGTTTTCCTAAATAATGGAAAAAAAACAATATTGGGCAGCCTATATATGGGTATATATATCGCTAATTCATAGATGTCATGACCGCTGCCCCTCTTGGTTCTATTTTGTTCTATTTTCGGGAGAGAAAGGAGAGAATGAGAAGAATTTAAGGGTAGGGTTGACATTTGGGCTCCGAAATTAGGCCGAGCAAGACAAATTTGGCCCGAGCGGGACAAATTTGATCCAAATTTTTTGGATCCCTATGCGGGAATATAGCGGATAAGGGGCTAAACTGGGGCTAAATTCATTTAGCCGGGCTATTAGCGGCTATTACCTTTTTAGCCTACGAAGGTCTTATCTATAGCGCGGGTCCTCTCGCGAGGCTATAGCCGGGCTATACCCGGGTGATAGCCGGCTATTTAAAACAGAGATGGGGTCATGTCCTCCTCGCTGGAGCACGTCCTGACGAGCCCCTTGTGTTTGCCCGTGGCGACGACGGCGTAGTAGCGGTTGGAGGCGATGGGCAGGTCGGGGACGGGCACGAAGACGACGGAGTCGGTGTAGGTGGTGCTGCTCTCGCCGTGGTGCTCCGTGTAGCGGAGCGTGAGCACGCGGTCCTGCGGGAACGGGAGGTCCCGCACGCGCGTCCCGCCGCATTGCCCCCAGCAGCACGTCTCGCCGTCGTCCCCGTCCTCGTCGCCCTTCACGACGAGGTAGCCTGAGTTCCGGCCCTCCGGCGGCGGCCGGGCTGTTGCCTCCGGGTGGCTCTTGAAGAGAGACAGCGGCTTGGTCGCGTACATGGCAGGCTTGAAATTCTGGTTCTGAATTCTTCTTCTGTGTATGTCTTTCAGGTTTGCGTTGTTGACGATGAACAGCTGATCGATCCTGTATATATATATATACTGTACTACGGTGCCAGTATTATATGGAGATCGTTGTTGAATGATTGTAAAGAAAATGTTTCAGATCTTATCTTGTGATTAGTAAATTTAGACAACGAAGAATGGCGCGAGTTGTCCAGTGGACCAATAAACTAAACGCGTCTTTGGTGCGATGAGTCGCGGCTAGCTGATGCACATAACGTACGGCACAAGTGTACGGTACTGCTCTTATCGTTTTATCTTGTTCTTGTCTGAGGGCATCATGCATATGCAAGTCCTTGGATTGTTTACCAAGTGTAGCTTCATGAAGCGTCCAGGAAAAGAGGAGTGAGCATTTCAAGAGTTTTTTAAGATGAGCTTCGTTCCAAGGAATTGCCTTCATTTTGGCCACTGGAATCTCCCAGCAGTTTCTTGTTAGGAGTGTTGACAGATGGGAACACAGGCTTAACATGGCCTGCCACCATTACGACATTACACGAACATAGATATATATCAGGATGATCCGATCCCATGTGCGATGACCTTGACTTATGCTGCACCTGACAAACGAGTTTGGCGAAGAAATCATGGTGCACAGTGCAGACTGCAGAGGGGAAGACGTTTACTAACAACTCTCAGATAACAATAGCTCGACACCTTGTTCCAACTCCCTTATCCGAGGGTGCTTGTTTTTGTTTCTGACAACTCTGCACCATATTGTCAAGCCGGAATTGCTTAATGGTTTGTCTCAGTTCATGCAGGTAGAATTTCGGCGCATAATAGTAGTACAGATCATGTGCCATGCGGAAAAAAGGTGCAAAAAATGCACCAGCCGGGAATCGAACCCGGGTCTGTACCGTGGCAGGGTACTATTCTACCACTAGACCACTGGTGCTTTGACGAATTGTTTGAGTAACAACCTTATTTGATACTAATCTAGTATCAATTCAAAGACCAAATCTTCTTATACGTGCCGAGTCTTCAGACACACATCGGAGTTCATCACAAGATATAGCCGTGGGAAAAATAAGGGGAAACTGGAACAAAACCAAAATCACATTTCATATTAATCTCGAACAATACAATATGTTGACTGATCCTGATGGAAACTCGGGCAAAAATATATCAATTCTATCCTGACCACGGGGTTGGAAAAATAATACGGAGTACTAGATATCGGAGTACATATTTAACTTTGCTGAAAAGAAATGGTACAAGGTACAGGAAAGACCGTCACAGACATATTTCGGTGCACAACACATCATTCCAAATGGATCATGTACTGCACACTATAACTTCGTCCAAGCGCAAGCGCTGCCACGCGACAGTATGGAAGTAGTCGACTTCAAGGAAAGTACACACTTTCAAGGAATGCTCGGACTATTTTCTCATTTTTCTCACTGAATCTTTCGAAGAACGAGTTCGAGGCTTTGTACGTGGACCAGCAAACGGCAGCTGCAAGTGCATGGAACTACGTATCCTATAGGCTATAGAGCTACTAGCAAAGCGTTCACGACCGCCAACACACCTGAACAACAAAGCTCACCCTTACTGCCTTGAAGTAAGAACAGCCCGAGCCAGCTTGTGTGATGGAGGTGGAGCTTGCCACGACTATACACCGACACTTCGAAGTAGATCGCTTGACCCAGAGTTGTTGGCGTATGAGTCGACTAGCACGATCTGGCGGGAGTCGAAATGGATGTTGGCTGAGATTGTTCATGTCATGATCGTAGCTCCAGTACCAGCATGCCCCACGGTGGGCTCCAAATGTCAAGAAAAATTCGAGTGGGTGCCATAGGGTTGGCTATCACAGTGAAAAGATGTTGAGGAAGGTGCTATGTAAATCTAGTTATGGGATAGACACGAGACTTTTACCCAGATCCGGTCCCTCACAGAGGAGTAAAGATCTACTTCAACTTGTATTGTATTGCGTGTTTCAGAACCTATCTATAAGTATTAACCTTAAGTTTTTTCAATCGAAAGCAGTAGGAGAGGCTCCTACTGTGGTATATATTGATACAACACAATTTACATAGGTCCATAGACATTAATTACGCATAAGAGACAATAATAAAACTAAAAAGTGTCACTAAGAGTAGAAATGTTGTTAACCAGGTTTTGAGGCACCCCCTGAACCTAAGCATTAACCTTAAATTGTTCTAAATGGGATCTAGAGGGTTGAAATGCCAGGTTACAGTGATGGTGATTGTAGTTGGCATTAACCTCGTGCTGGTACGAACGAGTAAATATGTAGTGGCGCCGACTAAAAATGTCCGTCTTGAATGCTTGATAACAAGCGACTAGCCAAGGTTGCCTTGGACCTTCCCTTCTCCCGTCTACAGTAGAAGGAGATTTTCTGAGCCCCCCATACTTCTTCCACCTCGCCGCCCCGATCTGGTCGATTTCTCGGCCTCCGCCGGCCGCTCCGCGGCGGGAGGGCGGGGAATCGCCAGATCGCGGTGTGTACATAGTGTAGGAGGCAGTAGGGTGCCAGCCGGCGTCGCCATGGAGGTCTCGGTGGCGTTGGAGTGGCTTTTGCCGGCGGCGGTGTCCTCCTCTGTTGGTGATGCTCCTGGGAGCAGAGCTGCAGATCCGCCGTCGAGGGTGTGCGCGGGGTTCCTCGGAGCTGCGCGTCGTGCCCTTTTCCCCTCACCGGAGTCCGGACGGCGGCTCTGGATGTTGACCTCGAGGGTGCTGTGTTGAAGCAGGGTGCTGGCGTCGATGGCGCGGGATGGAGGTCCTTTGGGCCGAGCTTCGTCGACTTCCCGGCCGTGGAGGGGCTCCTCCGGAACCAAGGCTTGAGGAGGAGTGGCGGCGGCGCGCCGGCGTTACGTTTCGTCGTCGTCTTCGGTAGCGGTGTCCACAGGGACCTCTTTGTAACTTTTGCGTTTGTGGTGGACATTTCTGTAATGACCCTGTTTTAATATCAGTTTCCTTCTCCGCAAAAAAAAAAAAAGAATGCTTGATAACGCTCATCTTGATGGCGACGATTGGAAGAGCCGACACCAGGGTGACGCTTTAGAAGCCGGTCCTCGAGTGAAGCTTCGGGGAGTTGGCCTAGATGAGCTGTTATTAGTCTTTTCTTTGATTGCAGCCTTGTACTTGGCATGAACCTATGTGCGCCCTGTTAGGCTATATCGTTGATTTGTTCCTTCTTGGCTTTGCTAGGCCTTCCAATGAAACTGGCCCCACCTGGTGGTGCTCCCGCTGTCAGTTTTGGACAACGTGAATACTTATTTTGAAGGTTCCGAACCTTTTCTTCTCTTGTATGAACTTTTTTTTCTACTCTCGAACAATTTTGTTGAATGGTGCAACCATTTTTCTCCTCTCTTTTTGAACGCACGAATAATTTATTTTGAAGCCGTGTGAACATTTTCCCTCTCATATGAATATTTTTTGGAACTTGTGAACAATTGTTTTAATACATATATTTTTGTACATGCACAAGGGGGTACAAGAGCACTTTTTTAAAACCTCATGAGCACTTTTTTTGAACTCTTTAAGCATTTCATCTCAACGTTCTTAATTATTTTCGTAAATATTAATTTGAATATTAAGGAAAAACCAAAATAGATACATGAACGAAAAATAAAAGGAAGAATAAAAAAAGAGAGTACAAGAAAAACAGAAAAGATAACAGGCAACAAATAAAAACAGTACACAAACATAAAAATGCTGTACTGGGCCGGCCCATCTGCGCGCTCTAGTGGGCCTTTAGCGTCAAATAGCTGCCGCTCTCCTCTATTCCGTATAAATATCCTCACCCTTGTGCAAATAGCCGCCGCCGCCCAGTCTTGGCACCCAAATTCCGTAAAACTACATAATCAGTGGAGATGCAAAGCCTCTCACGCTCGATTGTTCGAAACGTCGGCAGAGTCGCCTCTGCTCCGCCTCAATGGCGGCTTCCAGTGATTGCGCCACGGGATGCTCTTCTCATGAAGTCAGTATCGGCCTATCCAAATCAACATGTTGATCTTTTTTCCTGTCTGTTATTGTACCATGATAATCATGCAACTTTCTTGGATCTGAAGTCTGACGAATTATTGAATCTGGATTGGTCAAATTCTTTGTTTATTTAAGTCGTGTTCGGAAGGGCAAGAAAAGTTAAATCGTTTTTACTTCATCAATCGACGCCCACCCCCTAGGAAGTAAAAGGATTTTTTCTCTTTGTTCTGTGTCAGATATTATTTTTTCTCCTGGTCGGTGTACCCACTGGCAATTTCAATCTATAGGCCAATAGTTCCAATCTTTTCTACAATTTCAAACGGCAATAGTACGGCTCAGCGTGCGCTTTTCTGTCGTTATCGAGTTATCTATACTATATAATTTCTCTTCCTACATGATATACATGTCTCGTAAAATAAATTGATATTTGTTGGAATTAAAGTTTTACTATTATGTTGGTATCAGTTTGAAATCGATTTCAATTTTGGTACTGTTAAGTTACAATTTTAATTTGTAATAACATTTCTTATTTGAGCCGGATGCTATGACTGACCTTTTATTTACCTTTGCAACCCTGGAAGTGAGAAGAAGCAGAGTAAGCTGGATTGGCTGCGCCACTGCTCCTCTATTGCCACTATACAAGACATAGATAAAGCAGAGATGATGAAGACAACAGAGAACAGAGGAGAGCAAATCCCATTCTAGACGCTAAGAGCGCAACCAAAGATGGATATTACATGCCAGTCATTTCGGGGAGCAGCCACCGTGATGGCACTAGATACAACAAAAGGCGAGTCAGAAATGGATATTGCTGACCGTACGGAGAGTATGTTACCCGAATCCCTTTTATATTTTATTTCTTTTATTTATTCCTAGGACATTAGGTAACCAGTAATCCTGTTGACATATTTTGCTCAAAATCTTTACGTAACTTTGCATTATTTTTATTTTTGCTAGAGTACATTACAGTTGCCCTTGGCCTTAGATGTGCTCCCTGAGTGGTGCAAGTGTGCAACTATAACCTTGTGATGAACTATGACTCTCGGTATTATTGAAAACCACATGCATAAGAAAAACTCTTAACGAGAACAAATGAGTTCAGTGTGGGATTTTTTTTAACATTTTGCATTTGCCATGCGTATGTAGCTTTAATACCCCCTTGATTCTTGGCCCAATTCATCTTGCTGCAGCTTGTTCAAAAATGGTTTCAGCTGGAGCTGGAGCTCTTCCTAAAAAAGGGGTTAGTTACCAACAGGTCGTAGGCTACCGCAAATTCTAGGATTTCCTTAGAGCATCTCCAACCATGGACCCCAAATCCGGCCCTCAAACTGTCCGCGGACACGTCCGGTGGACATGTCCGCGGACAGTGACCGGACAACCCCTATAAATTGTGTTCTACAATCATGAACCTTATATTTTTCTCCCCAAATCCATGCATTACATGCAGCTACGTTATTTGCATTGTGGAAACTCTATGTAGTGCACAAAGATATAACATACATAGGAACTATAATTATCACTAAAATAACTATAACTCCCGATGCATAATGGAGATGCATCTCCTTCTCGATGGCCTGCTTCTTGATCTTCTTCATCTTTGTCCGACTTGCATCCGTCTTGATTTTGTAATCATCGACGATATCCGCGAGATGCAACTCCATATTCATCTTCTCTTCTTCTATCCTTTGCTTCTCCTTTTCTATTCTTATCTTCTCTTCTTGCATCATTTTGTTCTCTTTTTCAATCTTCTTCTTCTCCTCTTCCATCTTCTTTATTTTGTCCTCCAACTTCCGGTTTCTACCATCAACTTCTTCAAACTTTTCTTCGATCTTCCTCTTTTCCTTAATTGTGAAGTTCAAATCCTCGAATATGCGCATCTTGCCTCGAATGGAATCGTTCAACTCGGATATCACTCCACGGACATTGCAACTACATGCTTTTGAATCCTACAATTCAAAAATTGCAATTCAAATCCACTACCATTACACTAATTTGGGGAAAACTCAAAATGTGAGCTAGGACATACCGAGCGGAGGAGATGTCCTCCTCATATAGAGGGTAGGAGCCTGCCAAGTCCTCCTTCGTGTCCCATGAAACCATGTTGGCGGAGAGGGCGGCGGAAATGGAAAACGCCCGACGGTGTATGGTGAGGTAGGGTTCCGACGAACTTATAGATAGGGCACCCGGGCGGTCTGAGAAACCTTGGAAGATGGACTGGGAGAGGCTTGCTTGCTGTGGGAGTGGCGGAGGCGGTAATGCTCGCTGCAACTGCCGCCAAATCCGTCGCAAATGTGGCCAAATCCGTCGCAATGCGGCCGCAACGGAGCTCTGCTACGGCGGAAAACTGGTCGGAGAAGGTTCGCGAGCAAGTGCAGGCGGCGGCTGGGGGTGATGGCGACCGAATATGAGCGGTGGCGGCGCCGGAGCTTCACATAAGGGCGGAGCTAGGAGAAGGAGCCGATGGAGTGTGAAAAATATCTACTGGTCGGGCGAGGGTTCCGTCTCAGGGTGGGCATATTTCCCGATCCTGAATCCCGAAACCCGAATTTCCCGATCCCGAACCCGAATATCCTGAACCCGAGTATCCCGATCACTTTCTCGGGAAGGGGATCTGATTTCCCAAAATTATTTAGGGAAATTCGGGATTAGTTTGTTGAAACCCGAATATCCCGAATATCCCAAAAAAACATAAAAGCCCAGAGGCCCATGTACATGCGCACGGCATAGTCGTATACAGCTCAGGCCTAGTGAAAGGGCATATTTTCTATCCCTTAGTTTTTGTGTGTTAGGCAACAACACTAGGATATATCTAAGTGATGTTAAGTGGTGCAGAAGTCAAAAGAATTATTTGCACGTTGCATCGAAACACTTGACAGGAAAAAGATGTCTGCTTTTGCTTGCCTAGTCCGGAGTCTCCGGTCCTCTGGCTTTGCCACAAGCGACGGCAGCTGCGGTATCGGGTCCGGAGTTACCCCGGAGTAACCGCGGAGTCTCCGCCCGACCGGAGTCTCCGCACCTCCAGTCCGGAGTCTCCGTCCCCAGACAGAGTTTTGAAGCAAAGTGACCAAGCGACGGCAGCTGCGGTATCGGGTCCGGAGTGATCCCAGAGTACCCCCGGAGTCTCCGGACTGCCCAAGTGGACAGAAACGGCTAGTTTTTCTGGAGCTCCACCTACCTCCAGCCAGCTAGCTCGCCCAAACTTGAAGTCTCCATTATTGCAAGCTCAAGAATCACTAGATCTCCCAATCCCTCCACCCAAACTCGTTGATACTTGGAGGATTGAAGGAGAAGGCCCGGATCTACATCTTCACCAAGCCGTTCTTCATTTCCCCCTCATTCACTTGAGGGCCCCTTGGCTAGGATTTCCATTAGGAAAACCTAGCTTCTTATTGTACTCACTTGTTGTCTTTGTGACAGATTTGTAGCTGTTCGGGAGCCCCCAATCCTCTTGTGGGTTGTGCCCCGGATCGTTGTTGTAAGGGCTCCGGATTCCGCCTTGAAGGATTCCGATAGTGGAAGGTGAACCAAACCTTTGTGGTGCGGTTCATCGGAGAAGAAGGTGCACCGCCTTTGTGGCGGTTGAGTTTTGACCTTTGTGGTAGCTCACACCTCTCCAACGAGACGTACTCCCCTAAAAAGGAGGAACTCGGGATTACATCCGTGTCTCCGCGTGCTTTCACTTCGGTTACTTCTATCCTTGTTTAGTCTTTACTTAGTGTACCTTGTTTAGTTGCTAGCTTGTCATATAGGTAAATTCACCATAGTTGCATATCTAGAGAATTTACCTTTTGTGTCAAGCCTAATTTAAAAAGTACTAAAATTGAAGTAGCACCTATTCACCCCCCCCTCTAGGTGTCATACGATCCTTTCAATTGGTATCAGAGCCTCGGCTCTCTTGTTGGGCTTAACCGCCTAAGAGAAGTATGACACGAAGTGATGGTGATCCCGGAGGACCAAGCCACTACGGCATCCATGGCCGATCTCAAATCGATGGAGACATCTTTGATATCGTCCATGGATACCAAATTTGCCGAGATGCGTGAGTTGATCAACAACTCGCAAGTGGCAAGGTTCCTAAGGAGACCACCCCACTAGATGACTCCGCTACCTCCATGACGGTGAAACCGAGGAGGGAAAAGGGAAAAGAAAGGGGTTGAAGATAAAGAAACCGACCCTAAGAAATCTTCCACATCTACCACCACTCCCGAAGGTGGGAAGCCGGAGTACCATGGGGTTCCCTTTGTACTCTCCCGACCCACCTATCCATCATACTCGCATAAACCCTTTGGGTCCACCTCCTAAACTTAATGCATTGGCTTTTGCTACTTGGCAACACTTAATGAAATCTCATATCAACAGTTCCTCTATCGAGCTTTGGAGGATCATTCAAGAGGGATACAAGGCCGTGAATCCTAACAACTTGACAAGAAGAGAGGTGCCGAGAAACAACTCAATGCTTCCGCTCTCCACATGATTGAACTTGCCGTTGGAGAAAGTGGTCTTCATCACATTCAAAAGTCTCCACCGCCAAAGAAGCTTGGAGTGCCTTGAGGTGGCATTTCTTGGAAATGAAAGCATGAAGAGGAATAGATTTGATGCTTTGAACAATGAAGTCGAAGGCTTCTACATGCTTGATAGTGAAACTCATGAGAGATGTATGCAAGACTCAAGATTCTTGCCCAAGCCTTTTCAATGTTGGGGCAACCTATGTGGATGATGCTTGGATCAAGAGGAAGTATGTGAATGCTCTCATGCCCTTCGAGCCCGTTGACTTGAAGGCCATTCAAGGAAAATTCAACTACCTTGAGATGACATCCAATGAAGTTATGCAAGAGATACAAGCCTCCAAGGTTGCCACCAAGAATGCTCTAGACAACCGTGCTAGGGCCATGGGAATGAAGCAAGGTCCCTCTCTTGCTTTGAAGGCCAAGGTTGTGTGCCTTGATGAACATGATGAAGTTGAAGCATGCCCGAACAACCTTCCTCCCGATGAACTTGAACAAGCCCTCCATGGTCACATAGCTCTTGCAACAAGGACTTTTGGCGTGACCCGGCCAAGGCAAAGGCTCAAGTTGATCATGCAAACAATCCAAGCGGGAAGAAGGAGTTTGCTAATAGGATAAAGACTTGCTACAATTGTCATAACAAGCATCACTTCATCAAGGATTGTCCTTATGAGAATAGAGAGCAAAACGGTGGAAGGCTTGTCCTCAAGGGCGAATCAAAATGATACAAAAGAAGCCTTTTGTCAAGAGGAAGCCATTCTTCAAGAAAGCACCAAGAATTGTGTTGTTGACTCAAGAAGAGTATCCTTCCGAGGATTCCGAAGAAGAAGAAGAACCCACTCGTGAGGTGGCCGCTTTGGCCATTGTATCAACTCCACCTCCTTCTCTCTTCGAATCCCCCAATGAGAACCTCTCCATCAACACCGCTCGTTGCCTCATGGCTTCCGTCACCGAGGTATCATCTTCTACTCCCAAGACTATGCATGAAATAGATGATAAAACTAGTCTTGTGATTAAGAAAGAACTTGTTGCTTCCGATACTATTATGGCTAACTTGCAAGGTGAAGCTAAGGCTATGTTGAGTCTCTCTTGAGACAACTTGATGCGGCCGAAGAAATCCTTGATGACAAGGGAAAAATTGAGAGAGAGGATTCTCTCACCATAGCATCCTTGAATGCTTCCATAGAATCCTTGAATGCTTCTCTTGAAGAAGAGAGTGAATATAGAACCTCTCTTGAGGAAAGAATTGAGTCTCTTGATGATAAAAATGATGAAATAATTGCTAAAATCATTAAGGATAGAGATCATGTCTTTGCTAAATATAAAGTGATTAAAAAGGAGAAAGCCGAGTTTGTGGTTGCTAATGCTAGACTCCTTGAGGATGTGGAGAAACTTAACAAGGCTCACAAGGCCTTGGAAAGTACCCACTCTCTTCTAGTCAAGTCTCATGAGCAACTTCAAACTCAACTTTCCAAATCTAACTCACCTAGCACCTCTACTCCCTCTTGTGATCATGCAAATGTTATTGAGGAAAATGCTAGGTTGAAGGTTGAGCTTGCCAAGGCCACTAGTGCCAAGACCTCTATTCCTAAAGGTAAAGAAAAGGTTGTTGCTCAAATTTTTGAGCAAAAGCCACACAAAGGGAAGGAGGGCCTTGGTTATGTGGCCAAGGCAAAGAAGAAGAAGAGCAACACCAATGCCAAGCCCGCACAAGCCAAGACTCCATTGCGGGTGGTAATGCCACTAGGGGCAAGACCACTCGTAGTGACTTTGCGGGGCATAACAATCCCAACTACTTTCTTTATGTTGATTACTATGGGGATGTTTATGCAAAATATGTTGGTCCTTATGATGGTTACATTGCTTACTCTATTTGGGTTCCTAAGACCCTTGTTGCTAACAAAAGAGGACCCATTGAGAAATGGGTACCTAAAACCAAGCAATGATTTCTTGTAGGACTATGCTTCCGGTGGGTCTAAATGGGTGGTTGATAGTGGATGCACTAGTCATATGACCGGAAGCAAAGAGATCATGACGGAGTTGGGACCAAATATAAATCAAGCATCCGTCTCCTATGGTGATAAATCAAAAGCGGAGGTAACGGGTCTCGGCAAGGTGGTAGTTGCAAAGGATATCACCCTTGTAAATGTCATGCTTGTCGAGTCCCTCGGTTACAATCTTATGTCCGTTCGTGCACTTAATAAGATGAATTTTGATGTCCATTTTACTATTGATATGGTGGTACTCTTGAGGAGCAAGACTCTAAAGGTCATGTTCGTTGGGTATGTTGAAAATGAGTTGTTCGTGGTGGACTTTTCGGGGTCTACCAACACTCAAGCAATATGCCTATTCGGAAAGGCCGACGTGGGATGGTTGTGGCATCGCCGCTTGTCCCATGTCAACATGAGAACTTTGCAAAGTCTTCACAAGGGTGGCCACATTCTTGGACTAAAAGACAATGTTTCTTTTTCTAGAGATCGTCTTTGTAGGGCTTGTGTTGAAGGAAAGATGCATGATTCTCCCCATCCAAGCAAGACCATCATTTCATCAAAGAGGATATTGGAACTTCTTCATGTTGATCTCTTTGGTGCCGTGCCTCAACCTAGTCTTGGTGGGAAGAAATATTGTTTGGTGATTGTTGATGACTATTCAAGATTTACTTGGGTTTATTTCTTCAAGACGAAGGATGAGACCCAACAAGCCGTCATCGACTTTTCCAATAGTTCAACGCCAATACAATGTCCCTATTTTGGTCATTAGGAGTGATAATGGCTCCGAGTTCAAGAACTACACCTTAAATGAGTTTCTTAGTGAAGAGGGGATTCGTCATCAATATTCCGCTGCATATACCCCTCAACAAAATGGTGTAGCCGAAAGGAAGAACCGGACTCTCATGGATATGGCAAGGTCTATGTTGGCGGAGTTTAAGTCTCCGCTATTCTTATGGGCCGAGGCTATCTCCACGGCGTGTCACTCATCTAACCGGCTATTCTTTCGTGTTGGCAAGAAGTTTACATCTTATGAGATGCTCACCGGCAACAAGCCCAATGTCTCCTACTACCGAGTATTTGGTTGTAAGTGTTTCTATAAGAACAAAAGTGTTCGTTTGTCTAAATTTGAATCTAAAGCTTTAGAGGGTGTTTTTGTTGGGTACGGTGCCGAATCTCACACCTATAGAGTCTATGACAAAACCGTTGGGAAAGTCATAGAATCTTGTGATGTGAGGTTCGATGAGAATGACGGCTCCCAAGTGGCGCAATTTCATGTTTGTGATGTAGATAATGAAGAGCCTCAAGATGCTATAAGAAGAATGGGCATTGGTTTCCATCGTCCCGTTGAGATTCATTACGAGTCTCCTCAAGCAAGTCCAAGCTCCATTCAAGTGGAGGCCTCTTCATCACAAGTTGAAACGGCGCCTATCATGGAAGCAAATGATGCACCACCCAAGAACAAGTTCAAGACCCTCCTCATGTTGACCAAGTTGCTATGCAAGAACCAAGTTCTCCTATTGTTGATGCTAGCCAAGGTCATGACCAAGATCAACCCTCTCCTTCATTGTTGAAGATGTGCTTCAAGATGATCAAGGTCAACATTCCGGTCAAGACGGGGACTCAAATGATCAAGATGATCAAGAGATACCTCCAAGATGCAATAGAGATATCGAAGCCCGTCGTAAAGCAAGAATTGTAAAGACTTTGAATTAAAGAGTCACCATCTAGAAACATCCTTGGTGACCACAAGAAGGGTGTTACCACAAGAAGGCAATTGGCAAACTTTAGTGAACATCAAGCTCATATTTCCATGGTGGAACCAAAGAAAGTGTTTGAAGCTCTTGAAGATCCGGATTGGTTAGAAGCTATGCATGATGAACTCAATAACTTCAAGCGCAACAAAGTGTGGAATCTAGTTGAGAAGCCAAAAGATTGCCGCAATGTTATAGGCACAAAGTGGATTTCAAGAACAAGCAAGATGAGCATGGAATGGTTGTGAGGAACAAGGCAAGATTGGTTGCACAAGGGTACTCTCAAGTTGAAGGCATTGATTTTGGAGAGACTTATGCACCCGTGGCTCGCCTTGAGTCCATCCGTATCCTTCTTGCATATGCATCACATCATAACTTTAAATTGCAACAAATGGATGTGAAAAGTGCTTTCTTAATGGTCCTTTAAAGGAGTTGGTATATGTTAAGCAACCACCGGGTTTCGAGGACCCTAAATTCCCTAACCATGTCTACAAGCTTGATAAGGCGCTCTATGGTCTCAAACAAGCACCTCGTGCTTGGTATGAGCACCTAAGAGAGCTATTGCTAGACCGTGGATTTGAATTGGGGCAAATCGATCCCACTCTTTTACCAAGAGGGTCAAAGGGGAGCTTTTCATATGCCAACTTTATGTTGATGATATTATATTTGGCTCATCTAACAAAGCTTTCAATGATGAATTTTCAAAGCTTATGACCGATAGGTTCGAGATGTCTATGATGGGCGAATTGAAGTTCTTTCTCGGTTTTGAGATCAAGCAATTGAATGAAGGGACTTTCATCTCTCAAACCAAATATACCCAAGACATGCTCAAGAGGTTCAATATGCACAATGCTAAGGGCAAGCGGTTTCCCATGGACACCAAATGCCATCTTGAACTTAACCCCGACGGTATCGATGTTTGCAAAAACTTTATCGCTCTATGATTGGTTCTTTGCTTTATCTTTGTGCATCTAGACCCGATATTGTGTTGAGTGTAGGGGTGTGTGCAAGGTATCAAGCCGCTCCTAAAGAAAGCCACATGGTGGCGGTCAATAGAATCCTTCGATATTTGGTTGATACCCCAAGGTTTGGTTTGTGGTACCCAAAGGGCACTAATTTCTCTCTTGCCGGGTACACGGATTCGGATTGGGCCGGTTGCAAGGATGATAGGAAATCAACTTCCGGGGCATGCCAATTTCTTGGTAGGTCCTTGGTGAGTTGGTCTTCTAAGAAGCAAAATTGTATATCTCTATCTTCCGCCGAAGCCGAGTATGTGGCGGCCGCAAGTGCATGCACTCAATTGTTATGGATGAGGCAAACTTTAAAGGAATACGGTGTCAATTGTGACAAAGTGCCTCTTTTATGTGACAATGAAAGTGCTATCAAGATTGGCCACAATCCGGTGCAACACTCAAGAACGAAGCATATTGAGATTCGTCATCATTTTATTCGGGATCATATTGCTCGTGGTGATATTGAGCTTGGCTATATTCCAACCAAAGATCAACTTGCCGACATTCACGAAGCCACTTGATGAAGCAAGATTCACCTTCTTGAGGCATGAGCTAAATATCGTGGATTCTAGGAGCTTGACTTGACCATCTTGCATACACACCTATTTTTGACTATCTATTTGGTTTAGGTGTAGGCATGGACATAGGGGGAGTGCGGTCCTAATCCATTGGACTATCCCTCCCCCCATTATGCCGATAGTAAGACTCATTTGTCTCTATATTTTCATTTCATGAATTGTGAGCTTAAATGACGAGTAGTGGCCGTGAACCCAAGATACATCTTCGCGGTGTCACACCACACACTCATACATGGTGGCCTAGGCCACCGCCCTCCTCTTTGTGAGGAGTTGGATCTTATTTGGGCTTATTGGTTTTATTTGGGTTTTCTAGACCTTTTATTTTGTCTTTGGGAGAAACACTTGGAAATTGGCTTTTATATTTGATCTTGCAACTTCCAAGTGCGTATCCCACCATCAGTGACTTTGTTCTCATCCTAAGCCTTTCCTACCTAAAAACATGCTCCTCTTGCAACATACATGTCTCCCACAAAATTCTGGCAGTTTTGGAGCTTTGGGTCCGGAGACTCCGGTGTGCAACACCGGAGACTCCGGTCTGTCCAGAGTCTCCGCCCTAAACCTGGAAAACTCCGGCTCAGGCCGGAGACTCCGGTGTTTAGGCCGGAGACTCCGGACCCGGTCGATTCACTGGGTTCCTTAAGGGCACGGGGTGGGGAGCTGTGAAACAACTCCTCATTCACCCCCGTCCCCAACCACTCCCCAGTCGCCGCCGTGCTCCAAGCTCGCCTCCGGCCGCTCCCCGCCGCCGGAATCCGCCGTGCCACCGGCTCCTCCACCTCCCAAGCGTCGGGGATCTTCCTCCCCTCCGTTTGAATCTCACCATGAAGGACACGGGTACCACTCTCTCTCTCTTCCTCTAGGATTCTTCCTAGATCTAGTTTTGAGAGTAGTTCTTGTTGAAATTCTTGGTGTAGAACCTTTAGGATGGCAATGTACTCTCTAGGAAATTGTTGGTGTCGATTTTTCGCTCAGATTTGACCTAGGTTGGAAGTTCCTGTCTCAGGCCGGAGATTCCGGTCCCCCTGACCGGAGACTCCGGTGTGGCCGGAGACTCCGCCCCCTGAGACCGGAGACTCCGGCCCAGATCATCTCTGAAGAAAATTTCTCTCCAACTGTTTCTTCTTTTGATTCCATGGACATGTATGCTTATCTCAATGCTACCTATCTACTCCTGTTTCACAGCTAACAAAAGGTACCCCGGTGCTTCATCCTCATCCTCGAATATCAAGAAGAAGAAGAAGAAGCTTCAAGGTCGAGACTACTTGGTCTATGATGCAGAAAAGACAAGCATGTGCAGAGTGGTGACCTAAAGAAGCAAAAGGCTGCTGAGACTGCTCGGGCTAGGCAAGAGGCTAACCTCCTTCGAGAAGAAAGGGCCAAGAAGGCTAAGTTTGACAACATCACCACTTTGAAGGACTTGAACAAGGAGGAGTTCCGCTCCATGAGGGCACAGAATTTCTATGACATGCCCAACAATTCAACCGATGGTCATTTTGGAGAAGGGAGCAAGAGCTCATTATGAAGGAACTCTATGCAAATTTGGACCCAAAAGCCCTTGTGTGTCCTCAAAAACCCTTGCAATTTGAAGTGTTGGCCAAGAAGGATTACTTTAAGGAAGCAATTTGGGTTGCTAGAAAGATTGGTCTTGAGCACCTCATTTCCCTCCAACAAGATTATGATATTGAGATGGTGCAACAGTTTTTGCCACTCTTGTGCTTGGAGATGAGGAGGACACCAAAATGACTTGGATGACGGGGCCTCTCAAAGTTAGTGCACACTTTTCAGAATTCGGAGAAGCTTTGGGATATGTGTTCAAAGGTGTGAACATTTAGTTGGTCGAAGAATGCATGTTGAAGGAGTGGCCTATGATAAGAAGCTCCTCGCTCCTCTTGCTGCCAAAGATGGTGCCATTGCTACCACCAAAGGTCTCAAGCCCATCTACAACATTTTGATTCGCATGTTTCGTTGGAGCATTGCACCTCAAGCCGGGAATACGGATGCTATCCGTGGAGCTCTTGTGAACCTCATGCATCATTGCCACACGACATACCTTGCCGGACCGGATTGCCAAGGGTTGAGATTGATGTCATGGACTATATCCGGTGTGAGATCAACATTGCTATTTATGAGAGGAAGAATCCTATGTATGCTCCCTATGTCATGAAGCTCATCCTCAAAAAGATTCCCAAACTCGATCAATCCCGTTTCAAGAAACACACCTATGGTTACCTTCAAGTGCTCGGCCATCATCTTGCTCAAGCCACTTATGAAGAGGTAGAGGCGCGAGAAGCGCCTAGGGCAAGAAGGAAAAATGCCACTCCACCCTCTTGGGATGTTGGTGGCAAGCAAAGAGTCAATGATGAGTTCAAGAAGGTTTCTTGGTGGAAAAGGCTATGATGTGCATGGGTGTTGCGACCCACAAGGAAAATCATCAACAATATGTTACTAACAAGAGGATCTTGTCCAATCAAGCCACCATGATAAAGGAAATGCGCAAAGCCAACAATGGTGGTTTCACTCCTCCTCGCGAAGAAGATGAACCCGAAACTCCGCCATCCGAAGCAACTATTCCTCTTGAGAAGTGGAATGTGGATATCTTTCCTTGGAATGATTATGATGATGTGACCTCCATGCCTACCTCTCTCGCAACACCGGAAAGGCTCCTATGCGCTATGAAGAAGAAAGTGATGAGGAAGACGATAGTGAAGAAGCAAGTGGAGATGATCATGATGCTGAAAGTGGGGATGGTGATGAGGACTATGATGAAGACGACGAGTGATCGCCTTGGGTTTCGTTAGCATCGCTCTTTTCCCTTTTTGGCGTTTCGATGCCAAAGGGGGAGAAGTAGTTCTACTAGGTTCTCTCGTGGGATTTGCATGGGTCGGACACAAGCATGCTCGTTTATCATTTCTTTGAAGCTTGTGTCCTTTTATCTTTGTTGTTGAACTTATTTGCTTTTTATTCGTATGAGACTATGTTTTATTCCGTCTGTGTGGAACTTATGGATATTTCATTCTATCTATGGTTGAGATGGTATCTATCTTTATGATATATTTTGTGCATTGGTTTATATTCTACAATATTATGCACAAGGTATGTTCCCTTTCCTCTCAAACCATTATCTTGATATGTCCTTGTGCTTATGAAATTTATCATGTTCAATATTTCTTGTGAGTTGTCTCTCCTCTACATGTTGAGCATTTGTATTCAAATGCAAACTACTTGTATGCACACATGTAGGGGGAGCCTCTCGAATCCTTTGTGGAACATGTCGATATTTGTTGTGTGTTTATTGCAAATCCGAGTGTTGTCATCTAACACCAAAAAGGGGAGATTGAAAGGGCATATTTTATATCCCTTAGTTTTTGTGTGTTAGGCAACAACACTAGGATATATCTAAGTGATGTTAAGTGGTGCAGGAGTCAAAAGAAATATTTGCACGTTGCATCGAAACACTTGACAGGAAAAAGAAGTCTGCTTTTGCTTGCCCAGTCCGGAGTCTCCGGTCCTCAGGGGCCGGAGTCTCCGGCCTCTCAGGCTTTGACACGACGGCAGCTGCGGTATCGGGTCCGGAGTTACCCCGGAGTAACCCCGGAGTCTCCGCCCGACCGGAGTCTCCGCACCTCCAGTCCGGAGTCTCCGCCCCAGACAGAGTTTTGAAGCAAGTGACCAAGCGACGGCAGCTGCGGTATCGGGTCCGGAGTGACCCGGAGTACCCCCGGAGTCTCCGGTCTGCCCGGAGTCTCCGGACTTCCAGTCCGGAGTCTCCGGCCCAAGTGGACAGAAACGGCTAGTTTTTCTGGAGGGGTATAAATACCCCTCCACCTACCTCCAGCCAGCTAGCTCGCCCAAACTTGAAGTCTCCATTATTGCAAGCTCAAGAATCACTAGATCTCCCAATCCCTCCACCCAAACTCGTTGATACTTGGAGGATTGAAGGAGAAGGCCCGGATCTACATCTTCACCAAGCCGTTCTTCATTTCCCCCTCATTCACTTGAGGGCCCCTTGGCTAGGATTTCCATTAGGAAAACCTAGCTTCTTATTGTACTCACTTGTTGTCTTTGTGACAGATTGTAGCTGTTCGGGAGCCCCCAATCCTCTTGTGGGTTGTGCCCCGGATCGTTGTTGTAAGGGCTCCGGATTCCGCCTTGAAGGATTCCGATAGTGGAAGGTGAACCAAACCTTTGTGGTGCGGTTCATCGGAGAAGAAGGTGCATCCGCCTTTGTGGCGGTTGAGTTTTGACCTTCGTGGTAGCTCACACCTCTCCAACGAGACGTACTCCCCTAAAAAGGAGGAACTCGGGATTACATCCGTGTCTCCGCGTGCTTTCACTTCGGTTACGTCTATCCTTGTTTACCGTCTTTACTTAGTGTACCTTGCTTAGTTGCTAGCTTGTCATATAGGTAAATTCACCATAGTTGCATATCTAGAGAATTTACCTTTTGTGTCAAGCCTAAATTTAAAAAGTACTAAAATTGAATTAGCACCTATTCACCCCCCCTCTAGGTGTCATACGATCCTTTCACCTAGGTAGCACATGTACGTGACCTAGCTCGTTAGCTCCCCAGTCCCCCGGTTCCCAATCCCTAGTCACCCGACCTGACCAGCCGCCATAGCGCCGCCGCGCCGGTCGGGCGTGCGGCTCCGCAGGTCAGCCGCCGGCGCACCTTCGGTCGGCGCCCCAACTTCCCCAGGCCAAACTCCACCAGCGGCCGGCGCCCCCCAACTTCCCCAGGCGGCCAGGCCCCGGCACGACGGCGTCTTCCATGGCCTGTCGCCGGGCACTGCGCCTTCCACGACGAGACGAAGGCGACGAGCCGACGCAGCATGACTCCATCTTCCCCGACCCGCCCGCCTGCATTCTCCTCGTTTCGTTGTTCCACACTTCCACTCAAGGACGGGCTCGACGACCGAAGCTTGAAGGACGGGATTTTGTTGTCATTTTTGTTGACGAAATGCTTCTGAAATCTGAAATTTTTGCTGTAATTTTTGCTCTGTTCTGAATTTCGAGATATCTGGGATTTCCCAATCCCGATCCCGAATTGTCGGGTATCACTTTTTCTTATGTAAATTCGGGAGTCACTTCTTGAATCCCGAACTTTATTTTTCCCGAATATCCCGTCCCGAAATTTCAGGAATTCCCGAAAGCCCAGCCTGAGTTCCGTCCGATTTATGGTAAAAAAGGGTAGGTCCACCCTGTCAGCGACCACGGGGCGGACGTGTCCAGACGCGTCCGCGCGGCTCCAAACCCTCCCCACATATGGGTTGGGTTTAGTGTTTGCCGGACAGCTCGGCCGTTTGGGCTACGTTTGGGGGGGGGGGGGGACGGTTGGGTGCTGTTTTTCAGCCCAAAACCTGTCTGGGCTGTCCGTCCGGACGTATGGGGAGACTTTGCACAGCATGGTTGGAGATGCTTTACCCTCCTTGTTTATGTCGCCATACCCAAAGCCCCCATGTACCCCCTAAAAACCTATGATACTTGTACTCACATCAGGCCATTGAGATATCCTCCTGTGAGGAGCTTCTTGATTATAGTAACACTACTAACTATGTCCTCCAATTCCTCCAAAATTGCCTCTTAGCGCTCATGTCGAGGCCAACTTGTGTGCCATAAGCACTAATAACGTTCAAGACAAGATCCCTAACAACTAGCTTGACTATGATTATCCTATCCCCTCTCTGGACATCCACTACTCCATTCTTAAGGCTCTTACTATTAGGTCGTCTATGCTATTTCTACCACCAATTAATCAAAAGTACCAGAGATTGAAATCGGTAGTCTTGACTTCCCTTGCCTTTTGACCTAACCATCTAACCTCGTGGACTCAAAGAATATTTACACTCCTCCTAATCGCAGGATCCACTAACTCCTATAGCTTCCCCGTCAAGGATCCCACATTTCACCTACCCACCCAAAACCTATTTGCCTCAGCTAGCTTTCTTACCTTCACATCCATCGAGTGAGATTCAAAGACTCTTGGCCTAAAAAAAACTTATCACTGTATCCAGGTGATGCTGTAGCGCGCCACTAAGGCAGATGTGGCTTGTCCCTTGCTCACTTAACACCACACCCGTGTTCGGATATGGTGCGTCGCTAAGAGGGGTACGCCGCAATTTTTTTATTGGTTTCATATTCGTAGGAATGGTTGGTTTTTACGTTGGCTCGGCAAGCCTATCACAACTCTCCTCATTTACCCGGGTTTGAGACCGGCTATTTCTAAACGACATACATACGATTAACAATATATTAGTATTTCATGAAAAATGTAGCGGTGTTAATTTAATGTTGTCAATATTGTTAATTGTTATTTTTGCGATACTCAAACAATTAAATTCAATGTTGTCAATATTGGTAATTGTGCGATGATCATACAATTATTATTTTTGCTAGCACAAATTCTAAACAACTCATTTATTAATCTGAGGGAGTATGTTTAGCCAATGGATTTCTAAAACTTGACATAATTATCTATACCAGTGAACTCAATTTTATGCATGTGCAGTTGAGCCTTGTAAATATCCAACGGGTGTGGGTAACAAAATCTTAATAGAGACAATACTACCATCTCCTTCCTTATCCCTCGCTACAGTGCTCAGCGGGCGATAAGAAAGGCGTCCTCGTTTCCCCACCTCGCCGCCAGCCAGGCCGGTGGTTCCCTCCCTCTCCGCCTGCCGTCTCGACGGCGGGAGAGTGGGGGAACCCCGGTCCTGCGGTTCCGGCATGTAGATAGTAGGCTAGGGGTGTGTGCCCTGCCGACGGCGTCGAAGATGGTGGCGATGCTGGCGGCGTGCTGGGCGTGGTCCTTCCCCTCCTTTCCCTGTTCCGGTCTCGTCGTCAGGGAGGTAGTGAAGGTGGTTCGTCGGGTGGCCTCCTCCATCCTTGCTTCTCTGGCCGGCCGTGGTGGTGAGGGGAGAAGATGGTGGGTGGTGGCGATCTGTTTTTGGTGGTGGTTGTGGTGGTCCTCTTCGTCGAGTTCGCTCCGGCCGGCCGTGGTGGCGAGGGGAGTGGCCGTCTGGAGGTTGATGGGTGTTGCTAGTGGTGGTCCTGGGCGGCGCCGTGTCGGCGGAAGCTGGGTGGAGCGGGGAGATGGTGCTGTGGCCGTGCGCGTTCAACGTTCTCGGTTTCCGTCGCGCGGCGGCGGACGGCTCAGCGGTCGTCTACAAGGTGTGGAGGTGCTCTCCCCCCGGCGGCAGGTGGTACGGCGACTCCGGCGACGTCTAGGTGCTTGGGGAGCGCGGCGTTGGATCCGATTGTAATTCCTTCCGGTGGCTTGGGGTGTTCTTTGCATATTGCTGGGTCCTTTTGTAATTTTCTTTCTCTTTTGGACCTGTCTGTAATGTGTACTCAGCTTCCTTATTATATGAGATCGGATCCTTTCTTAAAAAAAAATCTTAATATAGACGCGAGGTGCTGAACACCGAGAGACTATTGGCGTTTCTTACTGCGTATATAGAATAATATCGGGAGGACATGGAAAAGAAATGCACCACTTCCCTGGGTATTCCTGGGTATGCGTCTTTTCATAGGGAAGCATTAGTTTTGGTAAGAACATCCTTTTTGACAAGTATCTAAATTATCAACTATTCCAGGAGGGAGTTAAAGTTAAGTGAGTGCAACATGGGTGTTCACCATCGTCCAAGCACATGCATCCGGTGTGGGCGTAATGGCAGTTACTCCCTCTGTTTTTTAATATAAGATATTTTAGGTGTTGCACATATTGACTAGATTCACACTAAAATGAGTGCACATACAAAGTAAAACATGTCTAGATACATGTGGATACATGTGCATGTGCCAAAAGGCTAAAACATTTTATATTAAAAATTAGAGGGAGCAGCTGGGAGTTGTCAGGAGTTTTAGTACCAAGGTTCCTGAACTCGTGGTCAAACTAGGGGTTTGCAAAATGCCAACTGCTCAAACCGGCTGGTGATAGGTTAGTTCATTTCTTTTCACAAAATCAATCCTTTTACTTCCAGACTATAGTGCAAAAAAAAAATGAACTAGCCTAAACCGTGACACCGTTTTTGCACACCCTAGGTCAACCAAGATACACAGGAATTTACTACACAAGGTATGGTATGGAATCGACATGGCAATTAACCTGGTAAGGAAGTTTGCTAAGGGTTGTCACCAGTCACCACCCTATAGGCCTATAGTCAGTGCACGACTATAGAAGTATGAGAGTTTCTATACATGAGAGGGCCAGAATAACATCATTAGTTGTTGCAATCTACTGAACTAGAAGGTCTGGGCACGCTTTGCCACGCCCGTTGGTGTTGGTTGCGTTGGTACCAGCCGGCCCAAATAATGAGATGGCACGTTGCCAGCGACGGTGCAACCGATGAAAGAATGAGTAAACACGCTCAACATAGAACAAAAGGACAGGGCCTTCCGGTGAAATGGCAATCCCCAACATAGTGCACTAAATCCTGCACAAAACTGAGCAGCAGCACCAACTGCGAAAAACAATGGCCGTAACTTATCTGAGGAAGCCTAAAACATAGTTTGAGACAGGTTAACAACATGACCGATCTTATTACACCAAGGGATGTCGTAGTTTCTCGAATGCACAAGTCTCCGCCACAACCCATCCAAACACACAACCATAAGGGCGAAGGTAACATATGTCAGCGACAGAGAGGAAGCCATTACAACAGAGAACAAACTGAAAAGACCTACTAAACACATAATGCACTCGAGACACTTGACTCGAAGCACACAAACGCCTTGTGAGCAACCGGTCTTCTTCCAATCAAGGATGTTCACTTCTGCAGACTGCAGGCCACTGTAACTAACTTGGCTGGCTCTGCTGGGACCCAAGATAATCACACAATAGAATAGATGATGTAGTCCAAGGAAAAACATTACCTGTGCTCTCAAGAACCATGTCCTTCACTGAATAACTTCTTTGCAGCTGCAGGCTTTGATGCGCTGGAGCCTGACCTGCAAAGCAACAAACAATATAACCAAAAGGACATACACATTTCTAAAGTTTTATTCCAAAGAAAAGACATTGGTGAGGTGGGACGCCCACTGACCTATTCTTTCTGACAGTCCGCCAGCTTACCACGTCGGAATCGCCCCTGTCGATTTCTTCCCCAGCAAGCTCCTACACGGTTAATACATTAGCATTTCTTTCCCATAGAGTAAATAACATGAGCATATGCTATCATCCCAGTAGGCTGAAAAATGTTGCTTGCTTCTTAACTGACTTTTACAGTCACTCCCTAAAATGATAACTGAGCCTACACTACTCTCAGACCAAACCCAGGTAAGAAGTTATTAAAGACTCTGTAAGTGACCATGGCCGACAGATTTCCCTCGTCTTAGCCTCCTAGCAGTATCATGTTTGCTATACTCGAAAACATAATGATAGTTCCAAAGAACATGTGCGAATAGCCACTCAGTCAACACAGCCTACAGCAATTCAGTGCGATCACGAAACAAATAAATAATCGGATTTTCAACTCCATGCCTGGCTATAATGGGTATTTCATGGCAAAGCAAAATGAAGTTCCATAAGTGAAGACATGTATTATTATATCTTATGGTGTTTCTGTCTTTTGTACAGTCATTGCAGCCTTATCTTTATTAGCTGCTGGAGAATAAAGACAGAAAGAAGATGTTTGCTTACAAGTAGGGTGCCGGGAGGCATAGATTCACCTGTTGGCTCAATGCTAGGTCCCTGCTTGACGGGAGTGCTAAGAAGTTCCTCCCTGGTGGCGATGCATCTGAACACCTTATTCTGAATAATCATCTCACACACAGCTCAGCTGGTAACTATAGAAGGATGTGATTGACAAAGACAAATCTACTTGGTTCACTGCGACACTACCAAAGCAAACAAAAGGAGTAAATACATAGATGATTCCAAACCATTAAGAGCACTAAGGTAGAATACTCGATGAAAATATTACAAATTCAGAACAAGAGCTGTGTGGAAACACTATTCTCCATAGGAACAAATCCAATTGAAGAAGGGGCCTTTGCAAAAGTTACATGAATTGATGATAGATAAATGATCTGTCACCATGCATCACTTACTTTATTCTGTTAATTATAAACCAGGCAATGATTCAAAAAGTTACGCGGATGGATGGTAAATATTGTTTTCTATTTTATCTAAAATTAATACATGAACAATGAATGGGGAATGTGACATCAAGGGATACAAATCAAGGAAAGTAATGGTTCTTATTTTCTTTTAATAAGGATGAGTCGGATCATCCCTGATTCTCAAAATCAGAATGTAAGTCATTAAGCGTAAGAAAAACGCCAGGATATATACTGCAGAAATAAGTGAGCTACCTCTTTCTAAAAACTATCCTCCATGACCACATTTCTCTTAGAACAATGTGTGTGGAAGAGTGGGTACTTCTCGGACCTGCCCAGCTTATATGCTGCTACAGCTACACATGACAAAGACCACGAGATTATCTGAGGATGCGAAATCAAACAGTTTGACAACAAGGAAAACAAGTCAGTAACATCCATGTGTGATTGAGATTAATCCACCTACCAAAGTATTTATGATTTACATCCACCAGCAGGTATCCATGTAGTGCTTGGTCCTGACCGGTCCTTTGTCATTGAAAAGAAAACATGGTGTGTAGGTTATTTGCACGTATATAAAATTGCTGCCATGATAGAAAGGCCAAAAAATCTAAACGTTCCACTGATTCAGAAAAAATAAATCACACTGTAACATATGACACAAGTCAAACCATGTGTAAAAGAGGCAGCATGATACAATCCAGTTTTAACATCTGGAAGACAACTCTTGTCATGATCCTAAATCAAATATTTTACTGTTCGATCCATAAACAACTTACAACAAAACTAAGATATGGCACTTGAGCACGAGAAAGTATCCTTCTATTTTTCAGTAACAACAAATAACCTAATCATCATGGAAAAGTGGAAAAACCAAAAGAGATACACAAAATAAATTAATGACAAATAATGAGACATCATAACAGCCGAACAGATCTCAAGCGAAATACCATGCATACTGAAAGTAGGTGTACTAACCATTCTTTAGGGAAATATAATTATCAGTCAACAAACAAAGAATCGGAAGATAGTACAACTATGGACAGTATTCACACATAATGCTTACAAAATAGAGAAGCAAATTTGAAATTCGCATGTACAGGATGCTAGCAATTAATTATACGATCTGTACACCATATCACACTCAGACAGCAACAAATGGCAAAAAATAAACCAACAGTACACCAAGCCTCTCCAATCATATAGAGAAATAGACCGATGTGAAACTTAGAAAAAATAAGAAAACGAGTGAGGAGACGGCCTCACCTTGTTGGAGGAGAGGAATTGGAGGCGCACGAGATTGCTGCTATCGCTAGAGGAGATCCCGAGCTCATTGCACATGCGGTGGCGGCGGCGGCGGCCGATTCGTCGGGGAGGATGGGAGATGGCCGAACGGGCAGGGCGAGTGAGGAGGCTGGTGCAGATTGTTCGCTTCTCGGAGAGGATGTAGAGGCCAGCAGCGGCGGTACAGGGGGAAGATGGTGGCAGCGCAGGCAAGGATGGCGGCGACAGAATAGTCGACGGCGGGACAAGCTCGAAGAAGATGCCGAGATGGGTAGATCAGCTCCATTACCACGCGAGAGAGGCAACAAAGACCGCCGGCGGTGGCCTGTCACCGGCGGCGGAATGCCAAACCCTAGCCGTCTCTCTTTTCTTGATTCTTTTTAGTACGCCCATCGCTCTGGGACGAGGAAGGGCAGCTAGAGGGGCCAATCACGCGCCGCGCTGCGGTGAGAGGAATCGACGGAACCGACAAAACGGATGGTTGAGATGGATCCGTTATTTATTCAACAGATCAGGAACATACATAACTGGTAGTGACGTCACGGTTAAGGAGAGCTCACCAATCCTAGCTAGATTGTACTCCCTAGACCATTTTTGTGACATCCTTTTCCGAACGGAGGGAGTATGTTGTAGAGAGGAAAGGCACCGACACCTGGCAGTAACAGTAATTTCAGCTACAAAACCGTGAGTACCTAAGGCAGCAGCATCATACGTCAAATGGGGCCTTCTAACTAAATGGTCACATCTGGCATAGCCGCCGTGCCGTTTAACCATGTTAACTTCAGTTATTTCACCCGACTGTAATTGCTGACATTTAGTATTTGGACTATCACGAGCTAGTGAGTAACCACACTAAAGTTAAAAGCCAAAGAGCCACCCAAAAGATACACACAGAATTCTACTGTAAGTCCCCACTTAGATAGTACATTCGCTAAATGTATATTTATACCAATATTAAAAAACATCTTTGGATAGGACACCTTTGATCTGTGTTGTTCAAAAATATTAATTTAGTTTCTTAATTTTCTTAATAATGGTTGTGAAAAAAGGTTGATCTTTGCTGTACGTAATTGCTTTGTAATTACACTACCAGTTTGGTTACTTAATAAATTTATGTGGGTAAACTAGGTATGGGTAAACTATTTATAAGTGGGTATTACCTTGCTCATTCCTGAATTCCTGTGGGTATTATTTGGTACTCATACCCTACCTGAATAGTGCGGTCATGGCTTCAAATATATGTAGTAGATTCGCATTGACATGTCTTTAATTGAATGTGGCAAGTCATAGTTTACTTTATAATATTCATTTCTCAATGGTATTAAATAGCAGTTGCAATATATAACATGTGATAATTTGGTGAAGCTTCGTTGGAGCCCGCGCATGAAGACTATATGCCACTTGACATGATGCAGATTTTCTCATTGAAGTTAGCTAAATCTCCTATCAACAATGCCTCAATACAGTTATATGGATACATAGCAGCACGGGATGAACTTGATTCAAAGATTAATTATGTTCTCTGTCGTAGCAGAGATGATCCCATCATTTGCAGCAGGTGAACATTTATACTTTTTGCAATCATCGTAATTTACGTGCGTAGAAGAAAATGTGAATGAAACCTACATACTTGTGACATATGCTACAACTAAGAGCATTTCCACGGGTGCTCTGAATAGCCCTCCCAATAGTGGGACGCCAGACGCAAAAACGACGTCTAGTCGCGGCCCCAATAGCACCAAATTGCCAGACGGACCCAATAAAACGTTCGGCACTCGCACGACGACCCCGGTCCATAGGGACAGCATGAGAGTGTTGGACAGAAGCGGCAAACCCGTCCACATAGGATAGTGATAGGATGGGTACCACACGGCAGCAACCTGGACATTTGCCACCGTCCACCTTGTCTCTCCCATGCTCGTATCCTCTCCCACCCATGTCGTATCACCGCCGCCTCCACGCTTTGATGTAGAAAGTTTGGCGGCGCTTTCCCACAACAACGTGTAGCCCTCCCCTACTAGGGCTCTCACTCTTGCCGTTGTTTAGAAGCATCGGTTGCAAGCATTGGGCCTGAAAGATTTGTCCATTTGCTTGACAAGGGTTTTAGAAAGTTCATATTGGCGAGTGCAATGTCGTGCTTTATGTGGATCTAGCATGTTTTTGTTGGCATGGCGGGATCTATCACAGTGATGACATCAACGTGTTGCAATGCTTTCTAGTGTTTGCAAGACTTACTGAAGGTCATGTTTTTTAGTGCAACTATGAAATCAATGGCCACATACGCAGCACTGATACAAATACAAGTATCGGTATCGGGCCAATACGGATACGAAAATATGACATTTTGCATGTTTTGATATACTTTTTTAAATCAAAATAAATAAATATATGGAGTAGCTAGAGGTGCCAACGTGATCACATAAATTATATTTCCATTTAGTATTGCCCCCACATGCTGATTTCTCTAAAATAATAACATGACTCCACCGTGGAGCCTTAAAGTTTGTAGGTTGCTCTGCCATATTAGATAGCAACGTACAAAAAAAAAGATATATAGAGAGAGGGGTAGAGAGTGCTGCAATTAGATGACAAAAAACATGAGAGAGAGAGAGCAATGTACTGCTGTCCGCTTGCGACTTGCAAGGTGGAGGCGATGACCTAGGAGCCGTCGAGCTGCTGCAGTGCTGGTGCTTGGGTTGCCACGTGGATATGAGGCACTGGGCTAGGTGGGGTGGACTTGTCATTGCTGGCTACTTAATCTGGTCGCGCCGCACAAGAGGGAGCCGATGCCTGGGTCGGGGATGGGGTCACAGTTGAGGGGGGGGGGGGGGGGGGGACCGTCCCCCAGGATTTGCACGTGCCTTAAGAATTGTTTTTGAGAGAGTTTAGATAGAGGGTTTTTGTGTGATTTGCACATGCCTTGTGTTGAGCATGTCTTTAAAGGCCAACCAGAGGAAAGTGGAGTGTTTCTTGGGGATAATTGCATCCCACAGAAATCTGTGAGGCTCCCATAGTGTACCGTTGAAAGTTATCCTCCAAATAAGCTTTCGTCCTGCTTTATAAATAAAGCCACATCAGCCAAACCGATACAAGGTGATGAGGTAAACCTCTTACATAGCAGATCAAAGAAAAAAAAAGAGAAACACATGAGGAGTTGCACCCTCCAACACACCCGAAACAATCAATTAGAGATGTAGCTACGCCTCGATGTGATACCGCTAGACATCGTCCATCCAGACCCACCAAACTATCATTTGAAAGGGCCGCCTACCCTCTCGCTCGCAAGTACCTAGGACCGGAGGCAACTAAGTCACGTGTAGAAGATAGGAGGTCATCGATAGCACCCCACGCCAGGTCCGAAGTGCACCGAGAAAGGATCTGAGCATGTTCGCCGATGACAGGGTAGCCAGACTGGAAGAACCCAAAGCTCCACGGTGACGCCCCCATGAGGGTGACGATGCCACGCGCCGCCATCGCCGAGACCGGACCGGTCAAAGACTTTTGCCCGGAGCTCTGGTGTGGGGAAGGTAACACAACGACGCCCTCCGGAGGGTCACGACACCCACAGGTGACAACGCCGCTGGTGCCAAAGCACTGAGCTTTCACCCGAACAAATCTCTGCGCCATACCACGGACCCACGGACCTGCCACCAAACAAGACCTACAAAACACGATCTGGGCGCGGCCACTGCTGAAGCACCGTCAACACCAGGACTCCCCGCCGCCGCTCTTCACCACCCGCATGGTCAAAGATAAAGACATAAAGTCCGTCACCACCACAAGGAGACCCGTCCGCGTAGTCCACCTTCCAAGGCCGCCGCCTGACATCCACAAGCTCGGACCAACAGAGTAGCAGAGGTCACCACGGCAAACCATGGAACATACAGAAGAGGTTGGCGCTAGAACCAGGCCCACCTGGCCCGGATCCGTCCAACACAGGAGAAGCAGGGGTTGCGACGAGTAGGACGACGAGCGTCGGCCACAAGTCACGACCTGCAGAAGCCCGTCGGATCTGCCAGGAAATCACTGGAATTAGGCCCGCCTAGCCAAAGTCCGCCGCCCCGACCAAGACTAGCCAGGAAGATGGGCCTCCGTTGAAGGTTATCAAGTTGTAGAAATAATAAGTGTTAGCATGTTTGGCTATCTTTTCGAGTTCTATGTAAATAAATCACCTATTATTTTCTTTTGAGCGTTCAGGATTTGTGCTTTTATTCAAGAGCTGTTGGCACCTTATGAAGGAATGTATTTAGTCAGATGTTTCTTGTTTTGCTACGAAGTACTAATAGTAAATAATACTTTTACAGGGTTCTCTAATTCAAATGACCGGACGTCCGGACCTAAGAGATGCATTGCATTTTGCTGTGATGTTCTGCTTGAGTTTGACATGAGGATCAAGAACGGAGAAAAAGGAGAAGATGATGTACAGCTGATTGATGGAGTACTGGAATTTGAAAGACTTTTCATGCGATGGGAACCAGGCGAACTTCGCATTGGTGGTGCAGTTGATATGTGTTTTGCACTTGTTAATGATGCCGTGACGGCCATAGTTGAAGTTGTCATATCAGAAGTGAAGGATGATTTTGATTTATCACTCAGTTCCATCATTTCTGTTGCGGAGGTAAAAGAATTTCAGCTTTTTGTTGGCACCGTCCGTGAATCGTGTGACTTGAGAAAATTCGCAATTGCTGTCACAGAGGATTCTGTGATGCATTTGAAGTTCATGGTTGGTCACAAAGGCTCTAACGGTAATATTCAACGCAGTTGTTCCTTCAAAGCTAAGCTACATGGACACGCCAGACGTCAAATGATGCTTGATTTTGCCTCTATCTCTGTGAAGGTCACTTGGGCGGCGTGGGATTATGCATAAAACTCAAAATTTGGGCCGCCCGATTGTTGCTGCATAACCATCTTGTTCTTGTCCGACGAGAACATCATGCCTATGCATGTTAGATTATTTACCAATTTAGTTTTATGAAGCGTCCTGGCAAAGAGAAGTGAATGTTCCAAGGAATTGCCTTCATTTTGAGTTTTTGACCACTGGAAATCAGTTTCTTGTTGTGCGTATTGACCGATGAAGAACACCGGCTTAACATGGCCTGCTATGATCACGGCACTACACGAACTTGGATATATATTTTGGATGATCCGATCCCATGTACGATGACGTTGACTTCCTGCGCCTGACAAACAAGTTGAGGAAGAAACGAGGGTGTAGCCGTGCAGGCTGCAGAGGGGAAGATGTTTCCAAACAACTGTCAGATAACAGTAGCTCGGGACCTTGTTCCAACTCCCTTGGCGCATGCATGCATGCTCATGATTTGGGGCTACATGTGGGGAAATCAGCTTTGGCTCATGCGTGTAGATACATCCACTAATAAAAACCGTATTTTAAAATGTCAAAAAAATTCAAAACAAAAATTTTGGGTGTAGATCTGGACATTTTATGTCAGCACACAAAATGTCACGAAAAAAGACATTTCTTATGGACTGTAAAAATGAAAAATTCCAGTGCGTCAAAATGACTTATTCACAAGACATTGTTTGTCTTTTCTATACAGCCCACACAAAAAAAATCACGAAAATTTGTGTACAGACATAGAATGTCCAGATGTAGACCCAAAATTTTTGTTTGGAAATTTTAACATTTTAAAATACATTAAAATTTTATTTTCATAATAGGTTCATTTAGACCTATGAGCTAAAATATATGTACTTTTGTTTGAGAACTCTGCAGTCTGCACCATATTGTCAAGCCGGACTTTCTTAATGTTTGTCTCAGTTAACATGCATGGTATTTCGGTGCATAACCAGATCCTAAAAAGTGCACCAGCCGGGAATCGAACCCGGGTCTGTACCGTGGCAGGGTACTATTCTACCACTAGACCACTGGTGCTTTGATGAAATGCTGGAGTAACAACCGAAGTTGATCCTAATCTGGTACCTGCTGAGTATTTCAGACACACACACCAGAGTTCATCGTCAGATACAGGGAAACTGTAATAAAACCAAAATCTCATTTCATTTTATGAATAATCTGGCACAATACAATATGCTGACTGATCTGATCAAACTCGGGCAAAATTATTTCTAGCTATTGTTTGCTTATCCTGACCACGGGCTTAGAAAAATGATACATATAACTCAGCTGAAAAGAAAGAATACAAGGTACAGATCGTCGCTAGACAGATTTCGATGCACATCGCATCATTCCAGATGGATCCTCTGCTGCACACAACAGCTTCGTCCAGGCGCTGCCTCTTTCTGCCAGCTGAGGAAGCATCCCACAGTGTCGAAGTACTTGACTTCCAAGGAAAATACACGCACTCTCAACCCATGCTCGGACTATTTTCTCCTTCTCTCATTGAATCTTTCAAAGAATGACTTCGAGGCTTCGTATGTGGACCAGCAGATGGCAGCTGCAGGTGCGTGGAACAGCATTCTTGGCTTCCATCCCCTCATGAGCCCAACGTATCCATCACGCTTTATGATTGTTCTAAACACATCGCCTATAGAGCTACTAGAAAACCGTTCGCAGCCACATACACCCTGAACAACAAAGATCACTGTTACTGCCTTGAAAGTAAAAAAACAGCCCAACAACATTCACATAAAATAAATAAAGGATATATTCATAATAAAATTGAAAATCCATAGGGACAATATGCACAGCATTATGGATCAATGCTATTTCCTCAATACATATGGAAACAACTGTTTACTAGATCACACATAAGAAGGGTTTGAGGACACTATTTAGTTATACAGCAAACACCAGATTCTCACGGTAGCCAAAAAGTGCAATGTATAGGGAAGATATCAAGATGGCTATGACTTGCAGATTCCATATGGCATATTTGTTTGTCTGTCTTTTTGTTCTGTCTGGGCTGACAGAACCAGTGTAGACCATTGAGGTTCATATCTATTTTTTTTAATGTAGGTTCATATCTATTGATCATGGTTTTTAAGGCGTCGCTTAGTCGTCGCCTAGGCGTCAGAGCGCCCCAGGATGGCAAGGCATCGTGCCCGCCTTAGGCTCGTGTCTAAGGCGTCCAGAATTGACGTATGAGGCGTCCAAGTCGTCGCTTAGGCGGGGAAGGCATCGCTCTGACCAATTTTGGACGCCTTCGACATTGCTGGCAGGTCGAGCAGGAAGTATTGATCGGAGCGGGAAACACAAATTGGGCGGGATGGGAAGAAAATTGGGGGGGCAAATCAAGGTGAAATAGATGGGAGAGAGGGTGGGGAACACACCCGTGACAGGAATCGATCTGAGAGAGAGAGAGCTCTCTCCGGCGGCCAGCTGCTCCTCCGCCAGATTTCGTCCTCCTCCGCCAGCTTCCGCCGGCCTCCCCTTCTCCGGCCAAGCTTCTGGGCCTCTCCTCCCCTGGCGCAGCCCTTTCCCAGCAGGGCAACAAGATACGGCTCCCCTCTCCCCCATGGTCTCTTTCCTCTCCGTCCTCACCTTCTCCTGTCTCTGTTCTGCTTGTGGTGCCCGTGGTGCTGTGCTTGCCTGTTTGTGGCTCTGATATAGTAGTAGGTTAGCTTGCCTGCTTGTGGTGCTGTACTTGCCTGCTCTGATATATGGTCTAAGGCGTCGCCTCGCCTTACGCTTTAAGCGCCTAGGCGGTGAGCCCCCCCCCCCCCCCCCCCCCCCCGTCCGCCCGCCTTACCACGTTAAAAACCATGCTATTGATATAGCAGAGCACATAGAAATGAAAGCATATAAGCCTTTTCTCCTAAAGACCAAATGATTACTGATAATAGCTATGATGTATAGTCGTATAGCACATAAGAGTAACACATTATCAAATAAGTTGAGTTATCTATAGTAAAACTCATCATATAATTAATAAAGGTAAAAAATCAATAACCTGACCAAACCACATAGGTATGTGTAAGAAAATTTGCCTGCCATGTCAAACAGAAGTACTACAAAGGATAGTGAGGAGTATATTAAGATACCATTAGCAGTTTAGCACTAAGGCTTCAGCAATTTACGAGTACAAAATTATTAACATGTGCAACCAACCATTTAAACTTGTCAGCAAAATTTCCATCAAAACCTTGTGAGGTCAGCAGTTGGCTGTTGGTATGTCATTTCAACCAGGGTATGTCATTTAATCTTGGAGATGGATAGCAACAACATGACATGCATGCAAATATCTCCTTTTGTTTAGCAAGCCACACAAACCAACTCAAATCAGCTACTCCCTCCAATCCATATTAATTGTGGGTTGTACTAAATCTAGACAATTAATATGGATGGAGGGAGTACACAATTATTAACATACTACAAATGATAGTGAAGAGCTGAGGATATTAAGATATTATTAACATTAAGGTTCAAGCAATTGACAACTATAATTTTTAACGTGTGCAACCAACCATTTAAATTTCCCAGCAAAATTTCCATCAAAACCTTGTGAGGTCAGCAGTTGCTATTGATATGTCATTTCAACTAGTGTAAGGTGGCAAAAGAATTACAGTTTGAGTTTATACTAATATGCTTTGCTTTTTCCTAGCAGAAAGTGCCGCAACAGCCTACACGGAGAAAACTCACTTAAGATCCAAAAGTTCATAAGAGAAAATCCATAGGTGAAGAGACTGCAAATTTAGAAGAGGCCAAGTTTAGCGTACGCTATATCTAGCAGTCCAGACAGAGTACACTAGTGATGTGGAAGTCCTGTGCCCGGAGTTGTCTACAATCTAACTGGCCACTTAGCACGACCGAAAAGTCACTCCATATATTATTACTACGCTTTAACATTAGTGGTACAAAATGCCCTATAAGAACAGACGAACAGTAATCATCACTGAGTCACTAACAGACCAAAGGAACACAGGAATTCGAACTGGTTTTTACTGTACAAAGGGCTCCAATAATCTTGGAGATGGATATAAACAACAGCACAGGCATAAAAATATCTCCTTTTGCTGAGCAAGCCACACAAACGGACTTAAATCAGCTATGTAGAATGTTATTAGACGTCATTAAAGACCACATCTTTTGATGACGAGCAAACAAAATGCACAAGATCCTCACCTGGCACTGCAGCTGCGTCTTGACAACATCGAGTGGTGTGGTTAACGCGGCGGCGAGCGCACCAGCTGCAGCACCCGCAGTGGCGTGCACGGCGAGCGACTCCTCGTCAGCTGCCATGTCCCCGAGGACCCGCTTCGCCGCCTCGTAGGTGGAGAAGTGGACGGCGGTATATGGTGCGTTCATAAGCACCGTGGTCCGGTAAGACACGAAGAACGCCCTGAGGCCCTCGTCGCGGAACACGGTGCGGACGCAGTGCGAGACGCCCGTGTAGGGGCTGCTGGTGAGCTGCAGCCGCTGCTTGACGGTGTCCATCGGGGTGAAGACGGCGTCGCTTGCGATGGTGGCGAGCACCCCCGAGGACGCGTGGGCGGCGGGGTTATTGGGACCGAAGCGGTCCGTGAGCCGCGACTTGGCGAACTCGTAGACGGAGAAGTAGACCGCGTGGGCGGGGCCGGCGCCGAGCGCCATCGCGGGGATGCCGCGGTAGAGCGCGAGCGCGCCGCTCTCCCCCGCCACGGCGGTCCGCAGCGCGCACCGAGCGAGAGGGTGGGGCGGCAGGGCGGCGAGGCGGCCTGCATGTGCGTCTTAAGGGTGTCGACCGGGAACATGGCCGTGTGCTCGACGACGCCGGCGACGGAGCCGGCGAGCATGTACTGCCAGAACCGGAGGCCGTCGTGGGTCGCGGCGGCGGCCGGGCCCGCGACGCTGAGGACCGGCTTGGGCGGATCCTGGGACGGCTCCTCGGATGCGGCGGCGGCGGGGAGGAGCCTGTCGGGGGTGCGGTACTCGGCGGCCATGGCGGCCGGCGGCGCCGCGGATAGGGTTAGGGTTTTGAGCGGGGGCGTGGAGGGGAGGGAGGAGGAGGCGAGGCTGGAATAATGAAGAGGAGGAGGCGAGATTTGGAGATGTCGCCATTTAGGAGGAGGGGAGGAGGTGTTGGTGGCGCCCCGGTGGTCAAATCCATCTAGAGGCATCCTATTCCTCCCTCTTCCCTCAGCTCGCTGGCGGCCTCCCCCTCGCTCTCGCAGTTTCTTCCTTGCTTCCCCAAGTTTTCCTCTGCACGTGCAATGCAATTCGGCAAATTCTTGTCTTTTTTGGCTGATTTCTTTCTTGTGTTTTCGTCCAGCTAAAACGATTTTCGCACCTGAATTTCTTGGACCTCCTTCCTTGTTGCTGCCTGGTTTATTACTTGGTCCAGGAGCAAGGGAAGTTTGCCTTTTATGCTGCCAAGGGGATATTCTAGAGATCGATCGCTGATCTAATTGGGATTGTATACGGTAAGTATTTGTTTAGCGCGCTCGGCTGACCGGCTGTCTCCATGATACTCAATCGGTGACCGAACTCCAAATTCATTTCGGATTGAGACCGGAAGGATAACATAACGGAGAGAAAGAAGACAAGTCCAACTTATGTATCTGCAGGTCAAAGCATACAAAATGAGTTTGCCTATGTGCAAGGTGACATATTTTGTTAAGGATAACACCCCCTTTTTGACCCGTTTGAATACAATCATTTGGCTAAAATGAGTTCGTTAAGAAGCACAAAACAGAAACGGGATTTTGTGTAAATTTGCTGCTCTGGGATCGTTTGGTCTAATAGAAAACACAAATCGGAGTGACAAAGTGCATATATGGTACTGGTAGCAACTTCCATACTGATACACCCATACACAACACAGGTTCGATTGTTGTTTTTTTCTTTTCGAAATGGAGGTGTTCCCCCAGCCTGCATCAAATTCGGTTTTATTAATATGGAAAAAATAGTAAGCACGAGTCTTACAAAGAAATAAATCGATCAACCCGAAGAACCACCGTCCAGGCGAAAACTCGCTACACCTACAACCTAGATGAAGGGGTGGACCAATCGGAGCCAATACCCTGACCTCTCACACCTACGCACAACATCTAAAACCGAAGGCTTCAACCAGGCCGCCCAACAGCACGCCAGAAGCACAAACCGGTCCAGCCGATCATCAGTGCACGCCACATGCGCATAACAGAATCCGCTACCACCATCTTCCGCCATCCCAGCTTCAGGAGCTTGCAATGCCTGCCATCGACACCGCCACGGCGCCAGACAGCTCCACCATCCTGCGCGAGTCCATCATCATACGCCCGTCACCGAGACCCCGCAGCGCCATGCTGCCGAGACTCGCCGTAGTCAACGCAATAGATGTACACCGCTCCACTTTTTGCCACCTCCGTCCAGTAGCTGCTCCAAAAACGATGACCCCAAGAGGTAAAAAGATGCCGAAGCGCCTTCATCGTCCGATTCGGATATCCGAATCTAGGGTTTCCCCCATAGCAGCACGAGTGGGTAGACGCAGGCTGCAACAGCGATGCCTTCAACAAGGTAACACCGAGGAAACGCCGCAATTGCCCGCCAAGACCGGGTCAGGGCTCGGTTTTCACCGGCATCTGCACCTCCCCAACTCGCCGTCAAGACCAGCGGGCCGACCCCTCCGACAGAGAAGGAAGCCACCACCGCCAAGCCGAGGCCGTAGCTACGGCTTCCTCCAGATCGTACGAAGCCTAGGAGCTCCGGGACGTCGGATGGCACGGCTGAGGCCCAGCCGACCACGCCGCCAGCAACCAAATCCTCCTCGCCGCCGCTCTGCCGCCGTCTTGCCGTCGATAAGCCTTTGTGTACGCCGCCGCGACAGGCCGATCTCGGGTCGAGAAATCCGCCACCGCCGCCACGCCACCCGATCTTTGCCGGGCGACGCCCCCGGCGGCGGCGGCGGGAGGGGTAGGCGGAGGGGAGTACTAGCGGGCGAGGGAGGGGCGAGCACCCCGGCGCGGCGCGGCGCCGCCGCGCGGAGGCGGAGGCGGAGGTTAGGGTTGGGAGGAGGATAGAGAACTAGGTAGCGCGGAGGAGGAGGTTAGGGTTGAGAGGAGGTTCGATTGTTGTTATTTATTTTCTTTGATGAAAGGGGAGATCCAGTAGTTCGTAGGACACACGATAGTAGCTCTTTAACCACTAAAAAAACAGAACAAACAACCCGTAAGCTGAGATCCAATAGTAAAATAACCAAGAGGAAGCTATGGCAGTTATATCAGCCAAGATTCAGAATGTTAGCTGCTTGAAAGCCACATACTTCCAGTTCGGGCCCGTAACTCTTCCACCATCCTGACAACTTGAGCAGCCTGCAAGCATCACCAGCAGAATATTCAGCAGCACAACTATTGCCATCAAAAGCTTCTTCCTTCAAATACGAAACATGCTTGGAAGCTGAAATTAGCAAACCAGTTAAATCGCATATCGGTGTTGGAGTGAGCACATTATGTTGATCACTTTGTGTTTAACAATGCACACAAAATTAATTTCCAGCAGATTATTCACAAAACGACGTACTAAATTTCTACCTGGTCCTTACTTTAGCTTAGTGTATCTTTGTGATACCGGTCTTATAAATATTTAAAAACTTCGCACTGAAAGTAGTTGTGTGCAATCACTCGATGAGAGGCCGGGGACTTTGCCTCCCTTTGAAAACAACAGGACCAGTGTCTTTGTGGCTGTACATAAACTACACCATTGCTAAACAACATCGCAGATCATGTTAGAGAGGTTCTTTCAGAAACAAAGATTCCAATACCTAGGAGGTTTTAGGCCTGCACAACTTGATCTGCTAAGGACAAAGCAGCACAGAACAGACAAGAGAACGAGTGACCATGTAAATTTCATGAAACCATAAAAGGAGAATCTGTTAAATTGCAACCGATCCACTAGTCATCACATCAGAACGGTGCATCTGCACCAGAGTCCAGAAAACGGCGCGTGGCATAAGTACGCAAGAGCAGTTCAGCTTAGTGAACCTATCCTGTGGCAGGTTCATATTCTGAAAATGACAAGTGCATAAATATCCCACTAGAGTATAAACAAGCATCTTTATGTGTACAAAAGAAAAATATGAAAGCACCGTTAAACAATATGATTTGGCTGGGTGATAGACCCGTATGGGTCCTTCTCATATATATACTGGAGATAACTTACAATACAAGTTAATATCTGAACCGAATCAATCTAGAACCTAGAGATCCGCAACTACCAAAACGTATAGATGCTATCTATCTAATATTCCCCCTCGATCTTAACCGCTACAAAGGTTGAGATTGCGTTTTAATCTATCTAGCATCTGTACTGTAACTGGTTTTGTAAAACCATCAGCCAACTGATCTCCCGATGACACAAACCGGACATCAAGTGCTCCCATCGCAACCTTCTCTCTAACAAAATGGAAGTCTACTTCAATATGCTTCGTTCGAGCATGAAACACAGGATTAGCTGTCAAATAAGTGGCTCCGAGATTATCACACCATAACACAGGTGCTCGAGGTTGCATAACTTGCAGCTCCTTCAACAAGGACTGTATCCAAGTGGCTTCAGCCGCCCCATTGGCCAAGGCCTTATATTCTGCCTCCGTGCTAGATCGTGACACCGTAGGCTGTTTTCTTGAACTCCAGGAGATTAAATTCGACCCAAAAAATATCACAAACCCTCTGTTGATCTTCGATCATCCATGCAGCCCGCCCAGTCTGCATCGTGAACACACTAAGAAGAACTGAGTTTGATCGCTGGATCTTGATGCCGATGTTTGTTGTTCCTTTAATATAACGCAATATCCTCTTGACAGCTTCCCAATGGACATTAGTTGGTGCAGAAAGAAATTGACACACTTTATTCACGGAATAAGAAATATCTGGACGTGTCAATGTGAGATACTGGAGGCCACCAACCATGCTCCTATACTTGACAGCATCTTCAGTATTCAACGGAGTACCACTCTCACGACTCAACTTATCCACAGCAGACATGGGGGTTGAAACACTCTTACAATTCTCCATAAGACCACGATGCAACAAATCCATGGCATATTTGTGCTGAGTCAAAGAAATTCCCCCTGAATTGTAAGCAACTTCAATCCCCAAGAAATAGTTGAGACGACCAAGATCCTTAAGAGGAAAGGTAGCAGAGAGCTGCCGCAACAAAGCATCAATAGCCTGAGAAGATGATCCAGCGATAACTATATCGTCAACATACACAAGCATGTGAATCTGAACATCACCTTGATGCAGAATGAATAAGGAGGTGTCGGCTTTGGAAGGAAGAAAACCAAGCTGATGCAACCTGTCACTCAAACGAGAATACCACGCTCGGGGGGATTGTTTTAGTCCGTACAAAGATTTCTGTAGCTTGCACACATAAGATGGATGCCGAGAGTTCTCAAATCCTGGCGGCTGCTGCATGTAGACGTCCTCATCAAGAAATCCATGCAGAAATGCATTGTTGACGTCAATCTGACGAAGATGCCAACCACGGGAGACAGCGAGCGACAACACCAAACGAACAGTAGCAGGTTTGACAACGGGACTAAACGTGTCCTCATAATCCACACCAAACTGTTGTGTGAAACCACGAGCCACCAATCTTGCTTTATATTTATCAACAGAGCCATCTGGATGATATTTCAGCTTGAAAACCCACTTGCTGCCAACGACATTTGTACGAGGGGACGAGGAACAAGGACCCATGTCTTGTTCTGCTGAAGAGCTGCGAATTCTGTCTCCATAGCCGTGCGCCACAATGGTTCAGTCAGGGCCTGATGATGAGAGGACGGCTCGGCAAAGAAAGCACGCCGATACGGGTTGTAGCGAACGGTGCCATCTGTAAACTTCTTCGGACGAGAGTGTCCTGTCTGAGCACGAGTGCGTGCGACGGGCGCTGGAGGAGCAGATGGTTGGACACGAGCGCGTACAGCGGGCGCGCGAGGAGTCGTCGTGACGGTCGGCTGCACTGGTGAAGACGGTGCCTCCTGATCAGACCAGAAGTCGTCTCCGGCGAGGAAGATCCTGACGCAGGCGAGGAGGGGAGTGGGCAGGCCCAGCAGCGGCCGAAGGAGCCGACGCGGTCGAGCGAGATGGTGATGCCGGTTCATTAGTGCATGGCGCAGGCCCAGTAGTGCATGATACTAGTACGTCGATCAACGGAGGCTCGGAACTGTAGGCACGGTGCTGTGAACAGGAAAAAGCAAGGTTAAATCATATCTGCTCACATGATCATTCACAATAACGGGCTCAGACTGAGGAAAAAGAACAGATTCGCTCAAAGATGTTGGTGTGGTGGACGAATTTTGGGCAGCAAATGGAAAGAACGTCTCATCAAAAACAACATCCCGGGAAATATAGAGACGACCAGTAGAGCGGTCCAAACATTTGTAGCCTTTGTGCATGGAACTGTAGCCAAGAAAAATACACAACTTGGAACGAAAATCAAGTTGTGGCTATTGTACTTACGGAGGCTGGGCCAACACGCACATCCAAAAGTTCGAAGAAACGAGTAATCGGGTGTAATATGAAGAAGACGTGTAATAGGAGGTGAATTTTGTGTGGTGCGGCTAGGCATACGATTTATCAAGTAACATGCTGTCAAGAAAGCTTCATCCCAGTATCGAACTGGAAGAGAGGAATGTGCGAGAAGAGCAAGACCGGTCTCAATAATATGCCTATGTTTTCTTTCAGCTACTCCATTTTGCTGGATGTGTGGGGGCATGAAACACGATGAGAAATACCGGTGGTTTGGAAATAGCGATGCAAACGATGATACTCGCCACCCCAGTCAGACTGGACAGTGCGTATTTTGGAGTTAAGAAGACGTTCGACATGATGCTGAAAATTATAGAACACTTGCTCGACATCAGATTTGTGTTTAATGAGATATATCCAAGTATACCTACTATAGTCATCAATAAAACTCACATAATATTTATTACCACCCGAGGATGCAATAGCAGGGCCCCACACATCAGAATGCACAAGTTCAAGAGGAGTGGAAGACACACGACTAGAATTATTATAAGGGAGTTGATGACTCTTTGCACACTGACAAGCATCACATACCGACACATCTGACTCATAGGAAACTGCTAATTTATTTGTCTTAAGAATAGAACGAGCAACTACAGACGATGGATGACCAAAACGTTGATGCCACCGAGACGATGGAACCTTGACACCGGACATGGCACGACGGGTAGGAGACGTAGAGGAGGACCGTTGAAACGGAATTGGGTAGAGGCCATCTTTGCTTCTACCTTGTAGAAGAATTTTCTTCGTGGCTCGATCCTTGACAAAGAAAGCATGTTGGTGAAACTCCACAAAAACATCATTATCAGAAACAAGTCTATAAACAGAAAGAAGGTGTTTGCTTATATGTGGAACATGGAGAATATTGCGAAGAAAAAGATTTCTATCTAAGCCCGAAATTTGTGAATGACCAACATGAGAGATTTTCAAACCTGCCCCATTTGCCACATGAACATGATCTTTGCCGTTGTAGCGCTCCTGGAACGACATGCGGTCAAGGTCGCCAGTTAGGTGGTCCGTGGCGCCGCTGTCCATCAGCCACGGCTCTGCGTGGTATCCGCCATACATCGCAGCATTGCCGCCATGAGCATTGCCACCATTGTGGTAGCCGCCGCCGCCACCGCCCTGATAATTACCTCCACCGTTGTACTCTTCGGGCTGGAAGGCATGGTTGAAGCGATTGCGGCATCAGTGTGCCCGTACTTGCCACACACCTGGCACCGCGGCCCATTGTTGTAGTAGTTGCCACGGCCGCGGCCACCACCGCGACCACCTCCATTGCCGCCGCGGCCATGGCCACGACCGCCGCCACCTTGATAATTGCCGCCTCCACTGCCACGGCCTTGGTTGTTGTTGTCGTTGCGACGCTACTGGTTGTTGTTGTTGGAGTTCTGGCGCGTCACGTTGTTGGCGGAGGACTGGAAATCCGCTGAGCCGGCCGTCATGGCCAGGCGAGCCTCGTGCGAGAGGAGGTAGGAGTAGAACTCGCTGAGGGTGACCGCGCGTGTGTTGCTGAGGACGGTGATGGCCGAGAAGAGGTCGTTGTACGCCGGTCCAATGCCGGCGAGGATGAAGCCGATCACCTCGGCGTCCTTCATGGGCTCGCCGATGTTTGCCATGGTGTCCGCCATTGACACCATCTTGTGGTAGTACTTCGACGCAGGGGTGTCATGGCGCCGGCATGTCGCAAGCTGAGTGCGGATCTGGATCGCGTTCCCGCGATTCTGCGCGGAGAACATGGCGTGGAGTGAGTCCCACAGCCCGCCAGACGTCTCCTCCCTGGTGACCTGCGCGAGGACATCCTCGTGCATGGAGGAGCGAAGACCGCCGAGGATGGACTGGTCTTGGAGATACCATCGTGTGAACTCGGGGTTTGTAACCGTCCGAGCCGCGCTACCCTCGCCTTCAGAGATCGTCGCCGCCGGAGCTGGCCATGTCTTGTCAAGAAAGCCGAACAGGCCGGCGCCGCGTAGGGTTGGAACGACCTGCGACTTCCACAAAAGAAAATTCGTACGGTTAAGCCGAACAGTGATGGCGCTGGTGAAGGTGGAAGGGGTGATGGCCATGACCAGCGCCGTTGAGGAAGAGGCAAGGGCACCGGAGGTCTGGGAGGTGAGAGCGGAGCTGGTGGACATGGCGGCTAGGGTTTGAGGCGAGGGTTTTCTGTTGGATCACGCTCTGATACCAAGTTAAAAAATATGATTTGGCTGGGTGATAGACCCGTATGGGTCCTTCTCATATATATACTAGAGATAACTTACAATACAAGTTAATATCTGAACCGAATCAATCTAGAACCTAGAGATCCGCAACTACCAAAACGTATAGATGCTATCTATCTAATAGCACCACCTCTGAGACACGGCCAATTGAAGAAGAAAAAAGATAGTACAGACAGTAAAATGATTCCTCTTGTGCCGGCTCGTGAAAACCAGTCACATCCCTTTCTGGGCTAAAGGAATGGCAATGAATGAAGCAAATTACCATCTTTCACTATTGATATAGGTTTCTATACACTCATAATAAAGTCACATCACATTGCTTTACCATCTCCCCTCCTCACAAGAGAGATTCATCTGTCTTCCTCACTGGCTTCTAGCATTCAGAATTTTATCTGCCAAAAGTTGTGGCCAGTGCCACAAGTCCCATGGCTTCCACACATGGTAAGGGAACAAAGTAAATAAAGGTCCCAGTCTCGGATATTCATAACGGTGCATGGGTCTAGATGCACCCACTATGTATTTTATTTTTAATTTTTTTTCAGAATGTCAAAAAATTCCGAAAAAAAAATCCGGACGCAAATTACAGCGTGATGTGTTAGCACAAAAATTGGCATGGTGAAAAAACTTTTTTTGCAACCTGTACAAAAAAGACAAATTTCGGACACGTACATATACTTTTCGGTATGTCCGAATTTGTCTTTTTTGCACAGGTTGCAAAAAAAAAAATTTCACCATGCCAATTTTTGTGCTGAGTGCAAATATGTTGGACTACATGCAAATATTTTTTTTCGAATTTTTTGACATTCGGAAATTTTTTTTCTGGCTAGCGGGTGCAGCTGCACCCGCTAGCCAAATCGCCGTGTCGTCTCATCTTTTGTTTTGCCATGCTCTCATCCTGCTGTCGACAATACTCGCAAACTACCCGTGATTTTATCAGTATTCGACAAGTTCCTTTGAACAGGACAATTGTATGATGCAGATGGCGGGGTCAACTTCATGCAAAAAGAGTTGCAAGAAGAACTGTTCTGCGTGCTAGTATACGACTGGACAGTAGCACATAGTTTGAACGTTTCACAATGGGTCTGCTTATGAAGCGAGCATGGCTTATCTGTCCGCTGGAGCAAGTATGCGTTGCCCCCGGGGGATGTAATCGCTTGGGCAGTAATCAGTCAGCAATTACCTCACTTCATGCATCAAACAAAAACAATTAACTCACTTGCAAAAAAGATTCACCTTCATGTCTTGAACAAAAAATGTCTTCCTATAGTCAAATACCCATACATAATAGAGTATTAACAAGAGCGTAGTGATCAAATATTACTTTGCCAAGCACACACAGCAGTAAGTACCGTCCATCATTAGCTGATACGAAATACTACTTAACACGCACCACGTAAGCAACAGCTACCACTACCTCATCACATAAGTACAGCAGATCAGACGAGGTCAGATCTCTTGTTAGCATCAACCATCTGAGGTAACGATCAACGTCGACAAAAAAGTGACCAGGCAACACTGACTTCCATGATACAAGAGCCAACCTTCAGCTCAACACCTGAGAGGCTTATACCGGCCTTTGCAGGTTTGAAAGATGCCTCGCTGCTCTCACAAGCTCGGTCCTTGTTCATAGGACATACCATGGCAGACACTTTCAGCATCTCCTCGAGTCCAACGGAAACCACGCTGCGCGAGAGCTTGATCATGCCACCAGCATCAACAGGCAGACCATCGTCTCCACAATCAAGTAACTTGACTTTCAGGTCATCAGCACTAGTGGTGAAGGCGCTAAATACTCCTTGCAAACCAACTGGCCACGACCCACCAGTGACTCTTATGCAGATCGTGGCGTCCACAGAATGCATAATGATATCGTGTTTAAATTCCAGCGTGCTAAGCCTGCTAGGATAAGCATCTCTGAGAAAGCATCCAGATCTGAAGTTCACAAGCTCACTAAGTTAAATCTTTATCATCCGATTTAGTGGTGCCCTTCACTTTCAGCGAAACCTCGATAAACGTAGGTTTCATCGACACGGCAACAGCATGGCTAGGACCTGTCAATGCTAGGCATGGATCCTGCATGCAACAATTATTGAAGTAAACAATATTGTTTTGTTTATTAACAATAAGATTGCATCAAGTGGAGTACAACCAATCTATTATGTTTTTATACATGACATAAGATATACGGACAGGAAAAAGAATATTAATGATAATGACTTTAACTACTAAATCTGACAGTAGAGAATGCAGAAAAGGTTGCATAAATATATATATGCAAGTTGTTAAAGAAGGCAGGAAAAACAGAGGGAAGGGGGAAGATTTAATATACTCCTCCGTCCAAAAAAGATGTCTCAACTTTGTCAAAATTTGCATGTATCTAGACATAGACATTCTTTTATGGACGGAGTGAGTACGAACTTCCTCGGTGATGTTTTGGCAGTTATTTCTCGGGCGCTGGAATATTATATTGCGCTTGTGATCCAAGACATCGCGTACGGCCACGATACCAAACACTTGCAGTGGCCAGCACAAAGGCTCCATGATCGACACGACCTTGACCGAAAACGATTTGCATAGTTTCCATGGTCCTTCTGTAGTACTCATCATCAAGGGTAGGGTAAGTGTAACACATGGCCGGGATAGATGTTGCATCACATGTGTAATTAATAGTAATACAGTTAGTTAGGGAGTAGCTGATAAGTAACTAAAAGACAAGATTACTGTAACATCCCAGTTTTAGAATTCGGATGTTCTGATATCATGCATTGACGAAATAGGCTGTAGCCCCGCTTTATAAATAAAGCCTCAACGGCCGAACCGATACAATGTGATGAGGGGAACCTCTTACAAAGCAGATCAAAGATAGGAAAAAGATAAACAAGAAGAACCAAACTTGCCACCGAGGACAACGAAACAAGCCCTAAGTGGCGAGGCTCCACGACGACGCCCACAAGAGGGTAACGACGTAACACGCCGCCGCCGACGAGACCGGAATGGTCAAGGGTTTTCACCCGGAACCCTAACGCAGTGAGGGTAACCACAACAACGCCCCCAAGAGGGTAACGACACCCGCAAGCATCGCCGCCATTGGCACCGGAGCGCAGAGCTTTCGCTCGGAAAAACCTTCGCACAACGTCCGCACAGATGGATCGCCCATCACCCCCGAGAATGGTCTCCCGACCACGAGCTGGGAGTTGCCGCCACCAACTCCAGGAACCCCCAACGTCCGCTTCTCGCCATCCACATGACCAAAAAGCAAGACCATCACCACCATCACGACGCTCGCCGCAGAGACGTCCGTGCAGTCCACCTTCCAGAGCCGCCGCCCCGGCGTCCGCAACTTCAAGCCGAGGGACCAACATGTCGCGAGGTCAACACGGCAGATGAGTGAGGCCGACATTAGATCTAGACCCGCGAGGGTGACATCCGCTACCGATAGGAGGAGATCCCGTCCTCCACCGCCGGAGGCGGTCGCCGACCGGACACAGTAGCAGGGTCGGTCAGGCCCAGATCAGCCCCAGCAGGGCCAGATCAGGCCCATCCATCCCCGCCGCCGCGCTGCAGCGTCATGGTTGCAGCTGTCTCCCTGCAGTAAGAACCCGGACGTGCCCACCGGCCGGGGCCCGTAAAACCCAGATCGGGCCCAAATGGGCCCAGATCTGGGCCAGGCAAGCCTAGCCACGGCCACGTCCAGGAATCCATCCATCACCGTCGCCGTGCTGTCCGCACCTTCCGCCGTCGCGTACCCATCGCCACCAAGGCCGACTCCGAGCGAGCCCGCACCTGGCACCTGCTGACCACCACCGGGGAGAACTTGCTGCCCCGTCCAACCTAGCAGCGCCGCCGCAAGCCGGACGCGCGGAACCACCACAAGGCCGCCACGCCGCCGAGGCCGCGCCGGCGAACCCCTTGCGAGCTCGCCGCCCCGATGGGCCGCCACGGCCCGCGCCGCCACAGCCCCGAAGGGGGGGAAAGAGGGGCCCCGCCGCCGCCAACGCCCGGGCTTAGCCCCGCGGCGCTGTCCGGCGGCGGCGAGGAGGAGGAGAAGGGAGGGAGGGGGCCGGCGGCGGGGAGGCTAGGGTTTCCCTCCCGCGCCGCCCACGGGAGCGACGAGGAGGGAGAAGGGGAAAGGGGGGAAGGGACGTCCTCGAACGCTCGGTCAGCAAAAAAATTGATATCATGCATTTGCATCATATAGTATTGCATTTTCGTTACATGGCATTAGAATTAACTAAACAGAACCTCAAACCTTGAATAACTGAACCATTCAATGTGTATGATTACGTAAGTGCAATACAGGCACAATACCTATTTTCTAATTTTACTACACAAGCAAACAGTGCTACGTGAGAAAACAGAGAGCAAATCAAAAGAAAAGAATTAAAAGAAACAGAGACAGAGGAGCCAGCCGAAGGGCATCGTCCTAACTTTTTTCCGGATAAATCAGAAGACGGGAGCAAACTGTTCATCGCCGTACTTGGAGCTGCGGGAGTACGTCGTCATCGCTGTTGAACCTTTGGGAGCCGTCGCCGAGACCAATGCTGAGTTCGCCGTGAGGACCTGCACCGACTGGACGTTTTACTCAAGCTGTACAACCACCGGAGCGTCGCCCAATATCGACCTAAAAGGAGAAGCAAGAAATTCAAAAGTGCTAGGTTTGGATTTGAGTGAGATCCCGGATCGGTAACTTCAGATATCCCCTCAGACTGGAATGATATCGCCGAACCACTGCCCTGCCATTGCTGGTAAGTAAGAGCTCTCACCGGAGAAGAAACGGTCCAGCTGTCCGATCGTGTTCATGTGGTTAGATTAGATTACTTAAACTAAAGGGGTACCGGCGAATCAGGCGCAGCCGCGTGGCGAGTACCAGTCAGCGCCAAGTCAGTTCCGACGGGCCAATCAGAGCTTTGTGTAATCGCGTTTTTCTGTAATTCGTATAAATAAACATAGAATATGTTTAACTTGCAAAATCATAGTAAATAATCTACTCGTCAAAAAATTGCATTCAGTATAACGTTGAATTCAGAAATTTGCGAGAATCTTTGTTAATTTATCTTTGTTTGCAATAAAACCGCATGTCTACATAACCTACAAATTTAAGTAAATTAAACACTACATTGAGTAATTTGGACATAACTCTAATTATGTAAATCGGTTTATATCGATTCTTTTGCTCCTGAAAGATATTCAAATTGTCTATCCAGAGGAATCAAAATATAATTTTATTATACACCAAATTCTACAGAAAGATGCAAAATATTGTTTACCTCTCTAAAAGGCTTTAAATCGCATTAGAAAAGTCTTATTGCATTTTAATAGGTTGCATACACATCATCTGTTAGTATAATGACCAGAGAACTAATTAACAACAATTTACGCAATATTAACTTGACATGTATGCATGTGCTACATTCTTATATTGTTGTGTTCTGTTTCTTATTAGTGTGTTATCCACACATTGTGCGGATTGCAACCCTAGCAACTGTGAGGACTGTGTGAACTACTTTTTTTTTTTTTGGAACCGAAGGCAAAAGCTTTGCCTTATTCATTAATTAAGCAGAAGGTGCCCGGTTTATTAGAGGGAGAAACCGGGCGAAAACCATACAACGAACACGATGGGGCAAAGCCCACACAACAACCACCCCACGGCCGGACGGCCAACAACACACCCTTGCCGGAGAGAAGAATCCGCAGCTGCTATGGGAGGAGCAGGTACGGGACGCTCCGTCGCAGATGAAAGCGGCCACCACCGGGAGCCTCGACGACGAACAGCACCGAGAGCAACCTTGTCGCCCACACGACACAAGGAGAAACGCCCTCGACGATGCAGAAAGACTCGGAGCCGCCGCCCCGACATCCAACTCACCATCACGCCCTGTGCAAAACCACCTGGACCACCTTCCGGGGCCGCCGCCCCGACATGCCACCGCCCGCACGCGAGCCACGACGCCGCACAACTCGGCCACCCACAGCCCAAGCTGCACCAGGTAAGCCGCTCGCAGACCACGGCCGCCGTGCCAACATCCGGGGCCGCCGCCCCGGCCTAAAAGGCAACCGCTGCTGCCGCCGCCCAAGCAGCCTCGACAGCCTCGTCGCCAACACCCCCTTCCGGGACTGCCGTCCCGACATAGCACCGCTCGCAACCGAGCCACGACGCCGCACGAACCAGCCACCCGCAGCCCAAACTGCTCAGGGAAAGCTGCTCGCAGACCACGGCCGTCGTACCAATATCCGGGGCCGCCGCCCCGGCCTAAAAGACAGCCGCAGCTGCCACCGCCACACCAGCCTCGACACCCACGCCGCCACCCTCCCACAACCACTGGTCCCTCCGACCACAGCACAGCTCCAAGAATGATGCCTCAACAATCAAGACAAGTGTGCTTTTGTCCATAAATGTCCCTGTATTTTTCCATTGACATAGCGCAGTATCAAATTGGCGAGAGGAGGAGGAGACTTTACTGGTTTCATGGAAGCTGGCACCGTGGATTCTTGCGAAGAATCGGTTCCAGAAAGGGCGGAACCTAGAGGCGAACGATTCCTCCTCGCGGCCTCCTCGGCCGCCGCCTCGGCTATTTTGGTAGCCTCTTCGGCCTCCTCGGCCTTCGCCCTGGCCGTCCTCCATGCCACTTCGGCCTTCGCCTTGGCTATCCTCGCGGCTTCTTTAGCCTTCCTCTCGGCTAGAATCGCGGCCGTCACGGCCTTCATCACGTCGATCTTCACAGCGCATTGTTCAGCCTTCTTTGCCCTGGCTATCTTCCTCTTGGCTCTCTTCCCCTCGGCTTTCACCCGACCAACAGATGAATCCATCTGCATCTCCAGGGCGCCGCGGACAAGGTCGATCGTCGCCGCCCTTTCCCAGCGCCTCCTCCGTCCTCCACGGACGGCGGGTTTCATTTCGGGCCGGGCTGTTTCCAAAAAGGAGACGTTGTTTAGGCCCTGCCCAGCTCGTCGATTACTCTCCTATAAAAATCCTCATGGATTTTCCCAAAAAAGAGAGGAAACAGATTTTACTACCAAAAAAATCTCGCCCATTTTGCAACGTCTAAAAAAAAGAAGTAAAACTCGCATACACCCCGTTTGGTGGTTGCATCAAGTTTAAAAAAATCAAATGGAATAATTATCTGCAATGTCCGTTTGGTAGCCAGGGTGGCCGTGTGTGCCCTCCCGACGGTCGTGTTACATGACGGTCGGCGAGGGTGTTTGTACCGGTTTTAGGCCGGTTTCCCACTAATTAACCGGCGAATTCCCACTTCTGCTTAATTAATGAAAATGGCAAGTCTTTTGCCTCGGTTTAAAAAAATATCTGCAATGTCTTGTCACATTTGAAATATTCACGTTCAAAAATGGATATACAGTTTCCCTGAAAAAAATGGATATACAGTTTAACTAATAAAATATATTGATTAAGTAGGAAAAAAAATCGTCCGTGAGGGCTTCATTTTAAATTAAAGACGGGCACTTGGTGCCTTTGATCTAAACAGTAGAAAAACTACGTGCAGGTACAAAACAGAGGTTACATAATATTGACATCTAGATTCTGAAAAGCAATGAGTAGTACGAGTGCGGAAAATAGGCATTTGAGCATGGGTACATATGAAGCCGTTTTCAAAAACCATTTTCTAAATGTTTAAAAAATCAGAAAAAAGTTATGTGCATACATCTGCATGTTCTATGTGTGCTTAGAAAGTTTCATGGAGAAACGACCTTTTATTTCGGCTGTGTAAAAAAGACAAAAATATATCTCATTATGTATGTTTATAGCACTGAAAAATTCTCTTTTTTTACGGGGGCAAAGTGAAAAGAAAATTGAAATGAAACTAATGTGCCGCACACATGTTTTTGTGATACCTATGCATGTAATTTTGTTTCAGTTTTATTTTGACATTTTAAAAGGAGTTTAATGCATTTTTCAAAAAAGGGGTACCCGTGTTCAACCTATTCACTCTAGTGCGAGTGCAGCGTTTGTAATTCGCTACATGGAGCCATTTTTTTGAAAATTTTAAAAATGGCATTTCAAAGTGTTAAAGAAACAATTATGAAAAAACCGTAGATAATGATATACTCGCTATGTTTCTAAATATAAGATAAGTTTTGCATTTTTCTGAATCACATGTATCTCGATGTGTTTTAGTGTGTTGATTCACTCATTTCGATTCGTATATAATCAACATTGAAATATCCAAAAATCTTATAATTTGAAACATAAGGAGTATATTCTACCAGTGTGTAAAAAATCAGCGTGAATAATCAGTATTTTGAGCTATGCAAAATTGATAAGATTGGGGATCTGCAGTTGTGAACAACGCAAATTTTTAAATCTCCAAACTTTGTCATATTTTTTTTTTTGTGTAGCCCAGAATGCTAGCTATTTCGCGTTGAGACTTTACATTGACTATCCCTAGGATCTTTTTTTTCAGAATTTTTTTAAACTTAAAAATGTAAATTTCTAATTTTGAAAAAAAAAACTCCATCTAGCTCGGGCTCCATTTGTGCTTTCCGTGAGCGTAAGTTATCACTCAATGCAAGATGTATTTTTTTCCCAGAGGATCTGTGCTGATATGTTATAGTAACAGAGGAATTCGATGGGAAAATGAATTTGAGCAAGTTGCGGTAAGATTAGAAGAGCATCACATGAGCAGAGGAATTTAACTTTGAAAAACAAATCATGCGTTTATGATCCAAAATTCAGGGGCGTACAAAACTGAATAAGTGGAAGGCAAGTACATTAAAACTATGATCATAACAGTTGCCATTGAGCCAAATTTGATAAATTAGCAAACATCAACTATTGTCTTGCTTGCATGTTCTTGACAAAAAAAGAACATCAACTATTGGACATGTGAAAAGCTTCCCCCTCGCCCTTGAAATGAAAGAGAAAAAAGAGTAGAAGGGAATCCACTGCAGGTAGTGTAAGGATCTACCGGACTTAATTATAATTACTGACTCATAAATAGCTCAATCAGATACTCCATCACATCACATATATACAAGGACCCCTTATTGATGGTACCTGACATATCGACATAGATCAAGGGTTTAGCTTTCACCCCAGTCCACATATGCTTGTTAACTGTATGGCTGCTAATACTGTTCTTGTATTTTTCTACTTCTCAGGGCCGCTTGGATTGTCTTCCAAATTTCCGTTCCATAAAACTTTCCTGGGCTGTCCACGAGATAGGCTGGATTTCCAGGAGGGACTGTGCAGGTCCTTGTAAATTTACGACAGTATTTGGTTAAGATACGGCATTCCAAGCGGGGCCTCAATGGTTTACGGGGCATATGGACCTCTGGTATCTCTGCTGCGACTTCTTGGATTTCTTGTTGAGGCAACAAACACACTCTGGACAGATAACAAGCCATAAGATTACATTTGATAACTACTCCCTCCGTTCCGTTTTAATTGTCGTACTGAAAGAACGCATGAAATACAAATCTATAGTATAAATGGCGACAAGAAAAAGGGAACAGAGGGAGTACCAAACATCCTATCAAGTTTTTCAATGGGTACATTATGTAAACTGCAAATACACCATTTCCCCTTTCGGAGAAAGCAAGATTGGTTCATACTGAGAATGACAGATAATTACATAATTTAACTTAATGCAGACCTATCTTAGATAGTCGTTAGTAATGAAACTTGTTTTAATGTATCTGTAATTGCACGATAGACTCATTTGGGAATGATCTTACAATGTATCATTAATTCTGGCTGTACTGGAGATGAAAGTAATAACAAAATACCAGGTAAACTAAAGAAAAAGAAGAACCAACCGCAATGGAATCACTCGTGCACAGAGGCATGTTCTATTTAGAATAAACATTTATTTCAACTTACCTTAACTTTTTGTGGCAAACTGATCCAAAATTCCAGGTTCGGGATGGCCTAGAGTACAGGAAGAAAGTAAGACAAGAACAGTGGTTTGAAGCATTTAAATGGTCGAAAAATGTAATGTATAATGAAAGCACTAAACTGGTAAAAAAATTGTAATGCTCCACACTAATCTGTAAATTATCTTTGCATACAAAAATAGTGCACATATCACCGACAAGTGATTGTTAGTTCATGGTGCAATTTCGCAAGACACACTATGAGTTAGTTATCTATTGATTTTGCTACTTCATTCTATCCTTTAAGTAATTCTTGAGAGAAATTCAGCACAATATTATCAATAGAACAAAACTTCATTTTCCTGGAAAACCCATAAATTCTTTACAATTTTATGTAGTTCTGCAGAACCACTTTCGCAATGTCGTTATGAAGTGGCACCGGTCCTCGTTCACGTCAGGATGCCTAATCATTTAAGTTGAAACCCTAAAGAGTGTGGTTCTTGAAACAGTGATAGAGAAGTTTAGCTTTGCGAATCTATTCCTTAAAAGTATATTTCTTCGAAGCATTAAGAAAAATAATATTTAAATATTTTATTCTAACAATAGAAGGACAGGCCTGGCGCAGTGGTGAAGTATTCCCCACTTGTGCCAAGAGGTCCTGGGTTCGACTCAGCCTCTCTGCATTGCACTTTGCAGGGGGTAAGGCTTGATTCGTATAATCCTTCCCCAGACCCCACCTGGTGTGGGAGCTTCTAGCACTGGGTCTGTCCTTTTTTATTTTATTCTAACAATAGCAAAATGACTGAAATGAACTTTTCACACGAAACCATATTTTTCACTACTGCCAAGTATCTTCCAAGTAATATAGCTGAAATGATGTCACTCGAAACGGGTTAAAACTTTGGCCTGCCAACTTGGATTTGCGTATGATTTGGACATTAACCACTTGAGTTAACTATTTCGGTCGCTCAAGTCTGAACATTGGGCTCAGGCATAATTTAGATATTTTGGTATCTCAGCTTTGGGAGTGGATCTAACTCGATCTTCTTGGTAAAATACTTCATAAATTTTAATAAAAGATTTGTTGACCCTGTCTACAAGCTGAGAGACCAAAAATACCATCGACGGGTTCAGAGTTTAAACAAGAGCATCTGATCCCACTCCAAAATAGTGAAAAATGGCATGAAATAGATGTAGTGTTTATCGTATACAAATTAAGACCAATGCCTTTATACAGGCTAGCTTTACCTCTACAGAATGAATGCCAAGGAAATAATATCTATAAATTGCACCAACCAAAATATACCTCCAAGAAGGCACAACATTCTGCAAAACAGTTAAATTTTAATGAAGCCAGACCTCAAGAATTGGAAACTTTGGTGGCACCAAGCAATCAGGAGGAACATTCATAAATGAACTAGTTGAGGATTAGTAAATGAATGCAACTCAAAAGAACATACGTTATGAACGAAGTTCCTAACCATCCCCAGCCATTTCCAGAAGCAGAAATTGATCTTGAACAACCAGAAGGGTGTCTAAGTATTGTAGCCTGAAATACAACTTTATTAATGTCATACGAGAAAATCTGCTAAATCAAATTACACTATTTCTGAGAAAAATTATGTGTACCCACGTAATCACAATTTCCAGATTGGCTAAACTTATCTGGTAGCTGAAAAACAAGGGAAGAAAGCAACACATGAAAATAAGCGTGCAACATTTACAGAGAAAACCCGAAAAGAATGGTAACCTGAAAGAATCTACTCACTTGGGCTGCAGCTGAATCACAGAAGATGGAAACAGAAATAGAGCACTTCGATGAGGACATCTTAATGATGACACCCTTTTGAGGATTACCCTCATCTGTTTTTCCCCAGCAACAAACAAATAGGTAAGATTCATATAGCAAGGATATTTGGGGACGATGTATACCATGATTCTTGCCTATTAGAGATATATGAGATTTAGATGCCCTTCCAATGGTTGTGCAAACATCATACCCTATAGAAAACAAAATGTAGACGCTGAGCACGAAATCACCAATACCAGCAGCCAGAAAGAAAATATTGCAACTCAAGTTTATAAAAAGTTTGAACATCATTAGAAAATGCATAGACGGAAATGGGTACTTAATAACAACTGCAATTGAAGAATTTTAAACAGGAAAATGCACAGCTGAAAGTACTTAAATGTCGGACCACTCCACCAGTATTATTCCTGATGCGCATGAGAGGTTCGGCAAGGAAAAAGCTGGTGAAAATGTATTCAATCAGGAGAATGAAGGTACCTCGAATGTTATGTGACACAAGTGCACTGCATTGGGTGCCACACCTCAATGGACCACCACAATCCTAATTCAGTAAAGAAATGGTTAGGACAGAAAAGCGAATCAATCAATTACAACAACAACAAAAAAAAACTGTCACTAAAAAATGCAAGCTTAGACGAACCCAAATGCATTTGTAAAGGAACATTATCCCAGTAGTAACATATATTCACATTACCGAGCGGCCTAATTAGGTTAATCCTTAACACGAGAGTATATCAAGGTTTGATAACAAATGCAAAAGCACTCTCTAGCACATGCAAAGATGCATGTGCCACACAGCACATGCTACTTCTTAATGCTGCTGGGTATTCAATCGATGCACACGAGCAGTAAAGTATGCATTTCTGACATGCAATGTTCTTCTATGAGACAACTCTACTGTTGAATACGGCGAATGGAGTTCTTTCTGAAACAGAGCTCATGATAAATTAATATATACATGCACCAACCGTGACTTCTTTTTTTTTTAAACAAGGCAAAAGTTTTGCTTTTATATTGATATAGAAGGAGTAAACAACAGAGGCCTAGGCCAAAATGAAAAGAAGATACAAAACCAGCCAGAGCAAAAAACTCAGCCGATCATAACTTCTACAACTCGGCCCTCGACACGGTCCAGCACACGCTGGAAAGGGCAGAAGAACAAGACGTAAGCCTCCTACTCGGCAGAAGGCGCAAACTCCACACCCCCTGGACCAGCCAGGCCCAAGAGCGCGTCGTCAACAGCGGCAAGGCTCGGGATGTTGAGCTTGAAAAGACGAGTGAGGCCCTGCAAAGCCGAGTCAGACATCTGTGTCTTGTAGCTATCCACAAACTGCTTCCGAGCCTACTCCAGAGGGGCATCATCTGCAACTTGAATGCCCATCTTTTTGTTCAGCACGCGGGTAACTTTATCCATGGTGTGCATCTTCGGTTTGTCTCCCAGCCGAGCACTTTGCCGAATCTCCGGCGTCGACACCTCAACACGGGCCAAGACCGGTGTCCGAGGTGCAGGACAAGGAAGCAGGGGCACATCCGGCATGGTGAAGAGGTCTTGGACCGAGCTCAGCAACGGGGTCACGACGTCTCCGACCGCGCCCACCCCTCCCGCCCCGCCAAGGGCCGACGAGGGAGCTAGGAGATCACCCAACAAGGTAGCTTCAGCGTCCTCTTCTGAACCGGCATCCCGCGACGGCTCCGAGTCATCATCCTCTTCTAAATCAGCATCCCGCGATGGCTCCGAGTCTTCATTGACGATAGTGAGCTCGACGGCGACGGCGTCCTCAACGAAAAGCTGCGTCGGCGCCACCCCGAAGATCAAGGATTGCCGTAGCCCAACAGGACTTGGAGTGGCGTCAATACCATCCAGCTCAGAGCTGCCCGCCTGAAAAGTAACATTTATATCATGTGTCTTTGCTTGGGTTCACCCTTTTATGTCCTGGAGTTTGGAGAGCAGTTTTACGTGGTAAGTCTGGGCTGCAACTTGCTGGGTCGTTTGGAATGTCGAAACAGAGCAAATTTTGATCATCGTGTCATTTGTTTGCATATGAAAGTTGTATTACTATGCCCTGATCCTTTCTTTAATAATGAACAGGTCTTTGAAAAATGCTTTTTTCTTTTAGAGAAAACTGCCCATTCATATAGGCAGAAATATTTACAAAGGGTAATTTTGCCTCATGGTGAAATTCTCACAACAGGCCATCTGGGACACCTCAATACATCACTAGAGCGATTGCTGTCAAAAGCTAAGATCCACTGTGAAGTCTTTTCCTGGAAAACAAGATGCTCTCTCCCCTTCCAAGCACCATGGAAATGTAGTTTCTTGAGCTAAGGCATGAGAAAATTCAGGCTTTGCCAATGAGGTATACTCAACAGAGAACCAGACAAAACAACAAGAAATAGATGTACTTGCCTCAAAAAAAAAAGAGAAAGAAAAACAGATGCATCATGCGAGTAACAAGCACAAACACACAAGCTAACCCAGAAAAGGGAACTTTATTAAAATGTTATCAGTTGAATTTTGGGTTGATTGATCAGGAGAGTACCTCACAGCGAAGACAGACAGGTGGGTCAAAGTTGAATATCATCTGATCACACAGCTGCACACGGCAACGATGAGCGAAGCGGTTAGAAATGGAACACAAAAACAAAATTATATGCAGATGTTTCCTTCAAACAATCATTTCTGCAATTATTATCCAGCTGGTTGTAGTATAGGTTTTCTAAACGTAGGAACTGCAGATAAAGAAAGAAGCACATTAAAAGGGTATCCGAGCAAAACGAACCTGGAACCAGATTACTGAATCATTCATAGCCACCTTGTAAAACCTGAAACACAAGGTGCCCATTGTTATGGTATAGTGGAAACACAGATAGCTACCATCTGGGTCTGTGTACATCGAATGGCTAAAGTCCTTCCTCAAACGCACAAAGAATATTCAATCACGGCCTCAACTCTCAAGAAGCCAAGCAGGGACCAATGCATAAACATGCTGAGATAGAGATCTTGCTCTGCTAGTCTGCTACCACAGCAAGCACCATGGAGCATATACTAATCTCCTAATCGGCCAACGATGCGAAAAGCAATTAGCACTGTACCACACTACCACTAGTATATGCTCCACTTCACAAACGAGTCAATAACAATACGCAAACAGAAGGCTAGCATTTCATCAAACACGAGAAGCGCGTTTCCGCGAACCACGAGGACCCGAACCGCCGAGGTGTGGTCAGCGGGCAGTGGTAGTGGACAGTTAATTTACCCATCCTCGCTGAGGACGCCGTGGCGGTGCGCCGGCGTCGGCGCCGCGAGGCTGAAGTTGTAGAGCGCGCCACCGTGTGTGACTGAGAGCTCGCAGGAGCCGCCTCCAGCTTCCCCGGCGGCTACGTAGAGCAGGCCGGCGCTCCAGGCTGCCGCGAGGAGCAGCAGGAGCAAGTACGGGTTCAGAGGCAGCATTCCCAACTGCGGCGCCGAGAAGCGGAGAGCGCCGAGCACGGCCAAGTCTAGCCGGACGAGCTCAACCCCAAGGTTGGAGTCCCTCGAGTGCTCCGCCGCCTGTTGCTCGCAGAGTCGCAGGGAGCAGCTGACGGCCTGACGTACGTGTCGCCTTCCGTGTGTCTCTCTCGGTCCCGGCCGTTGTGGCCTCCGCCTCTATTCGGCGCGCCCACGTGCTGGCCTCAGCTGCAGCGGCTGTTCCACCCGTGATTGACAGACAGTACGGGCCCATCTTGCTGTGCCGTGAAATTTGACATATTTGACTCTTATTCGAAACTTTAACACAAAATAGACTCGAATACGAAAAAAATCGCGGATTAAACATTTTGCATGACGCTCGCCCTCGCGGCGCCATGGTTCTATGGCATGGCGCCGACTCCGTGCTATTTTTTGACATGGTTAGGTTGGAACGGGATCCTCTGACTTAGCCCACCCTGACTTTCTCTGACTTTGGGTCACTGACACATAAGGCTCACCAGGTGTGGGTCTCACCTGTCAATGACCCAAAGTCAGCCAAAGTTAGGGTGGGCTAAGTCAGAGGGTCCGGCTCCGGTTAGGCTGGGTCTACTAGGGGTGTAAACGGATCGGATCGGATCGGATTTTGCCTCTACCATATCCTTTACCATATTTTTTTCTCGGATTTGGATCGGATCGGATAATGAACGGTTGCGGATTCGGGGGCGGATAGATATAATTACGGATTCAGAACGGAAACGGAGCGGATTCGGGGCGGAAAGAAAATTAGTCGGATCGGTATGCGCAATGTATATCATCAAGCCACATAACCAAAAATAATAGCTCAACAACATAATAATCTAACAAAGTTATACTCCATAGTATGTAGAATGACCATGCAAGGGAGTCGTTGTTCAACAAATGAGCTCCACAACTCACTAAATACAAATTGTGCTCTATTAGTTTAGACATTTCGGTAGAAAATCGGATTATTCGGATTATAACCATCGGATAATCCTAACTTATATTCGGATAATCCATATTCGGATGCTATTTTTCATACCATATCCTATACCGTATCCGGGTGTTCAGTTCGGAATCGGATATCCTTATCCGGCAAATTCTTCGGAACCGGAGATGGATTCTTTAAAACGGATTCGGCGACGGATTCGGTACGGAAATTATCCTATCCGTTTACACCCCTATGGTCTACACAAGTATGGTGCCTTGGGCCTTGGCGTCATGCTTTTTTTAGCGTTAAGTCTTTCAGCCATGGCGCCGAGTACTAGGGCGCCATGCCATAGAAACATGACGTCAGGAGGGCGGGCGTCATGTAAAAAGGTCAATTCGTAAAAAAAATGGAATTCAGGTTCATTTTGTGTTGAAATTTCGAATAAGGGTTAACTATGTGAAATTTCATGCCCCGATGTGATGTGTCATGTTTGTTTGAAACCAAAATTTGATCGAAACGCAATTAAAATGCTCGAAGTGTTCACATCAAGAGATCAAACCCGTAGTTACCAAGCCTTTCATTGCATTGTTCAAATGAGTCTGGACACATTTGCTAGATCCTCAAGTTTGCTTGAAATCAAAATTTGGCTGCTAGTAAAGCGAAATGTAAGATGGTAGTAATATGCTTTTTATTCCAATTCTTATTCAGTCGTTGCTGGGGTTAGCATGAAGCATCTCGGGTTACACAAAGCGCGATCCGTAGAGACCATCTGCGTCCCAGCTTTGCAAGCATATCATGAGTTCACAAGAACCTACGTGGTCGTGGACAGAGTGACACACACGGACTGCGGCCTGATTAACCATCTAACTGCGCACCAAGGAGCCCCTTCCTTCCCGCCGCAGCTGCCACGGTGCCGTCACTGGCAACGTCGTCCAGAGCACCGCTAGGCGGCGGGGCCGATGATCCGCCGACGCTCTGGTGGTGCCCGCCATCGTTGTCGTCGTCGCCGGCGTCGCAGTATCCCTTGAGCATGTCCCCTTCCTCCGGGGTGAAGCCGATGACGGAGAGCATGGCGTCGGCGGCCCAGCAGCGCTGCTCGATGACGCGGATGGCGCGGCAGCACCCGGGCCCCAGGTACGCCTCGCCGTTGAGGAAGAAGAGGATGATCTCCCCCGTGCACGACTTGATGTCCATCAGCGCCTCCCAGCACTGCTGCGGGCCCTCGCACTCCAGCCGCTCGGCCAGGCTCGCCGCCGGAGCGGCCAGAACAGATGTCACCGCCGTCGTAGTTGTTGCAGGACGAGCACCTGCCGCCGATGGGGCAACGGCGAGACTGAGCAGGAGCACCGGAAGGAGAGCTCGAGAAGAAGCCATATTCTTGGACGTCGGCTCTAGCTAGCTAGTGATGGGTCGATGTGTGCTACGGTGTGAGATCGATGTAGCTTGTCTATTTATACACGATCGACGATGCTGTGTTAAGCGTGATGAGTTAGTGCTGCCTAAACTGAGTGGTAACGTTTAGCAATTATAGCTTAATTAGTGCTAGAATGTAGAAGGTCTAGAGACCTCACTCTTGATTATCCACGTACTAGTAGTGATTTGTAACTGAACATGTATGTGCACTATATAAACAGATGAATACCAGTGAGTATCATCACGGCAAAAATTATTCCATATAACTTGTTGCGAGTACTAACGCTAGCTCTCGTAAGGCGAAAAGCCTTCAGGTCCAGAACGTGGAGGGGCATATTGCTGGTAATGGTGGGCATAATGACTGTAATTGGTTCAGTCTGCCGTATAATCAAATCTCCTAGTTAGTACTAGTAAGAAAGTGGAGGAATGTGAAAAGCTCGTGCAAATCATGGATGCAACTTCTCTACGCGTGGTTATGTTTACTCCTTTTTACAGATGTATAAGTTGTCCTTGTATTTTATTTATTTTTCTTCAATGCAGTACTCTGCCTAAATTTTTCAGTCATTACCTGCTGGCAGATCGACATAAGCATAACGTTGTTGTTTCTTGGTTTGCCAAACAGACCGAATAATATTATTTCAAGAATGTTAATCCATATTGCTGAATTTTGGTGATATTTTCCCAAATCTTGGATCTGTGCGGTGCTATAAAGCCAATTTTCTCTATTTAGTTTAACAAAAAGTGGGAATGCAAATCTATTAGATGGTTTATAGAGCAGAATAATGGGCTGCAAATACGAGTTGTAACTTACACCAGAACATGAAAAGATCTACTCCCTCCGTCCACAAAAGGATGTCTCAACCTATTCCAAATTTGTATGTATCTAGACATAATTTAGTATGTAGATACATATAAATTTGTGTTAGGTTGAGACATCTTTTTGTGAACGAAGTGAGTATATTGCGAGCCACAGCTGAGTTGTCCACAAATGTTGGTCCCCAACTCCCCATTAATACTGTTTGGGTTTCTCTTACTGTTTTCATATTAAAAAAAACTGAGATGTCCTGGTAGTTAATAAGTACATGGAAGAAGCATGGGATATGGTTTCTTTGAAATATCGTGCACCACTAGAATCAGCAAGTTCTATTTGTTTTAAGGATCCCGCACATCTGATCAAGGTTAGAGTCCTCTAATGAGTACAACGTAGGAATTTACACAGCTTCGGAGATACTTGGTAGTACTATTTGATAGTGCACTAAGACTTCAGTCTTCAGTCAGCACATGCTACAAGAGGCATATCAAAACATCTTCAAGGCTCAAGCTGGGCCTCGAATGGAAAACCACAAAACTAGTATCCACAACATTGCAAATGTCGGGTGAAAGGCAGTAGCGGCAGAAGCACGAATTGCAAGAGCAAAAAGGCAATTATCGACAGATGGATCAACGGTGGTTATCAAACCTAGGCCATTGAAGCTGCAGCTCTCCTCACTCTGATCGTGCTGCTGATAGTAACTGTTGAAGGCAAATGCCACATTCCCGGGCCAGCAAATACCTGTGCAGGAGCCACCGGACGACAGAGCAGTACAGTCGGCACTGGAGCAGGCTGCAGAAAAACTGGAAGAAATATTGGACAAGTCCTTGTTGTTGTCCACCACACACCATTTCGATGGAAGATAGTCCACATCAATGGCATTCTTGAGAGCCTTGGGACCTTGTCCCAAGTTGACATGATACTTGGCTTGGCCATCAAACGTAAAAACGCCATTGTGTCTTTCATAATTTCCGCTTGCTATACTGTGTTGATCTTCGTCAAAAAGGCTGTGCAGGTATGTCTCAGCTGGAACAAATTTCGGGCGAAGTGGTGTCCCGGATTTTCTCGCCATGTGGTTGACCAGGCCTGTCATGAAGGATTGAGCAATAGCCGGAGTTGCATTCACAGCTCCATCTGTTGGCCATCCTACTCTCCCAACAATGATGCTCATATCACTGAATCCAGCTTTAGTTAGAGCAGTAACCAGGGCATCTATGCTTGCGTCAAAGTAGTTGTCATACTTGTTATGACCATCACTGACTGGATGCGACATTAGTTGGAAAAGGTAATAGTCCAATGAAACATTCTTCTTCTGCTGAAAGCTCAAAATTGGATTCAGCTCGACCATAAAGGGTGAGCTGTGGTTAGCAAGAAATGGGAGGAGCTCAGCCATGGTTTTGTTAACATCTGGCCTGAAGTAAGCTTTCGAAGGCAGAGTAGATGCATTCTGGTATGCATCGGAGCTACAAGGCACAACTACTTTCATCTTGCTGGATAACTTTGCAGCATCCAAGGCCCGTTGAATATTTGCTGCTGCACGAACCACAAAAGGTTGAAACTGCTGCCCGTGGTTAAGAAGAAACGGATCATCTCCAATAGCAACATACCTGCAAATTACTTTTCTCGTCATTTAAACATATAATATCAAGCAAAGCAGAAATGTGGAAAACAACACTGAAACAGATATGAAACAAAACAGATTAAGCATTGTTCCGAAATAGATTGGGTGCCTCAATCGAGGATTCACCTCATCTACACAGCAATGTACTCTCGGTAAAAACATATCACCATACACTCCACTACAAATTAATTCAGATATAATACAAATATACCAAACAGATTTGATGAATGCAAAAGAATGTCTGCTACTTAACCTAGAATAGAAATGAAGAACATTTAGCAGAACCGACATATCCTCGGAAGCCTGAGGAGTACAGATCAATCTGTCCATAAACTACCCGCTGAAGGCTGCTGCTCTTCAATATAATATATTCACTCCCAAATATTCAGCAAATTAATTTGTTGAGCGTTTCATAAATTACACTCTCTGTTTCATCTAGAAGACCTTGATTAAGGAGTTGAGATACCTAGCAGAAAATTCCAGTGCACTACTGAAATATAGGCACATCTACCTAATGAAGTCAACCAATGCAGTTAACTAAAGCAGCGACTTCCAAATGAGATTGGTCAACCGTCAGCATTATGAAGGACATTGGTTTTGAGCATGTCAGCATGACTGCTCGGCAAATGCAAGGGATGCAAATTGAGTGATCTCATCTGACGCCCACCGTACCCATACCATTTCTAAATATAGCCGCACAAGTATTTGGTCAACTTGAAACGTAATTAGACTTGTTTCTTTAGTCAACTAGTATGAACCATGTGACCAATACGCATTGGTCCCTTGGCATTTCATGATACAAGATCAGTATCGAAAATACAAGAAAACGACCAGTGAAGGACTACCCTAGTACAATAAGAGAAAAGGAAACCGCGCATTGGAAGGGAAGAAGGGGATGCGGCCATGCGGGCCTTACTCGAACAGTACGCCGGGGGCGTAGCGGGTGACATTGTCGTGGACCCAGGCGGCGGCGGCCTTCGAGGATGCAGCGAGCGGGCGGAGCAGCTCGTTGGGGAACCCGACGGTGACGGCTATGCCGGTGCCGGCGAGGGCGGCGAGCGCGTCGGGCGATGCGGCGGAGAGGCGCACGCGGGGGACGGAGTTGGGGAGGAGGAGATCACGCACGACCTGCGCCGCCGGGAGCGGGTGGGACGCCGCGAAGCCCCAGTTCACGCCCACCGCGGCGGCCGGCGGCGGCGGCGGCGCGACGGCGAGTACTAGGAGGAGGAGCGGGAGCGCAGATGCCTGTGGCGGCAGCGGCTGGCGGCGGCTGGGCTGCATTGCGGTGCTGGTGTTCCGTGTACACTACTGCTGCCTGGCAAGGTTGATATCAATATTTGCTTTTCTCCCAAATTTGGAGTATTTCTCAAGTGTTGCCGCTTGCACACTTGTTTTTTCTTTACATTATACGCCCCACAGGTATACATTAGTACTTGTATTGAGTACGGATACATTGTATTGAGTACGGATACAGAGATAACACGAATATAAGTAACATAAAACTATAGAAAACAAGCGATTAAACTGCTGCAAACAGTCATCGTCGTAACTAACAAGCATCCACGTCTTCAGTTTGTCCACATCTTGACGCTGAATAAATCCATTACCATAAGCCGTTAATGAGCCGCTATAGCCACCAGCCTCGTAAGGCTAGATCTATCCCGATAAATAACATCGGCCGGAGGGGCCCTCCGAGCCTCTTCAACGTCGGTTCTAGGGCCAACGCCACCCCCACCATCTTCCGTAGCTCCACAGCAGTCATCATCGTCGTACTCCAAGAGCAGCCCCTTCCCGCCTTCATGTCTAGACGCAACGTCAGATTAAAACTGCTCCAACGACTTGGACTCCACAAGGCTCTCGCCAGCACTAGCAATACCTCCGACGAGCAGGAGCAAAGGCTGAAAGATCATTATTCTTAAGAGTATCATCGACATCAGCCCCACCATGATGCCGATAGGGGAAACACGAAACATAAAAACTTAAGACAACATCACACGAACGAGAGACGGGGCTCCCCTCCCCCTCGTGCCGCCAAGACGACGAGCGGATGGGAAGGTGAGCGGCGAATCGCCCCTCTGAACACTTGTTTGGAGTTACTGTAGATGGTCAGAGGCAGCTGTTTTTACATTTCTACCTTGGTGTGATTATGATTTATGAAGCAGGCAGTTTTACAATAGTTTGATCCTAATCTTTTTTGGACAAACGAGGCAAGAGCCTGGTTCCCTCTCGTGAATCAGGTCACACGGGTCTAGGTTCGATGTCAACGCCTTTGTTGCTGCCGGAGCAAAAGGGCAATGAGCCTTCAACGGTTTCTCCAAAACCCTGAATTTGTGTCTCCCCTACGTGCAATGGAGCAGCCACGCTGCTGCGTTTATCCTATGTCAACTTTCAGACTGATTTAAAAGGCGTGCAATTCCCGATTTCGGTATAACCCAAGCAACCAAACAGGCCAATTTGCATCCGCGAGCCCATAAACATGATCATAAGGTTAAAGAGAGTGAAACTAGATAGTTTTATTTGCTACTTATACCATAAGGGCAAAAACTAATGCTTATGTGTACCCAAACAAAGGTTTTGATCAGGTAAGAGCATCTCTAGCAAACCCCTTAAAACGGGCGGAACTGAGAGATAACCGCCAGTTTACCATTTTACATGAACAAGCGTCCCGAACAGACACCGTATCTGGCCCGATCTTTAAAAAAATTTAAGGGCTGCAGAAAATTCACCCCTCCAATAGAATCTGGTTGGCGGGAGATAAGTTTCAGCTACAGTGTCTCCCGTCCTCGCCGCCCGAGATCGATTCCGACCATACCCACCACATCCGCTCCAATTTCAACATGGAACCACTCCGCCGACGCTTCTCAGCCGATTTCGCCCATTTCTTGCTGATTTCGATGAGCTTAGGCGGAGATCGGCAGCGACCGCCACGGCTGGTGCTGGTGCGAGTAGCTCGCGGACGGGCGCGCCACGACGGTGGAGCTATGTTCTATGGATACAAGCTATTTAATGTTCCAAACGCAAATTTTGTGGATTCTGGACCACGCGGGCGAGCCGGATCATGGATCGATAGATGTAGTATTCCAGGTATTAGGATTCCGCCACGACGGCAGCTAGCTCCATGCGGGCGAGCCGAACCATGGATCGATAGATGTAGTATTCCAGGTATTAGGATCCCGCTGGCTCCAGACCATGGGTGGATTTGAGCCGACACAGGCGAGAGGAAGAAGAATATGTGGGGAAAAAGATATAAGCAAATATTCGGTTTTACAATTTTAATTTGAGTGATCTATTCGGCCACAGCCGGTTTTCCGTGGCATCTTAAAGGTCCCGTTTTAAGGGTCTGTTAGAGATGCACTATAAGGCACACCAAAGATTTCTTGGAAGAAACACTGAAATGGAAACGCTCGAACCAAGTTTAGGGAGGTTTGCCGTTTGCGATCTAGTAAGTGCTCCGACATACCTAATCGAGTTGGCTCTAGAGTAAACTCAGGCTTGCCTACACGGCTACACCTCTAGTTTTTTTTTTTAAAGGCTTGCGCACTCGATGAGTTCCACGTACATCGATACACAGAGAACCCAAAGATATTTGGCTCGAATCAGCAATACTGACAAACAAACAATTAAATAGCATGAGGGAGGGGGCTAACTTATTGCATTTATAGAACGAATACAGCAATACTGACATAAAAACACATGTAGCGCAACAAAACTGTGTTTCACTTCAGAGAAAAATTAGGTACTACTAAATCAAAGTAAAACCCACAACTGGCTAATGAACACCCAAGATGGCACTACCAGTGAACTCAACGGGCTTTAAATAGGACGATTTAGGATCTTGGCTGGTGCTATACAACGAAATCCCATCCAAAACACAACTAACGGAGACTCAATCTGCATTTACGCCAGAATTCGTAAGGTCGATGTCACCCATTCCTGTATCCTCCTCATCCTCACTGTCATCATCACCAGCAACCTCCGCGTTTTTCTCAACCAGGGTATCCAAGTGGGCATTCAGTAGCTTATCTTCCCTCTCACTCACCTGATTATAAAATGCAAATAATACAAAGTCTTATAATCATGAATCAGGACAAGCTACTATACTTTCAAAACGTAGATGAGGTACAGCTGTACTGAAACATGTACACTGTAGAGATATATGATGGAAAGAAGAGATGTAGAAGAATTATTAAATCATGCAAAAAACTTACAGCTCTAGGTGCTTCTTTCACAACCAACTTTCCCTTGTGTTTTTCAATCTCTGCTGTGCATGCTTTTACTGCAGCAGTGAGTACCGAGATGCCTTGGTCCTATCCAAAGCAGAAAAGTGCAAAAGAGCAATTGTTATTTTCTGCAGAGTTGAAACATTATAACCCTACGAATTCAGATACATGAGGTCTAAAAACGATCAAAAAGCTGTAGGCTCAAAGGAACTTACGGTTTGCATGCTTTTACTAGTTGGTTATACACAAAGGACCGTACTCAAGATATTTCATGCAGATAACCACTGTTTCACAGTGGGCAGTTTAGATCATTCTTGTTTAAACATATATCTAACTGTTAGTTAAGCACAAGCCACAATGAAAGCATCCATACTCAGAAAAAGGAATAAACCTGGATGTGACAATTATAAATTACACATCCTTCCGTCGTGACAAGGCAATCAACCCCATTTCCAGACGACAAGGAAAAACACCAAACATTAGATATAATTACCAAACATTATATGCAGTGTAATAGCTGTTGTGTTATTGTTGCTGTAATCGAAGATGCATTGCCCCGAACGGCCATAGAAAGATCCGCGAAAAGAAGCAAACATAACTACATAAGCATTATAACAGCCATCCTTATATTAGTATATAAAATGATCTATGTCATTTCCTTTAGGCAAAATTGGTTCATCCAATTAATGAAGAACAATACCATGAGCAAAAGCCTATTGTGATTGTGATCTTAAATTCTGTGTCAAGCTAGGAGCTTCTTTCTACAAATGAGAATTGGTCCATCTCATCAATCAAGCAGAATTCCAAGAGCCAACGCCTACATGAATCATGAGAAGAGGCTAGAGAAAATACCAACCTTGTCAAGAGTTTGTGTAGTCAGAACATAAAGAGGAGGAGCAACAAGCTTAATCTTCACAGGACAATTATTGTTACCAGCAGCTTCAGCTTTCCTCATGGCTTGCTGCAATTTCAAATAAGAGTAAGCACCACAAAACATTCCATTAAACCCTAAAGCAGAAACATGTGTTCACAAGAACCTTAATGTGGAGCACTCCATCAAACTGGAAACATTTCATCTCGACGTCTGCACGGATCTTGAGTGGTTGCGGCGTCATCCTTCTCCTTATATTCTGGACCAGGGTCTCCTTAATCTCAGGTGTGACAGCAGGAAGAACCTTAGTCACCTGCAAGTAAATTGAAGTGCATTTTTATTTTGTGTCAGGAAGTGTTAATTTAATTACGTCAAGTATAAGTTCAGAATACATCCCAGGGCAAAGTGTTCACATCACTTGAAATATGATACAACAGCTAGTTATAACTAAACTCAAGCCAAGTTAATCTACCAGCAACATCCCATCATTCAGCGAGCAGCACAAAGTTCATTTGATCCATCTGACAACAGCTAAAGTCACAAGTACAAAACTTTTCTGTATAGTATAGAGTATAGACAAGATTCATGTGGTGCCAATTCAACAATACGGAACATGTTATCCATAGAATTTAGCATGTCCAACCTGACATCTACTACACAAACACATACATTCACATGACAAGATCAGTCAATAACATCTAGCATGGTGAAGTTATCAGTGATAAATTTACATATAATGACATATAATCAGAGATCAAGACATAGCGCATACAGCAGAATTATGAAACAAATGTACGTTATTTGGTAGGTCAGCAAGGAAAATGAAGGTAACCTCTACGCCATCAGGGCCCGTCTCCTTCTCCTCGTAGGTGAGCACGTCGAGGATAGCATCGGGGTCCGCGACAATTAGCTTGAAGGCCTCGAAGGCGTGGCCGTACTTGCGGTATAGCGGCCATGCGATCCGCACGTAGATGGGCTCGAGGTCGATCTCGAGGGTCTCGGCGACGTGGCGCATGATGGAGTGCACGAGCTTGGACTTGTTGTACTTGTCCTCGCAGGAGCGCGCCTCCTCCTCGGAGACCCTGCGCTTGGAGAGATCGATGTAGCCCTTGTCGCGGTCGACACGGAGCACGATGGCGGGCTCCTGGCGTCCGACCTTGATGAGCGAGGAGATGGAGCGGATGCGCGGCGGGAGAGCTCGGAGAAGAGGATCATGCCCTCGACGTTGTTGTACTCGAGGAGCGAGACGTAGGCGCCCATGTCGGCGATGTGCTTCACCTGGATCATCACCGCGGCGTCCACCTCCGGGAACGGCGCCTCGTACATCCGGCACTCGAGATTCGGCATCGTCGCTGCCGGGCCGGGCGGGGCCCGGGGGCGTCGCCGGAGCTGGAGGGGGATCTAGGGTTTGCTTGGGTTTTGGTCGGAGAGGAGGGGCGGGGGGCAGAGGAATAAAATACTACCTCTCCCTCGGTTGGATCTGGCGAGGAGCCGATCCGACGGTCCTGGTGGCCTTGTGCCTGTGAGTATTTCGAACACGGTAGCGTACTCTCTAGAATACGTTAGCGCCGCACCGTTTGCGCAGAGCAGTGGCCGGGAAGCTCAGCTCGTGCCGCTCACGCCAGAGCATCAGCGGATCCCCTTCCGTCCCTTGCCGCCGCCTCTTTTCTTGGAGCGGAGGAAAGGAGGAGGACAAGTAGCCGCCGGGAGGAACTTCTCGGCTTGCCTTCTCCGTCCTCTCTAGTGATTCCTGCAGCTCGACCTCCACCGCTCGCGCAAACGGGAGGGGGGCGATCAGACTGCGAGATGGCTTCGCCCGAGCCATCGGCGGGGCCGGTAGCCGGGGCGGGCGGCGATGCGGCGAGCCAGACGGCTTCCGTCGCGATTGAGCCGATCCATTTGCCGACGCACGAAGAGATAAAGATGCAGGACCTGTATAACACCGTCGCCGTCCGGACCGCCTTAAGTGGTGTCATGGGTAACCTTACTGATGAGCTCCAAACTCAATGCTTTATATTAAGTTATTTAGTAGTCCACCGTTGTCACGGGGAAACTTTGATTTGGAGAGAAATCATTATTTGTGCTGGGGAGCATTGGTCGATTGGGCACTTGTGCGTCGAAACGTGTAATTGAATCATGCTAAAAGGCGGATGTTTGTTACAACCAAGTCAATGTGTATCCATGATCTAGTTCAAATGTTCATGCCATTCGTAGGTTGGATGTTGTGACATAGAGGCGAGAGTCTCAGTCTTTAGATGCTTTGCGGTTTGCCTGTTTCTCTGAAGAGTTAAAAACTATACGATGCCAGTTTTTCAAGAGATGAACTTAATTCTATTCCGAGGAACCGGAACGTACAAACTTATACATGCTCACAAGTTGATTCGGTTGTACTCCCTTGTTTTGAACTTTTGACGCACTGAGCTTCGCTTGCTTAGAGCTGTTTTTACTGTTACTTCCCCTGGTTGACGGAAAATCTTTGTAGGCGATAAAAGAAAACTTTTTGCTCCCGTTTCAATGCCATAATGGAGATGCATTTGTTTGAAGTGAACTTGAATTGGGGTGTAAAGTTTCTGTAGTGATTTGTCATGTAAAGTTGGAGTTCATGGAATCAACTATATAAACTTTCAGTCCCTGTGTATATTACCTTTCATAGACTCAGAGTTTCTCTCTAGAAGTCAGATGCTCAAGGATGCAGAAACTGGTTGGACCAGGTTTCAACAAATCTGGAAAGGGCTTTGGTAGAGTATAGAAAGGTTGCTGTTTAATGACGCACAATATTTTTGCGTCAGCCTGTGATGTATAAGTATCTATTGTCTGATTTTGCCTTATTTAATGATCTGTTTGATGATGTAGAAGTGATGTCGATACCGTGAGTATCAGTATTTCCTTACAGTTTGGCATTTGGTAACTAAATTAGAAGCCATGCTGGCTAATGACTAGTGCTTTTATGCTTGTCCAATCATGCTTTGTCTTGCCTTTAAACAGCCTGGAGTATCAGCAACTGGCTTAACCCACATGGGGTCATACAGCGCGCCCTACGCTACGCGTAAGACTAGTCATAGTAGGGGTATCATAGCTAGTATCATGCATGCCATGTTGCCAAAAATCTGATTTGGCATAATAATTAATGAGGAGAGAGATGATAGTGGTATCTACCTATGTTACGGTAAAACAATATATTTTAATAGCAAGTAAATCTTGTACACATATTTGTATTGCTGGGGGGACAAAGATAGACTGCTGATAGGAAGTACACCTCCACAGATTGATTCAAGCCAAAGCAAGTTAATACCTGCAGCGTAGACAGAGATTCCATCCAGTGATCAGCAACACAGTGTATCGCTGTATTGTTTGATCGTAGTCTAATTATATACTTTACAGGAACTAGAGGACAAAAATATAATCATTGTACACAGTGTATCGTTACAAGTGTATAATACTTCATTCAATGGACTTATGGAGTATGCACAACTGTTATTAACTGCATTGCTTTCATTCGATAGGTGGCGGTATGGGTGTACTTATGGGACTATTTTTGGGAGCTTTGGAAAATCCAACAATGGCAGAGGAGATGACAGTAAGGCAACAAATAGTCTACCAGGCAAAGCAGATGGGAAGGAGAAGTATGAGCAATGCTAAGACCTTTGCATTCATGGGCGTGATTTTCTCTGCAACTGAATGTGTCATAGAGAAGGTAGATGCAGCATAATATTTTTTCACTTGCCCGCAGATTTTAAAAACTTATACTTATCTGGACACTTCGAATTGTCATGTATTGGCAGGCTCGGGCAAGGCATGACGTTGTCAATACGGCAGCAGCTGGGTGTGTCACAGGAGGGGCTTTAGCTGTAAAAGGTAAGTTTTTTTGTAATAAAATGAGATCCAACATAATTTTACAATGGATCAATTCATGCTCCCAAGAGAATTTCCCTTGGTGCGATCATTTGAGATGTTTAGGTTGGCTTTAGGTCGATGCACCGACATTTCTTTTCGGATGTAGGAAAGGGAGCGAGTGCGCTCTTAAGTAGTTGGATTATACTAGGGCAGTTTGAAGGGCAACCACAATCGATCATGTAGTTTGGCCAGTAGCTTGTGTCCTGAATCCGCTGTTCCCAGCTTTCAGATAGTTTAACCAAACATTTGTTGTATGTGGGAGTTGTGAGATACTTATGTGTGTTGTGGCGATTTGATCACTTACATTGCTTATCATTTGATTCTTTACTGCTTAACCAGTCTTGTGATTGCTTGTTTTGAAATAATTATTTTGTAGTTTTGATTCGGCTAATTTAGAAATAAATGAGGACAACTAATGATAACAATTACCAACCGCTTTGGCACCCTATACTTTTGTTCGCTATGCGGCTCAATTTGAAATTTCATCCCCTAAGGGAATTTGTTCCTTGCAGGTGGACCTCAAGCTGCATGTATTGGTTGTGCTGGTTTTGCTGCCTTCTCGGTGCTGATTGAGAAGTTCTTTGATCGCCATACTTGAATCCCCTATACATGTCAGTGAATCGAGCGATCGTTTTTGCAGCGAGCATTAGCAGGATTCAGTACTGCCTGAAGAATTTGTAGTTATTTTGCAATATTCAGCCGTTGTTACATGTATCCAAGGATCATGTAACCCGTTTTATAACTTCCGGCTATTCGTAGCACTGAGTAGCTATATTATTTTCCCAGAGTCTAACCGATCTGATGCTATATTGCTATGGTGCCATTGCTGCATTTTTACTGATGCCATTGCTTCCAAGGATCATGTGACCCGTTTTATAACTTCCGGCTATTCGTAGCACTGAGTAGCTATATTATTTTCCCAGAGTCTAACCGATCTGATGCTATATTGCTATGGTGCCATTGCTGCATTTTTACTGATGCCATTGCTGCATTTTTGTTCCTTCCTCTTGAGTTTTGGCTCTGTTCCTTCCTCTTGAGTTTTGGCTCTGCCAAGTTGCCATGATACGATATTTTTGGGACAGCACTGGGACAAGGGAAATATTTCGACATTCAAAAGAACTGTTTCACCTGTGGTTTCAGTACAGGGAGGTGTCATGTGTGTTGATTACTCAACGCATGACTTGCATCTGCAGCTGAACTCCATCACTCAGCAGTTTCGGTCATAACTTGTGTGAATCACTGCAGAACAGAGCAATGACTTGAAGCCTCTCTCAACCCAACAATAACTTAAAACTTCCGCACAGTAATAGACTAACAGCAACAATTAACTCAATAAGCTTGGATCAGTTCTCTCCACTAGTAAAACGTTGATTACAGTTCAGTACACTTTGTCAAGGTGCAACAACATCTGTAACGTCTTTATGTCTACAAGAAAACGTCTACTACATCAGCATCCCTAGATTTACATCCACATCAAGAGGGCACGCTGGGCGATCTAAAACCACACCCTCTTTTAGCCTAATAATCTATGGCTAGCGCCAAGTCTAGTCCTCGATAATGGAGATGAGCATGGAAGCCTCTTCAGCATTGGTCCCCGAGTATCTGCGGTGAAGGCAAAAACAGAGAGAACAATCCTGTCAGCTGAACCAAATCGAGGCGAAGACGAACGAGATCGTGCGGTAGCAGACTGGTAAATGGTAATGTACCTGAAGTGGGGAGGCTGGACATGATCTGCTTGACGATCCCACTGCCGCCGTTGGAGTTGGACTCGTCGTCTCCCTTCTCCTTGTCCTCGCCTTCGTCGTGACCAGCATCTCCATTGCTTGCCTTGCCTTGGGTTCCATTGCCATTGGCGCCGGACATGGCCATGCCGATCTTGGAAGCCATGGCGCTCAGTATCCCGGCCTGCTCGCCCCCTCCTTCGTCCTCGTCTTTTCCTCCCCTTTTCTCTTCCTCTGTTCCTGTTGCCACGACAAAGAATCAAATTGGCTTACTGAAGATGAGAACTTGGATGTTCTGAAAAAAGTTCAGAGAGAGATTGGGCGACGGCGAGTAAACGCGCAGATCCTTACCTGTGATGGGTGGGGAAGGAGACGAGCTGGACAGGAGCCTGTGGAAGATCCCACCGCCGCCATTTGCGTCTTCCTTCTCATCCTGGCCGTCAGCGGCAGCAAGAACCACATTTCCGTTGCCATTGCCTTCGCCGCCGTCCTCGGCGCCGCCGCTCCCGTTGGTAGCGCCAGACATGGCCGCGCCGATCTTGGACGCCATGCTGCTCAGAAACCCACCCTCCTCCACCGCCGCAACCACTACCTCCTCCTTCCCCACCACCACACGGCCACCGCCCGCTTCTTCTTCTTGCTCTTCCTCTCGCCCGCGCTTCTTCCCCTGCGCCACGGCCATGGCCTCCTCCTGCTCCCTCCTCTCCTCCTCGCCCACCGAGTCCTCCATCTAGATCAGCCTACCAGAAACAGAACCACTACCCTACCAGCCTTCAACTCGCAAGTGTATCAGCTACTGCAGGAAGCTCCGAACGGATCAGGGATAATCTAGGAGCCGTGCCGCGGAAGAGAGATATATAGGCAGCTAGCACGATGTACACGCGTCCTGCGGAGATGGCCACCATGGGCGGCACCTCTCCTCGCGTGCTTGGCCTGGGGCTCCGTAACCTGGCGCGCAGCGATTGGCCGGCCGTTGCCAAGATATTTCTAGCTTCGCTTTGCGGATTGCGCTTTATTTTATTTTCTCGCTTCTTGATTTTTTACATGAGATTCCGGCCGGGGCCCGGAGGCAGTGAAGTGACCCTGCGCGGTGGCCGGTGCGGTGGTCGTGCCGATGCCTGGGATGGAGATTCGTAGTGCTTATTTTACTGAACGTGAAGGGCGTCGGGGTCTTCACTTGTCCTGGGAAGTGCGACTGTCTGAGTAATGGCCTATTTGTCCCGTGTTCATGCTATATATTTTCGTACTAGCAGAACTTGAACAACAAAATCAGAGTGGCGCAGCGGAAGCGTGGTGGGCCCATAACCCACAGGTCCCAAGATCGAAACTTGGCTCTGATATTAACTTTTTTTTGTCTAATTTTTTGTTTCATATCCTACCTTTCCGTTTCCTAAGCACAGATGGATGCCACGCCCAACACAGCACGTCGACGAATTAGCATGCATGCGTTTCTTCTCCTAATATTACAACAGTCAACATCACATCTGCGGGCTGCGGCGTTAGCACAGCTGCCAAGATGATAGTACAGAAACTCCAAATATTTTTACTGACGACATCCTATTTGCCATCGTGTTTCTCTGATCATCTTTTCTTCTGAATCCTAACTGATTCCTTTTTTTGCTTATGCCATCATCCCTGGCCTGCCTTACATAGCACTTGATTTACTCACACTACACACTGCTGTATACTTCATGATGTACATACAGATAAAACGATCACTAGGAACATAAAAATGCCTCTTTAGCTTCACTTTACACTTGAGACGTTAGCACCAAAGTAGTATCCGGATAGGACCATACATCAGGACTGATGTATCTAAACTAACTTTACCATTAATTTCACTTCCACGATAAATCCAAAACCACCATCCCTATGCTGTCTCACATAACACCTCATATCCTCATACTTCTGTACACTTGTAGTAATAATAATAATATACAGATAACACAATCACTAGAAACACAAAAAAAACGCCAGGAAAGAAAACCTAAGCAACTTTCACTTCCCTCTTTCTCTCTCAGGCGAGCAATCGCCTATGTTACACACGCCTCGATGTATGTATTCACAATTCACGCCATCTCTTGCACACGTCCACGGAGAAGGAAGCGAGCTTCGCCATCAACATCCCGGCAGCGACTGCCCCGACGACGCCATGGCAGACAGGCTCGCATCCGAGTCGCCGCAGTGCCTCAGGTAGGAGGACTGCCGGAAGGACTGGGACGACGACGCGCCTGCCAGGTCCAGGTTCGCCTCGGAGTCGCCGCAGTGCCTCAGGTAGGACTGCCGGAAGGACTGGGCCGATGACGCGCCTGCCAAGTTCAGGTTCGTCTCGGAGTCGCCGCCGTGGCGCAGCTGGAACTGCTGCGGCGACTGAGGGGCCATAGTGGAGAGGCTAGGCCCCGACTCTCCGCAGCGCCGCAGGTACGAACGGTGCTGGCTGGACGAACCCAGGTAGTGGTGGCCTGAAGATCCGTACCCGGAATTGGAGATATAGGAGGAGCTGACATGCGGGCTGGGTGATTCGTAGCCGGGATGGTACATACGCGGTGGTGGTGCGTAGCTTATGTTGACAGGTGGAGACAGGTGGTTGCCGACCAGGGAGTGTGTGGAGCCCAGGTGCGAGGTGCGAAGGAGGGGAGAAGACATGTTTGCCAGGTCTGCACTGCTTCTGTTTATGCTAATGGCTGATGAGTTTCTGTAAGGTCTTTGGGTACTTGGGGAGTGTGGGGTGCCAGAAACGGAGTAGATACGAGATATGGATTGCGATGAAGGACGTCGGCTTATTGGCCTTGGAGGGGATGCTCCCAGACTTGATCGGAATGAGGATGACGGGGAAGGTAAGTGAACTGCAGAAGAAAACAATGGGGTAGCCTCTGTGACAGGCGGAGCTGATGTTCCAGCACCTGCATCTCGCTTGCATACTGGGCAGAATGACCTCCAAGACGTGAGCCACATGTCCACACAGGCTGCATGGAACTCTGCAAGGTAATTCACACAAGTATCAGAGTGCTGCTTTAGAAATAACATACCTCTTGTAGCTGATCGTATGAGTACAATTTATTCAATACATTTTTCTTTAAGAAATCAGCAGAAGTGTATAAGGTGTGTTGTCCAAATGGTTCATTCAACCTTTTTGCCAATGCTAGTTGACTGATTAATCTATAATTGCTTAGCTTAATAATTTAAAATGCCATGTTACCAAAAAGATCAACAGATGCGCCTCTGGAATTTCAAATGACAGTACGAACATTCTAGGTTCCTATGTTCTTAAGGATCTTCAATTGCCTACCATAAGATAATAAACACAAAGAGTAGTACATAGTAGTTGTGCTAACAGATTCGATGGCATGGCAGTCTTAAATAGGCAAGGAAATACTTTCTGTAAAACGCAATTACGGTGTAACAAAGTTGGTGCGACATACTATGACTGCAAGGCAGCACTCTTAGCTTTTCGCCAACATTGTAGTCTTCCAAGCAAATGGCGCACATTGACGAGGTACAGTTATCCTCTTGCACCTTTGTGAAAATAAGGCTTGGTATGGCCATAACTAACTGACTGCTCATTCCATGGAATTCTCGGGCTTCTGAATTTCTAGGCCGGTCCCGCCGTATTCGATGTCTTCTCACAAAGAAACAAGTAGCCAAAACAGCAGACATGGCAAGGAGTGATATGAAGGAAATTGCCAAGATCGACCAGGCGGAGTTCTCAAATGTGGGAATTATCCACACCTCTACATCAGTAGAGCCTGAAAATTTCTTCAACACCTCTCCTGAGACCTTCGAGACGAACACGGCGTATGTGTGAATACCACTTGAGCTTCCAGCCACTGTTACATTCGTACATCTCAGTTAGATAGTGAAAAAACAATATGCTCCAAAAAATGTTGAAAATGAACTAGCAAAATAATAGCCACTGGTATGATTTTTAAAATCGTATCAAGTTCTACAGTCACTTCTATCTTTTTGTGTTCAAAATGACCTAGTATTATATTTCATTTATCTGGGGACCATCTGTGGAGTTATTTGTGCTTCATGCAATAGGTGCCAAACAAAAGGAAAAATATCCATCTATCTGTGTAGGACATGCTGTCATACTATGAGAAAGGAGTATGATGCAGCTATACCAGTGATACAAGAAACTAGAAAACCAACAAGTGAGAGTGAAAAGGTACATTACTTGAAACCAAAACCCCACTATTTTCATTGTCGTAAACAATTGCAGCTTTGAATCCAGCATCCTGTGCATTTTTCACTTTCTCATCAAATGTGCAGCCACCTCTAATAATCAATGCAAATGGAGACTGTGGACCCTTGACTGCTTTGTTTGTTAAAGCACTGCACGCATTCAATGGTTCGGCAGTATAAACTATGCCATTAACACCTGACCCTTCCACTCCCGGAGCTGCAAAACAATTGAAATGGCATGATGAGTCCTTCAGAGAGAACAATGTAGACTCCACGAAAGTTAAAAGTAAAAAACAACCTTCTATGCAAATGCAGCACGACACAAACATATGAGCATGTCCAGATATCAGCAGAAATCAATGGCGCAGCTACTCAGTGTGAAACCAAGTATTAACATCTAAATTGTTAATAAGTAACAGGTGGAGAAGTCGTCAAGGCATGCAATGCAAACAAATGCAGTGACATCTTAAATAGTAAAAGTTGCTACTTTGCTGTATCAGAGCTAGATGATGGTAAGATATCCAGAACTTACTGAAGTTTGCCTCAACGTCGTCGAACGACAAAGTAAGATTATTCCCCATTAGAACTACATTTGCAGCCCCTATCTGAGCCATAAGGCAAACCACTCCACAGAGACAGAGAAATAATGGCACTGCTCCTCCTGTAATCTTCATCTTATCGATATCCGCAGCTCTTACAGAAAACACAGCTTGTTTTTACAGATTACAGCTACTGACTGACGAAATGGAAAATCCGCTTAATACTTTGAAACTTCAAACCCACGTCTCCTAGAGCAGCAAACGACCACCACGTGCTCTGAATCTGCAGCTCCAAAGTACCCTATTAACTAAGATTCCTGCACCAAAATCCAACATTGTTGAGAACGTGAGAGTCATCTGGCATTTTATCCCTAACATTAAGCCAAAATGAGCAGGACGGAATACAGGATTTACACCCCTAGATTTCCAAATAAATAGTATATAACTTAGAAGGTAGCACATCACAATATAAAAACAACAATAGAGCTTACAGTCCCAACTAAATCACAGGTGAAACCAGCAGAATTACTCTATTACAACCTTGTTCCCATAACATAGTAAATAATTTTACGATGCATTTAAAAGAATATAGGTCTAAGATGACAAGTAGATAGCCAATAACATTTCCAAAAGTAAGATCTTCCCCAGTGTTTAAAACAAACACGTCAAGGATAAGTAAACCGATGCCTAGAACTCCAAACCTCCAACAATATCCTAAACTTAAACTTATTAGATGCTAAATGAGAACACTAGTACTAACAGGCTTATCAAATTCTGTACATCGCACCGGAATGACTGGTACTTCGTACGAGCAAACCGGAATGACTGGTACTTCGTATGAGCAGAAATCAATGGATCTTATCATCCATTGATCTGTATGAGTGGAAAATATTGGTCCGTTTTGGTTTGGTTCATTCCAACAATAGTCCCACTCCAAAACGGGTCAGTCATCCCATTGTGAAACACGGGGGAACAACCATAACGGATTTAACAGTATGACACTGGTACCCCGCAAAAAAAAGTATGACACTGGCATATCCGGCGGGTGGTAAATCAGGGAGCCCCGGCGCTGTATAAGATCAGTCCCGTGAAGACAAAAGTTGGGTCGGCATCTGAATGTTCGGTATTTTCAAGTCGGTACCTGAATAATCACCACAGTCGCAAACCTAACAAGGAGTAATTAATCCAGCTAAAGAACAGCAACGTACTAGCTCAACACCACTGGCAACCTAACAACGGAGGAACGGGATTCGCTGACGAGCTGGCTATAAGGAGCAAGGAATTGACGAGCCGAATCGTTGACGGGGCTTGACCAGAAAGGGAAAAAGGGAGACACTGGAGATGAATCGGCGCGGATAGATAGATACCTGAGGGCAATGGGGACGTCGGCTTCCATGTGGCGGGAGGTCTGGGTGGTTGAGGCGGGCCGGAGCGTGAGGCGGCGGCGGCGGCGGGTGGTGCTCGCGGGATCGAGTCGTCGAGTCTGAGTCCCGGTCGGGTTGACGATCTGGACAGCTCCTTCGTCTTCGCCTATCCTGCCTAGCGCAGCATAATGATTTCGACCCAGAATGGTCGGGAACGGATATGCTCGAGAGAACCTTCATCGGCTGGTGATTCTGACGCGTAGTGTTCTTAATTTTAGCCAACTTGCTGTCGACCGTCGAATAGAATTGCATCAGCAGAGTATTCTACGGAGTATTTCTCTTTTGTCCCTAGAGAAATGAAAATGACAATTAAGAAAAGATAGTAGTACTCTCACGTAGTACTGCCTTCTGTGATGTTAATGATTGATGACCTCGAGTCAAAACCAGTGTTAACTGCTGATATCTACTAATTCACTGACAGTACTAACATATGAAGATCATATCAGTTGTTAGTTCAGTCCTAGCCCATCTCTCTCTTGTGCTTTCTGCCTGTACGTTGTTCGTGTATGTACCAAGCTGAAATAATGCGTGGTGAAAAGAGTTAATAATCTTGTCGTCGACACAGTAAGACTCTGATTCATAATCCAGCCAGAAGAAACAAAATCCCTTCGGAATAAAAGAATGGTGACTAACATGACGTGCATGTGCAGCTGCCCCATGATTGCACCTTATCTTATCTTCGAATTTATTTTTCTCGAAAACATTTTTATTTTTATTTTTCCGAAACAGGCAACAGATTTGTCTTTCATTGATATAGATGACGTGAATATGCCGGTTTATAAGAAGAACTGGCCGAAAACCGATACAACACAAAAACACAACACGCCGACCCCAAGGCCAACCAGGAGAGTCAACGACCAAAGCTACCACCCACACACCTCGCCGCCGTCAAAACCTCGCGCGTGGCAACTTGGTGACCAAAACACACATTCACGACAAGTTGGTGTACTAAACCTATGTTTTACTCTACTAGCAAAATGTCCGTGCGTTGCAACGGGAGAGAACTAATTAACTTTGGCTGCAAAACGTAGAAACCACAAAAAAATTGCTCCAAAATTATCTAAATATCAGAGCTTGATGGAAAACCGTTTGATGAGCAAGTAAGCACAATCGTCTCTGCTCAAACTCTATAGCGTTAACCAAGCTTATGTGGTCTGACATATTTTGTGCACACTATAGACGCCCGTTGAAAAAATCAACGTGAGTCAAATTATCAAATTCTTATTAAATGTACGATGAAAAATCCATATAAATGTAAAAGGTAGAATTTAGATAAATATATAATTCTACAATGTAAAATTTAAATAATTCTTCCTAGTAAATATGTAGGACATGAACAGAAGTGAACAATATCAACAATCTAAAACGTGAGTTTTCTTCGATATATCAACAATCTGATACTATGCAGAGGAATTATCATCACTGATACACAAAACTACACTAAACTGTTGCTTTTCTTCACAGTCTAAGGATGGCCTTCTTAATTTTATGCCTGCTATCTTTCCTCTTCAACTCTCCTTCGTCAATTTAGCTAGCACGTTTTTAGATGAAGAGGATCCTTTTTGACAGTAAGAAAATGAACCGATGCTCCTAGAAACCTATGAAACATTCACAACAACATTAGTGGTTTTAGTGACACGCGAGGAAGAAGAAATTCATTAAGAAATAAAAATATAAATATCAATGGACAAAGACTGAGTAGAGAAATGTAGCAGAATGCATTGTTAATTTAGGTTGAGTTAATCCTTCCAAAGGGTAAAGCAAATGTGTACCTTGCGGCTGTGGTAGAGCGTGTTCACTGGTCTGCCATTAGTTGAAATCCACTATCATTCAGGCAAATAAATAAAGGAATAGCATTTAGGTACATATGGGTAAGACTAAATGATCAGAGGCGTTTTTTCATGCTTACGGGTCATAAATAGTTTATCTTAATTGCATATTTCATAATATTAACTTTTGGAAAATATTTGGAAAGGGTCCATACAAAAACTATATAGCAGGAGAGTACAGACAATCAATTGATCAAATTGACAAGTAAATTTTTCAAGAATATATAATATATCACCAGGAGAGTACATACAATTAATGAACTTAGGCACCTTATTAATTTTGGATTTTTTAATATTGCATCATGTTCAAAAATTCAAAACAATAGGCACACGGTAGGAGCTTTGTGTTCTTTCAAGAAAGTATAACAAAGTACATGATCATCTTCAACAATTCAGTATAGTAAGCACATGAACTGAGCCTTGAAAATCGTCAACAATTCAGAATAATAAGCACATGAACTCAGCCTTGAAAATCAGAATTCTTAAAACCCAATTTTCTTACATTCATAACTAATGCACAAGCATACCAGTCTTCATCCACTACTCGGCCCCTTATTAAATTTACAACTAACTAATCAACTCAAGTTCCCATTAATTGATCCATACAATCCCGTTCTTTACAAGCGTCCTACAGGAGAGTTTTGAAGGTAATTTGGCAGGTGATCTGCCGATTCAATTAAGAGGATAGAGAGGTTCGTTTACAAGCCAGGGAGATTTTGGCGACAACAACACAGAGAAAAGAACTGGAAAAAAAATACAGGAAAACCTAGGTGAACTACTCATCACTTTCAGGCGCTGCGCCTGGCTCGGGGGGGACTGCCAACAAGTCCTGCTCGATGAGATAGGAGCCGAGGATCAGTAGATCATCTTTGACCATCTCGCAAATCTGCACCTCATGTAAGTTTGTTTGCTGAAAAACTCGCCGGCAACGCTCCTTCCAGATGTGCCACACACCATAGATTGCCACCGTTAATTCATCTCTGGATAAGGCAGAGAGCATAGCATCCCACCAGTCTTGAGGCTTGAGGAATTGTCCAGGTTGAATATCTAGAGCCCATGCCCCAGTCCAAGCAGCCAGCTGATTCCAAACTCCTCTAGCAAAGGAACAAGAGAGGATTAGGTGCGCTGTTGTTTCAACCTCCTGATCACATAGCTGACATGCGTTGCCATGGTCAAGCCCACGGACCTGTAGTTGATCGTCCGTCAAGATCCTCTCACGTAACCATAACCACATGAAAGATTTGCATTTGGGCTGAGCTCTTGCCTTCCAAAGACGCGAGAAGTTGATCCGCAGAAGGAACCAGCGAATTGCACGCTATAGGCAGACGAGGCCGTGTAGACAGCTGTTTTGGATATGTTCCAGGTGATCTGGTCCTCCTCATCCGTGGCATGGAACTCCTGTAACAGAATCCAAAGAGAGGTGAACTCCCTCAGCTCCTCCTCCGAGGTGATCCGGTGAAGCCCAGTCATCCATCGATCAGCAAGCAGAGCTTGTGCCACCGTAAGCGACTTCAATCTTGTTAGCCGGAAAATAGACGGGGCAACGGAGGCCGGTGACACACCATTCAACCAGTTTGAGGTCCAAAATTTAGTGATCTCACCATTTCCAACTGAGATAGAGGTGCAAGCCGAGAAAAGGGAGTCATCAACCGAGTCGCAGGGTACCTGAGTCCCAATCCAAGGTCTATCCCTAGCACGCCACTCGTACCATCTCCAGCGCAGCCGCAAAGCCCTACTGAACTTGTCCAGATCAAGAACCCCCAGGCCACCAAGCGCCTTTGGCCTGCACACCGTACGCCAATTAACTAAGCATATGCCCTTGTCTTCCGTGGCCTTGAATTTCCAAAGAAAATCTCTTCTGATCTTGTCTATCTTCTTTATTGCCCATTTGCTCAATTTGATCACAGTAAGCAAATAGATGGGGATAGTAGAAAGGACCGAATTGAGCAGCGCCAACCTCCCAGCAAAGTTCAGCAACTTCCCCCTCCATCTCGGCAGCCGAGCAGCAATTTTATCAATGATAGGCTGCAGCTCCGCTTTAGACAGCTTCCTGAAGTGCAACGGCAGCCCCAAGTAGATGCAAGGAAATGTTTTTTGTTCCACAGGCAGCGGCTGCAGAATGGCCTGCAAGTCTAAACCCTCACACCTGATTGGGAAGACAGCACTTTTCTGAATATTAACCTTCAGTCCGACGCCTGCCCAAAAACATTCAAGATATCGGCAACATGCTGCAGGTCTTCAACAGTGGGCCGCACGAACAGAGCTGCATCATCCGCATACAGGCTGGTCCGCAACCGAGCCGGGGGAGTGGAATATGGGACAAGAGTTGTGCTTGGTCAGCCGTATCAAGCAGCCAGTGTAGGGGGGCAATCGCCAGCAGAAATAACATTGGCGAAAGAGGATCGCCTTGGCGCAGCCCCCTCCGGTGACGAATAGGATTGCCAACCCTACCGTTAGCCATAATTCTTGACGACGATGAGCTCCAAATGAGCGAAATTAAATCCCGCCAGCGTGGCCCGAAGCCCATCTTCTCCATCAGCTCCAACATAAACTCCCAAGAAACGGAGTCAAAAGCACCGGCGATGTCCAATTTAAGAAACAGCCCAGGAGTTTTCTTAGCATGCAGATTTTTTATGGTATTTCGCACATATAAATAATTATCATGAATGCTGCGGTCCTTAATGAAAGCACTCTGGCAGGCTGGGATCATTTTTTGAAGCTCAGGCGCAAGACGATTAGCAAGCATTTTACTGACAACTTTTGCTACCAAGTGCATAAGACTTATAGGCCTGAAGTCCTTGATCTGCACCGCATCATCAGCTTTGGGGAGCAAGGTAATGTGAGCAGGTGCCACCGCTTCCCTCTCAAGCTGTGAAGTTGGTTGACAGCCCGGAAAACATCTCCTTTGATGATACCCCAGCACTTACGGAGAAAAAGAGCGGAGAAACCATCCGGCCCAGGTGCCTTACCAACCGGTAGATCAAACACTGCCACTTTTAGTTCGTCCTCTGTGAAGGGAGCTTCTAGGTGATGGAGGTCATGCCGCTGCAAATTAAGCAGTTCCCAGTTGATGGAATGCTGCCTCGGGTAAGTTTTCCCGATCAGCTCCTTGAAGTGCCGTGCTAGCTCCACATGCTTGGCATCTTCAGTGGACAGGTGCCCAGATGGTGCATGAATCACCGGGATATAGTTCCTACGCCGCCGCCCATTTGCCTTAAGATGGAACAATTTTGTATTGGCATCCGCAGCACCCACCCAACGGATCCGAGAGCGCTGTCTGATACGTGAACGAGCAATAGCAGCCAACCCTAAAATTTTGCTCTTCAGAAATTGCCGGAGCGCCAATTCAGCAATTGAAAGTTCCCTATGGTCTTGGGCACAGTCAAGACCAAAAATTACCTGATTGGCCACCTCAGTCAATAATTTGATATTACCAATCTTTGATCTGCTCCAACCCCTGAGGCTTTTAGCAACCCTTGCCATCTTAATGTGTAGGGTCCTAATGTGGTCAGAGGCCACCACCGGTCTGTTCCAACATGTTGTCACAGTTTCCAAAAACCCCGGCTGACTGACCCAATAATCCTCAAAGCGAAAGGCCCTGTAGACGGGGATGTTCACCTGGCCCATTAACACCATAGGGCAATGGTCAGAGAAGGACGACGAGATGCCCCGAGGTGAGAGGATGGGAACATCAGGTTCCAGTCTTGGGACGCAAAGCAGTGATCAATGCGGGAACGGGTCTGAGCAGCACACGAGCTGGACCAGGTGAACCTTCTTCCATGCAGCCTCAACTCTGATAGTTCAAGCAGATTCAGAGCTGCCCTAAATTCAGCAATAAGACGGCGATTAACTTGAGCATTACTTTTATCCGATTCCTTTACCAACAGGTTAAAATCTCCCAACAGTAACCAGCAAGGGTGGACTAGCGGCTTCAGCTCCTTTAGCTCTTGAATGAACAATCTTTTCTCTTGATCCAGCTGGGGGCCATACACGGCAGTGAGGCACCAGCTTGCCCCACTCGCACGCAATACAATGTCGGCCGAAATTGTATTCAGAGACCGACATCTTTCAGTCAACACAAAATAGTCTGCATTTGCAGCAACAATCACCCCACCCTTTGTTCCATCGCCGGCAAAAAGCAGTAATTACCAGCGAATTGTGGCCCGCAAGCCTCCACTATAATGGCATCATTGACAACAGCCAGTTTAGATTCCTGTATGCAAATGATGGTGGCATGCTGATCAACTACACCTCACGAAGAGCCAAGCGACGAGCAGGATTGTTCAAACCCCTTGGGTTCCAGTTCAGAATTACACAATTTTGTTCAGCCATTAAGTAACCAGGCAAGCAACAGGCTAGACATGAACCCCATCTGAAACACCACCAAAGACTTCCTCAAACTGAACTGACAACGATACATGGCAAACTGAGGCAGCACACCCACATAACCAGAGCCAGGGAGCACCTCCAAGTAGCCAACGACCTAGGCAACAAACAGCAGACCACAAGGCACATAGACTGACGAACCTGAACCCAACAACGCAGACAACAACATGCAAAGCAGAGCAACACGGCAGCCAACTCAGCATAGGGCTGCAACTTTCTGAGCAACAACAACATCTAGCAAGCAGGCACTCGAGACAGACCGAGCGAGGCCTAGGCAGCCATGCGGCCCCTATTCCCGCGCCCCCGGCCGCAAGTACCTCCCACGCCCTTGGCCTTGATCTTGAGCTTCATGGTGTCGACGTGTCCTAGCAGCGCGCGGACGGCCTGAACCTCCATCGCCGAAAGAGGCTCCTTGAACAGCGCAAGGAAGCGCTGCACAACTCCTCCTCCGAGTCCCCACCGTCATCCATGGGGATTCCCCATTTCTTCCGCAGAACATTGCGGGCCTTCTCGATGGTGCTGACCGCCGGCGTGGAGAGGCCGGCAATCCTGGAGCTCTTGCGGGTGGTCGTGGTAGCAGGCTTGGGCGGCGCCGCCCTGGATTTCCGGACCGGCGTGGCCGGAACCTGCTGGATCAGTGGGGCAGAGATCTCTGAAACAAGCAGCGAGGAGAGGGCAGCGACCGACTCGCCCAAAGCGGTGGCAGCGTGACCCTGGGCCAGAGGCGTCGGAGAAGAAAATGCCACTGAGTCGATGATGGGCTGGGCGTCCGGGAGCTCACGGTCATGGGCCACGTGAGCCTCGGGGACGCGAGGCGGCCCAATCGCGGCCTGCTCGTCCACCACAGCGATAAGGCCCTCTTTGTCATGTGCGTCCACCTCAGCGTTAGAGCCCACCTTGACCTGTGCATCCACCTCAGCAGCGGGGCCCACCCCAGGGACAGGCGAGGCCTCGGTCAAACCTGCATCGACGCCCACCACAGCGAACACAGTGCTCACGGGGTTGGCCACAGGATTCTGCGCAACAGGGACAGCGTCGCAGGAAGCAGATACATGAGAATGGCCCGACGCTCCGCCTGACCCACAGAAAGCAGGATCGGCAAGGTTCGCAAGTGAGACAAGCTGATCTGTCGCACCCTGCAACCCCGGCGCCCCCATACCACTCGTAAGCTCCACACAGGCCGCCGTCTGCGTGACAGTCGCAACTGGCAACGGACCAGCGGCCCGTGCACTCCCAGCAGACGAAGAGCCGTTGGCCGCGCCATTGATCTCCAGTGGGGCCAGCACATGCACGGTGGACGCAATGCGCTGGCGCTGACGCCACACGCCCGTGGCGGCGCCGCCGGAGTTGCCCGGCCGCTGCCGTTGTCGCTGAAAACCGGCGCGAGTCGCGCCACCACCACCTTGCCGACCACCATAGCCCGGAGCAGCGCCGTCATGTGAGGGCGGCCGATAGCGCGATCTCGGCCCCAGCCTGCTGTGAGCCGATGGCCTACGCTGCGGGAGGTGCGTCCCGTCGACAAGGGAGGAAGCACCAAAGAACCGCGTCCATGGGCACGCCCGCAGCATGGCGCAGCCCACATGAACGATGGCCGGAGAGCAAAGAAAACGTGCCTGGACCTCCCTGTCCGAAAACACAGCAAGGAAATCGCCACCGTGGTTGAAAACGGAGACCTCCCCGGCTCCAACGGGGATCTCAAACTGCACGGCCAGCGCCTCCGTGACCTGCCTGATGGAGAGCTCGGCCCTGGCCCCATGCACCGCAAGGACGACAGCGTGGTGCTCGAAGTGCCTCTCCGCCGCCACACTCGAGGCCAACGCCGGCCGGCGAACGGGGCCCCTGGAATGCTCAAGGGTCGCGAAGCGGATGCTGCACCCGACGAAGAAGAAGCCGAGGCGTGCGAAGACGATGAAGCAACCGCAGACGAAGGACGGGAGCTGGGTTATCAGGGTGTCCAGGGGGGAACACCCAGCGGGTGGCGGGTGGGCGGCGGAGAAGCTCAGGGTGACCAGGAGGATAGGTGAGGCGGGTGGCAGGAGGGTGGCGCGAAAGCTCGGGGTGGCCGGGTGGGAAAATGATGGGCTGCGAGGGGGGAAGGCGTTGCGACGGCGGCGGCTGGATGCCGGAAGCAGTGGCGGTGCACCACCGAGCCTTATGGCCCGTTTGATTGCAAAGGAGGCACGTCGGAGGATCGCGGCAGTCGGAAACACGGTGGGAACGAGCGAAGTACTTGAAACATTTGCCCGCAGCCTTCTCCTTGAGAAGAGCCCGGAGCAGTAGGCCGTTGGGGAGGAGGTACGCGCCTGTCCGCCATTGAAGGCGTTCCTCTGCCGCTCCAACAACGCGGCACGCCTTTCCTTGCGCCACCACCCCTTCTTCCGCTGGACGGTCCAAGGCTGGACGCTGGCAGCCGCCTCTTGCACGGCAGGGGAAACTGCGGCGCCGTGGCGCGCCGGCCCGCGCCCATCAAGACTTCCCTGCGCGGCCACGGCAGCCGCAACCACCGTGGATTGAATGCTCGGTACCTAAACCGGCCTTGACTCGGTATGGGGCGCCTCCCCACCGAGGAGAGCCTCTTTGAATGAGGCCCTGACCGACGTAGCCGACGACTCCTCCGAGGAACTAGGACTGCAGTCGAAGACAATGCACCGGGGAGTGAGACTAGGAGAGGCTGAGGGTGGCCGGTGGCTGCCGGAGTGGCCAGCCGCCGGGGATGGGGCTGGGGTGGCAGGGGTGGGAGGGACCTGGGGCGGAGACAGGGGGTGCTAGCAGGGGCTAGACCCCCTCAATGTATCGCCCCCCTCAACGCATTGCATTAGCTACAGGTGCTATTATAGTCGTATGTACGTGCGCTAATGATCGACGATAAACACAGATTAATTAGCCCATCTTTAGTTTATTCAGTTGTAGTGCAAGGAACGAAAGCCCACTAGCCCATGTCCCTACCGTGGCCTTGTTTTCCTAGATCAAAACTAGATAGGCATCTGGCCATACAGTTTCACTACGTGGGAATTAGTAAATCGACCGATTGTTCTTAAAAAAAAAGTAAATCGACCGACGATCATAAACTGTATGCCCCGCTGTAACCTGCTAGGGCAATGCCTGCCGCCGTCCGCCGCCTCCATACGCCAGGAGATTAGAGCACGGTACGGCCTGGCGCTAGCCGCCGGCCACTCGCCTGTCTCCATGGGGCACAAGCCAAGAGACCAGAGCAGGATACGGCCTGCGCTAGCCGCTCCGGCGCAGCTACCACGACCAGTGTGCAATCTCCGATACAGTATGTCTATACCTAAGGTATGGTTTAGGGTTTAGGATTACAATTCAATTCATACATGCTAGTACTAGTTAGTTCTTTTTGTTAGATTGAATAGAAAATCAAATTTCAATTTGTATACTACAATAGAGTTGAAGGACAAAAACAATAGAGGAATTGAAAATACCATTTATTCTTCTAAAAACTTATGATTCAAAAATAAAGATAGACACCCTTGTAAAAAATGAAGAGAGAGACACCAGGGATGCTATATGTAATATATCATATATCACTATTGTAGGAAAAAATTCCACTATCTTGTTCTGCGGTTGTCGTCTTCCTCGCCCCCCCCCCCCCCCCCCCCCCCCCTATGGTCAAATCCTGGCTCCGCCCCTGGGAGGGACGGAGCTGCGCGAGGGAGCTGCCATCGTCCCCTCCTACAGGAGAGTGGAGACCTCATTTTACAGGAAAAAACTGAGAAGAATAAATAAAGCAAAAAATAAATTACCTTGCACGAGCCGAGAACTGGTTGATGCCCATAAAGAATACAGCAAATTAGATGCTTCGTTACTTCCCACATACATGAGCAAAATAATTATGTTTTCCCCATGTAAGAAATTCGTGTTTTGTACAGCGTGAACCAGATTATTGGTTGGTATAACTCCCACTCCAAGACACTTCAGATAGTAGACAAACCATCTCAGCTGCACTTGCATGTAAGCTAAAACACATATTCACCACCAGGAATTTTGGGGCAAATGTAGTGCACTGAAGATGACAATCACCTCGCCCATAAAAATGACCCCCCAAATCCTGAATAGATACACGTACTCATGATGCTTATTTATTGATGCTTCCTCCTGAGCTCATAAAGGACCATCTGCAAGAAGGAGGACATCTACCTTTTAGCCACATCATTACGGGAGAGCTTACCTGTGCCGACGGTCTGTGCCGACGGTATTTTACCGTCGGCACAGATACGATACCCGTCGGCACAGGCCTATGCCGACGGTGACCGTCGGCACAGGGTCGTCGGCGTAGGTGCCCGTAGGCACAGCCTAGAAAGCCGTCGGCATAGGTCGAACCGTCGGCATAGGCTGTGCCGACGGCAAAACCGTCGGCACAGAGCCGTCGGCATATGTTTTTTAATTTTTTTTTCCAAAATTTTTATTTAAAAAAAAATTAATTTATTTTTATTTTGTAGGCTGTGCCGACGGGAAAACCGTCGGCATAGGTTTCCAAAATTATTTCTTCAAAAGTTATTTTTTTTATTTTTTATTTTTATTTTACACTGAAATTTCGAATTTTTGTTTTTTTTATTTCGAAATTTCACAATTAGCCGCACACATTATCTCTAATTACATATTACACACAATCTAAGGTCAAAGTACTTACCCTGGTCAAACTTCCCGTTCGGTCACCCATCATCAAATTGCTTCAGCCCAAGCACGCTTAACTTTTGAGTTCCTTTCAAATTAGCTTCCAGATGAGATGCTAGAACTTACTGATATTAGTATCTTATCAACCATATTAACCCCTGGGTCATGATGTTACACTTGCGTCAAATCTATGCCGACGGCTTTACCTATGCCGACGGCTAGGGCGACGGGACGGCCTCGTCGGACCCTGTGCCGACGGCCCCGACAAAAAACCGTCGGCATAGGATTTGGCCGTCGGCACAGGTAAGCTCTCCCGTAGTGCATTCAGCATGGACAATTGGCTGGTGAAGGTGCAGGCTATGAGCGACAACGAGAGGAGCACGGGCAAGCCAAGGAAGACCGGCGAGTTGAAAATGTGGTCCAAGCAGGAGGTGAGGATCAACCTCCACGTGATGAAGCTGAATGGCGGGTTGCTCTCAGGAACTGCTCGAAGTAATGGATCGACGCCTCTCCTAGCTCAGAATAAACAGAGAGGGACATGTTAAAGAAGTGTGAAAATTGATAAGAACATAGTATATACTATTACTGAATTACTGAACTGTGGAAGGAATCAGGAGGAAGGAGGCGTTGATGGCTCCGCGTCATTGGGGAGTTTTTGTTCTAGCATATCGTATCCATCCTGGTCACCACTCACCAGCGCCATCAACGGCATCGTAGTCGAGACCGCAAGGTCTTCTTCTCCTTCCTCCGTCCATTTCATCACAACTGGACGGGAATTGGGCTCCTTCGGCACCACGTCTGCCTCCGAGAACATACGCTTGATCAGGTACCTTGGAGAGAAGACATGGAGCTCAGAATCGGACTGGATGGCTGCTTTTCCGCCGACTGCGATGTTGCTTCTCAATTTCTTCTGCACCGCTTGCTGCCCCTTCCGCACAACAGCTTGTCCTTTCCTTGCCCCCTTCCGAGTCGATGCTGCGAGACCGACCGCCGCCGGCGTCTCCTTTTCTGGCCGCCGTCGCAAATGGGAGAGACGATGGGAACGGAGAGGATAGGGTTCGAATTGGTGGATATTTTTTCAGGGCGAGTGAGATGGTAACGGCGAAACGGGACTTGATAGTTGACCGATAATCACGCGCTGGATTTCCAAAATTATCACGCGCTGCGTTTCGCTCGACGTACGTGAGGGAGTAGGACGAAACAGACGACGTACGAGAGGAACGAAACTCCTCTTTTAGATAGGAGAGATCTTTTAGATAGGAGAGAATACAAAACAGAGTTTCCTAATTTACAGAGTTACTAGTTTAGAGGGCACGTGCGATGCACGTCTCCACAAAATGCAACAACATATAAGTGTGTGAGCAATGCTGTCTTGAACCAATTTCATGTCATTTACAGAAGCATTTTGAACCAATTTACGATGACGACCACATGGACAAAAACGAAAAGGGTAAGCCGGAAATCGGAGCAGGAGCTCACCTGGAGGGGTGCGAAGCAAACATCACTGCCATACTCATCAATTAATGGTACCCAGCTGATGTTCCGCCTATTGAGATGTCTGATCAGCACCTATATGCAGATGCAAAGCATGTGAATCTTTTATTTATTTATTTCTGAATTAGCAGTGTCACTTTTCTCCAATTCTTTCTAATTCGGTTCTTGTCTGCGAGCCCTGCTATGCTAGTACGCGACTTCCTAATTTTTCAGTCCAAGACCAACAAACAACGACACAAGAGTATATTCCTAAATCTCAATCCCCATCCCAAAGCTAGATAAAAAAAGGAGCAACGATTTGCATTGGACAGGCGAGAGGGTGCAAATAAACTGAACTGCATCATACCCCAATACATCCAAAAACAACTCCCTCTAAAATCTTAAATCACAGCATAACTTACCTAAAAAAAAACAGTAGAACTACTGCTCGAGGAGCATTATTGATTATTAATTTATTCGTACATACCTTCTTTGAGCAGCTAGAGAGCAAATCCACGATGTAAGCTCAGCGAGAGCTGGCTTTGTGAGTCATCGAGGTTATCTACGGGTAACTGATCATCGGAACCAACCGAACCATCTTTGATGGCGAAGCCGCCCTCCGATTAGAAAGACTGGCACACCAGTGCCAGCGACGGAAGCGACGGGAACGGCGTCTGTTGGTGAGCCGGCGCCACCTGATGATGCTAAGCCCGGTGACCGGCCAGCTCGTAGACATGGCCGCCATTGCACCAAGCGTCATGAGCGGCGAAGTGGTGAGTGGTAGGGCCCGGCATGGGCAGCCAACGACATCATGGTGGCGCCGTTGACCAGACCAAGCGAGTTGCTCAGGCTCATGAAGCCCTTGAGGTGGCCGCCGCCGTCGTTGTCGCCGCCGTTGTTCGCCGCCGCCGCATTGTCTACCATCATGGACCCCTTTGCGTGGGAGAACGGCGGCGCCATGGCCGTTGTCACCGCCGTTGTCCGCCGCCGCCTTGTCTACCATCATGAACGCCGTCGCGTGGGAGAACGGCGGCGCCATGGCCATGGCCATCGAGGATGGCGGCTGCAGTTGGTGGCCGTAGAATAGGTTATCGTCGTGCAGCGGGAATCGGAGCGGCGACAGCTTGTCGATCTCGTGTTGGGCGGCGTTGAGCAGCCAGTCGACGACCTTGATGGGCTGGCTGAGTCCGAGGTGGTCCTGGAGTTCGTAGAGCTGGATCGCCGTGGGAACAGAGGCGGACGCGCCGGTCGCGCAGCCCTTGACGGTCCTCACCTTGTTGGGCCGGTCCTTGGCTCTTTGCCACCGAACAACCGCGACACGCCCACAATCCGTGACTCCGTCGACGCCGACCAGTGCCGCGAGCAGGGAGGCGGCGTGGAGGACGGGCGGCTTCTCTCCAAGTCTCCATGTGTAGTCTCCATGTATAGGACTCCATGTATACGACTCGGATCAAACGTGAGCTCGCGATTCCTTTGCATCGTTGATTGAAAATTAAACGGACAAAATTTAAAGTGTTTGATGCTCGACATCTGGACAATCTGGATTGTTGATCGAAAATTGAACCGACAAGATTAAAAGTATCCCAACATGTTTGCTCTTTTAATAGTAGTATAGATTAAACCTATGTAATACGTCTCTGAACTTGATCAGGACTTTGATACTATTTGTACTTGCCAATCTATCGAACCTAAAGAACAACCTAAGGCAAAGAACTCACACGAGCAGAACAGAGGTGACTCATAGGTCTTTCGGTTGCGTAGGGTTTGCACCATTTTGTCTCTATTATCTGTTATTAGAAGCCTCCTAGCGAGAGCTTTTTCGGTTACAACAAAGGCATTAGAAAACATATCAAAGACCGAGCTTAAGGTAACGCCATCCCACTACCGCTCGTGTCCCGTCTCCCATGCAATCAATTTTTTTTTTTTGAAATATAGACACGCAGACGTTTATATACACGTGTATAAACTCGCCCATTTAAACACAACGCACATGTTAACCCTATGAGCATTTTTGAAAGATCGAATCGGTTGGGTCTTGAAATTAACATATTCATTACAGCAGCCTCGGTATCGAGTGGAACGTCGTCGCCCACGAAATAATAATCCATCTTTAACGAGAAACAACAGTGTCAAATCTAAAGTTTTAACTCTGACATATTAAGAATGTAACCACCCTGCTAATCATCAAACCATAGGTTAGTTCTCGTCTTCCCTGCAATCTAGCCACGGCCACAAGGCTCGTGCCGTCCCACATTCCCACAAGAGATTATCGTGGCGATTCTAATATAGACTGAAACCTACTGACTACCGACGCCGTGCACAGACACACGCTGCATCGGTGTTTATTCTGACCAAAGAAAATACTAACTGAAACAACTAGCGTCAGGCTTAACTGAAACTGAACCTATCAACTTCTACTATGTCGCTTTTGACTGAACAATAATATGTTGTCTGAACAATTAAAGTCAGTGCCATCGATAATCTGCAGATCTTCCAGAAGCTTCTGGTCTGTACTAGTAGCTATCAGTCAGTTTACAGGAACGGAAAGCAGATCACAAAGTGCGGTGCTAATGCAAAGTGGATTCAGATGGATCCAGTAGATAGAGACCGATGGAGAATCCCATAGAGCCGACCCTGACCAGAAAAGACGATCATCACCAGCAGGGAGCTGCAGCCATTGGCCGAATTCTCAACACCGACCAGCAGTTAGCAAGCTGCCTTTTGCCACTGTACTTCAAAAGAGAGATCAGCTTGGGAGACAACACAAGCGTGCAACCAAAAAGAAATAAGAAACAAGAACAAAATCTTGACCAGTCTAGCTTCCCTGCAACTAAAGGAGAGGACAGAAAGCAACAAATGGACTTCCTTTCGTCGTAGAAACCTGAAGAGTCGTAGGCAGAGCAATCAACAGTGCGACGAATTGAAACGGAGTAGGATTCGCTTCGATTTTCTTTCCTTGACCACGCGGAGGCGGAGGTGGTATTGTCGTCGCTGTCGCGTTTGCTCGATCGACCGCGAACGAATAGTACTGTTCCAAGACAGTACGCTCTCCAGAGGAAGCTAGGGCCAAAACGAAACATGCAGAATCAATCAGAAGCCAGAATCTATCAGGATGTGAGAGTGACTGGCATTGGTCGATAAGTTCGATACGCGTAGTGCCGATTAAATTTGTTGGAGAGACAGATCAATTAGTAAGATCCTGTATAGCTCAGTTAGCTTCTTCCTCGACAGAGGGGAGGGAAGGGAATGTGTGGTCATGCATGCAGCATCGGTCGATCAGCAGTACAAAGTAGCTATCTTACTATCGTGCTTGGCACTTCGGGAAGGAGAAGAAGACATACATGTCTCCTCTCCTCACGCCAATCCCCCCCGGTTCCCGAAATGCCGGACGCGTAAATTTGCATCGGTGCATTACACCAGAATATGAGTAGTGATTTTTCCCCATCTGTGGACATTATCGGTGTTAGAGATATATTTGATGTAATTGTAACGCGACACACGACGCCAAGACGACATAGCAACAACTCAAACCCTAAACTACTCTGTACAGGAGGCCCTAGCCTCCTCTCCCCTCCCTATGCCGACGAGCAAGGCCGCCAGAGAGGAAGGAGGGAGGAACCGGGGGCTCATGAGCAGCGGCGGAGCTGCGTGTAAGCTGTGGGGTCGGCCGACCCCACAGTTTTTGGGCATAACAGGTTAATAACACTGTTCATTTACTGTACATTGTGAAGAAAAAAAATTCAAAAGTTAACAATGACCCCACATATTAATGAGGCTGGCTCCGCCGCTGCTGATGAGCGACTCTCAAGAGGATGACGAAGAGAGAGATAAGAAATGAGAGAAAATGAAATCCGCCGTACCGGTCTGTGTTTTCACTTCAACTACGCACTCACCCTTCTAAAACACGGCAGGTGACATAGCCTACTGGCATTTTGTCTGCGTCTTGATGTGATGTCGAATTCTTGCTTGATTTCAGGAATAATTGTTGGCCGATCGGAGGCCCTGCCGCGTGATTCCATCAATTATTCTCTCGATATTTTTGGGAGCATATCGATGGCCTTGTTTCGTCGACGAAAATAGTAAAATCAGTCTCTAGAGATCATGTCATTATGTAACTGAATCGAAGGATTTCACATCACTTTTGGATCTTTCCACACGAAAAGGATGGAATTGGATGGAGAGACTCCACGCGGTCCGTGTTGAATTTTTTTTTGTTCAAAACGGAAAAGCGATACGTTTCCGTGTTGAAATTCCAGTCACCTAGCAAACAAGGAGTGAACGATTACTAGCTCAACGAAAATGTTGAGTGATGGGTGATTGAAACATGGATTCGTGTGGCTGACGATGGATCCATTCGGACATCTAGCTAGCTACGTAGTAGCTCCGCGTAGCAGTAGTCGTCAGTCCAGATCGACCTGCAACTTTCACGTTGATACACAGGATCACTGGAGCATTTATCACTCGGACCACGACTGCCAATTACAAGTTCCGGACTTGTTGGCTCGATCGGAGCAATTTCTGGTCTCTTCTCAGTCTTTTTCTCACTGTACATACTTCAATTGGTACTTCCTACGTACATTTATTATGCTGTAGTGTTATCAGCATATATGGACTTGTTGGTTCGATCGGAGTATATACAATATTTTTTTTTTGTTTCATCGCAGTAGCAATCTCCATAATTGTCAGCATGAGCCAATCTCTGGATGCCAAGCATATATCAGTCTAATAGTTGTTGATCACTGATCAACATCGCAATTACGACACAGGACGCCGCTTTTGCGTCTCACAAGTTACATTGATCAACACAGCACGCACGTACTCCCTCCGTTCATAAAAAGATGTCACAACTTTTTCCAAACATGCATGCATCTAGACATACTTTAGTGTGTAGATACATGCATGTTTGGACAGAGTTGAGACATCCTTTTATGAACGGAGGGAGTATGTAGTACCTGAAAATGCAGTTGCACCCTTGCAAAAGCAGCTAGCAGCCGTACGATGTCTGAATATATACTTAAATGGAGTTAATTAAATTAGGTACTACGAAACTTCAGGCTCCTTTTATTCATTTTTTCTTCGAAAAGGGGCATCCCAGCCTCTGCATCGAAATGATGTATACGGCTACTTTTATTCATAGAATATGAAAGCTGTAGGTACAGAAAAACTACAAAATTGGAATGAAATGTCTAAATGAAAGTAACAACCAACATGGGCCCGCGTCGCCTCCTTTGAGGCGGCTCGGGCGAAACCCTAGTTTCCGCCGCCGCCGGCCCCTTCCGCCCCTCCCCCGCATCGGCGCCGCCGGCAAAGCCGGGTGCGCCCGAGGAAGGTGGCGGCCGGCGGGAGGTTTTTTTCTCTTGCTTCGCGGCTCTTCCGCGGAGGGCGCACCATGGCGACGGAGGCGATGCCGCAGGCGCTTGTAACGGTTTTTGGCCGGTTCTCCGCTAATGAACGGTCAATTCTCTCCTACTTTTTTAAATAAAATGAGGCAATATTGCCTGTTTTGTTCAAAAATAAATGAATCTTATGTGAAGAGTAAGTTCTTTTAATTTTGGTCAAAGAATTTTCCATAAGGTTATACCTTATTTTATTTTTTCTATACAGTTTACACTACAAAATCCTTATGATTTTTTCTATATGGAATATGATTCTATGAATCAAACAGTTTTAAAGAATCTTTTTATTGGATTCACCTAAATCATTTGAAAATCCTATAGATCAAAGGAGAGGTCTTGATATGGAACGGAGTAGATGATATCCACCTAACCCAACCCAACTGTACGTCTATACCGTAGGATGCAAACAAGAGCAAGCTAGTAGTGGAGAAATTATACAGAGCTAGAGCTAGCTTACGGTTGCATCCTGTCTGCCACTATTGCGTACATCCTTCCTCCGTTACAGAATTTAAATAGTGAAATCCACTTTGACCCTGTGCATATACACCCGGTATATAAAAAACATATTTTGAAATGTCGAAAAAACCTGCAATAAAATTTCACAGATAAATCTTCCACAAAGCAGTTTCACGGAAAAATGACATATTTTGTGGCATGTGTAATAAGACAAAAAAAATATCTCCTGAAAAGTCTTATTTAACACCAAAAATTGTTTTTTTACACTGACCACAAAAAATGTCAATTTTTCGTGAAACCACTTTGTGAATACATAGGATGTTAAAATCTATGCGCAAACCTTTCTTTAAAACAATTTTTTGACATTTCAAAATGCATTTGAAATAAAGGGGGCATATGTACCCGGAAACCAAAATGCCTCTCCCATTTAAATAGCGCTAGTGAACTAAATGATACGACTGACTTCTTAATCAACTATAGTATTATTTATTAAGTGCACTTTGCAGCTATATTTTAATTAAAAAATCCACTTTTCCTCATTAAACGGATTTGCTTGGCTCACTTTTGTCCATAAAACTTTTCCATCACACTTAACCTCCTATTGTACTCCCCAGCACTTTCCCTCGATTACACAACAAGTCATCACCAGCCACAATGTGTCCAGATTCCATATCATGGCAGCTCCACAAACAATGCGCAACGACAGTTGTCCGCAATCTTTTCTCCGCTTGAAGTAGGGAATATACTTCTTAACAGCCTACACTACACACCGAAACAAATTAGGGTTCATCCTGAAGTGACACCGAAAACCGTGAAGTTTAGAAGATGCTCCTCTCGCTTCTCCATTTCTTTAAGGCTGCTCATCATCACCATCATGCCAACATCTTTGTCACTATTGATATATGGATCTGATGAATTGATGAACTCCTTGAATATGAACTCATCTAGCTTCTTGTAATCAAACCCATTATCCAACGAATCCATTGTTTCCCCACAAATGAGAAAAAAATCTTTTAAAAATGGCTCTGATATTTTATTGAACGCATGGCGGGTGAGGTATATGTCTGGTGGAGTAGGACATACCGAGGCGGCGGCCGTATCTAGGGGAGGGGTTTGGGGCTGGTGGTGGTGGCACTGAGGGTTCGAGATAACTGCGGAGGTAGGCTGGCGATGGAGGCAAAGCTAGACCAGTGGTGGCGCAGACAAGGCATGAGAGAGTAGATATACTTAGGTGGGGGTTTGGGGTTGGTAGTGGCGACACTGCGGGTTCGAGACGACAGTGAGCAAGGCAAGTGGTGTGGACGAAACAGTAGAGAGGAAGAGGGACGACTCGGGCGTGGAGTGGGAATGATTTGGGATTGGTCCGGCCTGTCGGGTCCCACGTGGCGGAGGCAATGCCACATATGGGATGGATCTAAGTGGTGTCGGACAATCTGAACATTTGGGCTAGGTATGGGGGGTTCGGTTGGAAGACTTTTTTTATCCTGGCCGTGTCTAAACAGTCCGCTTGGACATACAAGGGAAGTGAGGGGTCCAGTCGGAGATACTCTAAGCCCACCCCATCGGGTCTTTGTTACTTCCTTTTTTTTTTTGCCCTGACCATTTGTAATGTTTGCTAGTTCTATATCAATATATAAGTCAAAGCTTTTGCCTTGTAAAAAAATATGTAATGCTCCGGATGGAAATTTCGTTCTTAAGCGAGTTAATTTGCAACATACGGTACATGGATCCGTCTAATCTGTGCATAAGATACGAAGCATGCAGGGACAGGTCCTGATCAATAGAAATGGGCGGCGGCCATAGGCATGCATTGCCATGATGTGTAAAATCCTAGATTGAGTAGAAGGCATTCCATTCACCAAGCCAGACAGCGACGACTCACACCCTTTCCATCTCCAGCCCTCGCCGTATATACGGTGCACATTGCAATCCAAGTATAGCTAGTGTTGTAGCAAATCCAAGAGAGACATGAATGGAAGTGCACTGATTGGCTGCGCATTGCCCGAGGATGATTTGACGGCCGGTGATGGGCCCACCAGCAATTGTCTGCGCATTATCTGAGGATGATCAAAAGTTATACACATTTATCTTGATCTTAATTAATCCGCGTAAATTGATCGATTGAAGGAGGGAGCTAATAATTAACGTGTGTTGCAAGCAGCAAAAGTGAGCAAGTCTTGCACACCAATATAACGGCAGTAAAGTGGATTCAACCGATAGAGACCGAAGTACCGAAATGTGCTTATGGATTTGTGGGTGCTGGTGGTCTCTAATTATAGCTAACTTAAGGACTATGACTCTTCTTATCTTTCAAAAAAAAAAACTATGGCTCTTCTTGGTCTTCTTCTTAGCCGACCAAATCGACCACCACCACCACCCCCACCCCGAGTAGCCTTGTAGTCACCCCCATGCGCAATCCATGGCTTTTTACTCGGCCTGTTCTCTCTCTCTTTAACCTTAGCCTTTTCACTGTCAGTGCAAAACTGAATGATGGATGGATGCATGCTTTGTGGCTTATATAAATAAGGCCCCAATTACGCTTCTCTAGCTACCACTTCGTTGCCTCGGTAGTATTGCAATCGAGCGCCTCGCCTCTCGTTCTCGCTCTACAACCAAGCAATTGCAACCAGATAGCAAAGCCTCCTTCTCTCTGCCTACTTCGTCTTCATTCTGATCGGTTTGGTGAGTTCCCACCCTATGACATGGTTAATTATGTGTACTGTTTGAGTGTTTGTTAATTAGTTTGTTTGGTCGATCGCCATGCCAGTTCTTGTTCCACAAGCTAGCTAGTGGTGGTTCCATGGTTACTATGGTAACATCACCACCGATCAGTACTTCCATGTAGCTAAGCTCCTCTACCATACTACCTACTCCGAACGAAATGGAATCCTCACCATATTCCTGCTGGTACACATCATGCATCATGCGTTAGAGATAGGTACTCTACCTCATCGATACCATACCAGTACTGGTTTCGAGTTTCTCCAATGAAGTCAAGCAGATTAACTAACCTATCCCCTGTTTAGCTTGAATCTTCATGTCTGCAAAGCATGCGAGACTGTACCTGCATGCATGTAGTCCGAACTCCAGATCACCACAAAATTGACCAGAGACCAGATGTTCTCTCTACCTGTAGTGTAGGTACGTGTCCAGCACCAGTAGGCCGGCGTAGAAAATATGATGATAAATACTGGACATTTAGAGAAGGCTGTGATGAGTACTTTGCCTCCCTGGTGGAGGATGGTGGTGTGGGTATGTGAGAAGCACAACAAAGAGAGAGAGGCTAATCCTGAAGTGCACTCAAAGAAACAAGCTGTCTCTGCATTCATACCCCTAAAAGCTTCACACTCACAGCCAGTCGGCTAGAAGCGGCTAGCTAGCATGTACTGTAGGTCCTTTTCCATTCCCCTTTAGCCTTCCAATTCCCACTTTACAAGCTAGACCCACATTCCATCCAATCCTTGCAATCAGGCTAGATTACAACTGTACTTCAGTTTGTCCTTAGAAATGACATGATTGCACTGCAATTATATACAGTTGATATAAAGATCTTCTCCTCCTTGTTTGGTCCACACGCATACATATATACATGATGCAGACATTGTTGCACTCCGCAGATCTGCTTTGTCCTCCACGCTAGCTACTCGTAGTAGTAAGTTGAAAAGGTTGTGCTTGATTTCAGTTCCGAAGAGAGCCGATCAGCAGGCAGCTAGGTGGCGGCTAGCAAGTAGCAATGGACCAGCAGCAGCATCAGGAGGAGTCATATGTTCCACCAGGGTTCAGGTTCCACCCCACAGAGGAGGAGCTTGTGGGCTACTACCTCGCCAGGAAGGTGGCCTCCCAGAAGATCGACCTCGACATCATCCAGGAGGTGGATCTCTACAGGATCGAGCCATGGGACCTACAAGGTACGCACATATCCATCTCAAAGTTTACCTGATGTATTGTAAGTTTCTCATCAAGTTTGTTATGAATTCAGAGAGGTGCGGCAGGGGAGGAGACAGGGGAGGAGGAGAAGACGACCCGTCGTCGTCGGAGTGGTACTTCTTCAGCTTCAAGGACCGCAAGTACCCTAGCGGGACGCGCACGAACCGGGCCACGGCGGCGGGGTTCTGGAAGGCCACTGGGAGGGACAAGCCGGTGCTGTCCTCCTCCCGGTCGACGACGCGTGGCGTGATCGGCATGAGGAAGACGCTCGTCTTCTACAAGGGTCGCGCGCCCAACGGGCGCAAGACCGACTGGATCATCCACGAGTACCGCCTCCAGACTAACGAGCACGCGCCCACCCAGGTAATTTGACTAATTTCTACTAGAGTACTATAATTGAGAAGCTATCTTCTTGCACTTCAGTGCTAACGACTTAACGGCGATCATGATGACGTGCAGGAAGAAGGATGGGTGGTGTGCCGCGCGTTCCAGAAGCCTGTCCCGAACCAGAGGCCCTCCTTCTTCCCCGCCTACGCCGCCGCTCCCGGTCTCGGCGGCTACTACGACGACGCACGGCCGCGTCTCCACGGCCATGGCCATGAGCACGGCGGCGATCTACGTTACATGCACCCTGCCGCGGCCGGAGCAGCTGGCGACTTCGCCTTCCCTGACAACGTCCGGTACTCTGCAGAGAAGTTGGTGGAGTCCAAGCAGAATCTGTTCAGCAGTATCCCGCAGCTGATAGAGAGCCCGCCGACGACCACGTCCCCGGTCGTAGGTTGCGGCAGCGACGCCGCCGGCTACGGCCTTGTCCAGCAGGGACAGCAGGCGGTGGGTGCTATCGACTGGAACTTCCTGGACAGCTTGCTGTCCTCGTCGCAGCTCCACGACCCCTACTCTGCTGCCTCACACCTGCACCTGCAGTAGTGAAGTAGAGTGAGGGTACTGGAGCTGGATATATTCAGGAACATTGATTTCATCGTCTGCATCATCATTTGCTAATAATTCAGTACAGACAGTAGAGCCTAGATGACGTCCATGTGTTTGTGTCGCACTTGGTTGCCACGTGTGCTTAGTATGTGCTTAGTGTAGACAGTAGGGACTCTGTTTCTGTGTTTCACTTACTGAAACTGGGAACTGATCGTCGCTCATTGTAAGTAAGTACGTACAATATTTTTTCTGACGTTTCATTATTTTTACTATTTTTGCCATACTCCCCTTTAGCTCGATATACATTAACTGAAGGTCAGTAATTACATGGGTACTGTACTTATCGTCTTCATCATTACATGAAGAAATAGGCTTTCGCCCCGCTATATTAATATAGCAACCACCCGATACAACATTGAGGTCACCGCTGGGGCAAACAGCACAATCATGCCCAAAAGAAAAGGGAGAGAAAAAGAAAAGAAAACAAAGTCGACACCGGCGGATCAACGAAAACGAAAGTAACCCGCAACCGCTGCGCCCTCTCCGGCGAAGTCCCACCACAAACCTAGCACTCTAAATCACCGCGTACCAAACAGCACCTCCAAGAAGGAAAGCGACGACGACGACGCTGCTGCCCGGACAGACCTAGGGTTTCCCCCGGCACTCTTCATCATTACATACTTCCTCTGTTTCAAAATGTAAAACTATTTGGTAGGCTTATATTTTGAAAGAGAAGTAACACTACATACGCACGATGGAAATAATTTTGGTTGATCTGGCGCTATACATAAAGGCGTTTAATGGTATGATGTGACCATGGGGAGCAGCATCGACCGTCAAACTGCGTCGGTGAGTTTCCCAGCAAAAAAGAAAGAAAAAAAGACAGTGAGTTGATTATGTTGACATGTCGATTATTTTCTGTGTAATTAATTTTACGCGTCCGGCCGGATGACGTGTAATCGTCGCACTAGGTTGTACTCGATTAGAGTCGTAAGTTGAGATGTGGGCAGACCGATACTCGAGTATCTATAGTCAACAAACAGACAGCGACTTTCACTAGCAAACTCATTGCGTATGGCTGCACACTATTGTTCAATAGTTTGTTTCTTTGCGCGCGATCGATAGCTAGCTAGATCGATCTTGCTCAGAAATTCACTTTGGTTTTCATATGTGTATACTCTCTGTAATAAGAAAAGATATTTTGGAATGTCCAAAAATTCTGAACAAAAATCAGATCATACATCCCCACGTTCTACGTGCGCATGTAAAGTTTGGAAGAAATCGATATTTTGTGTGGGTTGTGTGAAAAAGGCAGCCACAAAAAAAGTCGATTGTTCATGAAATAACTTTGTGAACATAGAGCGCGATGATGTATGCACAAACATTTTTAAAATTCTTGTACATTTGAAAATAAGTTTAAAATGTATTTAAATAAAAGTACATACGCAAACGCTGCTCCAGTATCTTGTTCGTATTTTCAACGGCTGACATTCATGCAATCGACCGTATGTTACTTAAAAAATCTCACGTTTGCCATAGAGCGGCATGAATTCCATCGACACATATCATACTACCTCCATTCCTATGAATAAGGCGCGCATGTTTTTTAAGATTTATTTTTGACCAAGAATTAATATGTGTATAACTATTTTACATAGAATTGGTATCATTAGAAAGTGTTTTTCAATACGATGTACAATATAATCGAAGATATCGCTGATCAATTCATTCGGTCAAAGTTTATCTTGAAATACGTGTGCGCCTTATTAACATGAACGGAGGAAATATTCAGCTTGTGTAACTTACCTTTTTTTTTTTCTGAAAAGGGGAATGTAACCCTGATCTCTGCATGCTAATTATGCAGATCGTGCGGGGCGTTTGATCAATGTGTATATGCGTGTATGGGCCATATATTCTAGCGTGCATGATTAGGGACGGTGGATCGACCAATTAAGGAGGCTGGGGCGGCAGTCGGCCGGCCGAGAGCCCTTCCTGCCGGAGTGCATCTATCGTATCTTGACTTCAAAGTAGCTGTGCGCATCACACGATATTTTTTGCCAAATATGGCCTCTTAGCAAAAACTAATCTCAGTTCTGGCCTCTATATAGAACTATTTCTAAATCTGGCAGTGAGGTCGGCTCCAGAGAGAATGGAGCCGACCTTATACATGTCGGCTCCTTCCTCTAAGGCGCCGACCCCTTTTTAAAATTTTGTAAATCCTTAGAAAAATTATCGGATGTTTGAGAATGGCGCCGACACTTCGGCTCCATCCTCATTGGCGCCGACCTCGAGAGACAGATTTGAAAATAGTTTTGAAAAGAAGCCATATATGTATTTAGTTGCTCAAAAGGGCCATGTTTGCCAAAAAAAATACGCACCACACAGCGACGGACAAGATCGATGTATACACTCACGTTCGTAAGGTGGTGGATAGGATATTTTGGCAAAGAATCATTGCCGGCAACCTTGTCGGAAGGGGGTACTATACATGTATTTCGCACATTAGTGTGCTCTCTCAAGGATGCTTGCCGAGCCACGAGAGGGCTTTACCTGCTTTACGTAGTTTTCCTACCCCTAGCCGCCGCCGCAGGCGACTAGGGAGTGGCCCTTGTTCCACCAAACTCCACCGGCGGAAGAGCTGGGCCCCTCTCCTTCCGCTTGCCGCTCCGGCGGCAGGAGGGAGGGGGACCCCCGTTTTTGCATGGTAGTTAGGGTTAGGAAGGTTTTGGCATGGTGCGTCATTGGGGTGGTGGGAGCGGCGCCCGGGCAAATAAATCTGCCTCAACTCTACTCCCACACCGGCGTTGTCCTTCATGGCAGGGTCTCGGAGTTGGTGGCATTGTGTGCTTGCCGATCTTTCAGATCGGTGGCTGTAGGGTTCATGGATGGGGTCGGCGAGGCGGCGGCGACTCCATCGGATGGGTTTTTCCTCCTGCTCTGTCTTCGTTGCTGCGGCGTTGTCTCCGGCGCCATGGTGGAGCAGAGAGGATTCGTACAAGAGTATGTGCAGACAGTGGTCTGCACTGGTGACAGCTGGAACATGGTGCACCTTGTGCTAGGTTCGTGGTTGGAGGCAGATGGTTCTGGTTCCCTACTCCGACGCGTCGTCGTGCTGGGGTGCCAGTGCTGAAGTTCGATGGCGTGTCCGGGGTCGTGCTGCCCCGGTCTGATTCTTTCAACGGCAATGGTTTGTCCTATGGCAAACTACTTTGGAGGTCCGAAAAGCTGATGATCAGCGATGGAGCCGCGTCGAGCTCGGGTGAAGAGGTGATCTGTCTATTTTTTCTTTGGTGGCTGCTACGGTGGTGCCGAAGAAGATGGATAGGCGTTGGTTTGTCACATAGGTTTATCCTATCTTTACAGATCTGTAAGATCGGTGTATACGTACTTTGTATCTCGTCTTTTATTTATCAATGAGAATCGTATTACCATGAAAAAAAAACCTTGTCGGAAGGGAACTAGCATGAATATAGCTGTCACTTATAAACTTACACACACTGCATCAACTGTCATCTCCTTTTTCTTAGCAGTCAGCTTCGGTACACGTTTAAAATTTAAGCACAACAACGGCTAAGATGGATTAAAGGGTATGATAGTATTTTACTATTTTTAATTCACCATTAGCAATTAATTAAGTCATATCTAGCCTTGTACAAACCGTATGACCCAATTGAACATGTACGCCGCGTACGCGTCAGTACTCCGTATTCTTACGTACTCCCTCCGTTCCAAAATATAAGGCGCCCTTAAATTTCGTTGGTCAATGACATACAAGTTTGACCACGATTTATACTTATAATATGTTCACAAAATTAGTATAAAGATATATGAAATAAAATAATTTTGCAAGACGAATCCAACAGTACCATTTATATATTTTCAATCCATATAATTTTGTATATATTATTGGTCAAAGTTATACGTTGTTGACCAGCATAAAAATAGCGCGCCTTATATTTTGGAACGGAAGGAGTACTACATAGATTGTGGTGGGGCCATTCACGTTATTAACTCCCGTCCTTGTCAGCAGCGAGCGGTGTCATGTCAACGGGGTACTGGCCGGCAGGAGTGGCGGCGGCGGCACGCCCAACGCCGGCTAGGATTTTAACACCCGGGTGGTTCCCGGTTGTTGGCCAGACTGCATGGGCCTAAATCGTACTGGGTTACGTGTAGCAGTTTAAAAATTTCATAACCAAACCGCCAGAATCTACTGTTGTCTCCGTTTTTCTTAGTAGTCCGCTTGGTACACCTTCAAAATTTAAGACAACGGCTAAGACTGATTAAAGGGTATAATAGTGTTTTACTAATTTTTAATTCACCATTAACAATTAATTAATTCTTATCTAGTCTTGTACAAACCCGTATGACCCAAGTAAACATGTACGGCGCGTACGCATCAGTACTCCATATTCGTACGTAATACGTACATTGTGGTGGACCCGCTCACGTCATTAACTCTTGTCCTTGTCAGCGGCGAGCGGTGTCATGTCCACGGGGGTGCTGGCCGGCGGGAGCGGCGGCGGCACTCCCAAAGTCAGCGAGGGTTTAAACACCCGGATGGTTCCCGGTCGTTGGCCAGACTTTACAGGCCCGAACAGAGGCAGCCCAAGTGGCGGCCGGACCCGGCCCGGCCTATCCGAGACCCTCCAAAAGATACCAGGCGGTAGGTGGTGTGTGGCCTCATTTTAATGCCACGACGACCCATGTACTAGTTTCATGCAATCTTATTTAGTTCAAAAAATTAAAAAAGAAAGGCCAATTTGGCAGAGTAATCTCCGTTTACTGTGACAAAGGCTGGGAGAAAGTCCTTCACAACCTCTGTTTGTCATCAAGCCACGGAAGGGGTCCTCATTCGGACCATTGGGCACGACACCCTTCGGTGCGTCCAAACGAAGCCAGGCAATATCCTCGTCTGATCACGAAGGAATCGGGAGATACTGATGAGGTCATGGGTCCCGGGTAGTCCCATGAAGGCAGAAGGTGGCCCACTCGATCAACGATGGACCACCACAAGGGTTCAGATCCCAGGCGCGGGCCCGAACGAATCATTTCGGATCCCAGGTGGTGGCGGGATCGCGGCGGGGTCCGGGGAGGTCTAAATGGAGGCGGCGGAGGAGTGGCGACGTCGAAGCTGGCTTCCGATCGCGGGCAGGAAGCTTCCGTGCGGCGGTTGGAGTTGCGTGCGCGTTGTTTCGCATTTTCGGGCACGAGCCCACGTGATCTATATTACATCGCGATGGAAAAATTTTGGGGCAAAATTTAGATCATGCTCAGCTGTTGGAGGCCTTTTTTTGTCCCATGGTGACTAAAAAACAGTTAGTTCCTATTATAGACACCTATTGGAGATGTTGTTACAGGAAAGTCTTGCTTATTAAAAGTCCTTTGAAGATTAAAATATTTTTGTGACCGGCGTTCATGAAAAGCATTGTCACCAAGGGTGCCTCCATAGAGATTGTAAGAAGAGTGATAGATGCATGTTTTTTTATCAATGTAGAGATGATTAACCATTTGTTTTTTGAGTGTCCAGTGGCAAAGTATGTTTGGAGTGTGGTTCGTTGTGCTTTAAATCTTGTGTCTGTACCTTACCTTACAGTTTTGATTCTTTACCTGCATAGATAGAGCCTTCTAGCCTGAAAGACAAGATCCTGTTGTCGACAGGAATTGCCACGTTGATTTGGGCATCTGAAAATCCAGAAATAAGATGGGCTTCAACGGGATATTTTCATAGGATCCGTCTGCTATTTTTTTCAAGATTATTTATTATCTTTCATACTGGGCTGATTTGCAGAGAGTAAATCTTCGAAGCTTTCAACGCATAGGGGAAAAACTGCTAACTTTGGTGGCGGTTGGAGTGTTCCACACTAGATAAGGGTGAGGGCCTATGGTGCTTCAGATCTCTGACTCAGCTTCATACCCTTGCCTCACACTGTTGGACAGTAGGACCTGGAGTAGAGTTTATGAGACTTGTCTGAGTGCAGTTTTTGTTTTGCTTTCCAGGCCTGTGGAAAATTGAAGTTTGTAGTACTTGTCCTAGTGATGGACGTTGTTTTGTAGCTCGCTGGAGTACTCCCTCCGTTCCACAATGTAAGATATTTAGTCTTTTTCCACATGCACACGCACACATATGTATCTAGACACGTTTAAGCGCATGTGTCCATTTTTTTAGTATGAATCTAGACATGTATGTGTAACACCTAAAACATCTTGCATTGTGGAACGGAGGGAGTATGTTGTTTTTAGTTGGTGTATGTGCGGTTTTGCACACGGCGTTGTTTATCTGTTTCGAACTTGGTGACGTTTGGAGAAACCAGAACTTCTATATTATCAGTTTTCATTCAGCAAATGAAAATTGAGAGCTGTGGCTCTTTTCCATCGAAAAAAGGATATTTCTTTGAATTTAAATTGGAATTAATCACAAGGTACCTTGCAGTTGGTAGCATTCACACGGTAAACATCATGTTACTGCTTTACCCAAATGGTATATATGGATGGGTTTAGCGGCAAGTGAATTCATACTGCATTCGTAAGACACAATCACATATGTCATCTATAGACAGCCTAACACAACGTAATTAAGCTTCTGAACTTTATGACTATTACACACCTGTTTCCTAGAAAGCCGATCTGCTGGATGGTGGTATTTGCACTTCATCTGAAATTTACACGAGTCATGCCTCATGTAGTACAAATACTCAGGTACACCAAGCCTTTCAGGATACATAGTCTGTTCTTGTTTGCCGCGCAAAATAATCTTCCTCTCTGCACTTGTGAAATTATAATATGCCAAGCCAGTTCAAGTCAGGCATATTGTGCTAAATTCAGTAAAGTCTTACAAACCAAATATAAGATGCAGCGTTTCCTTCTCCCAACAATACAACTGTCAGGTTCACATCCGCGGCGTTAACACAACTGTCAAGACGATAGTACAGAAACGATGAGCAGAGGCGCCTGGGATATGATCCCCTCGTCAGCTCCCAGGTTAAAACCGATTCCGCGGCGCTGATGTCGTGAAAACCATCATGTCCAACTCGTGAAAATATTTGAATGAAACGCCATATGCATCAACCCGCTCCCCTTACATAAGACTAGATTAACCCACCAACCCGCATCTAACCCTCACGTCCAGATTAGGCTGTTGATTTGCCGGAAGGAAGCAGTTGCAGGCTCGGGGTAAACTAGGATTAAAAATTAATCTCGGGTCTCTTCTCTAATCCAACACATAAAAGAACCGTTTCCTTGGGATCGTCACTAACCCATGCCATCGCTAGTTAAATGAGGAGGGGAGAGCTCATGCTTCCGTCGCGTGCCCCTCCACCACATCGACATGTTGTTACCGTGCCCATCTCACCGGAGCCCCACTATATGTATGCTGGTACCACCCTGCAATGATCTCATCAGGGGGCACCGGAGGTTGGTGCAGGTTCTCCGTTGTCGAGCTCGATTGAAGAAGGATGGGGCGGCCGCCGTGCTGCGACAAGGCGAACGTGAAGAAGGGGCCGTGGACGCCGGAGGAGGATGCCAAGCTGTTAGCATACACCTCCAACCATGGCACCGGCAATTGGACCTCCGTTCCGCACAGGGCAGGTCATCCTCTAGTTTTTACACTGGAATCCGGCCGGCCGGACTTTGTCATCGAAATGCTGTTGAGTTGCATGGTTTTTGGCTGATGTTCATGGATGCAGGGTTGAAACGGTGCGGGAAGAGCTGCAGGCTGAGGTACACAAACTACCTGAGGCCCAACCTGAAGCACGAGAACTTCACGCAGGAGGAGGAGGACCTCATCGTCACCCTCCACGCCATGCTCGGAAGCAGGTGCTTCTCCAATTGCTCCCACCATCACCGTGCATCCTGTCATTAGTATTTTCCTTGCCTTGGACCCCTCATCGCCCTCGATGTTACCGTAGTCTAGTAGAGCTAAAGTTCAGATAATCAGATCTAAAATCACACGACACGATTGCTCATGTTAGTCATGTACTCCCTCCGTTCTAAATTACTTGACTCACATTTGTCAAAACATGGTGTATCTAGACACTAAAAAAGTATAAATACATCCGTATTTAGACAAATGCAAGTCAATTAAATTGGAATGGAGTGAGTAGATAGCAGAATTCACATGTTGCTGTCTTTGTAGTCTCAGTCGTAAAGAAAAAAAATTAGTCTCACAAAAAAAAAATCCAGTGACCAGTCTCATGTTCACGGATCTTCTGAATATGTTTTCCTGCCATAATTTAGTAAAATTGAGTGAAGATCTGAATTGCCGACTGAACTGTGTTTGTCTTGTAAGAAAATAAGCATTTACATGGTCGATATGAAATGAACGGGGCGGCAACGCCTTTGATCTAAAAAACATTGACATAGCAGTGTACGTGCTGCGCGCATGCAGGTGGTCTCTGATCGCGAACCAGTTGCCAGGGAGGACGGACAACGACGTCAAGAACTATTGGAACACCAAGCTAAGTAAGAAGCTGAAGCAGCGGGGCATCGACCCAATCACCCACCGCCCCATCGCCGACCTCATGCAGAGCATGGGCACCCTCGTCCACCCCCCGCCTACTGTCGCAGGTGCCTCCTCCTCCTCCTCCTACCACCCAGTGGAGGCGCCGGCGTTCCACGACGATCTCTCCTACCACGCCGCCCTGCAACAGCAGCAGCAGCAGCAGGTCATTACGCTCCTCGACGCGGATGCGCCAGGGGCGGCGGCGTCGCCGGACCACCAGCTCAAGTGGAGCGACTTCCTCGCCGATGATGCCGCGGGTCTCGAGGCGACGCCACAGGTCGTTCTTGGTCAGTATCAGGAGACCAAGCTGGCTGGCGGCGGAGCATGCGTGTACGGCGACATTGAAAGTACCGCCGCTGATGTCAGAGGAGGCGGGGAGGACAGCACGGGCTCGGCGTTCATCGACGCGATGCTGGACAGCGACAAGGAGATGGGCGTGGACCAGCTCATCGCCGACCTGCTCGCCGACCCGGCATACTACTACGGCGGCGGTTCTTCTTCGACGTCGGGGATGGGGTGGGGCTGTTGATTAATTAACTAGAGGTTGCAGTACTGGGGTTGCATTTATATAGGGCATTTCATTTGGTCATTTTTCTAGTTTCATTTCGTTCTAGTATGAACTTGTTGTGGGTACTCTCCGTTGAGTGATGACAGATGAGCTAATTACGCGTGCGCTGATTTCATGCCTTTGTATCCAATAAACGGTTTGGATTTGATGGGGTTCCTGATCATAGAAGCGTTTGGTGGGATACAACTCTTGGGAGTGAAACTGCGACAGAGAAGGTTTGTGCAGTAGTACAGATGTACTCTGTCGGCGACCTGGGCACGTGAAGGACGGTTTTTCCTATAACGCGCGTACCGCGGTGGGTATTAGTGTCCGCGTACCCCGCCGACGACTGTTGGGCTCGGCCCAGTTATCTGTCTGAGAACGTTTTGTTGGTCGTTACGAGTAGCTGATTTCTTCTTCCTTTTTCTGTTCGACCGCGCGTGTCGCCATTGTTTCTTTCTTTCTTCCATTTTATTTTATGTTTTCTTTTTCCTGTTTCCATTTTGTTTATTTTTGTAATATTTTATTTTCTCATTTTCATTTTCTTTTCTGTTTTATTCTTTTTCTTCATTTTCATTTTCATTATTTTGGTAATACAATTTTTTTGTAATAACATTTTTTAGAGAAAACGAGAATCTTTATTAAACCATGATCTCCTTTTTTCGTTCACTATTGTTTTTGGTTCACCGACATTTTTGGTTCACTATTCTTTTGTGTTCATCGACATTTTTTGTTCTCCGATATTTTTTGTTCACTATTATTTTTGGTTCACCGACATTTTTTGTTCACTATTATTTCGGTTCAGCGACATTTTTTTGATGCACTTTTTTTTATCATCGCATTTTTGGTTCACTGTTTGTTTTGTTCACCAGCATTTTTCGTTCACCGCTTTTTTTGTTCACTATTGTTTTTGGTTCACTGGCATTGTTTGTTTACTACTACCTCCAGTCCATAAAGAGCATCGGAAGCTATGCAAGATTTTGTACTATCACAGTAGGTTTCTCACGACAATTAAATTGGACCGGAGGGAGTATTATTTTTTTGTTCACCGACATTTTTTCTCACTATTATTTTGGTTCACCGGATTTTTGGTCACTATTTGTTTCTTTCACCGGCATTTTTTTTTCACTGACATTTTTCGTTCACAATTATTTGGGTTCACCGGCATGTTTTGTTCACTATAATTTTTGGTTCACCGACATTTCTTGTTCACTATTATTTTTGGTTCACCGTCATTTTCAGTTAACTATTTTTTTATTCACCGGCATTTTTCGTACAGACATTTTTTGTTCACTATAATTATTGGTTCATTGACATTTTTTGTTCACTATTATTTTTGGTTCACCGTCAGTTATAGATAAATATTTTTTCGTTCACCGGCATTTTTCGTTCTCCGACATTTTTTGTTCACTATTATCTTTGGTTCACCGACATTTTTTGTTCACTATTATTTTCAATTCACCAACATTGTTTGGTACACTATTATTTTTGGTTCACCACATTTTTGGTTCATTGTTTTTTCTGTTCACTGGCATTTTTCGTTCATCGCCTTTTTCGTTCACTATTATTTTTGGTTCACCAGCATTTTTTGTTCACTATTATTTTTTCGTTCACCGGCATTTATTTGCACTATTATTTCGGTTCACCGCATATTTGTTCACTATTTGTTTTCTTCACGGGCATTTTTCTTTCACTGACATTTTTCATTTAAAATTATTATTGGTTCACCGGCATTTTTGGTTCACTATAATTTTTTGTTCACTGTCATTTTTCGTTCATCGACATTTTTTGTTCACTGTTATTTTTGGTTCACCGTCATTTTTATTCACTATTATCTTTTGGTTCTCCGATATGATTTAAAAAAATGTTTGCACTTGAAAATGATTTTGATTTTAAAATATTCATATTGGAAATAGTTCAGATTTTGAATATTGTTCGTCTTTTAAAACGATTCAGATTTAAAATTTGTTCATATTTTAAAAAAGTTGATATTTTTGTAAACGGAAAAATTGTTAGATTCTTGGATGGGCGCGAGCTCGCTCGCCGGCCCTAGTAATCTAGTACAACAGAGCTAGCTTGTACAGCGGGACTAGATCGATCGATCTAGTTGAGCTAGTTCATTACAGGAGTGATCAATCGATCGATCTGAGCTAGCTCATCAAGCAGCGCGACGTGGAAGGAAATTTGGGCCAAGCCCAATAGCGAGGGGGTACGCGGATGGGACGCTCGCCCCGCGTAACGCGCGATATAGGAGTCCCCCCGAAGGACTCGGAGACGCTGGTAGCTCAAGGAGACAAGACCACAAAGGGCCCAAGACCAGCTGAAGCAACCCAAGAACGAGCAAGACGGGAGCCCAAGCCCAACCCAAGAACTAGATGAGATAGACCATATAAGCAGGCGAAAAAAAAATCATAAGTTTGACAAGGAAGGATGAACGGTCACGGAAAATGCGAGAGAGATGGAGGAGCTTACTGATATGTTCTATCCCAACCTCTTTACTTCTGAGGGCACCCGTATTATGAATGAGGTCATTGGGATATTTGTGGTAACGAGGTTACATATATAATTTTTTGCATTATAAGGGGGGTGAAGAAAATGCCGAAATTATCAATAACACAAATTTGGTGCTAATACCACAGGTGAATAATCCAACACTATTGACTTCGTCCCATCGGTCTTTGCAACGACCTCTGTAAGATTGCCTACAAAACTTGGAGTCTCAACAAGTTGTTATATGTATAATATTGTTGCCATCAATGGGTCGCCGAAGAGGCCAAACCAGAGGCCTAGCTCCGCTTGCTGGAGAGCAATAGTAGTCACTTGCCATAATGCCTCCACTCCTCAGATGCCGTGTCAAAGGCGTAGGTGTCGAGGACCTCCACACCGAACGACACATAGATGGTGGCGCCGCCGTCGAAGGTCATGAGTAGTACAAGACAACATCTTGGTCCTCCTCCACCAGTACTTAGGGCCTCCAACAGGGTCGTGGAAAGGCTTAAAATTTTGATCCCCACATATATGTTGGATCGAAGCCACTATATATGATTAATGTGAGTGGTAGTTTATTCTGTTTTTTTTCTTTTGCACTTTTTTCTCTTTCATTGTTTTCATGTTTCTATTGTCTTAATTTTTATTTTTAAATGTTTTTATTTTACTTTTCTTATTTTAGAAGGTAATACATGGATACTTTTTTGATTTGTTTTCTATTTTCTTTTTTGATCATATAAGAAATATTTTATTCGCGAAACTAACTCGTAAAATTTATTTGTATTTTTAAATTTTTATCCATGATTTTTTTTAATATGTGACTATTTTTTGGTCTTTGAATATTATTTTTCTAACATGTGAATATGTTTTTTAAATTTGTGAACATTTTTCGGACCCACTGACAGTTTTCGAAAATACTATTTTATTTTTGAACCCGTGTATGTTTTTAATGTACGTGAATAAAATTTAGACCACAAACATTTTTCAAAACTAATTGAAAATTTTGGTTTTCAAACCCATGAATATTTCCTTAATTTAGTGAAAAAAATTAGATCCATGATTTTTGTAAAAAAATACTTGAATTTTTTTCCTGAACCCGTGAACATTTTTTAATGCAAGTGAAAAAAATTAGACTCATGAAATATTTTTGAAAGTAGATGAAAAATACTTTCAAACCCGTGAACATTTTTTAAGGTAGTTTATATATTTGTACAACAGTGTGCTCGGTTTTCGTAGAAAGTGTGAACGTTTTCTAATAGCACGAACCATTTCGTAGCGTAAAGGGCATGAACATATTTGTTAACTAGTGTGAACTGTTTTTTTGTATATAGTGTGAACATTTTTCTTACCCATGTAATTAACCTATGTGATTATCTACTCCGGGATGTGTGTAGCAGATAGCTAGATACATCCGATTTCAGCTATGATTACTATGAATCACGGGTTATGAATCACGGGGTGTAAGTAACTTTCCTTCGTAGCCATGATTGTGTTTGTAAGCCAATTTCATATTGGAGTCTAATTTTGACCATTTCATTGATCAGTGAAATTTGAGTTAATGTCGCAAGAAGTATGTCATTGGATTACCGTTTTAAATAAGTCTCCAATGATATACTTTTAATGACATATAATTCGTATTTAATTGGCCACATATTAAATCAAAATCAGACTAAAGAACTATTATACAAAACGGAGAGAGTAATAATATACTGTAATTCAGACGGCGCGCATCTCCTGTAACATCAGTGCGTACTAACGAGTATATGTTCTGTTTTTTTTTAACGAGCATATGTGATATGTGTTGTGTGTTGCTTGGCAACAGACTATAGCTAGGATAATTCATGTTCGAAGCTGGCCGTTGCTTGGCTCTCGGGTCAAGGCTTTGATGCGATAGGCACGCGCGGAGTAGCAGACTGTTGAGAGAGGCTTTTCCCATGCATGCAGGCCAGCTCCGGGCCCGACCCAACGGGTTATCTTTCCCCGGCCGGACGGAGTACCTTCCAGATCCAGATTCCAGAAGGCAGCAGCAGAGCAGAGGCGCTCGCCCGATCAAATCCTCCACGCCGACGCGCTCTCACTCCTCTCTCATTCCATGGACTCCTTCCATAGACCCAAATCGTCTTCGCTACCCTCAGCCAAGCCCCGCTGTCCATAGACCACGTCCACGCGCAGCGCAGTCCTCGTACCCTGCTCCGCCGCTCTCTCCTCTCCCATCCCACGCCACGCCTTTTCTTTTCAGCGCGAAACAAGGAGAAAAAGAGCACAGCCGGGGAGACAAAAGCAGCGGACCGCGGGCCCACCAACCGAACCCATCCATCCCCTCCGCTCGGGCCCCACCTGTCATGCTAGCGCGGTCGCGTGTACGCCCCTCGGTAGGCGTGCCGTAGGGAAAGAGAAAATTCCAAGCGTCACGCCTGCTGCCAGGACGCGGGCCCCGCCCCGGTGTGCCGCCTTGCGTACACCCCAAGCGTCCTGCCGCCACCTGTCGACCCACCCTTGATCTCCCCGGCATGCGGGCCCGGGACGACGAGGACCCACTGGCAGTCACGGAGCAGAAGCCGGGTGTGCGTGTGTGGGAACGAACGATATCCTCCTTTCACTTTTATACCATATCCGAATCCAATCCAATTGACAGCATGATTATTTAGGTTCCATTCCGAGAGAGGGAGTCTTGGCATCTCTTGCTTACTTGGCGAAGACTCACTGTTTGTCTCAAATTTGCACGGCCGCTCGCTCGACGTCTTCTATTTTCTTCTTTGGAAATCGGGCAGAATCTCCCAAGTACCCTTTGGAAACCGCGTCTATCCGCTGTACTGTTAGACCAGTCACAATGGGGAGTAACTTAGACTAGTAACATGCATATGTTACTACTCTAAGTTACTACCTCCATAGTGGGGAGTAACATGTGTGTAGTGTCATATTTAATATGTTATACACTCATCTTGCCTTGAAATGTGTGATGTTATGGTAACATAGAGTTACCACACCCATCTCTCTCCTCATTAATTACCCGCCACATCAGATTTTTTGCCTATGTGGCACTGATGTTACTCCTATGTTACTCCCCATTGTGACTAGTCTTACCAAATAAAGTGTGTACGGCACGGTCTGTCGTGGGGGTAGAGATAAGAGAGGTGAAATCCATGCATGATTTGCTCATTAAGAAATGCAAAGTACGATTTTGGTATTCCCGTTCTTCCATCCATGATCCATCCCGTGCTACAGGAGCTGCAAGTGGCAGAGAGGAGCGCCACATGCAATTACCCGTGGATCGACAGATTACTACTCCCTCCGTTAAACAATACTCCCTCCGTCCCAAAATAGCTGTCTTGCATTTGCCAAAAAGTGAATGTATCTAGACATAAAACATATATATAGATACATCCACTTTTTAGCAAACCTGAGATAGTTATTTTGAGACAGAGGGAGTATAAGATGTTCTAGCTAGCTCACATGTTGGCTAGATATAAATCTAAATGAGTGTACATACACATTAAAACATGTCCATATATATCTAAATACATATGTATGTGGACAAAAGGTAAATCATCTTATATTTAGGAACGGAGGGAGTACACGTAGGGACGCACGATAACACGGCGACGCATGTACTTCTCTGTTTAGCCTATCAATACATTTTATAATTAGTGTGCTATTAGTGACGCTATAACACGCTTTTTTTCCATAGTATGAGTGCGTCAACCATGGGAAAATATGAGGTTCAGTTCTTCATATGAAAGATGGTTCAGTTCTTCGACGTCTACGGATGATATTTTACCCCATGTAATTGGTCCCACATGTAGTAACCCGTCAACAGAATATGACTCATGAAAAAATGTAACAAAATATTGCATATCTTCAACTCTTCCACGCCAACATATGAGATGGCAACTACCGACGTGATTTTACCCCTATGTAAGTCATTAAGTGGTCCCACACCTAGGAATCTGTCCAACAGTGAGCAAATATGTGGTTTACACTCATGGAGAAATAAATAATTCGCCTAGCTTAGAACCCAATATGGATGGTCGAGTCATTTTACCTTAATTTGTGCGTGTGGCTTGTAGAGAAAATGTAGTAAAATACTGATGATGTTAGAGCCAAATATGAAAGATAGTCCAATTCTTTCATGCCGTTGAATGAGCCAACAACCATCGATGTCGTTTTACCAACTATGTCAGACGGTTAGAATTGGTCAACCACCAGAACGGTTTATGCTTGTGGAAAAAATGTGCCAAAAGTTATCATTCATAGTTCCAAAATTTGGTTGCTCCCTCTAGCCCGGGTTATACGTGTTGCGCGTATCGATTGATCGTTAATTTGACCAATTTAAGTAGGAGTATATATTAAAAAATATGCCATTAAAAAGTTCAAATGTTATATTTTCAGTTGTGTTATGCCATTTATATACATTTATAAAATTGATGATGATCTATAAACCGAACTGATGTGCACATAAAACCACCGCATCAGCCGCTTTAGTTCTTGGCTCGATCCAAAAAAAAAAAAAATTCCACTGTCCCGTGGCTCCCTTTCCTCTTCCTCACCCGACCCAAGGCTCTGCGCCCTTTCTCCTACACTGTACCACTACCACCTCCTGCCCTGCCCTGCCGCAGCTCACGCCTCAACCTCCCCCATTCCTCCATACCACAACCCCTCCCTCCACCCCCTCCGCCTCTCACACCGCCATTGCCGTTCCCGTTCTTCCTCCTCGCGGCATCGCGTCCCCGCTGCCGCCACCCCGTCCGCACTCATTCGGCGTTGGGTTGAGGTACGAGCTTGTGTTCATCCAACGATTTGTCAGATCCCACTGACCTTCACAATTTCTGGGCGTGCCGGCGCGCACCCGTTGCACCATCTAGATCCGCCCCTCTGTGGAAGTTCGATGCCGCGATTTGCCTCGCCTCATTTTTTTGTTGTACTTTCGAGTAGAGGCCTCGATTCTCGGCATTGTTGCTGGCTGGGTCGTGCATTTACTCCTGCATCGTGCTGGAAGTTTTGCGGTTTGAGAAATGTGCGCTGTACCAGCGGTGACAAAAGGACCGCTTCTGGTATTATCAACTTTGCGGTACAATGCTAAATTGGTCATTCTGGTATCAATGCACATTTCAGCTTTGTAAGTTCCACTGTCGAAAGCAATCTTGTGACAGTGACTGATCTATTGCCTTTAACTAAGATGGATAAGATCTGTAGTGTTTGTTGTTTAACTCCTCCAGGAGTTGGTTCAGTCAAAAGAACAGTGCTCACATTCCCCAGTCCATATGATGTATATGTATCCTTATTGTTTGATCTTCGGCTGACAACTCAATTGTGCTTCTATTTAACCGAAGAGGAGTTAGTATGATTTATGGTGTCCTAACTTTTGATGTGCATTTCAGATTGTTTTCGTTTCTGTAACGAAAGATTTGTGGCTTGATTTATTTTAGGTTCATGATCCATCGGAAGGGATGAGCGGGAGTCGTCAGATGGAACTCCACTACATAAACACCGGATTTCCATACACCATAACTGAGAGCTTCATGGATTTTTTTGAAGGTCTCACATACGCTCATGCTGATTTTGCTCTTGCAGATGCCTTCCAGGATCAGGTACCAAACATTGTACCTTTTCTTCTCAATGTAGTGCAACAGCTAGCTGATTCCATTTTCTCAAACCCTTCACTGTAATGTTTGATTGTTTACTTCTTTCGTACTGATATGCATATATCTGCCATGTAATATTGTGTGGCTTGGGGCTTTGGTAAAGGTCACTCTTTAATATCTTCAGCTACTTTATTATATAAAAAAAATGATACTTACGAATTTCAATTTTTGATAGTTTGCGTACGAATTTAGATTTTTTTCTCACAAGTCTAGTGTCAGCTTATTTTTAAGAAAAGAAAGAAAGAAGGAAATAGAGTCAATCAACAATGGGAGAATATGATAATTCTGAAAGCTCGCCTTCACATTATTCAAAGTATTATAATAGTCTCATTTACAACCATAGTCATTAGTCACTGTTTCATCAATCATTATCGTTTTCTGTTCCATTCCACACTTATTTGTTGCTAATGTGCAGGCTAATCCATACTGGACAATGATGCAAACAAACTCGTACAAGTACGGTTATTCTGGTCCAGGAAATTACTACAGTTATGGACATGTGTACGACATGAATGATTACATGCATAGAGTAGATGTTGGACGCAGAATTTGGGATAACCCCATGCCTGTAAACAATACTGGCTCTCCCAACGTAGTCCCGCAGGGTGGTGAAGCTCCTCATTCAAACGCAACTACAATTTCGACTACTGAGGAACGTAAGTTCAGTAGTTTGGACATATAGTTTTTCAAAATTGAAATAATCGTTACTCCGGGGTATCAGAGTTGAAATAATCATTGTTCTGTGATATCTGCTACAAAAAGCTTAACTCTGGTTAAGGCACTAAGGATCAACTGTAATATTTTTCAAGTCAACAATATGAAGTTCTTGCTGTTAGTGTATTGCTAGACAGGGTTAAGGATCAACTCTGGTTACAGGCTGGTTCCATCGGTCACTATACTGTAGTTGCAGTAACAAAGTCACTGTTTTTGGCTGTTTTTTAGTCTATCTTTGTTTAAGGCACATGTTAATGAGTTCCAGTGTTTGAAACCAAGGTAGTTTTATATCTAAATTGCATAATAAAGTGAATTGTACGTCCACTAGCCTTTCCTTTCTAAGAGGACCAGTAAGCACATACCCTTGGCTTACTGTTAATCGTATAACATGGGGAGTTTGTTAGTGTCAGGCTATTAGTGATCGACATTGTATGATTGGATTCGTTGCTAACGTTGACTAAATGGACCATGGTTGATCAGATGCTTACAAGAGCAAAGAAAACAGAACTATAGAAGTGGGCTTCTTTGAATACTTGTGTGTTGTTATACTCGTGTTGTTATTTCATTATGCATTCACAAATTACTGCAAACTTGAAAGATCTGATACTGGTACTATTTCTAGCTTTTAGTCTTGTTAAATAGTTATCCGGGTAATGGCTATTTTTAAGTACGAACCGTGCATAAACTGAGGCACAGGATCCGCACACACGATGTCTTAATTGATTCTTATGCATTTGGTTACCACATAAACAGTAACTGACCATTTATAAGATTTGAACCTTTACCTGGTAGCCAAACAGTTGCTTCAATGATGCATCTTTACTTTGACACTGATTTTGTTTTCACTTACAGGCATCCAACCACCAGTGCAGCAAAATTCAAGCAGTCCGCAGGTAATTTGTGTTTCTAGCATGATTATTTTTTACCAACTAGTATTTTTCTGCAATTGTGCTATAGTTGAATTTATGTAAATAAGTTGATACCTAGCCATATCACGACACGATTATGTTATAGCATTTGTTACTTTATTTCCATATGTCATGTGGAAACTTTATTTCTCATCGTTTCACTGAATTATTAATGTTGTATTTCCAGGCTGTTTGGCAAGATAACATCGATCCTGACAACATGACATATGAGGTTAATGACTTCTCTTGCATGGCTTGTGTCTCCATTTTCTCATGCTCTCTGTTTCATGTATAACTTAAACTGGAAATATGTGTCACCTTTTGCGTCTGATTTATATCTTTCAGTTGAGCTAGATAGGTACTCCCTCCATTTTTAAATATAAGATGTTTTAGCCATTTTCCACATTCATATGTATCCACATGTATCTAGACATGTTTAAGTGTGTATGTTCACTCATATTAGTCCGCATCTAGACAACATGTACAACACCTAAAACATCTTATATTTAAAAATGGAAGGAGTAGAAGCCTGCAGCGATCACACCTTGCACCATTGGTTTGGTCAATGTAGTTCTTATTTGGGTGCTTCGAAGATCAAAATGCTGGAGATTAAGGATGTTGTCACTTCAGATGAAGAAAACTTTTGTTACTTGAATAATCACGTAGATGTATTTTTTGGTCTGCTTATCTGAAAATACTTGCTTGACAACTCATGGGTAGCTACATCCATACATCACACTGCTTTCTTCGTCTCATGCACTGTAACTATTCAACAATACTCTTCAATGGTTAAGCTGTATATCCATTAACCATTCGATGAGATAGTATATAGTTCGTTTCAATGCTAGTGTCCTTTGTCTCATTTGATTACTTCTGGATTTTGGCTCACTAATATGTACCACCTTCTGTTGACAGGAATTGTTGGATTTGGGTGAGGCAGTTGGAACCCAAAGTCGTGGTCTCTCCCAAGAAAGCATTGCATCACTTCCAGTCACAAAATACAAGTGTGGTTTCTTTTCGAGGAAGAAAGCACGCCGTGAAAGGTTAGATATTGTTGTAATCTCTTGCACCATCAGTTCTCGAGTATGACTTTGTTCTACCTTTCACACTTTGAACCAAATCATAGTAGTTCCGCCTGCATTGACACGATGCTGCATCTTGAGTTCAGTTTTCTGTTACAGCTTACCTGAAGACGATGCAGTTACATCAACTTTGTAGTGATTCTTAAATACTGATAACCTGTGAAACTTCACTATGGGGTAACAGGTGTGTGATTTGCCAAATGGAGTATAGGAGGGGGGATCTGCAGATGACACTCCCCTGCAAGCATGTATACCATGCCAGCTGCGTGACAAGATGGCTTACTATCAACAAGGTCAGCGATATGAACAAAGAACAATCTGTATCTGCTTCCCACTTTTACCCCCTGTTTCTTTAGCTCACAGGAGTATGCACTTACTCTGCAGATATGTCCTGTTTGCTTTGCTGAAGTTCCTGCTGAGGAGCCCAAGAGGAAATGAGTCATGGCAACCATGAAGTTCTTGCACTCGGACTTGCACCACCGACGTGCCCCCAACTGATGCCTGAGGGCAGCTTTGTCTCCACTCCCTCTTAGACTTGTATATTAGTACCAGATCACCAATATAGGTTATAAGCAGATGTAGCTGGAAGCTGGAATCGCTTCCGAGAGGTTTGCCGTAGACTGTAGAGTTTGACTGTGAACTATAACCAATGTGCTAGGCCGAATGATTCACGCATGCTTGCAAGGTGCGTTTGTTCACTGCAAAGGGCATGTGCTAGTTTCTGTTAATTCGAATTCGATTAAGATTTTGTGGACAGAGATGAGATTCATTTGTTATACCACCTTCTTTGACCTGCATTTCCTTTGTCGTGGTCTGTACCTGATCTTCTTCTAGGGTAGGCTTTGCCAGTTTTTGTTGTTCTTTTTATTCATGTGATTCTGTGTGTTGGAGCTCCTGCTTTTGCCCGCAGCTGTCTGTAGCTGGAAGATCTCCTGTATCCACTTGTACTCTCACGACAACCCCTCAGCTCTGACCTGTTCAGTTCAGATATGAAACTTAAATTTGACAGGAGAATAACCTGTATTTAGCTCACAATGGTTACATAATTAAGCAGGTACCCTCGCCCACGCGGATGTCGAGCTAAAAGATGAGCTGCTACAGACCTACAATCCCCTCTGTAGGTCAATGCTCCAAGATTTTTTCCACGAGATGGTTTGCCAACAGATAACAGTCCTCAAATATCGCCTCACCAGGCCGCCCCTGATGATCTTCCTCCGTCCAGCATGGTGGCGACCAATCACCCGATGCCAGTCAGAATTTGCTACTACTCCTATGAGATTACAACCAACTTACCAACATGATTCACTAGCTGAAGGCCTAACCGGAGTGCATGAGCCTCAGCCATACCTGCATCCAGGTCGTGTTCCAGTGCTTCTGGTGCGAAACTTTATTGAGAAAACATCTCTACCCGGCACCTCCAAATCATTTCCAAAAGCCCATTAGGCTGGCGGACAGGAAAATCGGCAATAACAGCACACTCATCTATCCGGCCCGACCTAATTTCTCTTCGGCACCACCGTGTGGCATCCAGTTTGGGGGAGGTCTGGGTGTGTCGGACAATGCCTGGACATGTCCGTATGCACTCTCAGACAGGCGGGTCCGGCTTGTCATCCGCACACTAGTCACGTTGGTGGATCAGCCTTCCCCTTTTTCTAAGCGGTTGCTAGCCCAGCGTGACAGAGACGTGTCGCCGACATTTACTACGCTACGTCGCCTCACCACTTATCTGTTGGTTCCCGCCCGCGCCACCGTTTGCCGCCGCTTCCCGCCTTTTTGTCTGCCTAGTTCGCCGACTATAAAGAGACCCGCCGTGCTCTCCCATCTCGCGGTCGACAATGCCGCACCGTATAGCCACCTCTTGAACCACCATCATCCAGGCCACAAGCCGTCGTTTCCCGACGGACGACCCAAACTCCTCCGCTGACGACGAAGAAGGGCGAGGAGGAGGCCTTGAGTTAATTGTTGATGCTGCTAATTAGTCGATTTACTGGCGATCAACTGCAGTGTACAGCTAAGCAGCTGACAGGTCGTCATCATGACGAAATGTGACACGTCTCCAAACATCACCGGACCGTGTAGCCCCGAGACGGACGTGCATCGACCAGCGCCACATGAGGGAAGAAAGAAGCACCGCCAAAGTTCCTCCCCACACGTACACGTATGTTCCCGCGACCCCGTCTATCTACACCCATTGACACAAACTCGGCGCTCTCCCGTTGACCTTCAGCTTCAGTCCTGATTCCCGAACTCTTGGGCGATCCCCGCGTCTGCACGACGCCATGGCTCGCCTCCTCCGGCTCTTCTTCTTCCTGCTCCTATCGGCCGCCCTCGTCCTCGCGCCGCCGCCGGCCGCGGCCGCGGGACCGGCCAAGGTGCCCCTCGCGCTCTACTACGAGTCGCTCTGCCCCTACTGCTCCCGCTTCATCGTCAACCACCTCGCCGGGATCTTCGAGGACGGGCTCATCGACGCCGTTGACCTCCTGCTCGTCCCCTACGGCAACGCCCACGTCCGCGGCGCCAACAACACCATCAATTGCCAGGTGCCTTTGTACTATTCAGTTTACCTTTTTTCCGGTGAATCATCCAGCTCACTCTTGATTCCGTAGTAGTAGTACTGAATTACCTTACCAATTCTCTTGACTTGATAGTTGATAGTAACTGATTGACGCCTACTGCCAAGTGCAAATCTAGTTTCTTGATTAGCGGTTCGTTACTGGACAGATAATTGAACGGTAGCGGCGGCAGCGGCGTGGCATTGTAGCGGCCAAGCTGTGTAATCAGTCGACGTCATGCCTTCGGGCAAAAAAGACACATCGCACGCACGGCCGAAAACGCGATCACTGGCTCCGTATAACGCGGCCCGCTGGCCACTGTTTCTGTCTTTGTTTCTGCCTTGCAGCAAAGCATAGCTGAATTTGTATCACTAACGACCGCACTTTTGCCCTGTCTTACTTTGTACACTATCACCAACGAGTTCTCTCTGACTCTATGAACTAATGCGATTAATGGCTTATTTTTTGGGGCAGACCAGGCCAGACTCGCTCCACTAACAACTGTTGTACCGTAGAATTTTCTTGTAGTTTTCAGCTTATGGAAGGGTCATAATTCGTTGCAAGCAACTTCCTTCCAGGTTTCGTACTATCTGTTAGCTTTTAGAAACGCCACTGAACCCAGAAATTAAGAGCAACTGAATATTGTATTAGTTTTGCAACTGAATCCAGAAATTAAGAGCACCCAGCCGGCCAGCCCATCATCCTTTGAGGTTCATCCTTTGAGGTGCATCCAAGATCAAGTTTAGCTACATGCATCCAAGATCAAGTTTAGCTACATGCATCCAAGATCAAGTTTAAGAGTCCTTGAATTCGGGTGGTTGGATTGAGTTGGACATGGGGTCGTAATTCTAGTTCGGACTTTAAAGCACCCAACTGCACACGTGGCCACTGGCTCCACGCTGATCGCCAATATAAACCCCAGATTGCCATGCTCCTCCACCCAATCCAAGCTTCCGAGCTCTCCCCTGCCCATTGATCGACCGGAGGGGCGAACGCCGAACACCATGGCCTCCCGCCTCTACAGTTTCCTCTTCCTCGCAGTGCTCCTCCTGCTGCACGGCACTTCCTCCGCGCGCGTGCCCGGCGAGGGCGTCGCGGCGGGAAACGGGAAGGTGCGCGTGGCGCTCTACTACGAGTCGCTGTGCCCTGATTCGGCGGACTTCGTGGTGAACCACCTTGCCAAAATATACAAGGACGGCCTACTCAACGTCGCGAACGTTACTCTCGTCCCCTACGGCAACGCCAAGGTCGGCGCGAACGGCGCCATCTCCTGTCAGGTGTTGTGCTACCGCGGCGTCTCCCCGCGCGCCTGATCTGTTCTTCTGTTCTTCTCTGCTCTCATTCTTCCTTTGTCTACAGTAGACGTTTCTCTGTTAAGTTGGGACCTTGAGTTTATTGCTGATGCTTTTAATTTCTAAAGTGTGAATATACATTTTAGCCATGCTTTCTGATGCTAATGCTGTTGGCATGTTGGATTGTTGCAGCATGGCGCCTACGAATGCCTTCTGAACAATGCGGAGGCTTGCGCCATCGACACCTGGCCGGATTTGGTAATTATTTCACACCTCGTCGTAATCTCTACTCACAGCTTCACCACCCAACGTACTGTTGCAACTGTAGGAGGTTCTCAGTTAATACTACTTTGTACTAGTATGATAGAATAATCACAACGAGAACTAGTAGCAGTATAGAATACTCCTCTGTTTCTAAATATAAGATGTTTTAGACTTTTCTGACCCGCACATATCTAGACGCGTTTTAGTGTGTAGATTCATGTGTGCATCTTACACTAAAAGACGTCTAGACATGTGTGGGCCAGAAAAGGCTAAACCATCTTATATTTAGGAATGGAGGGAGTAGTTAATAACATCCCCTGTGTATCCTGTTGTGTGTATTCTCACTTCAAATTTAAGACATTCCTGTTCCAAGTCTGGAGAAATTTATTACGGGGGGCTCTTTGATATGATAGCACGCAGTTGTTGGTTGCAGAATGTGCATTTCGGCTTCATCAATTGCGTGGAGGACCTGGTGGTGAAGAACAAGTACATGGAGTGGGAGTCCTGCTTCCAGAAACAGGGGCTTGACCCCAAGCCAGTCATGGAGTGTTACAAGAGTGAGCATGGCCAGAAGGTCCGTTCCTAAGGAAGCTAGTTTGTATATCACTCGCACTCATTTTATTGCTAGATTGCTAACCACAGCGTTCGCGTTTTGTTTGATCCATCTAGCTTTCGCTCGAGTATGGGAAGCAGACTGATGCACTTGTCCCTCCGCACAAGTACGTCCCGTGGGTCGTGGTTGATGGCCAACCGCTCTACGACGTAAGCTCAACTCCATGTCTGAATTTCACCATGTTATGCATACCGCATACGTTGGTTCCTGAACTACAATGAGCTTTGTTTGTTTCAGGATTACGAGAACTTCGAAGCTTACGTTTGCAAGGCGTACAAGGGCCATCCTCCCAAGGCTTGCCAGGAGCTGAGCCGCCAGTATCCGATCGTGCAACAGGTGGTGAAGGCGGGCAACGGCGTCAGCTACAACTCCGGTGATTTCGAGCTCGATGACAGCGTCGACGGCAAGATTAAGATGGTTCAGGCTGATGGAAATTGATAAATTACGTTTCCTGTTGGGGCTCATATAGCGCTATACGTGAACATAGGACAGTTTCATATTTCTGTTCAAGTTAATTATATGGAGATGTGGACCAACGGATTATAAAGTGAGTTTATTGGACTAACAGACCTGGAATCAATAGCCTATTTGGCTGTGCACACCATGCTTTGCCACCGTGCAGCAGGTTTTTTGTTTTACGGCAGCACAACATTGCACATGGTGAGCCCTTGATAAGTTACGTCAGAACAACGAAGCACGTTAAATGGTCTTTGGCTTTTACAAATGCTTGAGATGAAAGGATTTCCTCGTTCATGGAATGACTGGATCATGAGAGTAGTGAAATGATGGAGAGTTGCCATTAGAGTAAACGGTGAAATTGGTCCTTATTTTTGCACATCTCAAGGGTTTAGACAAAATGATCCACTCTCACCTCTTCTCTTGACCTTGTTGCTGATGCCATGGCTATTTTAGTTGATAAGAGTTGTGTCACAAGGGCTTATCACACCTTGCTTAAAAAAGCATAGAAAATAGTGTGTCAATTTTGCAATATGCAGATGACATGGTTGTTACGGAGATTTCTTGCAATAGTTTATTTTTTGGTAAGGGGTGTGTGGAAGTTTTGTTGCACAACACGGACGAACGAGATCGTGCTCAGATGGTAGACCGGACGGTGGGGGAAAACGACCGATATCCCCCCACCAAAAGGCCGACCGAGGGCTAGCACGCTCCTAATGTGTAACATCCCAATTTTAGTTTGGCATTTTTTGCATTTAGAGCATGTGCTTTTCATCATAGCATCATTTTAAAACCGTGCATGTGTTTGACTTGCATTTAAATCATAAGATTAAATTCTAAATCATATTTCAAGTTTTTCGATTTTTCCAAATACCCTATATAAAGCATATATGAGCTTAGGGTAAATTCGTAATTTGTATTACAATAAAACTAATGATAATATTAAATTAATACAGAGGACGTTTTTACAAATCTTTCAAAATTGGTTTGACTCAATTCTGAGTTCAATATCAAAAGTTATAAAAAAAAACAGGAAGAAGAATAATGGAAAAAGTTCTAAAAAAAACAGCCGGCCGAACCAGTTGGGCCGAAAACCAGCCCAGCTCGCGCGCGCAGCCCCCAACAGCCGAGATTCCGCCTAACTCCTGAACCGCCTCTCTTTTTCCCTTTTTCTTTTCTTTTCTCTCACCGACAAGTGTACCCCACCTGTCAGGTCATCTTCTAGAACGAGCAGAGGCCTGCGCTACTACGAGTTCGAACTCGAAGATATCCGGGAAAATCTCCCGATTCTCGTCCAATTTCTTCGCCCCTCCGCCAATAAATACACCGACCCCGTGCCTTTTCGTTCAACATTTTTTTTTCGAAACCCTAGCTTCAAATTGAGCTCGACTTCGAGCTCGGAAAATTCCGCCGGCACCACCACCATTGCCGCCGCCCCGGAGCTTCCGCCGTCGTCGATAGGAGCGAGGAGGAGAAGGAAAGAGGACACCGTCGACCTCTCCGAGACCTCCTCTTTCGTTTGCCATCGTCGTCGGGTCCGGAGGAGCAGCCGAACTTCGTCGCCGTCTTAGCCCGAGTCGCCGTCGTCGCCATCTTCATCGTCTCCGGTGAGGATATCCGCTGCCGGCCCTAGATTCGTTTTCTGCCGTCGGATCGCGATCTAGCGATCCAGATTAGATCCACTATCTGTATCGGTACGGGCTAATACCGTTCCGCCGCTTGGCTGTTGCGTCAGCACATAGTCAGCGCACGGTCAGCGCCCAGTCAGCTTTTCTTTTAAAATCGGATTAATATTCCAGAAAAGGGTTAGATCTTTTAATATTCGTAATAAATCAACCGTAGGTCCACAAATTGCAAACCTTATATCGTTGTAAAGATAAAAATCAGGTCTATCAAGATCTGAAATAAAACCTGCAATATACCGAATCGTTCAATGCTTGAATTGATCTGAAATAAAACCTGCAGTTTACCGAATTGTTAATGCTTGATTTAAAAATCAAAATTCGGAGTATTTAATCCATATTTTAAAATCTGTAACATATTTTAAATTGAAACTTTTTGATACGGTTTTAAATTGAGTTTTCTGTCCATAGAAGTTTAGATCCTTATTTTTTAATTAATCTTGCAGAAGCGTAATTAACCCTTTTACAGTAATTTAAATTGCTTGTTAATTTCTTGTTGCATATAAAATATTTTCCATGCATCGTATACTATTTGAATTATCTAGAGAACTAATAATCTAATTTCTTTGAATGATTTAAAATTGACATGCATGCATGACTGTTGCATGTTGTTTGTGTTTGGTTGTTTATGTATGCCTTTTAATCGTGTAGATTCCGACGAGATTGGTAATTGCGACTGTGACAATTGTGTGAACAATAACTAGCAAGGCAAGTGGTGCACATTTTATGTCCTACTATTTTCCTATGCATTAGCTTATTTTTTGTAGTTGCATGTGTGGGAATATCACACTCTCCAGAGGTTAATCTAAGATCTTATTTGTGTCCACGGTTATGGACGTCATGAGCAACTAGACAGGCTATGGAATATTTATCACTCATCTCGCTTTCCTAATTACTTTTGATGGGATATCTAATTGGGTAGGAGCACCTGTTATTAAACAACGTGTCCAAATGTTGTTGATAAAAATTTAAGTCTCTTAAAATTTGATAGGACAAAACTATTGCGTTAGGCAAATCTTGCCATAATCTCCATCTAACCAAATTACATGTAGTAGTCAGGTGCATTTATATCCACCATAGCATTACTTTCCAATACAATTCAATTGTGTTGACCGAATGTTTGGGATGTATCTAACCAATGCAGGTTATTCCGATTATAAGTAACCAACGTAGGTTTCGAGACTCTACTCAACCTTTGCAAGCATGTGGCGCAAACTAGAAGATTGTAGATCTTTTATTACTTTATGTTATTTGATACTTGAATGTATAATCTAGCTTTCCCTATGCAAAGTTGTAATAAATTTAATACTCTAGATTTTCGCTAAATATGAAATACATTTGCTTATTTTGATATCTGTCTATCTGTGTGTGCTGGTGATACGGTCCAGGGGATAGTACTACACACAACGATACAGCCCGTGTTGGGTCATCTCACTACAAATGGTATCAGAGCATATGTTGACTTTAGAATGGAAATCTAAGTTGGAGTAGTAAGCCATAGGATTCAAAATTCTATTTTACTTTTCGTCTTTAATTTTTTTGCCTTTCTTCTCACACTCTTGTCAATTCTAATTCTCATACTCACCTCCTTTATATAGATGTACGAGTACAAGATCGCGTATGTGGAGGAGAGTTTCGACTTGTTGTTCGGGAAGGAGCTGGCCATGTTGTCCAAGGCCAAGGCCAATCGTGACATGTTGCATGAAGACTCTATCTTCAATTTTGTCGGGAGGCGTGATGAGGATGGAGATGCTGAAAGGATCGTATGGCCACCTAGAGGGGGGGGGGGGGGGGGGGGTGAATAGGTGCTACTCCAAATTTTAATTCTTTTTCGATTAAGGCTTGACACAAAGGTAAATTCTCTAGATATGCAACTACGGTGAATTTACCTATATGACACATGTCGAAACTGTCCTCCACATACGTGATCTTGTACTCGTCCATCTATATAAAGGAAGTAAGTATGAGAATTAGAATTAACAAGAGTATGAGAACAAATGCAAGGAATTTAAAGCGGGAAAGTAAAATAGAATTTTAAATCCTATGGCTTCCTATTCCAACTTAGGTTTCGATCCTACAGTCAGCATATGCTCTGATATCATCTGTAGTGACACGACCCACCACGGTTTGTATCGTTGCATGTAGTACTGGCCCCTGGACCGTATCACCAGCACACACAGTTAGACAAATATCAAAAGAAGCAAATGTATTTCATATCTAGCGAAAATCCAGATTATTAAATTTATTACAACTTTGCATAGCGAAAGCTAGCTTAAATATTCAACTATCAAATAACATAAAGCAATAACAGATCTCCAATCTTCAAGTATCAACAAGATTTGGACACGCTGTTTAATAACAAGTGCTCCGACCCAATTGGTTATCCCCTCAAATTTTAGTAATTAGGAAAACGAGATGAGTGAGATATATTTTATAGCATCAAGTCTAGTTGCTAATGACATCCATAACTGGGGACACGGCTAAGATCTTCGATTACACTCTCGAGAGTGTGGTGTCCTTTACCCACATGACCTGGTTAATCCCATGTACCATAACACACCTTTTGTAGAATGGAAGGGAGAGAACCAAGACGAAACCGTTGGGAATTAGCTATCACTTCCTGACCCGGACCCGTACCAACCTACACTATGCTACATCTGCTGGTCACGGTGGGTATGAAAGCCAAAACTTACTTAGTTTAGTTAACTACCCATTTTTATGTTAACACACGGTGACACACGTAAGCTACCAAACATGAAACTAGTAATTTTCTCATTAACTCTCGGTGGCATTCCACAAGCCAATGACCAACCAAGCAATTACCAATCCACCCAGATGATTCATTAATTATTGGGTTGTTTTATTAACCATAGAAAAATACCAATTAACAATTTTAGTAACAAGCCATGATTCCCAACCACATCTAAATAAGCATAAGCAACCTATCAAAACGATGTCGGCTAACAAGGATATCGTCTAGTGTTTATAGGATTACTCCGTTTGGGTGTTAACGGAGAACCTAGCATATCAATATTCCAACACATGCAACTACAAAAAATAAGCTAATGCATAGAAAAATAGTAGGACATAGAATGTGCACCACTTGCCTTGGTAGTGGTTGTTCACACAATCTTCAATGTCGGATTACCAACCTCGTCGGAATCTACACGATTAAGCAAGGTATACATAAACAACCAAACACAAACAACATGCAACAGTCATGCATGTGTGTCAATTTTAAATCATACAACAAAATTAGATTATTAGTTCTCTGACTAATTCTAATAGTATATGATGCATGTAAAATATTTTATATGCAACAAGAAATTAACAAGCAATTTGATTTTTTTTTGCGAAACACAGTAGAACGCGGACGGTCACGCGCATACACTCACCCCTATGAACGCGCGCACACACCCTACCCCTATGAGCACCTCCGAGAGACTGAGCCGACGGATCAGGTCTTGAGATTGACAAAGTCAACTCGGGCGTCTCGCTGTCGACGAGAACGTCGCCTCCCACTGGAAAAATTTCCGCCTAAATGAGAAACAACAACATCAAACCTGGGACTTGAACTCTGTTGTGCTGGGGGTATAACCACCCTCCTAACCATCCTACCACACGCAGGTTCTCAGCAATTTGAATTACTTTAAAAGGGTTAATTACTCTTCTGCAAGATTAATTCAAAAATAAGGCTCACAAAATTTATATCTAAACTTCTATGGACAGAAAACTCAATTTAAAACCGTAAAAAAAGTTTCAATTTAAAATATGTTAGAGATTTTAAAATATGAATTAAATACTCCGAACTTTGGTTTTTAAATCAAGCATTAAACGATTCGGTAAACTGCATGTTTTATTTCAGATCTGGATAGATCTGATTTTTAGCTTTCCAACGATATAAAGTATGCAGTTTTTGGATCTACGATTGAATATTGCGAATTTTACAAGATCTATCACTTTTCTGAAATATTAATCTGATTTAAAAAGAAAAGCTGACTGGGCGCTGACCGTGCGCTGACTATGTGCTAACGCAGCAGCCGCACGGCGCAACGGTATTGGCCCATACCGATTCAGATGGTGGATCTAATCTAGATCGCCATATCGCGTTCCGACGGCAGAAAACGAATATAGGGGCCGGCGGCGGAAATCCTCACCGGAGACGATGAAGATGACGACGACGGCGACTCGGGCGATGACGGCGGCGATATTCGGCTGCTCCATCGAACTCGGCGACGGTGGCAAACGGCGGCGGCGGTCTCGATGGGCTTGACGGTGTCCTCGGTCCTTCTCCTCCTCCCTCTTATCGACGACGGTGAAAGCCCCGGGGCGGCGGAATTTCCGAGATCGAAGTCGAGCTCGGTTTGAAGGTAGGGTTTCGAAAAAAAACTGTGGGAACGGAAAGGCACCGGGTCGGGGTATTTATTGGCGTAGTTTCGTGACAGAGGGGCATTGAAGACGACCTGAAAGGTGGGGTCCACTCGTCAGTGAGAGAAAAGAAAACAAAAAGTGAAAAAGAGAGGCGGTTCGGGAATTCGGCCGAATCTCGGCCTGCTGGCGGCTGGCGCGCGCGAGCTGGGCTGGTTTGCGGCCCAACTGGTTCGGCCGGCTGTTGATTTTTAGACTTTTTTCCATTATTCTTTTTCCTGTTTTTTATATCTTTTGATTTTGAACTCGGAATTGAGTCAAACCAATTTTAAAAGATTTTTAAATCATCCTCTGTCTTAATTGAATTTCAGGACTAGTTTTAGAGTAAGATAAATTACGAATTTACCCTAAGCTCATATATGCTTCATATAGGGTATTTGGAAAAACTTGAAATAGGATTTAGAATTTAATCCTATGATTTCAATGAAATTCAGACACATGCACGGTTTTAAAATGATGCTATGAGGAAATGCACATGCTCTAAATGAAAAACATGCCAAACTAAATTTGGAATGTTACATATTGCAATGATTCTAGCATAATCATTTAGTATGATAAAAATAAAAACATATTTGAATATAATTAGAATCTCAGAACATACTAATAATGAAGCTTTAATGATATATAGAAGTCCTTGGCAATGGAAAAGCTCTACCATTTTTTTTGAAGATTTTCTTTAATTCATCGAACAAAACTTTCGAATATCCCTCGCTTTATGTAACACATCATCAAGTCATCAAGAAACTACCGCGTATATCTTGTTGTGCAACTCGGTCTTGATGATCTTCGTTGTTGAGGAGACCCTTTCAACTATTGTCGTCACCACCTGCACATACGTGTGTATGAGAGAGGGTGCAATATATGTAGGTGACAAGTATGTCTCTCAAATTATAATATATAATCTGGTATTTTTCACATTCGATTTTCGTGTGGCTTGGGTTTGTCTTAATTATGACGCAAAAATATTTATCCTGAAATGGAGGATCATTTAGGCTGGCTTCACCCTCTTAATAAGAAAGATGAAGTATATGTTCTGTTATGATTGGTACATGAAAAATTTACATGTTTACATTTACACCAGATCATAGCTCATAGCACACGCCAGTGCCTCAAATCTCCACACTCAGTCTCGTTGCCCATGACACAGAACAGTACTTACCACATTTTCACATTCGACGGCGAATCCGCGCTCTGTCGTTATCCACTTTTGCTCATCTACATTTCCCTGGAAACACGTCGGCTTGTCTATCTTCTGCGGATGTAGTAGTACCTTTTTTTTTTATGGACGTATGCACTTTCAGTTAGACAGTAAAGTACATCGTGAGACCGCTGTGAACTATGCACACCTCTTTCCAGCACTCCATCGTGACCCTGTGACGCCTCATGCTAATCACGAATATAAACACCCCGGTGCCAAGCGACCTGAGCTACCGCATCCTCTGATCGACCGGAGGAGCAAACACCATGGTCGCCCGTCTCCACCATTTTCTCCTCCTCGCCGCGCTCCTCCAGCTGCTAGCCGCCACATCTGCGGCGACCGCCGGCGACGACGCGGCGGGCAACGGGAAAAAGGTGCGCGTGGAGGTCTACTACGAGTCGCTGTGCCCCTACTCGGTGCGCTTCTTGGTGAACCATCTCGCCAGAGCCTTCAAGGAAGGTCTCCTCGACGGCGCCGATGTCACCCTCGTCCCCTACGGCAATGCCAAGGTCGGCACGTTCGGCGCCATGTCCTGTCAGGTCTCCCTCCTCGCGCCTGATCCGTTCTCCCATCTTGTCAATAATGACCGTCAGAGTAGAACTTGTGTGAATTACTTACTGTTTGTCAGTCCACGACACTGACGCTAATACTGTTGGGATTTTGGCTTGTTGCAGCATGGTTACGAGGAATGCGTTCTGAACACCGTCGAAGCTTGCGCCATCGACGCATGGCCAGATCAGGTAATTAATTCATTCCTTATCGCAAACTCTGCTTAGGTCGAGCTTCACCACCCAAACAGAGTGTTGCGACTGTGATACAATAATCGAAAGTGAACTTGTTTTTAGTATCAGACTAGTTGTATAGAGAGTAGTTAACAACATCATCTTAATTGAGAATTCTAAGTTCAGACTATGACATTTCTGCTCCGAATATTGAGACTTTAATTACAGTGACTCCTCAATATGATTGCAGAAGGTGCATTTCGGTTTAATCTACTCCATCTCGGACCTGGTGATGAAGAACAGGCACAGGGAGTGGGAGTCCTGCTTCCAACAACAGGGGCTTGACCCTGATCGTGTCACCAAGTGCTACAAGAGTGGGCATGGCCTCAAGGTCCGTTCCTATCACCTCGGCGTTGAATCACTCGCGTACACTCTCTATGCTGATTAAATTTCTGACCACATTGGTTTGCATTTTGTTTTGCTCGGTCCAGCTTGCGCTCAAGCATGGGATGCAGACTGCTCAGCTTGTGCCTCCACACAAGTTCGTTCCATGGGTCGTGGTTGATGGCAAGCCGCTCTACAATGTAAGCGGGGCACTCTTCCTCAAGTTTCTGATCCAACTATGATGGATGATAGCTCATTTTTACTAACTGATTGCTCTGTTTCTTGAATTATGATGAGCTCGTTGCGGTTTCAGGACTACCAGAACTTCGAGTCTTACGTCTGCAAGGCGTATAAGGGCAATCCTCCCGCGGCTTGCCAAGGCCTGGGCCGTGAATACCCAATCATACAACAGGTGGTGGAGGCAGACAACATAGACGGTTGTAACTCCGGTGACCTCGAGCCTCATCGTGCTGACGATGGCAGCGTTGACGAGACTAAGATGGTTCTGGCAGACGGCGAAAACTGATGAAATGTGTTTCCTTTTGGGGCATCTTATATGCGAATATAGGGCATGAGGACATTGAGGTTGATCTTTCTGATCAGGTCGCCCGATAATAAATTGAGTTCTGGTGCTGCTGGGTTTAAGGACCCGACGAATTATGCACCATCGATTCCCTCATTCTGTGGCTCACCTCTTGCGGCTGCTCTTTGTCGGGAGCAACGATGAGCTCTGGTCCTGTCTTCTGACATGGGTCCTTGCCACGTCCTTCTCGCTCTCTGTAATTGTCCTTCATCCATCACGAGCCTCTCATCTTGCCACTGCCTCAGAATGAGGCGAGCGCGGCCGCGGAGGTGAACCGGTCGGCGTTGACCAATGTGGGGCGCTCGCTGACGCATATCCCTGGCTGGCGGATCATACTGTTCGACTCGGCGTCGGAGAGGGCCAATACAAATTGTGTCCGAGTGGGTTTTGAACTCGAATTCGACTCGGTCCGGTGGTGTTGCCTTTGCGTGTATAAAGGTACACTCCCTTGTGCCAAGTTGAATCCATCAACATCAAGGTGCCTGCTTGCTACTATTTGTAATCGAGTGCCTGTTCCAGCAATCCAACTTCGAAGCGAGCAATCGATGGCTTCCCTCTCAGCGATTCACTTTGATGAGCAATCACCATCTGCGGCATTAGCGCCGCCGCCTTCTCCGTGCTGCCGCCCGTCAACCTCCACCTCGCTATCATCGGCGTCGCAGCCCTTCCATCCTCGCCGTATCTTTGTGAGGTGGCAGCGTCCTCGTCTCGGATGGTTCAAGCTCAACTTCAGCGGCTCCGTCCACAACGACGGCTCGAACCGGGCCAGCATCGGCGGCGCCATCCGGGACTGCAACGGCTGTGTCGTCCTCGCGTTCGCCGAGCCGATGGAACACTCGACGGTTGGCATCGTGGAGGCGCGGGCGCTGATCCGCGGGCTGCGACTCGCGCTGAGCTGCTTCCTGCCAAGGCTGGCGGTGGAAGGCGATGACCGGGTGCTGGTGCAGCTCCTGCGAGGCGAGGATATGCAGACGCGCATACCGCGGGCCATGCAAGAAGAGATCCTCGAGCTGCTCGGCCGCTTCTCGGCGTGCGATGTGCAACACGTCTACCGGGAGGGCAACCAGGTCGCCCACGGCCTGTGCCGGGAAGCATACCAGCGCCCGGGAGTGTGGATGGGCGGGCTTATGCCGCTTCCCGTCTGGGAGAAGGCGCAAGACGACGTGAACGGTGTGCCGCACGAGCGCATCTTCGACAAGAAGAAGGCGGACATGTATTGAGAAGAAAATATGCTGAACAAGAAGATGAGCTAAACGATGCGGATAAAGGAATCCTACCAAAAGGATGTCAGCGCAACCAAGTGTAACTCGTTTTCCCCTTCCAAGGATTCTTGTAAACTACCCCGTATATGTACGATCGAATTTCAAAAAACCAGCACAATTGGGGAAAAGGTATCGAACACCCACCATTTCATGCGATTTGTGGTGGGCTTTTTCTACATGATTGTTAACTTTAGCCGAATTGTGGTGGTTTTGTTGGAATTCACTCTACATATGTACCGTATAGTCGCAATAAAGACGGTATATCGCCTCATGCTTGTAATACCGTTCCATCATATTGAAGTTGTGCTTTCGTGCGCTGACGGATTTTTTTCGTAAGGGTTTTCCAATTAAAAAATTGTGTCCCGTTGTGTTTCTAAGGTCCACTCTATTTCGTACGTCGCCTCTTGTGCTCCAAATTGCAACTCTCGAAGACGACACAAATTGCCGCCACATCAATCCACTCACATCCCAATTCATTCCAAGCTAATCCGACAAGTTTGATAAGGGACAACTGACACTGATTCGCGCCCAATAAGCGTAACAAGCGGGTCTATTTTATAGGACTGTCTAGATCTCAGTCGACTGAGAGATTTAATTAATTCTCAGTGACTCAGTCGATTGTAATTTGTTAGAAGAGAAATCGAGAGCGATCGAGAGAGAAGCGAATGAATGAATCAACATGTTCTTTATTCCATTGACGATCGAGTATTTATACAAGGGGAACGGTCGCGAGCAAAAAGATGCGTCCGTTCGTGGAGGCGTGAGGGAGAGTCGCGACGGTTGCCAAAGCAACCGCACACGATATTTACATAGGGAGGATTGTCCCTTTAATTAAGTGAATTAATTAAATCCTAACACTCCCCCTAATCTTCCTTGTGGTTGCGATTGAACATCCTTGGAATAATCTCCTCCAAAAACCTGTGGAAAAAATGTGAGGAGTAGTGTAGGATATGCTGGTAAAACTCCTTCAAACCCTGTAGGAAAATAAGGAGAAAATGATCCAACATATAATGATTATTGCCTCTGTTAACTCGATATGAAGTATATCCATAGAATTTAGAGGGCAATAAATATGTCGTTATACTTCCCTAAAAACCCCGGTGGGGAAAAAGAAAGTATGACATATAATCTTATGTTGATATTACCTCATTAAAAACCTTAATGAGAACCTGAAAAGTAAACTCATAAAGGGAAAAAGAGTGTAATATGATGCTTTGAACAGGAATAGTTCAGGAAGATACTCCCCTGACTCTTGCAAATCCCGAAGCCGTCGCATACCAATCCCATGAATGTATTTCTGGAATGTTGAAGTTGGTAGAGACTTCGTGAAAAGATCAGCGAGATTATCACATGATTTGACTTGCAAGATGTTGATTTCCCCACTCTTCTGGAGTTGATGGGGAAAACAACTTGGGGGCAATATGCTTAGTGATATTGCTCTTTATGTATCCTGTTTGCATCTGTGCAACACAAGCCGCATTATCTTCGTAGATAATGGTAGGTGATTCGATAGAACCAATTCCACATGACGTTGTATGTGGTTTATCATCCTGCGAAGCCACACACATTCGCGTGATGCTTCATATATTGCAATTATTTCAGAATGATTGGTGGACGTTGCAACCAGAGTCTGTTTCGAAGACTTCCATGATATGGCCGTTCCACCATGTAGGAACACAAAGCCGGATTGTGATCTGGCATTATGGGGATCAGATAAATAGCCAGCATCAGCGTATCCAATCATACTAGAGTCCAGGTTTCTCTGGAACTGAAAGAATAGGCCAAGATCCTTTGTGCCTTGGAGATATCGAAAGACATTCTTGACTCCCGACCAATGGCGTTTGGTGGGAGCTGCGCTGTGTCTAGCAAGTAGATTCACTGCAAATGCGAGGTCAGGTCTCGTACAATTTGCAAGATACATAAGCGCTCCAATGGCACTGAGATATGGAACCTCGGGTCCCAACATCTCTTCTCCATCATCCCTCGGCCTGAACGGATCTTTCTCTACGTCTAGAGATCGAACCACCATGGGAGTTTTAGATGGATAGGATTTGTCCATATTGAATTTCTCCAATATTTTCTGGATATAGGCAGCTTGGTGTACCATTATTCCTGAGGGAAGGTGCTCGAGTTGGAGACCCAAGCAAAATTTGGTTTTACCCAAATCCTTCATCTCAAATTCCTCTTTAGATGATTGCGTGCTTCATCAATATCTTGTGCGTTGCCAATGATGTTGAGATCATCGACGTACACGGAAATGATGCAAAATCCTGAAGAGGACTTCTTGATGAAAACACATGGGCAGTCATCACTGTTGGAGTAACCCTTTTGAAGAAGGAACTCACTAAGTCGGTTGTACCACATCCGCCCCGACTGTTTCAAGCCGTATAAAGACTTGTTCAGTTTTACACAGTACATGTTGCGTTTTGCGCTTGCATCCGGGACAGAGATTCCGTCAGGAACCTTCATGTAAATGTCCGAATCTAGTGACCCGTAAAGATATGCGGTCACGACATCCATCAACTGCATAGATAGACGATTTTGCACTGCCAAAGATATTAATATCGGAAAGTGATACCACTCATAACTGGAGAATATGTCTCATTGAAATCAATGCCGGGTCTCTGCGTGAAACCCTGTGCTACGAGCCTTGCTTTGTATCTCACCACCTCATTGTTCTCATTCCGTTTCCGGAGGAAAACCCATTTGAATCCCACAGGGAAAACACTGGGAGGTGTAGGTATTGCTTCTGTGAATACCTTCCTTTTATTAAGCGAGGCTAATTCTGCTTGTATTGCATCCTTCCATTGAGGCCAGTCGGAGCGTTTTTCACACTCAACGATAGTCCTTGGATCATGATCATTAAGAAGGGTATTTGCAATTGTAGCAGAAAAATAAGTGTCGACAATCGTAGACTTACGGTTGAATGATTCTCCAGAATCGATATAGTTGATGGATATCTCGTGCACCGTTGATGACTCTTCGTGATTTCCCAATACGCGTGAGTCTAGGTGTTCCGATGTCCCAGCCAGTGTGTGCAAGCTGGAGCTGGGTTGTGGAGGTTGCCCTTCCACTGGGTGTATACTACCCATAAGGTGTTTGTCAACGTTGAGTTGACTTGCATTTACTGACTTTGAGGAGTTTCTCCTCACTCTCCTTTGCTGCTTGCGAGAAGCAGGATCCGGTCAGAGGCCGTACTACTCCCCCTCTTTTTGGGAACGGGGAGTTGAGTGGTTTTAGTTGGTACCTCCACTCTTTCGGGCGCATTTCTGGCCGGATTCAAGGATTTTGTGACACCTTTTAGATCAGTAAATGAATCTGGCAGATTATTTGCAAGATGTTGCAAATTTATGATTTTCCGAACTTGTAGTTCAGTCTCTTGGGTACGTGGATCGGAGGCTGAAATGGCAAGAGCATTCCAATCAATTTCCGGGCATTCTTTCTGGTACTTGAAATCTCCCCCTAATGCCGGAAAATGTTCCTCGTCAAATATACAATCAGCGTGACGGGCTGTGAATAGATCCCCAGTAAGGGGTTCCAGGTACTTAATAATCGACGGCGATTTGTACCCCACATAGATCCCCAGTTTTCTGTGTGGGCCCATGGATGTCCGCTGAGGTGGTGAGATCGGGATGTATGTAGCACATCCGAACTTACGCAGATGGGAAATGCTAGGTGGATTTCCACGTACCAATTGCAGAGGGGAAGTACTGTGATATGCAGTAGGTCGCAATTGTATTAAGTCAGCAGCGTGTAAAACTGCATGACCCCAACACGAGTTGGCAAGCTGCAATTCATCAACAAAGGTCTTGCAATGAGTTTGATCCTCTTAATTAGGGATTCAGCCAAACCATTTTGAGTGTGGACGTATGGAACAGAGTGCTGAACTTCAATCCCCAGGGCCATGCAATAGTCATTGAAAGCACGTGAGGAGAATTCTGCAGCATTGTCCATGCGAATTGATTTAATTCGACTTTCTGGATAATGGGCCTGTAACTTAATTACTTCCCTCATTATCTTGGCAAATGCATGGTTCCGTGTGGAAAGAAGGCACACATGTGACCATCGTGTAGATGCGTCAATAGAACCATGAAATACCTAAACGGTCCAGACAATGGTTGGATGGGACCACAAATGTCTCCTTGAATTCGTTCAAGAAATTGAAGTGGTTCAGCTTGTATCTTGAGGTGCGAAGGCCTCAGAATAAGCTTTCCCGTGGCACATGATGTGCACACAAATCCGATGACTGAGGAAATTTGGACTCAAGCAAATTGTGACCAATGGAATTGCTAGTAATCTTCCTCATCATCCCGATACCAGGATGGCCTAGGCGATCATGCCAGGTTTGGAATGCGTTAACATTCTGGAAAATTACCTTGTAAGCAACATGTTCTACGGGTTTAATGTACGTATAGTACAGTCCGGACGACAGAGAAGGAATTTTTTCAAGTACTTGCTTGCCATATCCGTATCTTTTGTGAAGAGTAGATACTCCTCTTTGTTGTCTTCATGGGTTTCAATGTGAAAACCATTCTTACGGATATCTCGATAACTGATTAGGGTACGTGAAGAATCGGGATACAGCAGGGCATCCTCAATTGTCACTTGTGTACCACTTGGGAGGGTAAATATGGCACGTCCAGTGCCAACAATTACCGTATCGCGTCCAGCGATTGTCAAAATATCTCCATTCATCTTTTTCAGAGTTTGGAAATATTTCAACTCCCTCAGTATGGAGTTTGTGGTAGCACTGTCCACAAGGCATAATTCCTCTTCCATCGGATTGTTCCCGTAGAGAACTATATATAAAAATGAAGAATTTTCAATAAGAATCCTTTATTTAAATACATAGATTACAATCTTATTATATCAAAGTGCTGATACAATATAAATGACAACAATACTTATGTTCTATTACAACATCACAAATGGACATGAATATATCAATCACTAAGGAGGTAGCGGGACTAGTCGAAGTCTCCAAACACGTCGGTTGAGGCGTACTCAACCATCATGTCCTCCGTTCCTGTAGGGTCCTCTGACGGAAGGAGAGTAACGGCGTTGCTAGGTCCCGGGGAACGTCTTGCGAACAACCAGCTCCATCGTGCCATCTGGATGAAGGTTGAAGTTGGCTTCAAACCTTTTCCCTCGAGGTGCGTTGCGTCCATGGGATTGCTGGTACAGAATGGCCAGATGCTTTGGGGTCTTGCACTTGTCAGTGGGGTGCGTGTAGCATCCACACTTGTCGCAAAGCTTAGTTTTGTCAAACTTGGGCTTTGCGGTGCCTTTCCCACGGTCTGAGTTTCTAGGCTTCCTGTTCCGGTTGCGCTTTCGCTTACCATTGAAGTTCGAGGGCTTTCCTTTGAAGCCACCATCAAACTTTCGTCCGTTCGCGACATTCATATGAACTTCAGGTAGAGGTTGAGAACCAACCGGGCGCTGAGAGCCATTCTTAGCGAGTAGCTCATCATGCTTTTCAGCCTGAAGTAAAATATGAATAAGATCGGAATAGACTTGGTAGTCGCGAGCACGGTACTGCTGCTGGAGGATCCTGTCAGATGGGAGCATAGTGGACAGAGTTTTCTCTATCTTCTCCGCATCAGTAGGTTCTTTCCCGCAAAAGCGCAGTTTGGAACTGATCTTATGAACCTCATGATTGTACTCCCCGACAGACTTAAAGTCCTGGAGTCGGAGGTGTGTCCAATCATGGAGTGCTTCAGGCATGACAACTGCCTTCTGCTGTTCATACCTCGTCTTGAGGGCCTGAAACAAGGTACTAGGGGATTCTTCCTCCAAGTACTCAGACTTCAGATCTGGGTGAATATGGTGCCTTATGATGTACAAAGCAGCATATTTTTGCTCATCTGTCAGCGGCGTCACTCCAGCCGGGGTGGATTCTCCGGGGTCTGGATTGCACGCACTAATCCACGGGACGCAAGGGCGATCTTGATGTCCATGGCCCATATAGGGTAGTTGTGGCCGTTGAGAGCGAGTGCATCAAACTCTCGAGCCATCGTTTACCTACATGGTAAACCAGAGAATATTAATTTACATTCGTAAATTAAAATCCATCATGGTTATGTCGTAATGAACTATGCAAAATAAAAAGTTTCAAGAAGTGGGCTTGAACTCATTAGTGTGAACCTCAAATTGTTAAGTATGACACGTTGTAGATAATCTCCAAAATAAATTTTGGAGTAGATCTAGCAGCATTAGCTGAGTATAGAGACTCACACTTCGAATGTGTTATGTCATAACTTAATTAAAATGTATGGGAGACACATTGGCAATCATATGTCAAAAATGACAAAATATAGGCTTAAATAGTATGTGTAGATAAATCTACACACTACCTCATGATCCCAAAACATCAATTCGAGGAAATCATTTGAATTTTGCATCTATATTTGCAAGAAATTAAAAATATCGATTGCAAATAGACGTAATTAATCTCGACACGTGACAAACGTGGAAATATATTACATCAACTTAAGCATCTGGAATACATCGGTACTCAACAGAAACAGTACTGAAAAATAGGGTACTGTGAGTGAAACAAGTCTGGAGCAGCCTAAATATTGCTAGAACATAGTTAAACTATTGATCTGCTAATATGCTTGAATAAAAGAGCAAATAAGCAACGCATGGACAGCTGTTGCCCACTACGCCTGCAGATGGGCCCAAGAAAGGCAGCCATCGCTACTCTAATCCGGTCAATGCGAGCAGATAAGGAGAGCGGCAGGAAAAAAATAAAGGAAAAGGTTTGTAATCATCTGGGGGATCGCACGCGACGCGTCCCCGGATGGACTGTGCGACGCATGTCCACAGGGACCCACACACGACAGCACTCCAGCCTTATCCCCTCTTTCGTCAACTCGTTCTCCAGATTCGCCTCCATCGCTCGCTGTGCTTTCTCGCCCCAAGCCGGCAGGGCTGCGCCGCCGCAACGTCTCCATGACTTCCGCCGCCGCGCGCCCCCTATAGGCTCCCGCCGCCGCGCGCCCCCTATACGCTCCCGCCGCCGCGCGCTGCTAGGCTCCGTGGAGAACCACCGTGACCCTCCAGCTCGCCGCGCCGCCGCCAGGAGTGTCTCGACCGCTCATGTGTCCCCGTGCCGCCGACGGCCGCACATGGTCGCGGCCGTGACCTCGCACTCTGGCCAGAGCGTCCATGGCGCCGGCGGGAGTCGCCGTGCTCCGGAAGGAGGAGCGAGGGGAGGTACGGGTCCGACGCGGCGGCCGTACTCCTGCCAGTGCACTGCCGCGCGCCGACCGCTGCTACCAGTTGGGGCGCTCTGGCGGGGCTGCGCCGCCGCGAATTGGTGGCTTCCGTCGCCGCTGCGAGTGGTGGGAGGCGATGCTGCCGTAGGGGGCTGGAGGAGCTACCGTAGGTGTGCAGAGATGCTACCTTAGGTTGGCGGCGATGCTACCTTAGTGGCCTCATGCTCCTGCCGCCATGGCCACCGGCGTCGACGAGCTCGGGCTCGACCTACGGGCGTCGCCCTCAGCCCCGAGCACGCCACGACCCCCTCACCTCGAGCGGCCTCCTCATGTCGAGATGCTGCTATAGAGGCGGCGCAGCTTCCGCCATGGGACGGTGGCGCACCCTGCTGCGAGCAGCGACGACGCTGCGAGCTGCTAGTCGGATACTGCATGTGGGCGGCGGTGCTGCTTTTTTTGTGGTGGTCGTCGTTGCTGCGAGGCATGGACTGTAGTGCTACCTACGACGATTGGGGATGCTACCTGCGTCGGAAGGTGGTGCTACCGATGACGGTCGGCCATGCTGCCAGCTTGGGTGGCGGTGCTGCCATGGCGGCAGGGCGGTGCTCTCAGACATTTTTTTTGCTGCAATAGTTTTATAGTTTTGCTAAAATAGCATAATGTTTTTGCATTACAAGAAGAATTTTTATGCTACAATTTGTCCTGCTGTTTTGCATCATAAGTCTTATCGGAGAACCTCGCCAGAAGAATTTTGCTATGATGCTGCAATATAACAATTTTTTTGCTATTATTGTTTTGTGGTCTTGCTACAATAGAACAAAACATTTGCTACGATGTCTCCGGCGAGGTCTCCGTCGATGTCTCCGGCGAAATCGATTTTGCTACAATAGCATATTTTTTTCTGCTACGGGATCTCCGGCGAGGTCTCCGTGAGGTCCGGCGAGTCCGGTGAGGTCTCCGGCGAAATCAGTCTTTTCTTTTCTGTTTTCTGGGAAACCGTTTTTTGCTACATAGGGAGCAAAAGCGGCGATTATTTGCTACACGGTAGCAAAAGCTGGGTTGGTGGGGGTAGCGCGGGATCTGACGGCTCCTATCGATCCGATCCAACGGCTGGCGACCCGGGATCCCAGGGAAAGATCCCCCGGGGACGCCTAGTGGTTTCCGACTCATCCTCAATCTCTCGACGCTGCCGAGACGAAGACCACCAGTCCACCACGGCAAGCATCGGCGACGGGAGAATCTCCCACCGCGCCCTTCCTCGTCGGAGGAGCCTCCGGTGAGGCGGGTGCCGGACGCGATGCCGTTGGAGGCGCCGTTCATGAGCCCGAGCGCCGGGGGCTCCGTGCGCCAGAGCGGCCGTTCGACGGCGAGCTCACCAGCGGGACGCCAAGGGCCATGAAACGGCGGTGAGCGCCTGAGCACGGCGAAGACGGAGGAGTGGCAGGGGAGCCGCGTATGCCGTCCTCCACGGGCCGCGGCTCTGGCGGCGACCTCGACGACCGCGGGGGTCGGAGATGGCAGCGGCACGGCCTCGTGCTCGTCGTTGGACTCGCCGGGGACGCATGTCACGGCGACCACGACCACGGAAATCTTTGGTGACGAATCTGTTTTTCGAGGTGCACTCGATGTTCTTACCAATTAGCAGTAGAAATTCTGAGATTGTGGTCTCTGTTCTTCCTCTGTTCTTGATGTCGTCGTGAAGGAGTAGAAGAAACAGCGACTCCAAGCAATTTTTTCTTACCGATTTGCCGTTTCTTCCTCTCCTGTTCGTCTCTTTTCCGGCGAGTTCGCCGGCGAACTTAGGCTCTACGACTCGTTCAACGGCGAGCGTGCTGATAACATGTCAGAAGAGAGATCGAGAGCGATCGAGAGAGAAGCGAATGAATGAATCGACCTGTTCTTTATTCCATTGACGATCGAGTATTTATACAAGGGGAGCAAAGAGATGCGTCCGTTTGTGGAGGCGTGAGTACGGATGGCAATGGGTACCCGATACCCGCAAACCCGACGGGTACCCGCCTCAAATGGGGAGGGTTTGGGCTAGAAAAATCCCCATGGGTATGCTTAGCAGGAAAATGTCATACCCATCGGGTATGCGGGTGCGGGTATGGGGATGCCAAACCCATACCCGCGAACCCGTGTACCCGACTAGAACGTAATGACCCCACATGTCATTGCCTACTAAGCCACTAACACCCCTAGCCCACAAGCCCACTAACGCACCTAGCCCACTAAGAGACCTAGCCCACTAAAGACACTAACGTACAGGCCACAGCCACACACGAGCTGCCTCTCCTTGGCGGGTACGGGGCGGGTCCCGCGTACCCGCCGGGTCGCGGGTATGGTTGAGAACTCGACCCGCCGGCGGGTATGGGGCGGGTGGCGGGTACGGGTGGAGGAGCCGGGTATGGGTATGCCAAACCCGGCCCCGAACCCGGCGGGTGCCATCCGTAGGCGTGAGGGAGAGTCGCGACGGTTGCTGTTGGGGATATACCTTCTAGGGGTATCACCAGCAAGGATCAATCCGGCTAGTCCAGGGTGGCCCGCAGTGGTGGTGAAGGCTTTGCCTGCCGGGCGGCCCAGATAGCTGACGACCAAGGAAGGCGGATGCCGGCAAGGAGGAGGCCCAAGACTGAAGCCCATGAAACCACCAAGTCCAAGATGGAAGGCGGCATACTTGCCGGCTAGGTTTAGGACTCCGTATACTTGCTGGATACGTAATCACCTTGTAACCCTAGGTCCAGCCGCCTATATAAGCTGGACCTCGGGACGCCTTTAGGGCAGACTCTGATACGATTCAACACAACCAACTCATTGTAACCTGTTCACGGCGATATTGCCTTATAGTGAGTTATAGCAGCACGTAGGGCACCGCCACCGCCGTGGTGCCTGAAGCTGGGTAAACCGCCGTGTGCAATCCTGACCTTGACGACGTCCACCTTCTTGCCCTACGTTCACCCTCGGCTAGCAGGACCCCGTCTCCTATCCAAGATGCCGATACGACGACAGTTGCCAAAGCAACCGCATACGATATTTACATAGGGAGGATTATCCCTTTAATTAAGTGAATTAATTAAATCCTAACATAATTGTATTAGCGTTGTAGTGTTTGGTTATCTTCGCTTTCATATGTATAGATCAATATATAATGGCTGGCTAGAATCACCCCAGAACCGCAGTGTCCACGTCACCCGCATTTTACGGCCGTCCGATCCGCGCCATCCGACGGCCAGCAGACGCCCACATCGTCCCCAGCACGCGTTACTGTAGCTGCTACAGTACGAGCGATTTTCTTCCAATCGCGTTGTGACATGTCGCCCGGTCGCGCCGGTGGCCACCCGGTCACCGCGCGCACGATTTTTGGCGCAGGCATTTTGTAGAAAGCCCCTCCCGGAGGACCTGATTGTAATTTCACAAAACTTCAAGGACTTTTTTGCAAAATCATCCACGAAACCTCCTCCTCCCTCTCCTCTCTCTCCCGCGACGGCGGAAATCGCCGCCGACGCGTGCCGCCGCCCCTCCCCCACGGATTGAAGCACGCTCCGAGCTCCGCCGCCGTTTCCTCCACCTCCTCGCCGACCACCGCGTGCCGGGATGCCGCACGCGCGTCGGATTTCTCGCCGCCACGGATTTGGTCGCCGCCGGCGGCTCTGGCGACCATACGGCCCAGCGCGCCGCCCCTCCGGCTCCCCTCCACGCGCTCGCGCGGATCCGCACGGTCCCAGGCCGGCGCGCGAGCTCGGAGCGCGGCCGCGGCCACGTCCACCGCCGGCGGGTGACGTCGCGCGATGATGTCACCGTGGGGCCGTCCGTTAGATTTTCACGTTTTTAAATAATTGCAGAAAATGCTGGAATTTCAAAAATTCATATCTTTTAATGCGTAATTCAGAAAAATACAAATAATATACCAAAATTTGCAGAAAAATGAAATCTTTACAACTAACACATTTCCATGCATGACTAAACAACTGTAAATAATCTTACTTAGAAGAACTAATATAGCCTTTTCATATTAATTATGGAGCTTATGGAAAAACATTTCAAATTGCTGAACGTTCGGACAGACTGAAAACAACAAACTCTAATTCAGTATAAATATATTCTTTCAGTTTTCCCGAATTTATTATTCGAATCTTCCCCAAAATATTTTACGCCGAAACTGTAAAATATTATTTCGATTTGAAACTTACTCAAAACAATAATTTCTCACAACGACACGTCAGTACTTCTTTTTCTAACGACAGTTTAATCGTTACATTTCCACGCTGACGAACAAAGTCAACAATCACACGGCTACGCCGTCAGACTACAAACATATGTGAACACTTAAATTTGCTAAAAATGTGCAAATAGTCCAGACAACCGTAATTTTAACATTTTGAATCACAACGTTCACGGTGGGCTTTACTAGGTAATGGAATATAAGAGCTGCTTTTATCTAATTTAGACGACCATTTTTTATGACTTACAAAGGATTAGAGAAATGTGAAATAATCCAAATATTGTTTAAGCAAAGGAAAAAAGATAAAAAAAAAGGAGATACTGTTTAGGCAATGTTCCCATTCCATAAACAAATGATAAATGAGTCATTTTTTTACATTACTCCAAACATTTGACATCTCTCTTAATAATGGAATCGTTTGTCTAAGAACCATAAGCAATGTTACAATTTATAATAACGAAGACATTTGTCTTAAAAAAATCACAAATATTTGGAGTATTATTTGAGCAAAAAAAAAAGAGATAAGAGAAATGTGAAATGTGAAGTATAACAATAACTTCGAATTTATCCGTCCGAAAAATGTGACAAACATATGAAAAATAAACGTTGATTACCTACGGCATATGAACAAATTTCAAATTTGGATATTCCAAAATTTTGAATGCATTTCAGGACTGAGCATTTAACAAACGAAAAATAGTTCAAATATGACAAATATATCAACATGAACACAAAAAGAAACGGTGGCTACTTATGGAGTACGATCAAATTCCAGATTTCAGTATTTCAAAATTATGAATGCCTTTCAAATTGAGCATTTTACAAACTTGAACACAATTTAAATCTTGATAACTTTCCAATCTAGAAACAAAATTGAAAACTAGACAATTTTTAAACACAGTCTATTTTTGAATTCCAATAATTTCCAAATCCGAACAATTTCTTAATGACGCGCGGCGTATGCCGCGCTAAGTTGCCTAGTCGTTATTGATAGTGACCACCATTATCGGCTGGGCTTGTCCTTCACAGTTTGTGGGCATGAAGCCAAAAGTTGGGCCTTATAACAGGAAGAAGTAAAAGCCTGTCAGCCTGTGTCGTTTTTGCAATTTATTGTCATACGTTTGGGCTTCACATGTTATTAGCTTGAGATGTATTGGTCTTTAAGACAAAAAAAAAAACCAATCTGGCGCCTTCGGTGTCTGGTTGTTTCAACAAATTATTTTCTTCGAAAAAACTTTTTTATAAAACCTTTAATAATCTACATAAAATATATGTGGTCTTTATCTCCCATTTTTAGCCAAAAAAAAGTTTCTAGGAAAAACCAGTTCAAGAATATAAAACATATGTTGTAAATGGTGTGCGCCAGATAAAAAAAAATCAGTTGTGACTATGGTGCAAGTGGAAAATATTCAGTTGCAACCAATATGCAAATTAAAATTTCATTTTGAAATAAGAAAATCCATTTTATAACCATGTGTGAATAATAAAATAATCAGTCGCAACCCGATGTGCAACGGACAAAAAATCAGTTGCGGCCATAATACAACCGGAAGATATTTGGTTACAACCAGAGTGCAATTGGAAATATTAAATAAAAATAAAAACAATTGCTATGGGTGGTGCAACTGAAAAATATTCAGTGGCAATCAATGTGCAACTGAATTTTTCATTTTCAGAAAAATCCAGCTACAACCGGTGTGCGACTATTAAAAAAATTAGCTGTACATGGTGTGCAACGGATTAAAAAAATCAGTTGTGATCGTTATCACGTGTATCACGTGACATTCCGGGTGGTGGACCGCGGCGTTAGGTCTGGCTAGACTCGGGAGAGAAGATATAAAGGGTGGTCGTGTGTGTGCTGGGAGTGGGAAGAATATAAGGAAAGAGAAGGGATAAATGATGGGCGGTCATGGGTCCTACTAAGAACAAGTTTTGCGGTTATTGTCCGTGCTCATCCTTTGTTGTCTAACATAGGTAGTGGTTTGTCTTTATATTGATCCTTCATAGTTGTTTCTATGAAATAAATTTATATGAGTTGGTATGTTTTCAAGAAAGTTATAGGGTTGCCATTCCTTTAGAATAGGGGTTCAATTCGGTTGAATTAGTCTTGAAATAAAGTATATATCCGACAAGTGGGAGGACTTCCACAAATATAGAAAGCAGTTATCAGATCCATTCTCCCTTGTAAATCACTAGATATTATGTTTTCTTTGTTTCGCTTAAGATTGTAGTACACTAAAAGACTTTACTGTTTTGGGTGGATCTTGCATCTAGTGTATGTAGAGCCAGATGTGAACTCATACTTGTTGTATCGTTTTGGAACTGGTACGATGCTTCGAGTCAACAAATTAAATGTATTTTTTAAGGAAGATGTATTATGTAGCGCCCTAAATTAGGTATGGATATATTAGGTCATGTATAATGGTCTTTTAGTGCCACACATAATGATTGCCAAATTAGAAGAGGGAGAAATGTAATTTCTTTTGATCTTCTCCTACGTAAGATATGATATCCTATTATCGAAGATGCTGTATTTGACCCCACAGGGTCGCAGCAGCTGGAACCGCCAACACTCTGACTGGAACTATACTTCAACCGCCTCTCAGGTCACATTTGAACACTCCACAAGAAACTTTAATAGTTTCTATGTTCCACTAAAACATTATGCACTTGATTCCATATTGGAAAACGCTTCCCTCCAGCCGGAGGATTGGAGACGCGCGTCCTCCGGGTCCAGCGCTCGCCACGCGTCCTCTCACGCTGTGGGAAAACAGAAGCACGGGCGGGTCCCACCCACGTTCAGGCTTATCTTCTCCCCTTTCTCATTGCAATTCTTACACGCGTCGTCTTCTTCCCGTGTGAAAGCTCTCTGCCATGGAGAGCTCACACCGCCTTTTGCTCCTCATCCCAGCAACTCGCCACCGCTAACCCAAGCACGCGCCGCTGCGACGCCGTCGCAACGCCGCCGGCCCAAATCCCGCCTCTCTCCTTCCCTGTACCAGCATAAAAAAAATTCCCCCTGCCATCTTCTTCTCCGGCGAAAATTTGAGGCCAGATTGAGGTCTCCCCAAGCGATGGCTGCTGCAGCATACGGGGGAGAACCTCCTTGTCTGATGCTGCAAGGGCGGGACGGCGGTGCTGCAAGGGGCTGCTGACGGTGGGCGGCGGTGCCGTCTCGAGCGACGGCGATGTGGCAAGTCCGGTGTGGGATGCTGCAAGGGCAAGGTTGGTGGTGCTGCAATTGCTGGGCCGCGCTGCTACCGGCGGCAAGCGGTTGTGCTCCCAGCGGCCAGCGGCAGTGCTACCGGCGGCAAGCGGTTGTGCTATCAGCGGCTGGCCGCGTTGCTACAAACCTTGGGCGGCGTTGCTGCCAGCGGCCAACGGTGGTGCTCCCAAGGGTCTGTGGTGGTGCTATCAACCTTGTGGGGGCGGCGCTGCTGCAGGTGCTACCGGCGACCATCGGCGTTGCTATCAGTCCTTGGCGGCGTTGCTGCAATCGGTTAGTGGTGGTGCTCCCTGGGGACTGTGATGGTGCTACCAACCTTCCGGGGGCGGCGCTGCTGCCGTAGTGCTACCGGCGTTGCTACCAACGTTGGTCGACGCTGCTGCCAAGGGCAATCGGTGATGCTATCATCGACATGTGGCGTTGCTACCAGCCTCGAGGGGTGATGCTACAAGTGGTTGGTGGTTCTGCTGCTAGGCATGGTCGGAGGCGGCTCGCCGGCGTGGTCGGAGGCGGCTCGCTGGTGCTATGACCGGTGGGGTTCTTCGGCAACGGCTTGGTCGGAGGCGGCTCGTCGGTGCTACGAGCAACGGGTTTCTCCGGCGAGGGCGTGGTCGGAGGCGGCTCGCCGGCGCTACGACCAGTGGGTCTTTTGCGGCTACGGGCTGTGGCTCCGGTGAGGGGCTGCACCCGACGGCCAAGCTCTGCTGCGGCGGCGCGCCGCCGGCCGCCTCACGCCTCTCACCTCGCCCTCTCGCGCTGCCTTTTTCCGGTTTGCTGCGGTGCGCGGGGTTTTTGCGTCACTGGAGCAAAAGCGGGAATGGGGTGGGCTGAAGACGCGCGTGGACGGTCCTGATCAGCCAGATCGGACGGCTGCCGAACCGGAGGTTCGCTCGCTTGCAACCTCCGGAGGACGCTCAGCGCGCCCCTTCCATATTTTAGCAATTAAAAGGAAGAGCCCGAGTGTATTACCAGGTCTTCTGCTATTATATTTGTTCTACCAACAGCTTTGCAGAGCGCGTTGAAAAAGGCATTCCTTGGTCCAGCCTACTGCCAAAGAAAATAAGAAACAACACATCAGCAACCAAGATTCTGTGAAAAAGAAAAACAGTACCATACATGAAGACAATTCTCACCCTCTTTTGATCCTAGCTAGTGCTAGTAAATTTTCGATCAAACTTGGATCCATCGGTTGATATTTACGCGCAATTGCACAACGGGATCCTAGTCGTTTTTACCTAGCAGGCGAGAGCACATTAACCAGTCCACAATAACATGCAGTCGGATCGATCCACCGCAACCTCCAAATTACTGCATCATGCTGTGTCTCTTTCCTCAACGATGACCACTGACGACAATGGCAGAAATTACTCGACTACGGCGCGCCATTGGCACGCCAGAGCATCTGCTAGCCAGTCTTGTTAATTACGGGTGTTCCAATCCACAAGGTCGATCCAGCACTGAGCTAGCCGCGACTCTCCCAACCAATTGCATTGCTGAATGAATCCATCCATCTATTTCGAGGGTCGCCCGTGGTTGGCCCTCCTCCCTTGTTGGCACGAAAGGGATGCTTAAATTGCTTGCCGATTTACCTAGCGAGTGTAAACCAAGGAGATCGAACTGCTTATTTATCCACCCACACAAGGCACAATCGTTACACTGAACACCCAATTATTACTTACAAAGGAGATGAAACAGTAGCTAGTTTTATCTTCAACCACGAGACACAGGCTAGAGTACTGCACTGTACACGTCGTAGATCGAAATGGTGTTGTTCAAGATGTCCGACGAAGCTGTGGCCGCTGTCGTACCCATCCTGGTGTACTGGGCCTACTCCGGCGTGCACACGGCGCTTGGCCATGGACATGTCATGGACAAATACCGGCTGAACACCAAGGCCGAAGAGGACAGCAAGAACACGGTGTCCAAGCGTTCCGTCCTCGCCAACGTACTCATGCAGCACCTCATGCAGCTCGTCGCCGTCACCGTGCTCACCCCGGTAATTAAGTAACTAATACAGTACAGCACAACATGCTCCTGATCGATGGCCACGTACGTTTAATTATTCTGTATATATGATCGAACATGCAGGTTATAGCTGGGAAAGGAGTAGGCGCCGCACCGGCGGCGGCGACGTCGTCGTACCTGACGGCGGCGCGGCAGATCGCGGTGACGATCGTGCTGTACGACGTGTACCGGTACGCGTGGCACCGGCTGGCGCACCGGAGCCGGTTCCTGTACCGGCACCTCCACTCGTGGCACCACCGCCTGGTGGTCCCCTACGCGTTCGGCGCCAAGTACGGGCACCCGGTGGAGGCCCTCATCGCCGACACCGCCGGCGCCTCGCTCGCCATCCTGGCCTCCGGCATGTCGTCGTCGCCGCGCGCCACGGCAGTGTTCCTCTCGCTCTGCAACATCAAGGGCATCGACAACCACTGCGGCCTGTGCCTGCTTCCGCGGCGCCTGCAGTCGCTGTGGAACGGCGCCGCGTACCACGGCGTGCACCACCTGCCGCGCGGCGTCAGGTACAACTTCTCCGACCTCTTCTTCGTCACCTGGGACAAGGCGTTCGGGACGCACCTGCCGTACACCGTCGAGGAGAGGCCCGGCGGCGGAGGGCTCATCATCCAGCCCATGCGGCCCAAGCCCACCAAGGCCTCTGCAGTCGTCACGCCGGTTAACTAGCTAATTAACTGCGCGCGGCGTAGCGTAATACGTACAGTACCGTTGCATTCCGCTCAAAATATATTGTGTGTGTGAGCTGTGTTAATCGTGTTGTTCAGTTCTCCTAAAAAAAAGTGTCACCTATATATGTGACGTGACACTAATTGGTCATTTAGGGCGTCGCAATCATGTTGCACACGCCGTAAATCGGGTGTATTTATGAGCGTCTTCTGTACTGTGTTTCGTAAACACAAAAGATCGAGTCCGGTCGTTTGCATGTTGCAAACAAAGACCTGACACGTTCACGTGGAGGCTCTTTTTTCGTTTTTATTTGTGTCCGTTTGGCACGATTGTGTTTCATTGGATGGCACGGACATTGAGAGAGCGTGTCAATCGCTCACGTTGTTGTTCACTTGTTCTTTTCAAGAATGCATGTGTCGTCAGGGGCGGAGCCACGCCCCAGGCAACCCTGGCCTTGGCCCGGGTGTAGAATACTTTTTCACATATAAATTAGTAGAAGTTGATGATTTGTCCTAGGATTTACACTAATTACAGTGCTTAATTCAAAGTTGGCCCGGGGCTTGCTAAGATTCTGGCTCCGCCCCTGTGTGTCGTAGATCGGGTATTAATCAACGAGAACATAATAAATACAATTTGCGTCGGTGTTTCATATCCGGCTAATGAATTTGTGTGTCGGTAAGTCTTGCGACCACGATTGGATAGACTAACAACGTTAAGCACATAAGAATGTATATATGCAGGTTTGGACTGCTGGATCGTCTCCGGTAAAAACCCTACGCCTTTGTCGTAGATAGGTGTGGACGTAAGAACTGTGGCTGGCGACAACAATTTTAGGTGACCATGATATTATTTTTCCACTCAAATTTTACAGAAATCTATGTAAAATTTCCATGTTTAATACTGTGCAATATTTTTTTTCGGAAAATGGCGGGACTAATGTATAAGTACAACAGATAAGCAAGCACATCGCGTAAAAGCATATCAAACAATAAAATTAGCATATGCAAATATGTTATAATCCACACTACTTTTTTGTTGGTGATTACTAGATGATACCCCGCACGTTGTTGCGGGATTTATAGAATTACTTTTTTGGCTAATAAATTGTAAGACATTCAAATTTCTCGATAGGCTAAAAGATCATAAAGGTGGATGGGAAGTTGTGAAAAGAGTCGATTTATGCGGATAATGTAGACAAAATGTTTGGCGACAATAATCGAAATGCTTACTATGCATAGAAATAAAACTTTAGTCACAAAAACGGGAATAAATCTTACTTTCTTGAGATGAGCAACCTAGCTCAGTAAGACTTTTTTTTGTAAAATTCCATCAAGCTAAACTATGCTGTGCTTAGTATATAGTTCACAGGAACAAAAATGACCAATGGTTGTCACAACATAGAAACGTACGCCACGAAGTCATTGAGTTTACGGCAGCACATAAGTACGCTTCCATTCACCTAAATTCTCAGTTAGATCAAACAAAAAACACAAACAAATCATGTAGAGCTGGACGGAGGAATAGTTCTTACATAGCTCAAATGTATCATGTTGATGGTTGCAGATTGCAAGTAGTAACGGATGTGCCGAACCGAACAACATATCGTAGTACATCATAGTTAAATAAGTATGGTACCCTTCAAAGGGAAATGTCGAACATGTATGACAAAGGTAATTTAGTAGCGCTCTTGAACAGCAATAAACAGTATGGTATTAAAGCCATATAAGTTGGCGGCTTGAAAAAATATGAACAATGGGAGATGAACATTGCATTACATGAATGTATTATGGAAAATAGAAAGGATTTTGAGTAAAAAATCTGTAAGAAATTCTGGTACTGGAATTCCATTGTACGCACCTGTAGATGCTTACATCCATATTATCTGGCCTGCTGGTCATGTTCAGTTTAAGCTGAGAGCCAAAATTTACCACACTTTTTTATAATAATACCAAGGTACGTGGTCAAGAAGTGGAACTTCAACAGAATAATCCCAAGCAGACTGTACTACAGATTGCAGCTAACTTCAGAAGCCCCATGGCAATACGAAACGCTGAAGGTCCTGGATCGACGGCTTGGTATTTGACTGCACATTCGCTAGAAAGCTGTAACATTAGCTTGACGTTACAAATTTCCAAGCTGCTCATCCAGTTAGAATTAGATCATATAATATGAGACCAGAATCACATCGCCAAAATAACCTGTTTGGCTGAAAGCACTGTTAGTGCACACCTTGCGCCTTTCATAATTCCTATTCTCCATCTCCTTCCTCTGCCAGACCCACGCAGCTGAAAGGATGAGCAGCGACCGATAGAAGGGGCTCAAAAGGGGGTCTATGATACAGCCAAACAATCCGAGAAGAGGCCCGATTCGAGAAGGATTGTATGCCCCGTCTCCCTAATAACACAGTTCGTGAAAGTTGTGACCGCATCATCCAGAGAGGTGGAGATGAGGTTGGAGGAAGAGGTGTGGCCAGCGACATGTATTCTGAAGATGGATGGTAGGAGAAGGGGAAGAGAACGCACTCATTAGAGTTTAGAAACCCACCAGGAAGAGAAACGGTTCGAATGAAAGGCACACGGACAGCCGGATGGGACCTGCGCTAGCTGTGATGAGTGTTAGTGGGACAAACTTTTTTTCATTATGTGGCATATTTGCTTACATGGTGGGCTAGGATTTGCTAGAGATGATTGATGAGGTGGACACCTTGCATGTTGAGAGAATTCCTTGTAGTGGGTCATTCCTATTTAGATATAGAAGATTATAAGCAATGTTGTTTCAGTACCAAATACAAATTATACATGCTTTCCAAATTTTGACTTGCTAGATAATTCTAACCATAAAAGCGTACTAGTGTTGGTTCTGTTTATACTTTACAAGTTTCTATACAGATGCTTACTTAGTTATACACTAGAAACTACCATCCAAACATTTTCTTAGATCGTACTCCATATAGTTTTTACCATAAATACGTTAAATTATAGAGATTATGCATTGAACAAAACATAGTTCTATAACAGAATTTTATCACAAAATATAGTTTAGTTTCTTTCAATGAATTCACTACAAATAAAAAACACATCAACTAATATTTAGTAAAATTGCCAATTATATGGTCAAACTATGAGAACAAACAAAAAATCTGTAATAATATAACATGTTAATCATAAGAGTCATACAAGTATAAAAGTTTAGTATAATTTACATTTTGGGTTAATTAGATATATGCCACTCCAATTTATGCGAAATCGAAAAATGCCACTCCAATTTGCAACTTTTGAAAAATGTCATTCCAATTGTTGCATACGTCTACAAATGCCACTCTACTCATTTCTGCTCCTTTTTACACGAAAATTGGATACGTATTTTATTTTGGACGATTTTGCCCCTAGCCCACACTAAAATCAACCACAGCTCACTCTCCTCATGTCGTACTCATCCGGTTCTTCTCTGCCGCATGAACCCTAGCATGGAGCGACGCCGCCGCTGCTCTTCCTTGCCAGCGCGCCCCCGCAGCCCCCGCCCTCCTCTCTCCCGCTCTTGCCCACAGCCGCCGCCCTCCTCTCCCCGTTCCCGCCCACTGTCGCCGCCCCTCCTCTCTCCCGTACACAAGCGACCAAATCCTAGCAGGGCGCTGCCGCCGCGGGTGCCTTCCCTCGAGCACCCTGCAGCTCCAACCGACGCCTTCCCTCGAGTGCCAGCTCCGACCGTCGCCTCCTTGGAAGCTCTGCAGTCGCGCCCATTCCCTCCCCGTTCCTCTCCGCAGAAGCGTCGTGGCCTCCCTGCCGGCGCCTTCTCTTGAGCACCTCGCTTGCAACAAGAACATGGCTCGGAGAAGTGGTGCTGGATGGAGCTCTTCGTCGTTGCTTCTTCAAGCAACTCCAATGGCGGCGTTGGTGGAGCCAGATGCATTGAAGTTTGCTCCTGTGTGTAGATGTGTGTATTGCTGTTGTGGTTGTAATCTTGCTGCTAGAGCTTGTGTAAATCGCAAAGCTTGTGCTGATCATGAACTCGTGTTGAAATAAAGTGTGTTTGTGTTTGAGCAAACTGTTTTTGTGTTCAATCAAAGTGTGTTTGTGTCTGGTTAGAGAAGAACGGGATGAGAAGGTACGAGATGGGGAGAGTGAGCTGTTGTTGATTTTAGTCCGTGGGCTAGGGGCAAAATAGTCCAAAACAAAATAGTATCCAGTTTTCCTACCAAAAAGGAGCAAAAATGAGTAGAGTGGCATTTGTAGACGTATGCAAGAATTGGAGTGGCATTTTTCAATTTGACATGAATTGGAGTGGCATATATCTAATTAACCCAATTTTTATTGAACCAACGTCGGCGCCACGACGAAGAAAAAGCGCGAAACTAGAGAGCGGCACAGCCGTAGGTCAGTCAGAGTGCAGCGAAAAGGAAAGATGTAGCAAAATGGAAAGATAAAAGGTCTTCATGATGTTCAACAACATAATAGCAAAATGCCTAAGCGCGCGCACGCCTGGTCTCTTGGATTGCACTTTCCATCCACAGAGTCGGTCCGGTCTGGTACAAAATACTATATATTGTGCATCAAAGGGCTAGCGAAAGTGAATGTTAACTAGCCTGATTTTCGCCAGAAGTGAGGAAGATGGCGTGCTTGGTGCCCTACTTTGCACAACATATGGAGAACGAGATCCTCATGATGCTCCGCCGCTTCTCGTCGTGCGAGGTGCAGCACATCTTCCGCGAGGGCAACCAAGTCGACGACCTCTTGTGCCACGAGGAGTACCAGCGGCCCAGCGAGTGGAAGGGAAACCTCATGTCGAGCGCGGCTTCCCGGGAGAAGGTGCAAGAAGACGCCGACAGCGGGGCACACGAGCAGATCAGCAAGGCCAAAGATTGACAGCTCGATCCGATCATGGCTTTCTTGAAGTAAGAAATCGTACGAAGTGTTGCTGCGGCGGCCAGCTGATTGGCTAAAGAACGTGACCCGAGGTGACGGGTACGAACTACGAAGCGATGCTGCGGTTGTGTGCAATGTTGGTTGTGTGGCGGTCGGCCTTCTGATCCCTAGCTGGAGCGAGATGCGGATTCAACTCTTTAGAACGTGATGAGCAGAGTAGCAGACGATCGACGGTTTATGAATCATAGATGAGAACAAAGTAAACGTTGATTGTAGTACAATTCTTTCATTCTTTCTGTTGTAGATGGAATGTTAGACGATGTAATGGTGACAATTAACATTATTGTCCGTATGAACTGAAGGACTAGTTCATAGTTCATGGGTGATATACCAAGACTACTCTTAAAAGCAAAGATGCTTTGTACTCCCTCCGTTCTAAATTAGATGACTTCCATTTGTCTAGATGTGGATGTATTTATACTTATAACATGTCTAGATACATCCATATGTGTGCAAATGGAAGTCATCTAATTTGTAGCGGAGGGAGTATCTGTATAAGCACGATTCTTTCTATTATACGTAGATAGGTTAATTGATTAGGGATGTATAACACTGGAGAGGAGTGAAATTAACATTTCGTTGAAATTAAAAACACATTCTTTTCTCGAGTCTCGATAAATTCAAATACTAATTCATGAATGATATATAAAGATTATACCTAAAGCATAAATCATAAGTGCTAATCCCACCGCCGTCGGCAGCCGGCACAGCTATTTTGGAAATTATCATGCCTGAATCCGAGTACTACACTAATTAGTTCGGCCACCTGCACGGCTGTATAATCATGCCTGAGTCCGAGTACTACACTAGTTAGTTCCAGGGCGATCTCCATATTCGCCCTATTAGATTCAGGACGAACTAGTCGGTGCGGCTGTATAATCATGCTCAAGTCCGAGTACTACACTAATAATTTCTGCTAGATTATGATAATCATGCCTGATAACGAGGACTTCAACTAACCTAGTGAACTAGGAGAAGACATTACCATAATCTAGGGGGTTTTACCTTTATTTACTCCCTTTTCCCTCCTTAGATTTTTAAATACTCTATTACATCTTTAATATGGAAATTTTATCTCTTTTTATAGGCACTCAAAAATCTAGTATCTCTCAGGAGAACTGAAAATCCCTGAGAGATTGCACACAGAAAGGGAACTCTCTAGTGTATTAGTAGGTTGGTGGCTTGCTTTTGCTTTTACATTATAAATAAAACACATATTTCTCACTACTTTTATTAGACACTTCAAAATAAGGAATATTATAATCTTGTGAATTTGATAAAATTGCGAAAAATGAGTCGATCTCGGGTACCAGTGCTCCTGATGTCAAAAATATTGTTTCAAATATTATTTGTTGTCAAAAACTACTAAAACATTCACACACGTAGTAAACTACATGTCTGTTTAGCTGGTTAATCTGCATAAAATAATTCAAAATAATGTGACTTGTGAAAAAAATTGAGGTTTGGGCGTGTTTTTACATTTTTTAAAAAATTTGCTTTTATTGATCCCCGCTGCTCGTTATTTTTGTACACCATGTAAATATCAATATTTTTAGAATAAGCTTCTTCCGATGGTAATGAAGATTCAAATATGCGTGCGTAAAATTTTGAGATTTTTTGTGTTACTACTATTTTTTGAAAATAAATCTTTTTGCACCTGGAGCACTGGTGCCCAAGAGCTAAAAAGCTTCGTTCGTAAAATTCAGTGTATTTTAACTCTGTGAATGTTTGTTAGATATCCATCATCGTCCTAAATATGAATATCTCCGCTCTTGTGAGGTTTTTATTGTTTTCATTCATGATTCTCTACCATTGTTTTTCGTATATGTTCAAGGAGTTCCCCGGTTGGTGTGGTGATGCGAAGGAATGACCGACATCTTGATGCATCCTAGAGTTCGTAAGTTCTCAATTAACATGGTTTAGAACCCTTCTTAGCTAACTTGGAATCTCTTGTTATCTTGATGTTTTCTCCAAATTGGTGTTCTAAGGAGGTATGATGATGCTTCGAGCATTCCCGTGGGTCACATTGATAGTGCCAACAAAATAATTCAAAACCAGAAACAACGAGAAGAAGCCCCAAACTTGGTCAAAGAACCTTTCCTGTTTGGATGCACTAATTTCTAGATTAAATGAATTCATTGAGCTGCTTGATACCTTTGGAAAATTCAGAAGCTTGACTACCTTGGAGTGTAAATTAGAGAGATGTGCTTAAAACGGAGATGCGGCATCGATGAGCATGGGTCAGGAAACTACAAGTATATACAGTTGCTGACATTCACAAATCCGCCGACAAAAATCACTACCTAATTGCGGCATAGAGCGAGATGTCGTACATAACCAATCTATCACCGGCGGCTCGTGCAGAGAGTTGTACGCAAGGCTGCCGGCGACGGCGACTGCTGAAGTGCTGAACAATACTAGGCGGGCGCGTGCAGGAACAAGAACTGTCCTCAAAGCAGGTATGGTTTGGTCAGAGTCAAAATGGTGCTCTCCCAAAACTGCCCTCAAAGCAGGTACATTGCTCGACGTTGAGCGGGCAGTGCTGACTATACTGCTGGCCCGATTTTTAGCGGTGTAGATTTGTACGCACCTTCGGATGTACACAGATGGACGGCCTGTATTCATTATAAGTTACCTTAAAAGTGCTCGGATGAGAACAGCAAGTTCTTCTATACAAAAGCTACCATAAGCTATAGACACAACCACATTGCTTCAAGTTACTCAACGTGATGTGAATCTGCAATTCTCTGAGAAGCTTTCAGCGACATAAGGGTACTACTCTTTTCTCATTAAATACACACTGCCACGTCAACATTTTGCCTAAAAACTAGCATTGGGAGACCCGAACCATCTGATTTTCACTAGGAGCCCAATAAATAAACCTGAATGGAGAGAGTACCAATGATTAATTCATTTGTCCAGTAATGATGCTGAGTTGCTGACAATGGCCTACCACTGCGAAGTTTCAGTCAGCTGTACACTTGTTATTTCTTCAATTTTACAAGAATGAATGGCACAAAGCTGAATAAACAAAACCATCCATGCAAAATGGAAAACCGTGTAATTCATCACCGGAAATGGAGCTTGCATATCTCCAGATCTCCAAAGAACACATAAAAATATTTACTCAGTGCTCATAGGCACAAAAGCTACAACTCTCGGGTTCGGACTTCTGAATTCTGGTCGCTGGACGATCCAATTCTGGCCTGCCTCATGCAGATTCCACTTTTTTCAGGGATGACAGAGTTAACACTTTGAGACTTCAATTTTTCTGTTAACACCATGTTTGTGCTTCCTGTCATGCCAAGGTTCACTCTTCTGGTACTCTCAACCATGAATTCTGGTACACTCAACCATGAATTCATAAATCTGCAATTTCAAAACACCCAACGTATGTACTACGAGCAACTCAATCCCAGGATGTCACGGATAAAGCAACCCAGAGATCATTAGATGTACCAGATATATACATCCGATGTGTCTCAATCTGTTCATCTGTACATAACGGAGTTGGGGTCGAATAGTGACCGTTGCTTAGTTTTTCCAGGACTGAGAATACAATCTCTCTCTGTATCGGTTCATGTCCGTTCAAAAGATTTCCCATGCTCAATACTTTCCTCCATGACTGATTAGCTGTAGGGGGGCGAAAGAGGCTTGAGACAGCCTCTCTCTCAAGCATCCCCACCTTTTCCTTGGTAGTGAACTCCTAGCATATGAGATCAAGGAAATCAGCAATATAACCATGGAAAATTGATAGAAACAAATGGCCAGATATATTGTAAATAGCTCCATAAAAAAATTCATATGACTCAGGCAATCAAAGCTAGGCCCCAGCCCACTGGATTAGGTTGGACAATGTAAAAATAAAGGGACAGCTCACCATTGCACAACAAGCTAATCTATTTGGTTAAATCCGTAATTCATAACACCAAGTGTTATGAATTACTATGGGAACACCAAGTGTTGTACTGACCGATGAAGCATCTTTTGCAAGAATTGCGATTTCCAATACAAAAGTACCTCTGAACTCTTCAAGAGTAGAGTGAGCAAGCACAGGAACAGATCAACATATATTTGAGCATTTTAGTTCGTCGACTTTGTTTCTTAAAATGCTAACAGATGATAGGTGAGACTAACAAAGGCATTTAGTGAGCAGGAAATTTAAAGTATGAACTAGCTAATCCAAAAGGGTTCTATTTGATCAGGCACATCAATCGGACTGAATGTGTGAAGCTCGTGCTATCCTAGACCTTCCCTCAAATCTATGGATACTTTATCCTTTGAGAGTCACCATGGAATGGTATGCAGACATTGATAAGAATAGCACTTACCTTTTCATAACAAATACTCTCCAAGCTGGTTCCCATTTTCGGAAGATAATAATTGAAGTAGTCAGTAAAAATCGATTGAGCCAGTCTTGGAGCATCTATAAGTTTTCGGTGGATTGAAGCAGCAAAAATCAGCAATTTCTCAATGTGCTCAAAAACTTGACAAAGTCGCTTCAAGTCTCCAGCCAAATCACTTGTGTCCGAATTCCCTGTCACAATAACATCAGTATTCAAGCTGGCAAGAAGGTCCGATTATCCTTCAGGCCCACTGGTAACTGAAGGTTAGCCAGCTTCCAATCTAATCAGTTCTGGTATTTATCTGCTAGGGAACTATCCTAGCCAGTTCTTTACCCTGAATGGTGCCTTCATTTAATAATGATGCCCCATCTTTATTTAAAATGGTAATTTGGTTATCCAAATAAAAGGACATGGGAGTAGAAAGCTCAAAACGTTCAAGTCAGAACTAAGAACAAAGCTCTACTAAATGTGAGGGCACGCAATATACAAAACAAAGACAAAATGTAAGTCTACAGTTTATGCACAACTGTACGGCAAGTATGTACCTTGAAGAGATTTTAATGTTGACGCCATTGTAGCATAAAGTTGATCCATTTTAGTCTTCATTAGTTTAAAGCCACCATATGTGGTTTTGTTCAGAATGTCAGCAGATGATTTGAAAGCAGTGCAGACCATTTGCTCAAGGAGCTGCTGTGGTCTCAAAGTTTCAAGGTAATGAACCACCTGCATATCACGAATATGCAAAGCTTAGTAGAAACTTGCAAACTAATAATCTTATGGAACATGTAAATCATGTGGAGCATCATTCTATTTTGTTTTCAAGTGATTCAAAACCACTAAATTTCAATATTCCATCTGGCCACTGAATATATGCCAATCACTTTCATGCGTTTCTATTGGTATCTTCATTGTAGACTTCCACATACACGGTACCAGTAATTGTATGCTGAACACGGAGAAGATATCTAGTGCTACATAGCACTTGCGTGCTACGTGATTCCACGCAAATCTGGACCATCCAGTACAGTCCAAGGGACAGGATTGAATGCTGCCCAGTAATCTTTCTCCCACCAGAGCATATTTGCACATACACCCTGTGTCATTAGAAATTGCGGCACATAACACCAACTCTTGGCGTTCGAATCTCCCCCAAATCCTCTCTCGGGCTGAGCTTCCTGTCGCCGCTAGCACGGCACCAAAGCCCGAGTCCTCCGGCGTAGTTTGAACTAGGCTAACCCATGGGGATGTACTAGCAGCAGTTTTTTTTGGAGGCGGCTTGCAACCATTTGAGCTCCGTCGTTACATCTCGCCATGGGTCGAGACTCCAGAGCACTCGGAGGACGCCCGCTGAACAGCAAGTCCCTTCACGCGGGCAGTCAGAGTATATCCATTTTTTATTTGCTATTTTCGGGTCTATTTTGGTTGAATCAGAAGATGCAGAAGTACTATTTTGGTGTTTGTTGGTTGACTGGTCCGAGTACGAGTGAGATTCCAATTCTAATGGCTTTCCAAATTGGAAAAAATAAACAATGCAACAAGCACACCTAAGCCTCGCTCAGCTCCACCCTAGTTCGTGGCCTTCCCCAAAAATTGCATCCCAACGAAAGGATTGTGTAGCTTCGGCCTCCAGCCATGGACATCAACCAACGGGTGTTACACGATTAGACATGACAGCCCCTTGACGAGGAGAAGCAAAAGTAACCATTACTGCTGCATCTCGTAAAATGGCTGCGGCTGGCGCTAGCTCCGTGCGTGCAGCAGCGATTTCTACCAAGGGATGCATCTCCACTGAAATAGAGCCGATTTGGTGCTAAACTTGACTATCACAATTCGAAAAAGTACAGGGTCCAATGTGCAAATTTGCCACGCGAGAGAACGATCCTGAGCTATGTTCAATCCTGTCCCTTGAACCAGTTTGGACGGCCCAGATTCACCTGGAATCTAGTAGCACGGAAGTGCTACGTAGCACTAGATATGTTTGCGCTGAACACGCACTTTCTGCCACGAAACCCCCTGCTCTAACCTATTTAGGTCACATCGTTCTATATGATAAAGTAATCACTTTGTAGGAACTTAGGAAAAGAAAGAGCAAACTACCTTTTCTCCTTCTCGGATAGAATCAAGCATAGATTTCTGTTCAGAGACAGGCAAAGCTGGTGCATCATTCCAGATTTTGCGCCACATGTTCCCATGTTCTGACATACGCTGAGAAAGCCTTCCTTTGGGTGGCCAGGCTGAATTGACATCACCTTTGTCCTCACTCACCCAGTCACCAGGTGAATGCCACCGAATAAAATCTTCAAAGGCAGCATCTGGGTTTGCGGCTTTAAAAGCAGACATGTCTAAGCATGGAGTAGAGCTTAATTAGTAAGAGATGCAGAAATTCTCCAATAATAGGAAATCACACATCTGCCAAAATAATTATAGTTGTTCTTATAGCACAGGAATAACATAAAATTCTTCAAGACAAGGAAGTAATAATTAGCTTAAGTAAATGACTACATGCACAGTTTGAGGAAAGGGGGCATTTTAAATAAACCTTACCAGAAGATAATATATCCCTTTCCAGTTGACCAGATAAACCCTGCAATAGCAGAGGAATGGTATGATATATCGCACTAATTTTGAGATAACCGATAAGTACGTACAATATGGAGTAGCTGGCATCATACCGGAGCAAAGTATATGTCCCTACTCCATTTACGTAAGCTTAACAGTATTTATGCAAGAAATGGACCCAAAAAAAGAATGGACACTAAAGGCAGGGTAATGTGAGTTCAAGAACTTACAACAGCACTGCCAAAAGCCTCAGCTGCATGGAGCCGTTCTTCATGCATATCTTCTGTCATCAAAGGTGCATCCTAAGAAACTAATGGGAAAATAAGCGGGGTGTACGCACATCTTGATGTTAAGTCTGGAAAAGAATGATGCTAAGCAGAACCTGAGTATATGGAGCATGCATTTCCTGAAATGTATTTATGAGCATCAGTGAAGGGACGATGCCTGCAGATCCTTTACGAATTTTGTTAGGTGCCTGTTTTTCAGTAGAAATGTTAGCATCAAATCTTTTTTTTTCACTTTAAATACATAAGAAGGGCATGAATGCATATTACCACGCTATTTGAAGTCCCTTCTTTCTGTGCATGATTAGTATCCTTCTCATGATTCAACGATTTTTTCCTCTCAATGCATATCGCCAGCTTGCAAGGAGCAAAAACAAAAGGAAAAAATATGTAAATATGCTGATCTACCGGAAACTGATTTTCTACAGGAGGAAGGACCAAGTGTAGCATGGAGCGGTGTTACAGACTCGCAGAACACGAGACAACCATGAAACACAAACAACATACTACAACAAAGACATGGTTTAACCCTGTTCATGGAACGAATAGATGTGTGCAGTTGAGAATTTTGTAAGAACAAGCAAACATTGCTCGATAGTTTAATGTCAGTCTGTCAGAAGTGAAAGAGGTGAGAGGTGACTAAAAGGAAGTGCATTATTAGTTCATGCGGTTTGCAAAGCAAGTGAAAAAATGATGGGACAGTCTAGTGTCTATCTTGCTAGCCAGAGTAGCCAACAAAATGAATAATACATGTATATGACATAAACTCAACCGACGATTTCACACAATATCAGTGCACACTGGACAGCATAAGAGTGCAACATTTGCTCACAGACAAATACTGCTAATTCTCCTACGTGGAAAGGATTCACTGAATGAGAACTTGTAAGAAATTAGCACAAGTACCATTTGTAGTTTTTGGTGGATCAGACAAGCAGAGAGGTCAATTTTAGAAGTGCTTTTCATCCTCGGCAGTTGCTCTGATTCCTCCCAGCACCAACGAATTTCTCGCACAAAATCTATCCATAAGACTGCTATTGCTGACATAACAAATAAGTCCATCGTTAATATAGCTCATAAAATTAAAATAAGGATCTTATAAAAAAACTAAGCAGAGAACACAAACCGCGTATATTGCAGTTGCCAAACCACAATGCGTGCAAACAGAACTGAGCAAAGAGAGAAACCGAAGGTGCTCCTTTCAAAACCCGGCCATACTTACTTTCCGCTTCCACATAATTTGAGTTTCCAACCTCTGAAAGCATAAAAATGTAACAGATGACATGAAAATTTCACCATGGCATTTTTTCTATGAGTTTGAGTTTATAGATCTGGTCAAGTGCAGCACTGTAGATTCCTTAAATGCTAGACATTATTTATCCCAAGATATTTTCTCAATTAGGCTCAGTTATGTATTGGTTTATTCAAGAATCAGAAAGGAGCGTGAATAAATACCATCATTGAAAAGATCTTTCATTACACGATCAACGACAGATGGTGGAGGCACAGCAACAGAAGATTTCGAATTGTCTGGACCTGAATTATCTGCTCTCTAACATGAAAAAATTAAAATCAGAAACAAAATTCTACAAAAGATAATTATTGCTGCTTCAAAGGAATTATGACTTGCACGAAGTTCTTAACCTGCAACATAATCTTCCAAAAATTGTGCCTCTGCTGACGATTCAAATGCATTTACTAGAAGATTTAGCTGGGATGCAAACCCAACAAACTTCCCAATAGAATCGTCAACCCTAAAATAAGAATGACCATAAATAAAGGAAATACATCATGAGGTGGAACGACCAATGTAATATGTACAACGACATGATACTTATATCAAGATGATTTTACAAAAGAATCTTACATATATGGAGAAACAACTGGGTGTAGAAGCCAACTATCAGCATCAAACGACGAAGCGTTTTCTACCTCAGCCATCTCAAGGCTCTCTTCAAACATTTTCTCTCCCCAAATGGCTGTCAACTCAAAACCTAATACAACATGTGTTAGTTATACATATCCTCCAGTAAGTCAAAACATGAGGTATACCAAAATAAAATACAATTGACAGGAGACTTTACACACATATCAGTCAGCAACTAGCAGGAAATATAAAAAACATTGACAAGGAATGCTATTATAATTCATATCTTTGTGACAAATTCAACTTTTGTTCATATTGTATAGACACGTTACTTCTTGGTCCATATTGGGTTGCTTATAATGGTTAATATGATCCTTATAAATAGAATCCATGTTAAGGTCTGTAGTTCCCATTATCTATTTTTGAGACTAGTTATTATTAGCAACATTACTGGTAAAAGATATAGGGTGCGTTTGGATTGCTGCCAGAAACTGCCCAGCCTATTTTTTGGCGTTGACTGAGAGCACGAGGTCACGTTTGGATGGAAGCCAAAGTTTTGGTTCTGCGCCAAATATTTGGTCGCGCGTTCAGTTTTTCCGCCAACAGCTGGGCGAGCCCGCGGCGGCGAAATCCTCCGCCAAATAATTGGCACGCCCCAATTTGGCAGGGCTGGCGTGGGCGCTAACCAAACAGCCCCATAAGGCTGCAGTTACCTTTAACAGGATCCTCGGCAGAGTACCACTCTGCCCAAGGACAATCATCATCCCATTGTTTTCTGGGTTGGCTTGCAACGTCATTTTCTGGTATTGACTCCGTAGCTTCAGAATCCAAAGTCTCCTCATGATCATAATCATGTTCAGGGGTTCTGTAGGTAAGCTTCATTGAGAAGTTTACCTTTACCTTTGCTGGAAAATCTGTTGAGGATAGGACCTACAAACAGAATAAATAAAGGTTACACATGCAACAAGCAATCCAGGACAACTTTGTGATGTAGAAGAGCCATAGACAAACATAATTGCTGAACAACAGCAACTGTTGTATTTTGGAGTCCAAATGTAATAGTTGAGAGTGGTTTGCTGGTGCCTTTTGTTTCCTTTACGTATCTTAACAGTTGTCAGTTGCATACAACATTTTTTTAGGAAGGTTGTATACTTCTGATGTATGAAATTGAAGCAAGCTTTCCAGATCTCATAAGCTTTAGCACATTAAATGATCATCTAAGATCAAAGTTGCAACAGAAACTCAATATAAAATTCAAATGACAATGTTGTGATAAACGTCAACAACAGCGGGAAATATATGATGTAATCTAAGGTACTACTCAGTGATGATAAACTTAGTCAGGAACAGACAAAAATCTGACTACATCCCAGTAAAGTCTTGTGAAAGATAGAATAGCAATGTAAATTGCAGAAAACACTCACAAATTTTGACAGAAATAGCTCATGTAAACCTTCCAGATGCATGAGTCGTATCGGGACCTGGCTACCAATTCGATCAGCTTCAAACCTTCGAGTAAATACTGTTCCCATGTTTTGGATTCCTATATATGCTTTTCGTGAAGGGTCATGCACTGGTACAAATGCTGGCCAATTGCTAAAATTGGAACTCATGTCAGTAAAAGAAAATGGCAGTGGTTATGCTAGTAAGTAAGCAACGGCCTGTAAAAGATGCCAACAAGCTCTCATGCATTGTGGACCCCAGTAAAAAAAGATGGAACAATTGCTTTGTGAACACAAAGAATAAACCATCGCTGCTAACATTCATGTGCTAACCTGCTAAGCAGTATATACTACTTTCTCTTATGACCATCCAATTGCATAAAATATTCTCTATTAATTTTCATAAGTAGCCAATAGTCACTAACCTGCCACAATTAGACAAAGCAATTGCTGCAGAACTCAAAAGCTTAGTTGATTCAGGATCATCAAGAACGACACCGCTGGCACTTAAGGGAGCAATTATCTGAGCACATATAAGAAGCATAATATATGAGTATATTCAATATTTATAAACAAGCCTATGCGCATTAGCTGCGCTCCACAATGCTTGACAGCTTTTTGCAAGAATTTGAATATGTGAGTGGCTAGTGATGAGGTACTAAAATTTAATGGTTTCCAGATTTCCATGCGGAACTTGATGCCATTTTTTTTTATTCAGAAAAAAGGATCATGTCTGAAAAAGGAACACATGAAGTTATTTGATAAAATACACAGAAGTACAGTGCAAACGAAAATCGATTAATACACCCAACAAAACTGCATGCTGTATCTGATCAGTATGCTCGTATCTATGTGTATGCACAATAGAGTCAAACCGTACCAGAAACTCTTCCACTCCAAAAGATAGTTGTGTGCTATGTGTATCATCATCCCAGTATGAAAATTTCCCTACAGAAAGGTATTTATAACTGAGTATAATCATAACTAACAAAACAAGTTATCTAGACAATAATAATGTCATAAACTGTTGGAGACAGTTAATGTGTAATTTTCTCTCACCTTTTGCAGATTGCATAAAATGGTACTCCATACAGTAGACTCTTTTCCCATGCTTCAACTCGCGCTTGACCATGTACAAGTTTTCGGAGGAAAGCACGCTCTCTGCACCTTTTTGCTACAAGAATGTATGTACTTTAACACATCGAAGACATATATGACAAAAAAATCATTAAATAAGGTCCAGGGAAAGAGCAATACCATCAAGATCTTTGGGCCATCTGCTAGCCATTGACGACAAATAGCCTCTATCTCAGATATAAACCTAGGTGATCAAGAAATTTTTAAGTGCTTGCATACTGAATTGGCCCTTTGCGGATAACTGTAAATGGGCTAACTAATAATCACAAAGTTGGGCAGCACTGTAGTACCTCTCCCATGATGAAGCGATGGTGAAATCATCAAACCGCTCCAGCTGCATAAAGTGCGATAAATCAGCAGATAATTGACCTCTCATACTCAACAGAAACAGAATTTTGACTTCTAAGATATAGGAAACTACACGCAGAAGTACTAAAATAGTAAAATAAAGCATCGCTTCTGAGAAAACAAGATCCTACCAATCTATATGGGTCTACCCACCCTCATTCAGTAAACCAGTAGGATTGCAGCATTGGAATTAGAGTTTGTCAGTTCCTCTAAAAAGAAAAGAAGGAGGCCAACAGTACTAAGCAAAGCACATGGGCGTGGGCGCATTTACATATGATCCATGCAAAGTTCATAGTTACGCTACTAGTAACAATTTGCAGAAGGAAACGTCCAAATGCTACTCCTGCAGAAGTACACTCTCGTAGGTGACAAATCGACTAGAGCAACTATTCGTTCTCAGTCTGCCAGGCCAAATATATTCAATCACCCAACTCTTTTTACATTCTTCTAGCAACCATATCACATTACCGTATCCAATTATCTGACTACTGATTCTGCCGCGTCACATTACCGTGACCTCGCTGTCACGCAACCACAGCACCCAGCACGTCAGGCACACGAAATCGAAACCCCGACAGCAAGCTAGCGCACGAGCGACAGCGGATAGTAGTAAATCACGGGCTCACGGGTGGGAGAGCAGGAGCGATCAGAAGCGCGCGTGTGTGCGTACCTCCTCTTCGGCCTCCTCCTCTTCCTCGTCGTCCTCTCCGATCCGATGGTGCTTCTTGTGCTTGGATGAGGTGGAGGCCATGGCGGCGGCGTCGATCCCCTCCGGTGGAGAAGGAGGTGGGCGGCGGGGCGGGGTCGCGAGGGAGTCTCCCTGCCTTGCTCCTTAGATCGGTGGGGGGAAGAGGAAGTGGGGGAGGAGGGAGGGAGGCTGATGTGCCCATGCCGCGTCGGCCGAAGAGTTCGGGAAATTGGTGGTGCTGGCACCAGACGCACACGCTGGTCGCATTCGCTCGACAGCTCTGGGCCTCTGGCGCTATGGGCTCCGTGCACGCACACTGGGTCACTTTTTGTTGGGGATGAGGGGTCCACTGGATCTGTGAATGGCCCGTGTATTGGGCCTTCCATTGGGCAGTACGGGCGTTTCGTACGTGAACGTGAACTGCAGTCCACCAGTCCCTTGTCTCAAAAAAACAAAACAGTCCAGTGTGACTTCATTGGATCAAGTTCCGATTAAAGTTAGCTATCTTCTTCCCTAAAAAAAAGAGTTAGCCATAATCTTTTTTTCCCTAAAAAAAGCTATCTTCTCTTTTCTTCTTCTGGTGAAAGCACATTTTATTAATTTACAGAAGCAAGACGAAACGTCATTTCGTCAATCTGGGGAATAATAATAGTGAAAGCAATCAATCAGAGAAGCCCCCTAGTATTGAGAATGAAAAGGTGGATTCATTCCACAAGCGTTTGTGTGCGCTTTCCACGGGCCTGATCTAGATTTCTTATTAAACTGTTATGTTCTCCAAAGTGAAGTGGATTGGTCAGAAACTAGACTCGAACAACATCATACTCGAATAACTGGATCTCATACATGGCTTAGAACCTTCAAACTCTAGCCATTATTCGCATGGCAAACACCAAGAGAGGGAGATAGAACGAAAGGGGAGAAGGATCGGACTGATCGATATTCCGGATTATCAAAGAAATCAGCTCATTTTTTATCAATCCCTACAGATCGATTTATTGGAACTCGAGAAGACTAGTAGGCAAAGAGACTCAAAATTCATAATCATGACAACATTTTGAATATTAAAACTCAGCCATTGACTAATAAATATTAGGGGCTACCATCTATGGTGGGAGCAGATCGAAGTGATTGCTTCCAGTTTTTTGTAGAGGGGACATTTCGAAGTATAAGTGGTTGGAATGAGAAAATATTGTCCAAGGGAGAAAAGGAAGTTCTTCTAAAATCGACAACACAAACTATATCATCATACGCATGTCGGCATTTAATATTCATAAACAAACTTTTTTTTAAATGAGTCACAGCGGCGATGTCACATTTTGGTGCGGAGAGCAGATACTCACAAAGTCTACCACACTCATACTTTTTTCCCTACTGAAGGCAAGTTTCCGATACACATAAAACCCTAATGTAGTTAGCAGAAGGGAAGTCTCACCTTCGTAGGTGGGTTCGCAGGAGGCCCATTTCACACCAGTTCTGGCATCGATCTTTGATTCCATGCGAGGAGGTTTGATTGTCATCATCAATCATTGACTCCCGGCGTCACCCATTGATTCATGGCGCCAATTTTTGATTCTAGACGTCCATGGGGTAGAACTGGGTGGGAGTTGTACCGTCGATGAGGAACCAGGGGAGGTTGCCGTGGAAGGAGATATCACCGGGGAGCGAGGTCAGCAACATGACCACCGTCGCATTGTGAGCATCCACGGTCGTCCTCACCAGCGGGACATGCTTGCATCTAAATCCTGTCGAGCAACGACGAAGGAGAGGAACTCCGACCCGCAGAAAATATGGAGATGGGGAGGCGAGGATGCGGTCGGGAAGGGAGGATCTAACCAGCAATATGGCCTGACGCTGAGGCGGCGAGGGGTCTAACGAGGTTGTTGTCGATGTGGTGCAGGCCGGAGGGGGCGCCTACCGTTGTAAAAAGAACCGGTGGAGGGCGCCGACATGGCGCTTCCACTGTAGTGGATAGGGGGGCAATGGGTGTTGGAGGGGCCTAACAACTGGCGAGAAGACGATCAGTGGTGGAGGGGTTCGTTGAGACAGAGTAGAAGAAATAAGAAAGGAGAAATGAGAAGGGACATAAAAACACATTGACCCAATGATAGGTAGGCCCCACGTGGCGGTTTTTAAATAGTGAGTTTTTATGTTATCTATTCTGGAATGTCATCACTTTGTTTTGAAAAATGTTTTTAAATATATTCAAACTGAAACGGATTGTTGAGCATATTCAACACTGGTTTTTTAGCACCTGTTTTTTGTGTATGTACTAGAGTTGTTAATTTCAAGTATCATTTCGGATTTACGAGCACAAAATGGGATTAACCGGTGTTACCAAGGTCCAAGGATACATGCTGGCTTGCGACATTGCGGCGGGTAGGTCAGCACGCCACTACGAAGCTCCACATCCATTCCCAAGTTACGCATTGGATCGCCGCGGAAGTGGTGCTGATGCATCGAATCGCGAACCCACACATGGCATGAGATCCTTTGCCAACCACCGCACCGGCATACGCCATTGCATGTGGCTCTCATATTCTATGCGGGACCGTACGGACGACACCGAGGTTCCGCGCGCTTGATTATTGGTGTCTCACCTCACCTCTGCCCGAGAGAAAAAGAAAATGGAAAACCGAATCTAGCTATGAAGCTTGCGGGGAAACGTGAGGAGATGTAGCGGATCAAGTCGCGCCCGTGATTAGCTAGGCAGGCCGTTGAGTAGTACTGTGCACACCAAGCCTTCACATGCATGCATCGCCGTCCTCGAGCGCTGCCGACGGACGGAGGCGACGTGCTTCCCCTGGTTGACAACCGCGGCGTAACCTCGTGTCAGGATCGTTGTCGCGGCGGCTGCCAATCGATCCATTTTCCATTCCACGGCGTGATCGGTGATTCTTACGGAGTACTCCCTCCGTTCGGTATTATAAGACGTTTTAGATATATAACAGGTTGTCTAGATACATATTACAATGAATGAACATATACACTAAACAGCCTTCACGACAAATTTTTGCTTGTGAGACAGGTGGCAAGAAGACTAAACAGCCGAAGAACCCCAGGTGTTCTGCTTAAATTGGATGTGTCCCGTGCTTTCGACTCGATGTCTTGGTCCTTTCTGTTCGAGGTGCTCAAGAGTTTAGGGTTTGGTGATGGCTTCCTGCGTTGGGTGGCGATTCTGCTTCGCACTGCCAGCACCAAAATCTTGGTAAACGGAGTGCCGGGAAAAAAGATTTGCTACGCGCGAGGATTGAGACAAGGTGACCCGGTCTCCCTACACTTTTTGTGCTAGGTATGGAGGTGCTCACGGCTATGGTGGCTAGAGCGGTGGATGATCAGTTATTCCTGGCTATCAGAGGGGTCAGTCCGCTGCAGCGTATCTCTGTCTACGCGGACGACGTGGTTCTTTGTCTGCAGGATGAAGACACCATCGAACATGTGCTCATACAATGCGTGTACGCTCGTGAGACTTGGTATCGCTGTTGTCAGTTGCTTCAGGTGCAGGTGAGGATACCGGAGGCCACTGATATGCTGGAGGATTGGTGGTTACGGGAGCGTAGGAGGTTCAAGGGCAAGGAAAGGAAGAAGTTCGACTTGGCAGTCACGCTGATTTGCTGGTCGATCTGGAAGCAAAGGAACGCGAGAGTATTCCACAACGTCAGACAACAATGTACGGCACAGGAACTGGCTTCACGGATCTCTGACGAGCTGAGGCTCTGGTTCAGAGTGAGAAGCGGAGGAGGAGGGAGTACACAGAGTAGACGAGAGTAGGCTTAGGTGTGGAGTGTTGGAGGTGTGCTAAACCCTGTTCTGACAGGAGTTTGGCTTCTTGTAAAATTCTCTATCTTCTATACAAATAAGATGCGCTATTGGCGCACTCTCTAAAAATAACATATACACTAAAATGTGTTTGCATACATGTACATATATGTGTATATGGATAGATGCTAAAACATCTTATATTAAAAAACGGAGGGAGTACGTGTTACGTGTCTCGCAGGCGAAAAGTAGCCCTCAAATGGAGCAAATTGACGAGGAGCTCCCGTATGCACACTCCATCTTTTCTGAATGGATCGAAGTAACAGCTGGTAGCAAGGTGTTTGGGCATGTGACTAACATCCGCTAAGATAGTTCCCACTGCTAAACTATTGTGCCGCGCCCCGTTGATCGGATAAAGAGGATCGTCTGCTTTAGCATCGACCCGACAGGTTTCTCTTCTGTCGTTGTGCCCGACATGCGCGTACGGTCAAGCACATAGTGATAAGACGGTAATGTTCATAGGATTATTAGGTCCAAAGTGCAGCTACACTACATCTACTAGAGCACGAAAACAAAGTGAGCCTTCATACTACTTCCAAATACTACTCGGTTGAAATGCTTTTCTAATCTAGTACTCCGGAGGCGGCAATTCCGGTCATACTAGGCAAGATGGCGGGTCGACACGCCGCGCCCGTGTGTACATGAGCGTATTTTGCGTTTTTAATAGTGTTAATTAGTTAGTTTTTAAAAGTGGTCAATCTGGGAAGTTATTCATATTTGAGATATTTTTCATATTTGAGATATTTTTCACGTTTATTAAATGCTCAGATTTTGTGTTCATGTTGATACCGCGGTGGGAATAATTTAAATTTGGAAATGTCTGCATTTAAATTTGTTTAGTTTTGAGTGTACTGAAATTTGGAAAAAGGATGCATTTAAAATTCGTTCGAATTCCAAAACTGTTAAAATTGGGGAGTTATTTATATTTGAATTTGGTTTACGTTTTTTTTAAATGGTCAGATTTTGAAGGCAGTCAAAATTTTAAAATATTTGAATTTGAATTTTGGTCGTGTAACGTAAATAGCTAGTTTTTTTTTTGTGTGTTCATGTTGATATATTTGTCACATTTGTAAATACTGTATTGTAAGAAATTCAAATTTGGAAATGTATACGTCAAAAAATTGTTCAGATTTGAATGCATTGAATTTGGAAATGTATACGTCAAAAAGTTGTTAAGATTTGAATGCATTCAAATTCAAAAAAAATTGTATATAAATTGTTTGAGTTCGAAAAATTGTCAAAAGTGGGAAGTTATTCATATGTGAATTATTTTTAACGTTTTTCTAAATGCTTAGATTTGAAAGTCATTAAAAATTCTAGAGTATTTAAATTTGAAATTTGATCATACGATGTAAATAGTTGACGGTTATTTTGTTGTGAGGGTATTTGTAGAAATATTTTCATTTTGAGGAAATTGTTCTAAGGAGGAAGTGTATTATGATTTTCTCCATACTTTAACCAATATGGGCATGTTGATATATTTGTCACATTTGTAAATACCGTGATGTAAGAAATTCAAATTTGGAAATGTATACGTTAAAAAGTTGTTCAGATTTGAATGTATTGAAATTCAAAAAAGTTTGTATCTATAATTTGTTTGAGTTGGAAAAAATTGTCAAAAGTAGGAAGTTATTTATATGTGAATTATTTTTAACATTTTTCTAAATGCTCAGATTTGAAAGTCATTAAAAATTATAGAGTATTTAAATATGAAATTTCATCATACGATGTAAATAGTTGACGGTTATTTTGTTGTGAGGGTTTTTGAATGTATTGAAATTCAAAAAAGTTTGTATCTATAAATTGTTTGAGTTGAAAAAATTGTCAAAAGTGGGAAGTTATTGATATGTGAATTATTTTTTAACGTTTTTTCTAAATGCTCAGATTTGAAAGTCATTAAAAATTATAGAGTATTTAAATTTGAAATTTGATCATACGATGTAAATAGTTGACGGTTATTTTGTTGTGAGGGTATTTGTAGAAATATTTTCATTCTGAGGAATTTGTTCTATGGAGGAAATGCATTATGATTTTCTCCATACCTTAACCAATATGGGCATTTTTTTTTGAAATGCTTCTACTTTTTGGAAATGTAATAAATAAATGTTAATTTATATAATTAGAAAAAGTCATTTTGGATTTTCTCTAAATATTTACCTATTCATTTTCTCCATACTTTAACCAATATGGGCATTTTTTTGAAATACTTCTACTTTTTGGAATTGTAATAAATAAATATTAGTTTTTATAGTTAGAGAAAGTCATTTTGGATTTTCTCTAAATATTCACCTATTCAAAATTTTCAAACATGTTTGTTTTTTTCTATAAGTAGTTATCATTTTTTTTCTGAGTATTTTGATGTATATTGTATTTGTTTTGATGGATATTTGCATTAATACTTCCATTTTTTTTAAACTGCCAGGCCCACTGTGACGTCATGGTGACGTCAGCAGGGGCCGAACCTGCTACGGCGGCATCGACCACGCTGGCGCCGCGTTCGAGCGAGCTGGAACGCGCGCGCGGCGCGGACGCGCGTGGACGCGGTGTGGCTGGGAGCGGCGGCGCCGCTGTGTTCTGGTCTCCGGAGCTTGGTCGGCAGCGGCCGAACACGGCGGCGGGAGCAGGCGCACGGCGGCGCAGAATCCGGCTCTGATCGGGCGTTCGAGCACGTGGCTGTCGGTGAAGATGTCGAGGATGCGGCGGCGGAGCGGGCTGCATGGTTCGATTTGACCGGGGAGGTGCGGAGGGACGGCGACGTGCGTCGGCGGCGACATCCGGTGCCGCGGGAGAAGAAGGAGGGAAAGGTGGATTGTGGTGAGTTTTTTGCAAGGAGATCCCTGGTCTTTCCTGAAATTACAAATGAGTCCTTTGCGGGGTGTTTTTTGTAAAACTCTGCGCCAAAATTCGTGCGGGAGTGGTCACCGGCTGACCACCGGTTCCACCGGCCGCTCACCGGTGACGTGGCATGGTATGATTGGTGCGGAATTGTGCGTACTGTTGCTCGATCCTGGCCGTCCGTTTCGCCGATCGGACGGCCAGAAGAAAGGGGGCGACGTGGCACGAGGGAGAGCGGGTGGAGATGTTGCCCCTTTATATAGAGGTATGCCCAGATAGTCGTACTATCTGGACCATTGATGTGCGAATCAGGATTTGATCTTGTCTGGTGCGAATTATAGAAAACCTGCTATTAGACTACTCATTGGGAAGTAACATAGAGTAGTATCATGCATATGATACTAGCCTATGTTACTATCTCCATAGTGTGTAGTAACATATATGTGGTATTATGTTATACTATATTTATTAGGTTATAGACCCATTTTGTCTCGAAATTTGTTATGTTACGGTATCTATCTATCATAGTACTATCATTTCTCTCATCATTAATTGCAGTGACACATCAGCATTTTGCATGCATGTATTGCATGATACTACATATGATACCACCACTATGGCTAGTCTTATACAAACCTGGTTTGTTGGTACGTAGACAATAAATGAAGAACCAGCCAACGGTTTTGATGTTCCGGTGGTACAAGATGTTACGCGAGCAAATGTTCTGGTTGTACATATTTTTCGCCTCCGTCACGATGCTCAGACGGCCGCCCAGTCTGCGGCAATGAGCTGGCCCAACCGTTCTATTCCGTATCTTCCAAGCAGAAAGACTAGGGGCGACGTCTCGGCTTGGGCGGCGGCGGGGAACAGGCAACAGGCAGCGGCGAGTCGGCGTGCGCTGCCGTCGGAATCGGCTGAGCATATGAGGTCGGCGGTACAACTCGCCCCCGAGATATCATGGCATTCCCGCTGGAGAGGTCAGTTAGCAACACCTGTATTTCTTTTTCGGCTTTATTGGGGATCTTTTGGGTCACGTAATTTGATTTAAACCCTACAAACTGGTCGAGTAGGCTGGAGATGGGGGAATCATCTGCGAACTTTGGGAGGGTAGATCCATACTACGCGGAAAGTGCTTTTAGAACTTGAGCTCCATGGAGCTCGGTTTTTAAAAAAATTAAAATCCGCACATTTTGGTTTCCAAAAATCGAGACAAAAATACCAGGTGTAAATATCACCTAGATCTACAAGCGTGCCAAATTTCAAGTGCAAATTCGTTTTATTCTGGGCTAGATCTAAAAGACAAATTTCTGGATCTAAATACCCGGATTCAAAATTTTGAAATCTGTCAGAATTTTTCTTTTTTGCACAGCCCAAAATCCAACGAATTTGAAGTCAAAAAAATTCACGCGTGTGTGTCGCGAGACTACCTACACCTGTGATTTTTTGCGCGATTTTTGGAAACTAAAAAATGTGAATTTCCATTTTTTCAACAAAAACGAGCTATGTGGAGCTCGGGAGCCAAATCACCGTACTCCATACTACGTCGTTAACATCGGAGAGGAAGCTATAGTGGGCGTAGTGGCCGGCGCCTTGCGCAAATTTCGGAGGTTCACAGCGTCTGTCCTCTGCAACGATGACAGAAGATAGCAAGAAAGTTGAAAGATGATCTGGACAGAGAAGGTATGTGTAAACAAAACATATGACTGAATAATCTGTGGAGCTGTTGCTGGAACTATGGTGTGGCAATTTGAATATTTTTACAATACCCTTTTCCGTGAAATAAACAAGCTTATGAAAAACGTGCTGTAGTTTCCGATAGGCATGAACAGGACTGTGTGAGTCGATGTTGGCCGGTCCGGCGGTTGATGATGCTGGTTATGTTTGATGGTTTCAGGGGATGAAGATGAGCAGGCAGGTGCGGACTCACAGATGGATGATCCAATTGTAAATGTGCTGGAGCATGTGGATGCTACTATGGCAGATGCTACAATGCACGAAAATGATGATGGTAAAATCTTATCGATCTCTATCCTGTTTTGGTGAGTATGAACTGCAAGTCCATTAATTATGCTACCCCTTGTGCTATGATGCTGAGGCCAATGTAGTTGATTCTGGAGCAACAGGAGCCCGGGTGATGGAAACCCCGAAGTTGCAACTCCTGGTGGAGATGTAGCTCCTGCGCTGTTCGACAAACGGTTCTAAGGGCATCTCCAGCCGTGCCCTCAGGGCCCAAAATAGCGTCGTTTTGGCTTGGGAGCGCCTTTTTTCCAGTCGGCCCCCCAGGAGCCCAAATAGCACCGTTTTAGCGTCGGCGCACCCAGGCCAGACCCAGCCCATTGGATTCCGCCTGGGGGGTGAAATGGCGCGAAAACAGGGCGGGCCAACGCTGTCAGGGACTTGGGCGAAAATGGCGGGGAAACGGAGCGAAAACGCGGCATCTTCATCCCCTCGGCTCCCGCGCTGGTCAAAAGCCTGCCGGAGTTATGGCTGCCGCGCCGTCTGCGCCACCGCCGACGCGTCCAATCCGTTGCCACGCGCCGGTCAAAGGCTGCCGGAGTAATGACGTGGCGTGCGGCCAGTGAACGGCCGTCGTCGACGCGTCCAATCGCGCGGCACGCGGCGCACAGTAATGGCGCGCCACCGTCTGGCCTCCCGCGCCGCTATAAAAACCCCTCCCCTCGCCGTGCACAGACGCACATCTCTCTCACTCTCGCCTTCCTCTTCTCCTCCTCGCCTTCTCTTCTCGCCCACAGAGCAATGGCCGAGCGGTTCCCTGACGATCATGCCGCCGCGAACGGCTTCGGCCGCCGCTTCCTCCACAGAGAGGAGGCGCGAATGCTGTATCAGGCGGGCTACCCGACGCCGCCTGATATGCGCGTCCCCGGCGCATCCGGCGGCCAATCCGCATGGCTTCTGAGTGCCGGTGGCGTTCCCGTGCCTCCGCCGCCAGAAGAGGTGGACCGCGTGGACGCGATCCAGGAGGTGCTCGCCGGCACTCCGACGAGCAGGCGGCGGATCCCCGCTGGGATCCGGCGAACCACGCCTTCTGGACGGAGTACTTCCGCCAGTGCCACGCCCGCGAGCTGGCCGACGAAGGCCGCAACGGCCCGGTGGAAGGCCGCAAGAACTCCAGGGGCCACAAGAGGTGGTGGGGCGCTCCAGGACGCACGCTCGCGTTCGTCCTCGAGCACATCCACGCCGGCAACAGGCCGCGGCTGACGATGCCGCCGCGCACGCCGTCGTGGATGCCCCGGAGGATGGGCGGCACTTCCTCGTCCTCCTCCTCCGGCGCGCGATCGGCGTCGTCGGCGCCTCTTGCTCGGGCTGCCCCGGAGTCGCCGCCGCCCATCCTCAACTCCGGCCGGCGCGCACCCAACCGCGGCGGCAGCGGCAGCCTCCGCATCAACGAACGCCGCGCCGCGTCGCCGCCTCGCGGCCTCTTCCGCCGCCTCGTCAAGCCCAAGACGGAGGGCAAGAAGAAGGCGCCGGAGTGGCAGGCGCCGCCCGACTACGTCAGGGCGGCCATCAATATGGCGGCGCCGGAGGACGGGGAGGAGTTCCCCGGCCTGAACCTCGCCATCGCCGCCTCCATTGACGACGTCCCTCCGGCGCCAGACGACGTCGCCGACGCCTGGTCGGCGAGGGAGCACGAGGCGGAGCAGATCGCGCGCCAGCAGCGCATCCTGGAGGAGGTGGAGCGCCGGCGCGCGGAGGAGCAGCGCGCGGCGGAGCGGGCGGCTCCTCGCCGTCGCATTCCACCTCCGCCACCGCCCCCGGAGTACTACATCCTCGACCCCAGCGACGAGGATGAGGACGCCCCCACCGCGCCCGGGCCGAGCAGGTGCCACGGCGGAGACGACGGCGAAGGCCCCAGCCGCCCCGCCGGAGACTCCGACGACGACGACGGCGACGGCGGCGACTACACCGTCTTCTACAGCCAACTGGGCATGTAGAACGGCGTCTAGATCGCCAAGTTATATTTTTATTAAGTTTTATTTTATGTTCAACTATGTAATCGCCGAATTTCGCCCATATATGTATGAAATTCGCCTTAATTAGATAAATTTCACGCAAATTTGGTTTTTTGAATTTTTTGGCCCAAGTGTTGGGTTTGGGCACGGCTGGGAAAACGCCGCCCCCAGGGCGTCAAATAGCGTCGCTGCCCCGCCCCCAGGCGGGCCAAAATAGCGTCGTTTTTCGGCCTGGGGGGGCCGAACGACTGGAGATGTGATACGTCTCAAACGTATCTATAATTTCTGATGTTCCATGTTGATATTATACCAATTGTTACATGTTTTACATACACTTCATAGCATTTTTATGCATTTTCTGGGACTAACCTATTAACAAGATGCCACAGTGCCAGTTCCTGTTTTCTGCTGTTTTTGTATTTCAGAAAAGCTGTTCTGGAAATATTCTCGGAATTGGACGAAACCTGGACAGGACCTCCTATTTTTCAACACGTACACGAAGTCCGAAGGAGAGACGGAGGCAACCGAGGAGGGCGCCACACCCTAGGGCGGCGCGGCCCCCCTCCAACCGCGCCGTGGTGGGGTGTGGGCCCCCGGGTCGCTCCAGCCGCCGCCCTTTCGCCTATTTATTCATCTTCACGGAAAACCCTAGACACCAGAGCCTCCATCCACGAAAAGTTCCGTAGCCGCCGCCGTCGTCAACCCTAGCTCGGGAGGGTTCTGAAGCTCTTCCCGGCACCCTGCCGGAGAGGGGAATCATCACCGGAGGGCTCTACATCACCATGCCTGCCTCCGGAGTGATGCGTGAGTAGTTCATCTTTGGACTACGGGTCCATAGCAGTAGCTAGATGGTTGTCTCTCCACTTTATGCTATCATGTTTAGATCTTGTGAGCTGCCTATCATGATCAAGATCATCTTATTGTAATGCTACATGTTGTGTTTGCTGGGATCCGATGAATATTGAATACTATGTCAAGTTGATTATCAATCTATCTTATATGTTATTTATGATCTTGCATGCTTTCCGTTACTAGTAGATGCTTTGGCCAAGTAGATGCTTGTAACTCCAAGAGTTAGTATTTATGCTAGATAGTGGGTTCATGCCTCCGGTAATCTGGGAGAGTGACAGCAACTTCTAAGATTGTGGATGTGCTGTTGCCACTAGGGATAAAATAACCGATGCTTAGCTTAAGGGTGCGCCGTTAGGTCTAATGCATTTGTTTACATTACGCACATTACTTAATGCGATTATCCGTTGCTTGCAACTTAATACCAACGGGGAACTCGGTATGACAACCTGGAGGTGGATTATTAGTCATAGACGCTGTTGGATAACGGTCTATGTATTTTGTCGTAATGCCCACATGAATATCATAGTAATCATCATGTCATATATATGCATTGTCATGCGCTCAATATTTTGTCAATTGCCCAGCTGTAATTTGTTCACCCAGCATGTTAGTTATCTTTTATGGAGAGACACCACTAGTGAACTGTGGACCCCGGTCCATTCTTTTACACTGATAATACAACCAACTGCAATCATTGTTCCTTTTCATTCTCTGCAATTTACACTATTTTCCACACCATACGTTTAATCCTTTGTTTTCAGCAAGCCGGAGATTGACAACCTCACTGTTTCGTTGGGGCAAAGTAGTTTGATTGTGTTGTGTGCAGGTTCCACGTGCCGACCTTCCACGCAAGTACTTCTGGCACCACAACCTTCAGAAGTGATTTCTTGCTCCTACTGGATCGATTAACCTTGGTTTCTACTGAGGGAAACTGCTGCTGCACTGCTTCATACCTTCCTCTTGGGGTCTCCCAACGAACGTGTGTCCACGTCATCAAGCATTTTTCTGGCGCCGTTGCCGGGGAGCAAGAGATTTCTGCAAGGGGAGTTTCACGCTTCCAATCTCTTTACTTTGTTATTGTCTTGCTTAGTTTATTTTTATTAGTCTTGTTTGCTTTATTTATCAAAAACACAAAAAAATTAGTTGCTTTATTCGAATTGTTTTTTTCTGTTTTGTTTTAATTTTGCTAAAATGAGTACCCCTGAGAACACTAAGTTGTGTGATTTCACTAGCACGAACAACAATGATTTCATTAGTACACCTATTGCTCCACCTGCTTCTAAAGCAGAATTCTATGAAATTAAACCTGCACTTTTAAATCTTGTTATGAAAGAGCAATTCTCTGGTGTTAGTACTGATGATGCTGCTGCTCACCTTAATAATTTTGTTGAACTTTGTGAGATGCAAAAGTATAAGGAAGTAGATGGTGATATTATTAAACTGAAACTTTTTCCTTTCTCTTTGAGAGGACGTGCTAAAGAATGGTTGCTATCTTTGACTAGAAATAGTATTGATTCATGGACTAAATGCAAAGATGCTTTCATAGGAAAATATTATCCTCCTGCTAAGATCATATCTTTGAGAAGTAGCATTATGAATTTCAAACAATTTGATAATGAGCATGTTGCTCAAGCTTGGGAGAGAATGAAATCATTGGTAAAGAATTGTCCCACCCATGGACTGACTGCTTGGATGATCATCCAAACCTTTTATGCAGGATAAATTTTTCTTCAAGAAACCTATTGGATTCGGCCTCTGGAGGTACCTTTATGTCCATCACTTTGGGTGCTGCAACAAAGCTTCTTGATGATATGATGATAAATTATTCTGAATGGCACACCGAAAGAGCTCCACAAGGTAAGAAGGTAAATTCTGTTGAAGAAACCTCTTCCTTGAGTGATAAGATTGATACTATTATGTCTATGCTTACAAATGGAAAAATGCATGTTGATCCAAATAATGTTCCTTTAGCTTCTTTGGTTGCTCAAGAAGAGCATGTTGATGTGAACTTCATTAAAAAAATAACTTCAACAACAATGCTTATAGGAATAATTTTGGTAATAACAATTATAAGCCCTATCCTTTAATAGTGGCAATGGTTATGTTAATTCTTATGGTAATTCCTACAACAAAATAAGAGTGTACCCTCTGATCTTGAAGTCATGCTTAAGGATTTTATTAGTACACAAACTGCTTTCAATAAATCTGTTGAGGAAAATTTGGGAAAATTGATGTTCTTGCCTCTAAAGTTGATAGTCTTGCTCTTGATGTTGATTTGAAAAATTAAAATATGCCTCATGATGTTAAAGAGAGCAAAACTCTCAATGCATTCAAGTTAAAATTGATAATAATGTGAGGATGTTAGCTGATTTACATGCTAGGTGGGAAGAGAGGATGAAATTGCTAAAAAGAATAATATTGCTAGAGTTTACTATTACTACTACTAAATGCTGAAGTCAAATGTTAACAAACCTCCTACTCAATGGTAAAGTAATTGGTGTTGGCAATGTCTCTACTTCTGTTGCAAAACGTTTAAAATTGCCTGAAACACTGAAACTGTTCCTGATAAAAGTGCTGAAATTTTTCAATGGGAGACAATGGTCCCATTACCTTTGATAATAATGATTTTGATTTTGATGGTTGCAATATTTCTGAAGTAATTAAGTTCTTGCAAAAGCTAGCTAGAAGTCCTAATGCTAGTGCTATAAACATGGCTTTTACTAAACACATTACTAATGCTCTCATGCAAGTTAGGGAAGAGAAATTAAAACATGAAGCTTCTATCCCTAGGAAGTTAGAAGATGGTTGGGAGCCCATCATTAAAATGAAGGTGAATGATTTTGATTGCAATGCTTTATGTGATCTTGGTGCTAGTATTTCTGTTATGCCTAAGAAACTTATGATATGCTTGATTTAGCACCTTTGGAACACTGTTATTTGGATGTTCACCTTGCTGATAATACTATAAAGAAACCTTTGGGGAGAGTTGATGATGTTTTTATAATGGTTAACAATAACCTTGTCCCCGTTGATTTTGTTGTTTTGGATATTGAATGCAATGCTTCTTGTCCTATTGTTTTGGGAAGACCTTTCTTAGAACTGTTGGTGCTATTATTGATATGAGAGAGGGGAATATTAAATATCAATTCCCACTCAAGAAAGGTATGGAACACTTCCCTAGAAAGAAGATGAAGTTACCTTTTGATTCTATTGTTAGAGCAAATTATTCTGTTGATGCTTCTTCACTTGGAAACACTTGATTCTTACTTTCTGCGCCTAGCTGAAAGGCGTTAAAGAAAAGCGCTTATGGGAGACAACCCATTATTTTATTTCTGCAATTTTTCTTTTCTTTTTGAGTCAAGGAGTTGTTTACTTCTGTAACAATTCCTTTGTATCTTTATTTTATCGCATTGTTGTGCCAAGTAGCCTCTAATAGGAAGATGATGCTAGATTTGGATTTCTGCGCAGGAACAGATTTCTGCTGTTCACCGTTTTACTTCTGTAAAATCACAGAAAAATTATTTAAATCTGCAAATTTTTGTGCGTGATCCTCAGATATGTACGCATCTTTCGTTAGTTTAGTTTTTCGATCTGAGCAACGTAAGTGCCTCGAAAAAATTCGTCTTTACAGACTGTTCTGTTTAGACAGATTCTGTCTTTTATTTTTCGCATTCTCTCTTTTACTAGTGTTGAGTGGAATTCTTTTTTAGGGTGAAGAGCTTCACATAACATCAGTGGCAGTAGTTAATGTTAAAAGTAACGGTCATGTTTGTGTCCTTATAGAACATGTGAGTTTTTGATTGTGCACTAACCCTCTAATGAGAATTACTCTGAGTTTGGTGTGGCGGAAGTTTTCAAGGGTCAAGAGAGAAGGATGATATAATGTGATCAAGAAGAGTGAAGAGCTTAAGCTTGGGGATGCTCCCATGGATCACCCCAGCATATTTCAAGAAGACTCAAGCGTCTAAGCTTGGGGATGCCCAAGGCATCCCCTTCTTCATCAGCAACTTATCAGGTCATCTCTAGTGAAACTATATTTTAATTCTTTCACATCATATGTGCTTTACTTGGAGCGTCTGTGTGCTTTTATTTTCAGTATTTTATTTTTCTTATGGTCAACTTGATTGGACCCTAGCATTCTTGATTGGGAGAGAGACACGCTCCGCTTTTTCATATGAATACTCCTATTCTTCACTTATACTTGTTGAGTATTCTTATCTAGCTATTGCTATGCTTTTAGCTCCTGTTTTGCATGCATCTCTTATTCAGAGCTGTTAGTTCTTTTAAAGAAAGTACTCTCTTGCTTCACTTATAATTGTTTGGAGAGTTTATGTTGAAATAAATTGATTGGTGTTTGGTTGGAACAGAAAATGTTGCATGTGGTAGATGGTATAATGGAAAAAGCTTACATATTCTTGTAGATCACTGTATTGGATAATTTGATACTTGTCAATTGTTTTGAGTTATCAAGTAGTTCATGTTTAAGCTTTTGTATCATGTAGTTAAAACCTATTAATGAAGAACTACCGTAAAGCTCGTTGAAATTTGGTTTGCATGATTGGTATCTCTAAGGTCTAGATATTTTCTAGTAAAAGGGTTTGGTTAACAAGGAAGACAGTGTAGAGTCTTATAATGCTTGCAATATGTTTTCATATAAGTCTTGCTGTGTCGGTTGATATCCTGTGTTTGCTTCAAATAACCTTGCTAGCCTAAACTCTGTACTGAGAGGGAATGCTTCTCGTGCATCCAAAACCTTGAACCAAAATCCACTAGTAGGAAAAGGGCTTTTAGTGGCGCACCGTTTTGGCATTCTGTGGCGCACCCACAAATTTGCTGGGTGCGCCACAGAATTGTCGCCACTAAAATAATTCTGTGGCGCACCGATTAGGGGTGCGCCACAGAATCACCGTCTACCTATAAGCTTTTCTCTACTAGTGATCCATGCTATTTGTGTCCACCATAACTATCTATATGTGGTATTTCCTTGCCACTCTAAGTAAAATTTTCATGTGCTATCTTTAAACTATTCAAAAACTATTACTCCTATTTTGTGTCAATGTTTACCAATCTCATGAGGACGGGGTGGATGTCTTTATGTCAACTGTCAAACAGACTTTACCACCGGACAAGCGGCATATACATCCGCTTATCCATTAATTTTGCAAAAAGAGCTGGCAAATGGGATGCCCAGTCCCAATTAATTACAACTTTAACCGCTTAATTCTCTTCACATTTTTGCCCTGATTTATCAGTCAAGTAATGACAAACAGTGAAATATCTGCATGTGTAAACAAAAGAGAAGAGAGATGATCTGCCTTGCTGGTAGAAATAACGTCCTTCATGGGAGCCATTCTTAAAAGTTTGGTTGGCAGGGTTCATATTGTACTTTTCCATTTTCTGATTCGTTGACAATTAATAAACACCTCCCAAAACTTATTTTTACTCTTTTTATGATTTCAAAAACTAAAAAAGCTCTAGCACATGATTTAATCCCTGCTTCCCTCTGTGAAGGGCCTTTCTTTTACTTTTATGTTGAGTCAGTTTTCCTACTTCTTTCTATCTCAGAAACAAACACTAGTGTCAACTTTCGTGCAACAATTTTTATATGCTTGTATATTGCGCTTATTATATTGCTTTGTGTTGACAAATATCCATGAGATATATATATATTGAAAGTTGAAAGCAATTGCTGAAGCTTAAATCTTCCTTTGTGTTGGTTAAATACCTTTTACTTAGAATCTATTGCTTTATGAGTTAACTCTTATGCAAAACTCTTTGATGCTTGTCTCGAAAGTACTATTCACGAAAAGTTTTTGCTTATATGATTCAGTTGTTTGCTCATTATCTACTTGCTAGCAAACTATAGACCATTGACCTGGATCACTTCATTCATAACATGTGCTTTACAATACTATTTGATCAAGATTATGATTGTAGCATGTCACCTCAGAAATTATTTTGTTTTTATCGTTTTGCCTACTCGAGGACGAGTAGAACTAAGCTTGGGGATGTTTGATACATCTCAAACGTATCTATAATTTCTGATGTTCCATGTTGATATTATACCAATTGTTACATGTTTCACATACACTTCATAGCATTTTTATGCACTTTCTGGGACTAACCTATCAACAAGATGCCACAGTGCCAGTTCCTGTTTTCTGCTGTTTTTGTATTTCAGAAAAGCTGTTCTGGAAATATTCTCGGAATTGGACGAAACCTGGACAGGACCTCCTATTTTTCCAACACATACACGAAGTCCGAAGGAGAGACGGAGGCGACCGAGGAGGGCGCCACACCCTAGGGCGGCGCGGCCCCCCCTCCAACCGCGCCGTGGTGGGGTGTGGGCCCCCCAGGTCGCTCCAGCCGCCGCACTTTCGCCTATTTATTCATCTTCACGGGAAAACCCTAGACACCAGAGCCTCCATCCACGAAAAGTTCCGTAGCCGCCGCCGTCGTCAACCCTAGTTCGGGAGGGTTCTGAAGCTCTTCCCGGCACCCTGCCGGAGAGGGAAATCATCACCGGAGGGCTCTACATCACCATGCCTGCCTCCGGAGTGATGCGTGAGTAGTTCATCTTTGGACTACGGGTCCATAGCAGTAGCTAGATGGTTGTCTCTCCACTTTATGCTATGATGTTTAGATCTTGTGAGCTGCCTATCATGATCAAGATCATCTTATTGTAATGCTACATGTTGTGTTTGCTGGGATCCGGTGAATATTGAATACTATGTCAAGTTGATTATCAATCTATCTTATATGTTATTTATGATCTTGCATGCTTTCCGTTACTAGTAGATGCTTGTAACTCCAAGAGTTAGTATTTATGCTAGATAGTGGGTTCATGCCTCCGATAATCTGGGAGAGTGACAGTAACTTCTAAGATTGTGGATGTGCTGTTGACACTAGGGATAAAATAACCGATGCTTAGCTTAAGGGTGTGCCGTTAGGTCTAATGTATTTGTTTACATTACGCACATTACTTAATGCGATTATCCGTTGCTTGCAACTTGATACCAACGGGGAACTCGGTATGACAACCTGGAGGTGGATTATTAGTCATAGACGCTGTTGGATAACGGTCTATGTATTTTGTCGTAATGCCCACATGAATATCATAGTAATCATCATGTCATATATATGCATTATCATGCGCTCAATATTTTGTCAATTGCGCAGCTGTAATTTGTTCACCCAGCATGTTAGTTATCTTTTATGGAGAGACACCACTAGTGAACTGTGGACCACGGTCCATTCTTTTACACTGATAATACAACCAACTGCAATCATTGTTCATTTTCATTCTCTGCAATTAAACACTATTTTCCACACCATACGTTTAATCCTTTGTTTTCAGCAAGCCAGGAAGATTGACACACTTCCTGCTTCGTTGGGGCAAACTAGTTTGATTGTGTTGTGTGCAGATTCCACGTCAACAGCCGAACTCCCTTCCACATGCAAGTACTTTTCTGGCACCGTTGACAACCTTCAGAAGTGCTTCTTGCTCCTACTGGATCTGATAACCTTGGTATTTTACTGAGAGAAACTTGCTGTTGCACTGTTTCATACCTTCCTCTTGGGGTCTCCCAACGAACGTGTGTCCCACGTCATCAAGATGCCCTAACAGTGGGGCTCGGGGTCAACGGGTGGACGGCGTGGCCGTCGAGGGGTAAAACGTGCATCAAAGCAGGGCAGGAAGAAGGCTACTAAGAGAGTCCGCTTCGCTAAACATCTGAACACAGCACACGAGGCGCCGAGTTCTGATTGGTTTAGTACATATATTTTTCTTGTTTGGAAATGGTTTGACACCCAATAAAATTTTATGATCTGCTGCAGAAGATGATGGAGATTGGATCATGTGGAGTCCGACGGCGGTGTGGTGGGTAATTTCTCTGGGCCAAATGGTTAGGCATTTGCATAAGATGTGAAATATAATTGGTTCTATACTGAACTGAACGGTGGTCCTGAAAGTTATTTGTTTGAACAAACAGGAGCTGGAATCGATGTACTTGGTTCACCAGGTGGTAGCTCCTGTTCGCCATTGCATTATGTCCGAAGATCTGCGTCCCGGCAGAGTACAAGAAGGAATGCAGGGGCCGCAAGCAATCCTGGTAATATATGATTCCTGATAAACTGGTGTGGGCTGAACTTACGTGTCCGAAAAACTAGCATGCTTAAAAAATTTTGGAAGTAAACACAGTAGGACAAGTCGGCATGGGTACCAGGTGAATGAGGCTGAACCTAAGGTTGTCGGTCGGTCAACGCTTACGCAAGGTACACAGCCGCGATTTACCGAAATTGCTTCACTTGGTGGTGGGTCCAGTTCTAACACGCGAAGAGGATCAGGCCGTGCGAGCAGCAATAGGGAGATTCAGGCCTGCACCTTGTTTGTAGAAAACCTTTCTTGTGTAGTAGATATTGGTTGTGCGGGAAGCGTTGGCTAATCGGTAATATTTTCATTCAGGTCCTTCAGTCAGAGCACCGGGCGTTGACATAATTATTAACAGGGTTAGATTTTGGTGTTGGGCCTGGAGGGAGAAACATCAGGGTGAAAGTAGGAGTGGACCTATACACCGTGGTACGCGAAGGTTGCTTACCTTCGCGTACCCCTCCATCCCCGCGACGCGCTAATGGGCCAGGCCCAGGGACTGCTTCGCACGCGCTCGCACAGCAGAGGCCCTTAGATGGTTTGACCGCCATATATTTCGTGTTGACTGTTTCCTGTTTGAATTTTTTTTCGAATTTTTGACTGTTTCCCGTTGTTTTATCTTATTCATCTACTTCGCGCCGAAATTTAAAAATTGGAACTATTTTCAAAATGGATCAATTATGAAGTTGGAACCATTTTTATTTTGGAACCATTTTCAAAATGGAACCATTTTTAATTTCGGAACAATTTTCAAATGGAACCATTTTTATTTTGGAACCATTTTTATTTTGGAACCATTTTAAAAAATGGAACCATTTTCAAAAATTGGAACCATTTTCAAAATTTTGGAACAATTTTTAATTTCGGAACAATTTTCAAAATAGAACCAATTTTATTTTGGAACCATTTTCAAAATGGAACCGTTTTTATTTTGGAACCATTTTCAAAATGGACCCATTTTTAATTTCGGAACAATTTTCAAAATGGAACCATTTTTATTTTGGAACCATTCTCAAAATGAAACCATTTTTATTTTGGAACCATTTTCAAAATTGGAACCAATTTCAAATGGATCAATTTTGAAGTTGGAAAATATTTGGAAAAATGGAATAATTTTTCGATTTGGAACCATTTTTATTTTGGAACCATTCTCAAAATGGAATCATTTTTAAATTTGGAACCATTTTCAAAATTTCGGAACCATTTTTAATTTCGGAACCATTTTCAAAATGGAACCATTTTTATTTTGGAACCATTTTCAAAATGGAACCATTTTTAATTTCGGAACAATTTTCAAAATGGAACCATTTTTATTTGGAACCGTTTTAAAAATTGGAAACATTTTCAAAATGGAACCATTTTTAATTTCGGAACAATTTTCAAAATGGAACCATTTTTATTTTGGAACCATTTTCAAAATGGAACCATTTTATTTTGGAACCAATTTCAAATGGATCAATTTTGAAGTTGGAAACAATATGAAAAATGGAATATTTTTTTTGATTTGGAACCATTTTTATTTTGGAACAATTTTCAAAATGGAACCATTTTTATTTTGGAACCATTTTTATTTTGGAACCATTTTTATTTTCGGAACCATTTTCAAAAATTGGAACCATTTTCAAAATTTCGGAACAATTTTTACTTTCGGAACCATTTTCAAAATGGAACTGTTTTTATTTTGGAACCATTTTCAAAATGGAACCATTTTTAATATCGGTACAATTTTCAAAATGGAACCATTTTTTATTTTGGAACCATTTTCAAAATGGAACCATTTTTAATTTCGGAACAATTTTCAAAATGGAACCATTTTTATTTTGGAACCATTTTCAAAATTGGAACCATTTTCAAAATTTCGGAACATTTTTTAATTTTGGAACAATTTTCAAAATGGAACCATTTTTATTTTGGAACCATTTTCAAAATGGAAACATTTTTATTTTGGAACCATTTTCAAAATTGAATCTTTTTCAAAATGGAATTATTTTTAATTTCGGACATATTTTAGAAATAAGAATTATTTGTCTACTTTGGCCCAGTTATATGATCAGATATAATAATGCAAACATTTGACATAGAAAACCCTAGTGGTGAAAGTAGGAGCATCACATGATTTGGCTAGTTGTGAATCTTATCTCCCTGTACATGCTAAAATAAATTCTGCACAACTATCCGAAATCTGAAGCACCCATATAGGAACCCCGTACTGTATCATGTCATAAATTATGAACCTAACTCTTCTACATTCATGGTTGCAGTAATACAAAAATAGGCGACAAAATGCTGGTGACCATTTAGAATTTTAGATTATACATTGACAGCAGAAACGTTGGCAAGTCATCCACACATGTTTTCTAGGTATCTACTTGGGGCAAAAGATAACACTGGGAGTATGACGCTGTGACCAGAAAGCAGTTCAGACAATGCATACCCAAGCACCCGCAAGAGCATGAACAAGTTCAAAAGCTCCCCATCACATCTGCAGCTGAGGAAACCTACTTACACTGAGAATCAAAGCAATAGAAAAGCACAGCCTAGCACGATCGTACACTATCCAGCACTCTGCTGAGAAATTCGACAGGCACAGGAGCACTGAGCAGCTCGAGTTCAGATTCCCCAGGCCCCAATTCAAGCAGAAAAGGCGCCCAGCGCCAAAATCGAATCTAAACCCATGGCCACTGGAATTCGAAGACCACCCCACCTCCTAACGATCCCACCGCCGATGGCGAGACCTAATGCCACGGATCCAGCAGGAAGCGAGCCCCGCCTCGCGAGCTCACGACGGCGGCCACTCGTCGTCCTACCTACGCACGAGGGGCAGGAGGACGGAGAGGTTCTAGTAGAGTAAGGTTCGAGAGAGAGGGAGGAGACGGACCTGTGGGAGCGACGGCGGCGAGGCCCCGCGCGCGGATCTCCCCGCGTCGAGGGGTCGCAGCGGAGGAGACGGGAGAGAGAGAGAGCAGGATGCCGCCGGGGAGCAGCAGCACGAGTGAACTGGGCCAGGCCCAAGTGGGGTCGAGGGGGGGGGGGGGGGGGGCGGGGTACGCGAAGGTAAGCAAGCATCGCGTCACGCGATCTATAGGTTTTGCCTGAAAGTAGAGCTTCTAGGATAAGTATTGGTACAACTCTCCCCGGACCCAGGGCCGGCCCTGTCATGTCAGGGCCCGGTGCAAGACAAGAAAATGGGCTGCTGACCGCCGGGCATCGTTACCGCGCCGGCCGCCTGCTGCCTGCCATTGCCGTCAATCCCCTATTCTCCGTGTGGCTTGCGTGTGCCCCTTCTTCAAATTTTGTCTCCCTCCAGTCCATTGGGATCGGTGAATGAGGAAGGAGAAGTGGAGAACGAATTGAATCGGATTAACAACATGCTAACCCCTACGGAGTATATAGGAGGGGATTGCACTGACCGTTGCAGATCGACAATGGATTTCTTGGAAATCAACAATTCAGGATCTGCTCCTCCATGAATTTCCTCAAAAACGAGGAAAGAGCAGGAGTCAAGAATGAGGAGTCGAGACCGCAAGAGATGTCGATGCGACGAGGAAGGCGACATGGACGGCTGGTGGAATCGATGTGCTCGGCCCTTTTACTCCTGATGGCTGTTGCGTACATGCGTACATGTGTTGCTTTCCAAAGCCCTCAGGCCTGAACTGCTAGCGATCACGGTGCGTACATTTTTTCCGAAGCAGAAGGCCCGACTGTAGGTAACGTACATAGGTGGGGGCCCGAGAAACCGGAGGGCCCTGTGCGGCCGCACAGGTTGCACCTGCTCAGGGCCGGCCCTGCCCGGACCATAGGCAGAACACTTGACATTTTCCCAATAATTTCAGGAAACCTGATTATATCTCTGAATCCGTAGGGTTGATTCTGGGATAACTATGTTGCACTTGCTCCGCTTCTACGACAACGAACAGTTGAAATCACCAATCACTAAGGTGATCCACATACCACTAGCCCAAGTCCAATCTATTTTTTATTAATCCTAAGCTAATGCAGACCCATATATTTGCATCCTCCCAGAACAACCTCACGAAAACAAGGTGTGAATCTCTCCATGAGGCCATCAAACTCCGCGACAACGTTCACCCCTGCCGAACGATGCCCTCTGGACTGTATTAGCACCTAGCCAATGCAGCTATGGCAACTTGTTTGCTGACCCCAGGCATGAGAAGCTGTTACTACAGCAGTGACGCCGTTGTACTCCATCACTCACGCCTTAAGTACTACCCACTATGTAGAAAAATTGGTGTACTCCCTCCATTCCGGTTTATAGGATGTATTTGTCAAATCTCTGGGAGCTAGGTGAATGGGGATTGGGCATGCAAATTCTATCTCCCCAATATTTCACCTAATTAGCACTCTCATATTTAATGCCAACATTACTTAGGGAAATGCCAAACTCAATCGGTTTTCATATTGTTCTTGGGAAAGGCCAAAACACAACATTAACTGCTCTTAATTAATGCTAATTGTTGCTTATTCTTGGAAAAATCTGATTTTGAAATTGCATCCTATAAACCGGAATGGAGGGAGTACATGTTTTCACTGGGCCTTGTGCACCCAAACTTTTTAGGTTTGTTCTGTAAGACCACTATGAGCATGGAGAATGTTTAGCTAAGTTTGTTTGCTGAGACATGCAGCCTTGATCAATCAATTGGTTTTATATTTGTATGTCATTTCATCATAATATCTTTCCTCCAACACAATGCGACTCGTCATGATCTCAACCTTTTGTATACATTTAAATTAAAAGAAGGGAAAAGCCAGCCAGCCCTGTGCCCAACACATCTAACAGTTTTCCGTATGATGAAAAAAAGCCACACTACGTTCGATAGGGACTCATTTCTACCGAAAAAATCACGGACAAAATGGACAAGTTATGTTTTATCGTGTTCTTGGCTTGCATCCAAACCCCATACCAGTTTTAATATATCAAGACCAAATGGATTTTCCGCGCGTCATTGTATAAGTGTATATCGCTTGTGCAAACAATTGCTGGTCTGTGAACTTGGCCTCTCCTTTTTAGGATTTGCGCTCTGTTGCATACTAGTACCTTTTTTTTCTTTCTAAACCGATCTATACTACTGGTAAATCGATATGCGGATATCATGCCCTAGTAATAATGCTGCATTTACATAGTTATGTCATCATTACAGCATACCATAAGTACTGGGAGACGTTGTACCAATAAATCCTGGGATAATTAAGTAGAGCTTCTGAAATTATTGGGGAATCGTGAACGAAAGGGGAATAGACTGGGAGACGTTGGGCCTTGAGGGTAATCAATGCGGTGGAAGCCGTCAGGTCCAGGATGCTGGGGCACGGTACAGTAAATCGAGTCAAATCTTGTTCTGTCAACGTCGTAACGGTGGTCTGGTACATAATGTCACTGGAATCGGTGGGACCATCTCCTGACACAGTGCAGATATACCGCGTGAATACGAGTGAGAATACGACGGTGGGTGGGGATCACGAGGGAGAAACGCGGCTCTATGCCGACGGCCAAAGCCTACGCCGACGGCTTTTTGTCGGGGTCGTCGGCATAGACCCCGCGAGGCAAAAAAAAATTGACACTGGGCTAAGCCGACGGCTTTGCCGCCGGCATAGGTTCACCATACCTATGCCGACGGCTTTGGTCCATCAGAGCTACGCCAACGGCAAAACCGTCGGCATAGGTCCCTCTCATTTTTTCTATTTTTCATTTAATATGAAATAAATCATATGTTTAAATCCGTAAATCGAAATTTAACAAATAAAATGTCTAAATCGATTAGGAAAATGAGAGGAATCTAAATATGACATCCATATCATCATTTTCACCATGCATATTACTTTTTGCAACATATTTTTGATACTTGCTTAATAAAAAAGTTATTTTTGGCACTTAAAATATGGAAAATGATATTTATAAAAATAATTTGGAAAATGTTTTTGCCAACAATGTTTGCCATACCAAGACACACCTATGTATCAAATATGGACACATCATCACAAACTATGGCACGGGGATGGTCATAACTTGGTCAAGTTAATTGAAGCGAAACTTATACATGTCTATAGATGATAGACCTTTTTGTGAAGTTTTTTTTGAAATGTTTGTCAAAACTCAAGTTTATCATTTTTATTAGCAACTAGTACACATAAAAGGACTCCATGCCAAAATATTGCACTTTTTGAGTATTTTCTTCCCTAGTAAGTTGGTAGACTTATAGCTGAAACCTCCGACTTTAGCCGAAACGGAGGGAATCTTTGCGAGAGTTGGGTGGATCTTGATTTTGGATATTCCTATGTCCTAAAATAACACAACCAAGAAAAAAAGTCCACTGGCCTACCCCCTTTCGACTCCGTTCAAAGGGGTACACGGGAACTTTGACTTTTTTCCAGCGGGTCTAGGGTTTCGCCGAAGCGGGGCTTCGGAGCGTCTGAAACCCACCAAAAGGTAGGTGGTTCCATACCATATGTATAAAAGTGTGTTGGGTGTCGTACATGTCCAAGATCCTACTCCGGTGTGTGACCGGCTTCACTTTCTCTCTAGTAAGTTGGTGGATTTATAGCTGAAAACTCCCACTTCAGGCAAAACGGAGGGAACCTTTGCAAGAGTTGGGTGGATCTTGGTTTTGGATATTTCTATGTCCTAAACTAACACAACCAAGCAAAAAATTCTACTGGCATACCCCATTTTGACTCCGTTCAAAGGGGTACACTGGAACTTTGACTTTTTTCCAGCGGGTCTAGGGTTTCACCGAAGCGGGGTTTCGGAGCGTCTGAAACCCACCAAAACCTAGGTGGTTCCATACCTTATGTATAAAAGTGTGTTGGGTGTTATACATGTCCAAGATCCTACTCCGGTGTGTGACCGGCTTCACCGGGTTCACTTTCTCTCTAGTAAGTTGGTGGACTTATAGCTGAAAACTCCCACTTCGGGCGAAACGGAGGGAACCTTGAAAGAGTTGGGTGGATCTTGGTTTTTGATATTCCTATGTCCTAACCTAACACAACCAAACAAAAAATTACACTGGCCTACCCCTTTTGACTCCGTTCAAAGGGGTACACTGGAACTTTGACTTTTTTCCAACGGGTCTAGGGTTTCATCGAAGCGGGGCTTCGGAGCGTCTGAAACCCACAAAAACCTAGGTGGTTACATACCATATATATACAAGTGTGCTGGGTGTTGTTGATGGCTCCCAAGTGCAGGAGATCAATTGTAGTACCTTTCAATTAGAAAAGGTTGTCGAACCCACGAGGAGCTGAAGGTATTGGTTAGTAAGATTGATAAATAAAACAATAAAAGATGCAGATGTTTTTGGTATTTTCAGTTGTATAATTGCAAGCAGATAGCAGATAGTAACAAGTGAAAGCTCTCAAAGAGAGAAAGCCCAATCCTCTTATGTGGCAAGAGGACAAGCTCAAGTGATGTGTAACTTATATGTGGCAAACGTTCCCGAGGGCGGCATGGATATTGCTAGGCATAGAGATTTATTAAACAACACGTTGAATATCTTGTCAAGTTTTAATCTTCTTTGGACGGAGCCATAATTAGGTATAGCTAAATAAATAAACTACAACCCCTTATGATGGATCATGTGGCCAAGTAAATGACTGCACAAGAATTATTAAGACATAAAGTCCCACCATAGCATTACACTCTAAGGTCCCCGATACTAATACCCTCATAATATAACTTCATGACTCGGTCTCAGGTTTACGTGTCCTCCCAAGTCTCCATCAATTCATTACACTACGGTGTTCTCCTATGAGCCCATAAAGGTGAAGTGTTGTGCAGTCGACGTTCGCACAACACCATCATAGAATCACATAAAAAATAAACTCTTGACAAAATACCAACACATGTCATATAAATCATTGCCAATTCATCCTATGCCCTCAGGAACATACGGGAACTACTCACAACATGCAAACATGATCATATTCAGTGGCATAAGTGGTACAACACAATCTGAAATTATAACTTCACCACCAAATAATGACAAGTACTCAATCACAAACATGAATAGTAGCACAAGACAAGTATCTAGGGTATAGCAACTCTCAAACTGCGAGGGGAACGGAGTGGATCACGGTGATGATGATGGTGATGGTGATGGTCTTGATGGGGGTGATGATGTAGAGGCCTCCACCCACGCCAAGGAGGAGAGGTGATGACGATGACGATGATTTCCCCCTTCTCCGGAGTTCCGGAGCAGCAGGATCTGACCCCCCTCGGAAGGGATCAGGAGTTTCGCCGCCGCCGCGACCTCGGATGGACTTGGAAAAATTAGGGCGTTACTTTTCGGGCGAGACGAAGGCGTCGATAAAAAGCCCCAGGCGAGGAGGTGCCCGAGGCCAGTTTGGGCTGGTCCCACGCGGCCAGGTACATGGGCTGCGTGGGCCACCCCCATTTGGCCCTCGTGGCTCTCCTCTCTTCGGTCTTCTTCCCTCTGCTTTTCTCCCGATGAAAAACTGACGCAGTATTTTTCCTTTTATTATTTGAGGTCCTGTAGCTCCTGAAACAGTAAAGACAAGAAAAAGGAGGTTTTCTGCCTCCCAGAAATTAAATACCAAAAATAGGGACTTTGTATGAAAGTCCCCAAAATCATCTAAAACATGTAGAAACAAGCATATAATCATGCAAATAACATTCTAGTATGATACTAAAAGTTATATAAATGATGATATAAAATGCACGTATCAGTTGTACATGTCCAAGATCCTACTCCGGTGTGTGACCGGCTTCACCGGGTTCACTTTCTCTCTAGTAAGTTGGTGGACTTATAACTGAAAACCCCCACTTCGGACGAAACGGAGGGAACCTTTGCAAGAGTTTGGTGGATCTTGATATGGATGGCATATTAGAATTCCTCTCATTTTTCTAATCGACTTACACATTTTATTTGCCAAATTTCGATTTACGGATATAAAGATATGAATTATTCCATATTAAATGTAAAAAGGAAAATATAAAGTAAAATTCATTTTATTGTTATTTACTCAAAATACACTATTACATAATCATTCTTACTTATTCAAACAAAGTTTTAAAATTTAAACAATGAAAAAGTGTAACATCGTAACCGAGGAGTTAATATGATTGATATGATACTAATATCAGTAAGTTCTAACTTCTTATTTGGAAGCTAATTTGAAAGGAACTCAAAAGTTAAGCGTGTTTGGGCTGGAGCAATTTCAGGATGGGTGACCGAATGGGAAGTTTGACCAAGATAAGTACTTTGACCTATTACTAAGTGTGTAATTAGATATTAAGTATGTGGCTAAGTGGAAATTTCGAAACAGAATTAAAAAAAGGTAAAAAATAAAAAAAATGTTTTAAAAAGTTTAAAAAAATTCAAAAAATTAAAAATTGTTGAAAAAAAATTCGACTGGTACAATGCCGACGGCATACCTATGCCGACGACTTTCTGGGCTAGCGCTACGGGCACCTATGCCGACGGAGCTAAGCCGACGGTTGCCATCGGCATAGCCTATGCCGACGGCATTCTGGGTTATGCCGACGGCAAATGGTCGTCGGCTTAGAAGCATGTTCCTGTAGTGGAGAGGGATGGTCCAGATAGTGTGCTCATCTGGACATACCACCCATTACAGATTTCCCAGTACTTCCTCCATTTCAAACTAAATGACTTTCATTTGTCTAAATGTGGATTTATCTATACTTGTAACATGTCTAAATATGTCACATGTGGGCAAATAAAGATTATCTAATTTGGAACGGAGGGAGTAGTCGCCAAACTTGTCTGGCCAACTCACACCCAAAAGTCTGATTAATTAGTAGTACTATATCATTATCGATGCATGTATATACGGTGATTCGTATTTGGGTGTCGACTGTCGACTCGTAAGACATCACACGACCGACACAGCAGGCAAACGGCAAACCCCAGGCTTGGGCACGGAGCAAACAACAACCGATGGTTTAGTTGTGGACGCATGCATGTTTCTTCCAGCGGAGACAAATGTCACGATCGAGGCGAGACGACATGGAGGAAGCAGAGAAAATGTCCGTCGTCATATACGAGCAAGTACAATAGTGAGCTTATAACCCGTCTACGTGGCACTTTTGCCTATGTGGAGAAGAGAGATAAGGAAATAGAGATGGAGTGGGCTCTCAGGACTGTGCCAATGCATCGTTTCTTAGCACGATATCATAGGAGTAATAAATATTTAAGATACAGTTAGTCCAATGCATTGTTTCTTATGTGTTGTATCTATATTTAATGATTTTGGGTTCATGCATGCATATGATTGGAGTAGAACCATTTTTTCTGTATGGCCACGTGCAAGTGTTGTATGTTAGCTAAGCTACAACCTCACTCTCTTTCTTCATTAAGTAGTATGCCACATCAGCCAAATGCCTATGAAACCGCGCTAAGAAACTAGCATTGGCACAGGCCTCATGCAAGAGCCAGCCTCTACGCGTGTTCCTAGGCAAAAGCATTAAATGCGAGGAGAGATAAAGACACAAAGTTGAGAAAACACTACCCTAATAGCCAACCTTATAGCCAATTCTATTATATGAGCTAGCTATAAGGCTAACTTTTCATGACATGGCAGTTTCATATAGCCGGCCGTTGGCTCTATTATTGAACTTGCTCTATAAGCCCATGTAAAGTCAATCGTATTGATCGAGACATCCATCTCGATGAATATACAATAAAATGTGGTCTACTGACCCTTGAATCCCTAATTCAAGTTCAATGTGTATGTAACGATGACACCATAAGTAACGTTTTTCGGAAGAGATAAAGGGTGCTTACTCATTGCAGAGTAAACGTTCGCTCGAACGTTGTTTCAATCTTGTAAGGCTCTTCTCAGTATCTTTCTTTCTAAATGGCATTTTACCAAACTATCAGCGGGTAATGGCCCCTCAAAATACTTTCAACCAGATGTGACTCCTCCCAAAAACGCTATTCACAGTGACGTATTTCAACAGGTTATGCCGAGACTCACCAAATAATGCATGAGCAAGTGGAGGGGGTAATTTCAAAATTCGAACTAATATATACCGTTAATTCCATTTTTGTAATCAAATATATAGGAATAAAGGCACTTCTAATATGATATATGTATCAAAAATTTGACTCCATTATGATTTGAGACCACGTGGCAAGATTGAATTCACTCCATGGTTTTCAAATTCAGTGAACTTTCATCGAAATTCACTGAATTTCATTGATTTCAGCAGGCACCGAAATACTTACCTTTCGGTCAAAATATTTCAGCAATTTCGGTACTACACAGGAATTTTAAAAACATTTAAAATTATTTTAGTTTTTTCAAATATTTAAGTGAATTATAAGAGAAAATTTCGATCATTTGACCGAAACGAAAACTGAAATCACTGAATTTCAGTAATTTCAGTTGTGATCGAAATTTTTCCGAAACTGAAATTTAAAACCATGATTCACTCCCCCCCCCCCCCCCCCCCCCCCCCCCCAACAAGTGAGGTGGCTACTTTCACTTTCTCGCCCATAACTACTTTCTCGTAGATGCGCAATAGAAATAGGCGAATGAACATGAGCACGCTAAGGAAGCACGCTATGATGAGAGTGACAAAGAGGGTAAATTTTAATAATAAATTAAAATAAATATAAATAACAAGTATGTATTTTTTGAAGGGGAGCCTTGGCGCAGCGGTAAAAGCTGCTGCCTTGTGACCATGAGGTCACGGGTTCAAGTCCTGGAAACAGCCTCTTGCAGAAATGCAGGGAAAGGTTGCGTACTAAAGACCCAAAGTGGTCGGACCCTTCCCCGGACCCTGCGCAAGTGGGAGCTACTGCACCGGGGCTGCCCTTTTTTTTAATGTATTATACATTTCTTTCATATCTAATATAGGAAAGTAAATGAAAACAACATAGACATGACTAGAAGAACAATATACAACGATGTGAGGGAAAAAAGTATTTTTTTTCACTTTCATAATAGATACCACATGTTGATCATTACAATGCCTCATAGTGAGTACGGTCGGCATAATGGTGAATTATCAGGAGGCACGACTTTGAACCAATCAAAAAGCATGTCTACAACACAACTTCCGACAATGCGGGTAGATGGTGATACGTGTTATCAGTGTTTAGATTTATTTCCTAGTGATTTTTCTCCAAATATATTGTTGGAAGGATAGCACCGAGAGACGTTGATTGGAAGTGGAAGATCTGGATGTATGTACATAAGTCCATGGTACACAACAAGCCACATACTTCAATATCATCGATCTTCTTTTGCCCAACACAAAGTCATGCTTTCACAATAACCTATATTTTGGCTATATTGGGGCGATACGTGTGGTTAAATATCTTGAATATTAAATAATTTCAAGTGCTACAAAATGTATTGAATTTAGCCTTACATTCTTTGGCTATCCTACTAATTTTGAGAAAAAAACAACTCCTTGGCTTCAATCATCTCTTAGCTCACCGTGTGAGATTTTTTACTAAACTAGACCCACTGTAACCATATTTTTCTGAACAATCAAATGTCGTCATAACGGTTAAGATGAAAATTCAACTTGATATACATATATTTCGATTCTTCATGTCGAGCTAAAAGAAAAGCCTATTTGAATGAACAAGGTTGCGGGGTCATCGAGGGACTATGTTGTTTGCTTTCTCCCATCCTATTTTGAGTACCGTTATTGGCGTGAACCAATCTCCTTTTACGCCCCATGTAATAGCCAAGAAAATGTCAAGCCACACTAGCACCTAGTGATCAAGTGCATGTTGCAATTATAGAGATCAATTGGTAATTCCCGGTGCCTTCTATGCTCATACATATCAAACTCATAACTCTAGTGTATAGAGAGACACACCTAATAATGCATGAATTGGATGGATAATTCAAAGGGATAAGTAATTTGTGAAATAAGCTATTCACCCTATGCTCATGAACTCCTTGCTCCTTATAAAACACTGAGTTAGTAGGCGGTGACAAGAAGTCACTCGTCCTTCGGTAGGTCAATTCCTAAGGTGACATGATGCCAATGGTCCTTCGGTTGGTCAATTCCTAAGGATCACCTAGTTATGATCTTGGTCCGCAACTAGGTCAGCAATTATGAGCATATTCCCTTTGACACAATAAATTTATTTTGCTTTTTTATTTTTTTTTGGGAAGGAAGAAGTATTGATCTTGTGAACTTTGTACCAAGATTAAGATGATGCGCCCAGGCAACCAATTCATTATTAAAAATTTCATGAAAATAAAGCCCAATAGTTAACCTTATGACCTTATCGCGTTATAGCGTGCTGTTAGCAAGACATTGTACACTGATTGATTTAACGAGAAAATTCTCAAAACGCTATAGCGCGCTATTTTTTTTTCCATGTATGTCACTATTAGAGGTGACAGGATTATTCAAAATTGTTTTGAAAATTATCAATTCATATACCATCTGTTATGATTATTTTTAAAAGGTGAAGCAAAAAAGTCAATGCAAAAAATGACGACCAAAAATATTTTTTCAAAATTATGATACCAGTTTTAGTTTTGTACACCAAAAATCTGTGCTCTAATAGTAAAGCAAACTAAAACGGGTGTGTACGGCTTGCATTGCCGTATAAAGCCATAGTGTGTAGCTACCACTATGACTAGCAAATCCTTTCTGTTGAAAAGAATGAAAAAATATGCATGTACGGAGACCAGGTGCAAAGCATGCATTACAACGAGAAGGGTTGATTCTAATACAATAGGACAGGTATTAGTAAATGAAGCAAAACTATGTTTTGGGGTTGAAAGGAAAAATCATGCCAAGTAAGCAAAAAGGTCGTGCAGTTACACTTTAAGTTAAAATTTGTAGCAAAACTACATGGACACGATAAAAAAGAACAAAGCAATTACATGAGTGAGTGATCGAAAGGGGATACTTACACAAAAAATCCAACGAATAAACATGGTTATTTCAATTTTCTAGAAGCAAATATGAAGGAAAGGTACTCGTAATATGATAAATAACATAGTTCGAGTCCATGATCGATCTGAGCCCAGTTGATAAGATCGAAAATTGGGCAAATAAGCTATGATGACAGTGGCCAACAGGATTTTTTATCAAAAAGAAAATGAAATGAAGTCAATAGGTAATGTCAAGTATGTAATTGTATATTTTGGTCATATCAAAGTATGAAAGTAAATGGAAGCAAACACATAAATGACCAGAAGAACAATAGTATATGAGCATATGGGAGAAAAATGATTTTTCCACTTTCAGATGATACTTGTCGATAGCTACACAAATCGACAGATAGAGGAAAATCAAATCAAATCAAATAAATCTATAATATAAAGTTTGTATTAGACATTTTGTTCGTATCAAAGATATCGGAGTAAATGAAAACAACATAGACATGCCAGAAGAACATACAATGATCTGAGGGAAAATATTTTCTCACTTTCGTAACACATGCCACATGGTGATACTTGAAAGGACAATGATGTAGCCTAGAGGGGGGTGAATAGGCCATTAAAGCTTTTCCGGATTAGGCTTGATAAATGCGGAATAAAACTAGGTGTTTAAATTAACAAGCCAACAACCTAAACAAACTAGGTTCACTTATGCTACCTTTGGGGAGAGCACCAAAAACCATCTCACCCTTCTTGGTTAAGGATTCAATATCAAAATCTTCTCCATGAGACTCCTCAACCACATCATCACAAGATGTATCGGGATTCGAGATAGAAGATTCCTTTGACTCCTTAGCCATAAGGCAAACGTGATTAATGGGCGAGGAGGATGAAGAATTACTTGAAGCACTATATAAATCCATATCTTGTTCCATGGAGTGTTCGGTTTCCTCTACATTGTTTGCCAAACAAATACTAGAGGAAATAGAGGCATTTTTATCAAGGCAACAAGACATAGAGAGCATATCATCATGAGATTTAGTTAAGCAACTATTACATGATATGCAAGGACTATCAACTCTAGCATGTATGACATTTGGAGTGCTAGAAGAGTTTACGTCCAAAGATAGAACATTGCAATGAGATAGAGATGAAGTATAGTCAATAGAATATTCACCATCAACAAAGCAATTTCTATCACCACTCACCATATCATTACTTTGTGACAAATCACATGTTGGTGATGTGGAAGAAGTTGTGAACTCATCACGTCCGGAGGTGGAAGGAGAACAATCATCCTCAATAATGTTGGACACTTCATATATATCTTGAAGCTTGGTCCATAGCTCATGAGCATTCCGAAAAGGCATGATTGAAGCAAGAACTACATCGTTCAAAACACATATAATACCATTAGAAACAAGAGTTTCGAGATGAGAGTTTTCCTCATCCTCTAAAGATAATTCTTGGGAATCCTTTGGAGGAGAAAAACCCACATCTATAATCCTCTTAATATAATTTGGACCCATGGCCCTAAAAAGATTAAGCATGCGAATTTTCCAAACATCATAATTTGTGCCATTGAATATGAAAGTGGGATCGTGCACTAATTCTCTAAACGACATCTTTACTCTCTAGGCGGTAAAGCCCAAAAAGAGAGCCGAGTCTCTGATACCAATTGAAAGGACAATGATGTCGCCTAGAGGGGGGTGAATAGGCGATTAAAACTTTTTCGGATTAGGCTTGATAAATGCGGAATAAAACTAGGTGTTTAAATTAACAAGCCAACAACCTAAACAAACTAGGTTCACCTATGTGCACCAGCAACTTATGCTAAGCAAGACAAGCAACAAGGTGATAGCAATATAGAATACTTCAAGCACGAAGGCTATCACAAAGTAAAGTGCATAAGTAAAGAGCTCGGTATAGAAATAACCGAGGCACGCGGAGACGAGGATGTATTCCCGAATTCCTCCTTTTTAGGGGAGTACGTCTCGTTGGAGAGGTGTGAACCAACACAATGGTTCAATAACCACAAAGGTTTCACCTTCTCCGATGAACCGCGCCACAAAGATTTGGTTCACCTTCCACTATCGGAATTCCTTCGAGGCGGAATCTGAAGCCTTTACAACAACGATCCGGGGCGCTACCCACAACGGGATTGGGGGCTCCCGAACAGCTACAAGTGACCACACAAGGGTCTCAACCACCACACGGGCGTCTAGGGTCCAAAGACCCAAGAGTAACAAGTTCACAAGCTTTCAACTTCCACGAATCCTCGTGGAGAGCACAAACCGATGCAACGAAGCAATGGCAAGAGCACAAGTGCTCTAATCCTTCACTCTCAAATCCCACCAAAAGCAACTAATGCTTATGGGGGGGAGAAGAGAGGAAGAACAAAGAAGAACCCAATAAATGGAACTCCAAGATCTAGATCAAGAGACTTCCCCTCACTTAGAGGAGAGATGGATTGGTGGAAATGTAGATCTAGATCTCCTCTCTCAAATCTCTCAAAGATATGCAAGAATCATGGGAGGAATTGGGAGAGGGGCAAGCTTTGCAAGGTTAACAATGGAGGAGAGAGAGGGGGAAAACGCGCTTGGAAGAAACTCACCTTTTGGGGAAGAAGGGGGCCTTAAAGAGACCCCCCCAGAAAAACGATCCATTGGAGACAGATTCGCGAACGGGCGGTACTACCGCTGGAATAGGCGGTACTACCGCTGAAAAGGGCGGTACTACCGCCAGCGTGCTCCGCGCAGCCGCAGGGTCAACGGTCAGCCGCAGCCTCATCCCGCGCCAGCGGTACTACCGCCCGTAGTACCGCGGTCGGTACCGCACAAAGCCTCCGAGGCGTGTCTGGAGCGGTAGTACCGCCCGTTCGGGCTGCGCAGGAATCCCAGGGCGGTACTACCGCTGGCAGTGCCGCTGCCAGTACCGCACATTGCATCCGAAGACATATTTCGGCGGTACTGGGAGCGGTACTGCCGCTGTGGCTTCCCAGCCCAGGGCCAGCGGTACTACCGCCCGTTCCGGCGGTACTACCGCTGGCAGGATTTCAGCCTGAAACCTGAACTGCGATAACTTTTGCAAGGAAGCTCCAAACGAGATGAAACCAACGAGGTTGGAAAGGTAAAGACCAAAGCTTCCCTACAAAAACCATCTCACCCTTCTTGGTTAAGGATTCAATATCAAAATCTTCTCCATGAGACTCCTCAACCACATCATCACAAGATGTATCGGGATTCGAGATAGAAGATTCCTTTGACTCCTTAGCCATAAGGCAAACGTGATTAATGGGCGAGGAGGATGAAGAATTACTTTAAGCACCATATAAATCCATATCTTGTTCCATGGAGTGTTCGGTTTCCTCTACATTGTTTGCCAAACAAATACTAGAGGAAATAGAGGCATTTTTATCAAGGCAACAAGACATAGAGAGCATATCATCATGAGATTTAGTTAAGCAACTATTACATGATATGCAAGGACTATCAACTCTAGCATGCATGACATTTGGAGTGCTAGAAGAGTTTACGTCCAAAGATAGAACATTGCAATGAGATAGAGATGAAGTATAGTCAATAGAATATTCACCATCAACAAAGCAATTTCTATCACCACTCACCATATCATTACTTTGTGACAAATCACATGTTGGTGATGTGGAAGAAGTTGTGAACTCATCACGTCCGGAGGTGGAAGGAGAACAATCATCCTCAATAATGTTGGACACTTCATATATATCTTGAAGCTTGGTCCATAGCTCATGAGCATTCCGAAAAGGCATGATTGAAGCAAGAACTACATCGCTCAAAACACATATAATACCATTAGAAACAAGAGTTTCGAGATGAGAGTTTTCCTCATCCTCTAAAGATAATTCTTGGGAATCCTTTGGAGGAGAAAAACCCGCATCTATAATCCTCTTAATATAATTTGGACCCATGGCCCTAAAAAGATTAAGCATGCGAATTTTCCAAACATCATAATTTGTGCCATCGAATATGAAAGTGGGATCGTGCACTAATTCTCTAAACGACATCTTTACTCTCTAGGCGGTAAAGCCCAAAAAGAAAGCCGAGGCTCTGATACCAATTGAAAGGACAATTATGTCGCCTAGAGGGGGGGTGAATAGGCGATTAAAACTTTTCCGGATTAGGCTTGATAAATGCGGAATAAAACTAGGTGTTTAAATTAACAAGCCAACAACCTAAACAAACTAGGTTCACCTATGTGCACCAGCAACTTATGCTAAGCAAGACAAGCAACAAGGTGATAGCAATACTACCGCTTCGGGCTGCGCAGGAATCCCAGGGCGGTACTACCGCTGGCAGTGCCGCTGCCAGTACCGCACATTGCGTCCGAAGACATATTTCGGCGGTACTGGGAGCGGTACTGCCGCTGTGGCTTCCCAGCCCAGGGCCAGCGGTACTACCGCCCGTTCCGGCGGTACTACCGCTGGCAGGATTTCAGCCTGAAACCTGAACTGCGATAACTTTTGCAAGTAAGCTCCAAACGAGATGAAACCAACGAGGTTGGAAAGGTAAAGACCAAAGCTTCCCTACAATGGGAAGGTGTGGAACTTTCCTCACGGATAAACTGATAATATTTCCAACACGAAAACACAACAAGTTTTCCATCCGGACTCCGATTTCGATGATCTTAGGTTTGTCGGAATCGCAATGAAGAGCTTTACAAGATCATACATAGAAACATAATAGTCCATCATGTGAGGAGGATAACACAAGAGGAGAGTTTGACCTCTCTACAAGAGACGAACCGGTAAAACCTCCAACATCAAAAACACCACAAGATATCCAAATGAAATCCCTTTTTGATGAACTAGAGCTTGGTATGGAGATGAACACAAGCTCTAAATTCTCACATGGATAAAAGCCAAATAAGAACCAAGAAAGATGATATGCCAAATATGCAAAGGTTTGAGCTCTCCATAAAGATGCGATCAAGTTACTCACTTGAGAGCCCCTCTTGATAGTACGCCGTCTATCCTATAACCCGGTCTCCCACTAACACCATGAGGCCGGTAAAATAGAAACCCTATCAAGATCATACCTTTGCCTTGCGCATTCCACTTGAGCTAGATGATGACGATCTTGACTCCCTCAAGTTGGAATACCTTTCTTGATTGTGCTTGCTAGTACATGCTTGATGAAGACTTCTCCAAATACTCCCCCATACACCATGATGGGTGAGCCTTGCTAATCTCCGTCTTCATGAATCCACTTGTACTTCATCTTCTTATCTTGATATATATGATGGCTTGGAGATAACATGAAGTTCACTCAATCTTCTTTTCCAAGCCATGCTTGCAATAAGCTCAACTCTCCACAAGACCATTCTTCATATAAACCCTTGAATAGAGCATTGATCATCATGTAATCTTCTAGAGTCCAACACATGAACTCCAATCTTTTCCTATGGACAAGATCTACAAGTATATCTCAATGCAAACATTAATCCATAAGGATTGTCATTAATTACCAAAACCATGCTTGGGGCAACACATGCACTTTCAATACTTACAATGCCTCATATTTGCGATGCTCAGTATAGTGTTGAATTATCAAGAGGCTGTTGGAGATATGCCCTAGAGACAATAATAATTTAGTTATTATTTATCTCCAAGTTTATTATTAATGTTTATATCTTTATGCTATAACTGTATTGGGCACTTGGATAGCAAATACAACGTGTTCAAGAGGAAAACCTCCAATACAGGTGTAGAGATACGAAAAAGTAAAAGTGTTCCTAGTCTTGTCTCTAAGACTAGCATGTCTTGTTGTTTGATGATCATGGACTTTGTATAAGTCACACAACTATAGGAGTTTATTATCGGAATGATAATATTACTGAACCAACCCACTGTATGATCTTGCTAAGAGACTAATCGTCAACGATGAAGGTAGCAATTGATCATATGTCTAGTTATCATTAGCTGTATTCCTTTGCTATGAGAATATTTGGTGACCGCTTATTCGACACTCATGCTTTGATTGTTACCTAACGTCCGGCCGTAACTGGGGACCAAAACGGTGGCTTTTGGGCGTGAACTAGAATAATGTATTTGCACAGAGATTATTCAAGAATGGCACTTACTCCTCCAGACGATGGAGAGATACATCCTCTAGGCCATCTCAGTATTATTATTGTCACCCAATCGTCTGGCCAGACACATCGTGATTTATCACGGGACAATATAAATACAGAATGAGAAAAGAGAATGATATTGGTACGCGAGTTATATTTGTTATGATCGAATGGTTTGATCACACTAGAGCACATTGTCTCAATCTCGAGATATCATTGGTATCGTGTACGTAAGGGGATTAGCGTAATGAGTAACACACAGGTTCTGTCGTTCACTCATAAACACACGGGAGCCAGTACGGTCGTCTAGATCCCAATGCTGGTTATTGACTGGTAAGTTCCCGGACATGACTTTGTGTTTACTGAACCTTTTTGGTCACACACTTAAGCGGTGAGTCAATCTTTTATTCAGAGAATAAAGTTATAGTCTAAGTGGTAATGAGATAGTGTCGGAGTAGCTCCGATGTCACATGAACTTGTTCCGGTGGAGTTTTGAATTAGAGAGAAGGCAGACATCTAATGTCCCGGGGTGATAGGAATGGTTTCTATCACTATCGTATTTATTCCGAAGGTTTATATAAGTGGGAAATATTATTCCGAGGGTTTTTTCGGGGGATACTGGGTATCCCGGATCATGTAAATATGTTTATATGATAAGTAATTAATTCCGGGAATTTTCTGTAATAGGAAATATTCAAGGAGGAATTAATTAGACAAAACAATTATTTATTTATTTAATTAATTAATTGGAAAAATATCAAATAAAAGTTTTTATTTGGGGCCACCACCATGGGGGCTGCCGAGTGGCCCATGAGGCCCACAGGGCAGCCGCAGCCCCATGTGGGGCGGGTGGCCAACCCGAGTTGGGGGGGACTCCCCCCCTGGCCAAAACCCTAGTAGGCTAGGCCCACTAGGTTGAGGCGGTTTGGGAGAAGGAGTCCCCCTCCAACTCCTAATCCGACTTGGGGTGGGGGTTGGACTCCTCCCCCCTTTCCTTGTTGGTGGAGGCGGTTTGGGAGGGAGGAGTCCTACTCCTCCTCCCAATCCGAGTTGGGGAAGGGGAGGGACTCCTCCCTCCCTTCCTTGGCCGGCGGCACAAGGGAGGGGTTTTGCCCCTCCCCCAAGCACCCCTCCCCTTTGGCCACCTATATAAATACCCCAACCCCCATGGGTTGAGATAGACAAGACAACAATTGCCTCCGTGCAAATCTCTCTCTCTTACTAGTAGATCTCATGTGTTGAGAATTAGACGTCTCTAATCCTCTCATATAGATCTAATCAAGTTGATTAGATCTACCACCTAAACTACGCCGAAAGGCTGTCTCTCTTCGTCGGTGCTAGTAGCTCTAGGCGACGAACGTGCTCGGCGGATTGGCGTGGTGTACGTGTGGATACTGTTAGAGCGGGGCTGCGCAAGTAGTTCCTCGAGGACGGACCGGCAACAATCTCACCTCCCGGCGTGGACGTGAGATTCTTCATCAGGCTTCACCAACATCTATTTCGACAAACACAAGATCTTCCGCAACGGTGTTTGTAAGTATTCTGGATCTAGCATTATGGGGTGCAGCATATCTTCATAGATAGATCTTGGCGACAAGGTTACGGAAAATTTTAAAGTTTTACCCGCAACCCAATAGAGGCACGTCATTGTGCCAATTGAAAGGCACCTCTCCAACACAACCTCGGATAATGCAGGTAGATAAAGATATGCCATTTCAATGTTTAGATTTATTTCCTAGTGATTTTTTTTCAAAATATATATCGTTGGGAGGATAGCACCGGAAGACATTGATTGGAAGAGGAGGAGCTGGAGATATGTACAGAAGTCCATAGTACACGACAAACACATACTTCAATGACATCGATCTTCTTTTGCCCAACACACATTCATGTTTACACGAGAACTTATATTTTGGCGATATGTGTGGACAAATATCTTAAATATAAATCTTTTCAAGTGCAACAAAATGTTATGAATTTAACCTGGCATATTTTGCCCATCCTACTAACTTTGATAAAAAAAACAACTTTCAATATATAAGGCAACCTTCACTTTGGCTTCGATCATCTGTTAGCACTTCACATGATATTTACTAGTAGACTCACTGTAACAATATTTTCGTGAATAACCAAATGTTGTTATGATGGTTAAAATGAAAATTCTACTGAAGATATACATATATTGGGCTAAGAGAAAGCAAATTGATTGAACAAACATGTAGGATCCTAGAGGGAACATGTCGTTTGCTTTCTCCCCTCCTCTTTCTAGTATCTTCATTGGCGTGAACCGATATCCTTTGACCCCCCGCGTTATAGCCAAGAAAATCTCAAGCCACTGCCACATCAGGAAAGCAAGTGCATGTTGTAATTACGGAGATCAATTGGTAATTCCCGGTGCCTTCTATGCTCAAACATATCAAACTCATATCTCTAGTGTGTAGAGAGACACGCCTAATAATGCATGAATTGAATGGATAATTCCAAGACATAAGTAATTTCTGAAATAAGCTACTCACCCTTTGCTTATGAAATCCTTGCTCCTTATAAAAGGCTGAGGTAGTAGGGGGTGACATGAAGTCACCGGTCCTTCGGTAGGTCAATTCCTAATGATCACCGGGGTATGACCTTGGTGTGCGACTAGGTCAACATCTATCAGAACATCATATTCCCTCAGGTATATATGCTTCGGCCCGGCCCGACCAGCCCGCCCAGGCCCGGCCCAAAAATACAGGGCCTGGGTGGGCCTGGGCTTGCTTGGGCCTTAGATTTGAGCCCGAAGGTCAAATGGGCCTGGGCCTGAGCTTTACATATTGGCATTTTAAGGAAGAACCTCGTCCCGAGGCCCGATGGGATTTACAGCCAATGGGCGGGCCTGGGCCTAAAATATAGGCCCGAAGGATGGGCCTAGGCCTGGGATTTTCACCGCGGGCTTTGTTAGGCCCGGCCTGAAGCCCGACCCGGCCCGTCCCATGGCCAAGCATACCCTCAAGTAAAGGTTTTACCTTGTTAATTAACCGGGCAACTCTCTTAGCGGTTTTCATCCGGTTTTTCCGTTTATTAACAGGGCAACTCTCTTCTCAATCAATAGAATAGGCAGATGTTTTATTTCGTTTAAAAAAAACCTTAGACAACGATGAATTTCTTTCCCTTTTTTTTGGAAAGGCAGAAGTGTTGATCTTGTGAACTTCATGCCAAGATTAGATGATGCGCCTAACCAACTAATTCATTATCAGAAAGTTCATGAAAAAAAAGCCTAATGATTGACCTTCCGTCCTAAAATAGAAGGTGAGCAAAATATAGCCAATGTTGCCTAATTTGTATTATATTATGCCAGCCAAAATGGATCTCTAGTCCTACACTGCCCATGCCATAAGTACATATGATCTTGAATGTTGCATTGCATGCGTTGATATCAACGTTGATGTGGGCAATCGACAAACTGATATGGTTGCTTAGGTTAGCATTTGATGGACTTCACTTTCACATATATTATGTACTAAATATAATAAATCCTTTCAGTAGACATGGGTTATAAGTTTACTCCAAACCTGAATACCAAACACAATTTAAAAAAAATCAAAGTAGATTTACTTATCTACTTCGAAGTCGGCAATAGCTTTAATCTAGAAAATATGAAAAATGATTGGTTTTATTATATATATATATATATAATTACTTCTAGAAGTATAATAAAAACTGAAGATAAAAAATTTGTTTGATTTCCATGAAGTCAACATTCATGGCCCGCAAGTATAAGAAAAGACGTCGATATGAGTAAGACAGAGACGAGAAGAGTATCCTCTAGTTGGCAGTGACCATCGATGTTCAAAGCTGCTAGCTGGGAACAACAAAAATGATAGATTTGAAAAGAATGACAAAATATGCATGTATGAAAACCGGGTGCAAAGCATGCATGACACCACGCGAGAAGGGTTGATTCTAATACAATACATGTGTTAGTTCTGTCGTACAAATGAAGCAAAACTAAGTTTTGCGGATGAAAGGAAGAAATCATGCAAAGTATGCAAAAGGTGGTACAATTATACTTAAAGTTAAAAAGTTGCAGCAAAACTACATGGACACGATGAGAAAGAACAAAGTTATTACATGAGTGGGTGAAAGGGAATATTTGCACAAAAAATCCAACGAATATACTCCCTCCATCCCAAAATAAGTGTTTTAGATTTGTACAAAAGTGGATGTATCTATACATGTTTTATGTCTAGATACATCCATTTTTGGCAAATCTAAGACACTTATTTTGGGACGGAGGGAGTACATCGTTAGTTTCAATTTTCCAGAAGCAAATATGTAGGAAAGGTACTTGTAATATGATAAATAACACACAATTTGGGTCCGCGATCGATCTAGCTGATAAGATCGTACATTCACTTGCCACACAAGTTTGATGGGTTCACTTTCTCATCCGTAACTATAAAGTCATATTTTTGGCAAATCTAAGACACTTATTTTGGGACGGAGGGAGTACATCGTTAGTTTCAATTTTCCAGAAGCAAATATGTAGGAAAGGTACTTGTAATATGATAAATAACACACAATTTGGGTCCGCGGTCGATCTAGCTGATAAGATCGTACATTCACTTGCCACACAAGTTTGATGGGTTCACTTTCTCATCCGTAACTATAGTCATAGATGGGCGATCGAAAATTGGGCAAATAAGCTATGATGAGAGTGACTAAGAGGATTTTTATCCAAAATAAAATGAAACAAAATCACAGATAATATCAAGTATGTAGCTGTATATTTTTGTCCTGTCAAAGTATGCAAGAAATGAAAACAAAAACATAAACGATCAGAAGAACAATAGTATGTAAGCATATGAGAGAAAAATGTTTTTTGGACTTTCATATGATACTTGTTGATAGTTACATAAATCTACAGATAGAGTGTTGAAGTATCAACAGGCATGACATCATGCCGATCAGAAAACATTACTACACCACAACTTACTAGGAGGAAGGAAGTTAGAGACCTACAAGTTATATTTTTTCAAGAACATGCAAGATTGCATGTCATGACATTAAGAAAGGGAGTGTTTTACAAATTACAATTGCAGCCGTACTGCCCGCATTAACTAACAGAACTACTCCTCACGCCTCTCTGCTGGCTGCCTAGCTAAAACCCAGAGTTGGAACTCCTCTTTTATTCGGCTGATGATTATCTCTTCCGTTGCCTGCTTCCTTTCGAAGTGACGATCGTTTCTCTCAAAACGGCTATGTTGAGAGCTACAAGCTAAATGGGAGAATTGTACAAAAGTCCATGGAGCATGACAAGCCACATACTCTCAAGAATCATATCTGAACTTGAATTTTTCACAGATGCACGGTGCACTATTTGTTATTAGTGGTACAAATTGTGAGATTTTTTTAGAACTCGTCGTGTGCATTCGGATGGCAATTTCACGTTTTCAAAAGGATGAGCAATAGAGCGCGTGGTCTGCATACGGTGGAGGGTGGAACGTTGCCAACTGTTGCCATTGGTGGTGAGCGAATGCCAACATACTGATATTGTATCCTCACCATTCATACCGCTCCAAAATATCTGGTGCTAGCAAGCTTACATAGATAATGCTATTTGCAACATGATTCCTTTCGGCTCTACAGGGGCAGCACAGCACGCACATATCAGTCGTCAACCTCAAGCAACGCGATAGAAAAATGAAAAGAAGAGTTGGACCTTCTCCCCTTTCCTCTGCTACAGTGAAAGGCGATTTCTGGGCGAATCTCGTGCGCGCCGGTTCCTCGCCGCGGATCCGCGGGATTTCCTGGCCTCCGGCAGCCGCTCCGGCGGCGGGAGGTCGGGGAATCCCCGGGTCGGGCTATGTGAATTAGGTGTGTGTGGGGTGTGTTGCCGGCGGTGTCGAGGCGGAAGCGGCGGCGTCGGTGTAGTTTGCTGGAGGCGGTCTTCCCTTCCGATGGTGCGACTCCTGGAGCTTCGCCGCGGATCTGCCTCCTTCGCCTTGCTCGCGGCTCTGCGGAGACCTCGAGGGGGCTCCCCCTTCGCCGGCGTCCATGTGCAGGTGGATCTGGCGTTTGACGTTCTGGAAGCTGCGGTGCGTGAAGACCAAGGTGGTGTCGCCGCTGTCGTGCGTGGTGGAGGTGCTTCGGCGCCGAGGTACGTTGACTCTCTGCCCACGGGGGGCCTCCCAGTCCAAGCGTATGGAGGTGGTGCGGCCGATTTCGCCGGCGTGACGTCGCATGCGATGAAGACGATGCCAGAGCTCGAGAGGGACTTTGTTGTAATTTCTTTATTTCTTGGGCTTTTCTGTAAGAAACTTGGTCGGATGTAACCGCATGTTTCCCTCGCAAAAAAAAAACCTCAAGCAACGCGACACCGCACGCTCATTCTTTACAGAGAAAGAAAATAATACCATGATCCTGACTGAAACATCATGTTCTTGTTTACCGTGCTCGCGCGAGAGGGAGAAATGGATGGAGAAGAAGGGTAAAGCTGGTGCTCCGCGACATCTGATGAGCGAAATGGACAAGACAAGAAGAGCAGCGGCAGCGACAGATGCAGCAAAAGGTCAGATGGAGGTCGTGTAGCAGCCGCTGCAGAGAAGCTTTCCTTCCTCGTGATACCATCAAGGAAGACGAAGGGAACTTTCACAATGTCTTGTCCGAGATTTCATGGTCTTGCAGAAGATTTACTGCCATCCATCAAGCTTGTCACTGTGTTGAAAAGCCCTTGTAAAAGAATGCTACTCTGGAGAATGTGCTTCTATCCAAGTGTCTAGTGCTCATCACTTGCATACAGTCTGTTGGCGTCACACTTGGACAAAAATATCAGGCATACAAGGGAAAAGAGAGGTTAAGCAGTTGCAAGGAATCCTTAATTCGTTTTCTGCGCCTGTCAATTGCAGCAAAATCACATGAGCGCACCAAATCCCCTCCATAAATTAATCACAGTACACCAGCCCCACCCTCTCCCCATGATGCATGTTCCTCCCTCCACTGCTCTCTCTCTCTCTCCCTGTCATGGACCAGAGCCTGCCTCTCTGGTGGAGTACTACAAAAGATGGCATCATTTTTTGCCTCCCTCTCCTGCTTGCCCGGCGGCCTTCTTCTCCAACCCCATTCCAGCTGACAAGTTTGAGCCAAGAACACCACCGGTTATGCAGAGAACCCAACATATTCTAGGGAAAACATCTTTCCTGCCCTGAGATCCCCTCACAAATCCAGCAAAAACGACATTGTTTACTGGTTTCTCTGCCACTTGTTCTGCTTTCTGTTCGAGAAACTCTCCTTTTGTGTGCAGCAAGCAGTCTAGCACATCAAGAATCCAGCAAAAGGGAAACCATCCCTTTTGCCCATTCGGTCCAATCCGCCGAGCAGGAGATACAGAGCCAAGAACCACTCCAGCGAAGATCTTGCTTCCCACGCTAGCGCCAATTCTGGTACCAATCTGGCCCGGAAGTTAAGATTTAGAAGCGGAACAAGCCCAGTTCTCCAGCGATGGCGGCCGCGCTGGAGTGCTGGTCGGGCCGGCCGAGCACCGACGAGGAGTCCATGGTGGAGCAGGTCCTTATGAAGCCCCACGCTCGCTCCGACGGCTCCCTCCCCACCTGCGCCGACTCCGCCGGCGCCGGTGACCCGACCTCCGGCCCGGCGGCGCCCAAGAAGTGGCAGCGCCTGGGCCGCAACTTCGCCGGCGCCATCGCGGCGTTCAAGAACACGCTCAACCTGGACAACGGCGGTCTTCCCCGCGACCCCTCACCGCGCGGCGTCGGCGAGAAGCCGCCGCTCCTTCTCCGCGGCCTCGCGCAGCTCTACTCCCGCGGCGCCGCCGCGCAGCAGCTGCCGGAGAAGCTCGTTTCTGACCTCCGCCGCCACTTCGATGCCCTTCCCAACAGGTGAGTGACCAAGTTCTGCAACAATGCGACGGCCATTACCTGTTAGCAAATGCGTTCTACATTCTACTGTATTTAAGATTTTTTATTTACTGGTCCATTAAATCTGAATCGCTAAATCAAGCACATAATATATTTGATTCCGTTGCATGTGCTGAGTGGTTGCTGACAAACAGAAATCTTGATTTTGCAGCTATGGACAGGCAGGATTTGACATGAAAGACGTCCTCTTGCATGCTCGTCTTGTAGAGCAGGCGTCTGGTGAGGATCAGACTGCATTGAGCATCGAGGAAATTCATGGCAGCAACGGCAGAGAAAGTGGTGCTGAAGGCACTGTGTTTCAGCTCACCTTTGCCTGCAATGCACCACTTTCATGGCAGTCAATGTCAGGCTCACTTGATAGCCCATCGATCAGTTGCAAAAAGATCCAGATCTTTGAGAAGAGAGGATTGACACTTGGTGTTGTCATGATAATTGTGCAATCCGGGAACGAGGAGCTTTTCAAGAGCAGGGTCGAGGCTGCCCTAAAATCGGCGACAAAGAAGAATCGAAGAACAGTGGTGGTGGCGTGAAGCTACCCTTCGGGCTTTGTGGCTGTCAGGAAGAAGGATCGCGCAACTTCGACGAGGAGTCTATGTTTGATCCAGAGGATGGTCAGGTTCTTGACAATGAGCCTGCTCGCCGACCACAGCTCCCCACTCCCCTACCACAATCATCAGTGTTTGTCTCGGTAGACGAGTGGCAAACCGTCCGATACGGGGGCGAGGAGCTTGGCCGCTGGATAGTGAGCTCCGAGGAGATTGAATTTGTTGATTGGGTTGGCCAAAATTCATTCAAGGGGGTTCATAGAGGAAGGAAAGTTTGGGTTAACAAATTGAGGGGTTGTGACATGGGAAGTGCTTATGATGTTGAGATCCGTCAGGACTTGTTGCAGTTGATGAGCTGTGGCCAGAACAACATCCTCCAGTTCCATGGCATTTGCTTCAATGAGAGCCATGGGCTCTGCATAGTGACTAGGATGATGGAAGGAGGTTCAGTTCATGATATTATTATGCAGAGAAACAAGAGACTGTCACTCCGGGACACGATTAAGATCGCTCTTGATGTTGCTGATGGCTTGGCATTCATGAACAGCTACGGCATTGCCTACCGTGATCTTAATGCACGAAGGATCCTACTAGACAGACAAGGAAATGCCTGCCTTGGGGATATGGGCATTGTTACCCCTTGTAATAATGCTGGCGAGGTTACTGAGTACGAGACATCCGGGTATCGCTGGCTAGCTCCAGAGGTTAGTTTTCTCAACTCGATTTACTGTAAATTCTTCTAGAAGCGGTCTTTTTGAAAGTGAGTTTAGTTCCAGGCTTCCAACATGATAGAAGTTCCTTGAGCTATTTTAGTTGAAGGCATTCTCTGAAATCTTTAAATGACCATTATCAATAGTAAGAACAACATGAAGTATAAACTGTAGGAGTACATAGAACTACAAACTGTGTAGAATACCGCTTCATCCTGCTTTGACAACCTTTGACAGTCAGTTACTACTGAACCTGTCCTTACCGAGAGCTTACCACCATGCCGTGTTACACAGATCATCGCCGGAGACCCGAAAGCGTGTCGGAGACCTGCATGAGCAACGTCTACAGCTACGGGATGGTCCTCTGGGAGATGGTGACCGGCGAGGAGGCCTACTCGACGTACTCGCCGGTGCAAGCGGCGGTGGGAATCGCGCCTGCGGGCTGAGGCCGGAGCTACCGAGGGACTGTCCTCAATTCTGAGGTCGCTGATGACCCGGTGCTGGGACAACTGCCCTCTGAAGCGCCCTCAGTTCTCGGAGATCATATCCATCCTGCAAAAGCAGAGCATCAGATAGATTTTGTTTTGGTTTCTTTTCTTGTTTACCCTTATGCCATATAGTGAGTAGTAGTATTAGTATTTGTAATGTTTTGGCTGTTATGCTGCGCAGTCATGCAGGAAACTGCAGATGAAAAAGAAGGTATAATATATGTGCAAAGGCTTGATATGTTGCTTGCCGGAAACATCTGTCTTTCTTGGTGCTATAGTAGGTCCACACATAGTTAAGTGGCATGAAAAATCAGAGAGCATCATCGATGATTTAATAGGAGGATCTGTAGGACAAAGGACAGTTGTTTTTTGCTTACCCTTATCCCCTACAACGAACTAACTGTACAGTTCACACTAAACAAGCAATCCAATCCAGATTTTTTAATGATTTTTGTCAGAATTTTTGGAGACCTAAAAATTAACTTTTCAAAAAATTTAAAGAACGAGATCACTGAAACTCGGAAGCTACAAATGATCTTTGGTGCAAAGGCTTGATATGTTGCTTGTCCAAAACATGAGTGCTATAGTAGTCCACATACTTAAGTGGCATGAAAAACCAGAGGGCATCATCGATCAAGGATTTTAATAGGAGGATCTGTAGGACAAAGGACAGTTGTTTTTGCTTGCCCTTTATCCTCTACAACATAGTAACTGTACATACCATATTAAACAAGCAATCCAATCCGATTCGATGCGATGCTCTATGGTGTGCTTGAGTTGGTACACTTGGAGGCCGGTTGCTGGCCGGCTGTCTGTCAACAGTGCAACCGCCTCACTGGGGAGGTCAAGATCTGTTAATCTGTTATACAGTAGTATTAGTATAAATCCTTTGTTTGACCACCCAAAGATTGCGACCGGCACTCTCGTTTCCACACCACATCTGCAGCTTATGCTCCTACCCAACGAGGGAGTCCATCAGGCCATGGCTTTGTTTGTTAAGCTTCTGACTGCGAATGAGTGACCATCCATATGCATGTGCAGATGTTCCTCCATAGTCCATGGTCATCGTTAGCGTCTGGTTTCCAAGGAACAGTGCCCACCTACGACTTCGTCATTCTTGGACTAGTATGCGCAGGAGCAGCCTCTAGCTGGATCCACTCTCCTCTTCTCCTCTGCTTTGAGAGTCCACCGTCTGAGACCAGATCCGGCCTCTCCGACCTCCGGCGCCTACGCCAGCTGGAAGGAAGATGAAATAGGGTGCCGGCCCACCGTGTATAGCTTTGTTTTTTTTTCTTCTCGCCGTAGTTGTAGGTGTAGGATTAGGGTTTGAGGTGTTGTCCTCCGTGGCGAATGGCGAGATGCCGCACGGCTCTCCTCTGCTCATGCTCCTGTCAAGCACCTGCAGGCCGTTTCAGTCGCTCTCCAGCAAGCTCTCGAGGTGGAAGCTTGGCGGCGGAGTGGTGGCGGTAGAGGGTCTCTCGAATAATGACAGTTCTGACCACTCTCTTGCTCTGAGGTGTGCAGCTACTGATTTCCTCTGGCCGGCCGTGGTGGCGAGGAGAGGAAAGAATATGGTGGCCGCATCGGCAGTGGTGGAGGTGGTGCTGCGAGGTCTTAGTGCCGGGGCTCCCGAGTTGCTCCTGGTGTACGGCGGAGGAGATGGTGCAGTCGTTGATGCTCCAGTGGATGGAGGCGACGGCCTGCGTCGTTCCCTCGGCGACCTCTTCAATAAAGCTCGCTTTTCGCGTTTCCAGCGGCGGCGCTGCGGATTTGGCTATCATCCTTGCAACTCGCCACGGTGGCGAGGGAAAAGGGAAGCACCGATTCCGTGCGCGCTTGCGGTTGGAGCCACACCAGGGGAGCAGTAGTGCTTCTCCGGGGAGCTCTCTCACGGCGGCGTTCTTCTCGCTGGCGTCCACTATGGCCGAAAGGCGACTGCTCCCGCCTTCGACGTCGGCAACGGCTTCTTCCGGCCGGCGTCTAAAGGACATCTTCAACCTCCAGGCTGTTATGCCGTTGCGGAGGCCTCTCAGCGAAGGTGCAGCAAGCTCCCGCCTCCCCGTCCCAAGTGGCGTAGTCCCCGGCGACGTCGAGGTTGGCTGCATCAAGCTATGGATTCATCGCACTGGAGAAGGAGCAGGACCCAATTGCGTTCCTCTTATTCTTCTTAGGGTCCTTTGTGTAACTTGTAAGGGCTTGAGTGTAATTTTTAAATTTCTCGCTGCCTTATCTGTAAAATGTACCAGTGTTGACTTTTAATGAAGACTCTTGGTCCTTCGGGGCCGACCCCCTGTTCAAAAAAAAAAGTATGCGCAGGAGCGGGGAATGACGCTTGTATGGTATTTTTCAGATTTTTTTTGAATCTTTTAAATATAATTTTTGAATTTTTTAAACTAGAGGGTTCATTGGAGCTCGGGAGCACAAACCACTTTCTGGCTTTCTTCTTCCTTTTTCTCGCCCTGACTGTATGGTGGGCGCCCTGAACTCATTAGATGAACCGAACGTGATTTGGTTTTGCCATCAAGCAATGGTACGACGGCCGGTGTCTCCTCGATCAATTATGTCGCTTGATTGATGTGTCTTGGACGGCCGGCCTGATGCAGTTTCCATGCTTGGGGGTAAGCAGTAGTCTCTGGATGCATCGGTTCAGTGTGAGAGAATTTCTTCGAATTCAGATCGAAACTGAGCTGCTGTTCCTTCGTTGCAAGATGACTAGTGCGGCTGCTATGGCCCCGCCGGCGCACGTACGCCATCAGCCCCCGACACGGCTTGCAGAGCCGCGCTTTGCTCACGTGGAGTGGGTGGAGGAGCTGAGCAGCTGACACTGTGGATGGATGGCTCCGCGCACCGCCGCACGGGCAAACCCCGGTATCGGCGCATGGTGGAGCATCCGATGAGTTCACATTGCGAAACAAATCAAGAATGAATGGGTAGATCATTCGAATTGTTGGTAGCTCGTGTTGACTATGTGACATTATTCTTATTTTGACCATCTAGTTGAACACACTCTGTTAATTCCCGTCGCTCCTATGATTGAATGGTCCGGTCAAGTGTTTGGATCGTGACGACTGGGGGTTTGCCATCCCCAACGTCGCCAGAAGTCCACTGAATCTTATCATTTTATCATTTAGAGCAAGGAGAAGTCGTAACAAGATTTTCGTAGGTAAACCTACGGAATGATCATTGTGACTCTGACCAAAACAGACCGTGAATGCGTCATCTAGCCTGCCAGCGGCTGCTCAGCCGTCGCTTGGCCAAAATTCTCGATAACCTTCTCTCCTGCGAGCGGAGGCTCGGGATAAAAGAACCCACGGCGCCGAAGGCGTCAAGGAACACCTGTCTGTGACCGGCAAGTGCATTTTTTCACCGCTGCTTTCCGGTCTGTCACATGTGTTGTATGATTGTTATTGGCATCGTCGGCACATGTTGCCCCGCTATAGGAACCGGGTGGTCCAGTGGCAATCCCAATTGTTTTTTCAAACATAATTTATGTAGGGAACAACCGCATAAATTTCATTCAAGCTTATGATAATGTAAAACCAAACATAATCCATTGGCGGATAACTAGCATGAAATAAATTAAAAACAAAATAAATAACTAATCAGGGTTTCTAAACTCTAGTCTTTATCATCGGAGTCGATGTTGGTCGATGTTGATCACCGGTGGAGTCGTCATGGTGGGAGACGACGGTGCATGTTGCGGTGGCTGTGCCAAGAACGCTTCGATGGTCGCCTGCATGACGGGCCACTGCGGGGTTTTTGGGAACTCCTCCTCCTCCACGGGCGGGCTACCCACATCGCCCCGTTGTCGCTGATACATCTCGCCGGAATTCTGTGCATTAACACCGACGCCGCGCTCGTCCATCGGTATCCTATGTGGACGTGTTTGCCGCTTTTGTCCGATGCTCCCACGCCTCTCCCTATAGACCGGTGTCGTGGGAGCACTGGACGTCCGACAAACTTGCTGCTGTTATGGTTGCGGCTGAGCGTGTTTTTTTTAACGAGACAAAAAACTTGTCATTTTCATTAATTAAGAAGAAGATAGAGTTGCCCGGTTAATTAGGGGGAAATCGGGCTAAAACCAGATACAAGCCCAAAGGCCGACCATCGTGGAGCACGACCGCCGACAAACAGGGCACCCAGCCAACCTGGCTACTGACACAAACACCACACAGACCGCCGAGGAGGGAATAAACCGCTGAGGCCCGTCTGAGGGGTCATCGTCATCACCCATCGTCTCACACACGCGACTCTGACTTGCCGAAGACAAATGACGAGGCACAAACCTCTCAATGACCTATCTGGGGATCCATCTCGGCATATGCCAAACAGTTGGCCGCAGCGGCAACGGTCGACAACTCTGACTTGAACGAAAGCTTGTCATGAGAGAGTCTACCTGCATCACTTGCCACCCCTAGGAGGGACATGACGCACAACGCCATCATCGAACCCTGATCAGAGGTTCTCCCGGAGGGAGGTGTTTGAGAGGACGGGCGCAACACACCACAGCAACACCTAGGGAGGAGGCGACGCCCGCGAGCGCCGTTTTTGCGTCAAGCGCCGATTGAGATGCTCTCGAATATACCTGGGCATTTCTCGGGCCGGGCCTAAAAAGCCCGTCACAGAAAACCCCAGGCCCGAGCCCGGCTGACCCGACAGTCGGGCCGCAAAAATCAGGCCTGAGCCCGACAAAGCCCGACCAGCCTGACCCGATCCTTGCTAAATTCACGTTTTAGTTAAGCCTGAGCCCGGTCCGACTTGTCTACCAGGCCCGAGCCCGGCCCGATGTGCAAGCCCGGCCTGCCCAGGATGTCTCGAATGGCAAATCTAGCCGTACGCGCTGCACTAACGTACAACGATTGTTCCATGGAACCAAGGCATGGGCAGGTGGGCACGCACGACACAGCCAGTAATGAATACACGGTGATACTGCCAAGGGTACAGGACAGAAGAACCCATATTATTATTGCAGGAAGGATCAGTCACAGCAGCAAATTGAAGGCTGGAAACCGTGACGCGTCCTGGCGTCCGGCCATGAATTTTCTCTGCAGCCAGCCCAGCCCAGCGGATCCTCGACACTGTCACGCAGCTCTCGCTGAACCGCATTTACGTCTCGCTCTCTGTCCTTGGCACGCATGCCGTGCCTGATGAGTGATGCGCGCTAGTACGAATGAAGGAACGGATGGCATGGCAGGCTGGAACAGGCCCTAGTAGTAGATCTGAAACAATGCCGTGGCTACAGCCTACTGATAAGACTTGTAGAGGGCCAAAGGGTAACCGCACGGATGGAGAGGCTGACGGAGTGATGGCATATTGGCATGAATGTTCCTAACCTAGGGTTCACTACCACTTGCGTTTTGCTCTACAGATACTCCCTTCGTTCCAATTTACATGATTTTCATTTAGCTAAATGTTGATGTATCTAGACATGTTACAACATTCACATCTAGACAAATAGACAAATGAGAGTCATCTAATTTGGAATTGAGGGAGTATAAGGTCAAAGCTCTCTTCACTTACATACAATAAAATTGGAACGATACAAAGAAAATTAGGCTTCTTTGAATTACAAGATTTGAAAACACATGAATTGGAAAAACATAGGAATTTGATAAGATTGCATATGCAAAACAGAGGATTACAAAACAGAGGAAAACTGGAATGATCATTTTGATGGAACACATGATAAACAAAGGAAAGTTGCCTCGATCCTACGCGAATGAGTGTAAAAAAGAGGTTGGATGTTGAAATTCCTAAGTGATTGGGGCATAGAGATTCAATCCATAGGAATATTGGAGGTGTGATTCATTTGAAATTCAAATGGATTCTTTAGGAAAATCCCACTCCTATGGATTCTAATCCTCCAATATTCTTATGAAAATCCTCCTATGGACTGTAATCCTCCAACCCAAAAGAGGCCCTTAACATGGTCGCTACGCCTACGCGTTCCAGAGGGTAAAAGGTATGAAAGCCAATGCTTTTGACAAATCATCATCGTCATCATAAGACTACAGTTGAGTCAAAGTTTGGCATCCAACTCAAAACAGAGATGTTGACTGTGTGAAAATCTTGCATGAGAAAGACTTGAGTAAATGGTGATGAGCAGCTCAACGACCTGCCACTATTCATTCACCCATAAGAAACTCTATGGGGTACAATAAACACGGGAGATCATGAACTTTTGGTTTGCTGGCTTTTCTCCTTATTTCTCAAGATCACTGGGGGTAAAACTCTCAAGGGGGGCTACTCGGATATGGGGCACGCACCCTCGAAGGCTTCTTGCTCCTTGCGACAGAAATCAAACTCATTCGTGTAGTAGTACATGCAGCCCGCATACGCGTCCATCTCCTTGGGGCACTTCTGGTGAAGGTCTTTCAGGCTGCGATCACAAAATGAGTACTTAAGAAAATGAGAAAGTAGGGCAGGTAGAGGAGAAAGAAGCCACTTAAGTGATTGGCTTAACGGAAGCAGCATTCGTGCATCTAAGCAAAACAAAGCAGAATGAAAGAGGGTTCTACAGTCTACAAACATGAAGCATATGATCAGAAGGTTCAAAATCACTGGGGTTCACAGAGGGAAGGAGGAATATCTAACTTCAGAATTAACACATGAAAAGAGGAACTTTTACTGAGAAAAGATACCGCTAAGACTGCTACTCAAATTGGATGCCCCTATCAAGTGCAGGATATGTACACAATTTGTTGGTAATGACTAATTAGAATTAGTCACAAAAAACGAAAGCAGGCATAAATCATCATGTTGCAGTACTATTCTCCTTGCCATTGTCTTGTATAGCACCTAAGGAATGCACTACCCAAGATGGACAACAACTTATACTATGTGTACTAGCTCACAAATTTAACCACCACTCCACTATTATACCATCCAAAGTTTTGAACAAGGAAGATTTCCACAACAAATGAGCAAAATAACACGCAAGTCTGGGATTATTCTAATGTCAATTCACAGCCTAGCTAACTAAGGCAGGGCTGAAGGTTCAAGCAATACACCAAAGCAAAAAGGAAAACCATCCTGCCTCCATTTATTCTCACAATCACTTAGTAGATCAACAAAACCTAAAATAAACAAGAGAAGTAAAAAACAACAGCATATCATGCTTGTCCACTAGTGAAGTAGTGATACATTAGAGTAGTCATCGTGGGAGACATATATGCATCACAATTTTATTATTGAACAGCTGTTATTGCTATCTTCATAGCTATTCAATGTCCCATAGTCACACTCATATGAATGACTTAGTCAGGAAATTATCCACTTTACTGATTAGTTTATTCCCTAACACCAGACGGAATAGAAACAACAGCATGAAGGCAGCAAAAGTATCATATTAGTAAACCTCATGTATATGCGCTACCAAGATCAACCTGATCATAGGAATACTAAGGAAAGAGATATTATCACTGATACTTCAGACAGTACTTTGCCAAAGTAACAGGGGTACTGCGACTTACAGGAGTGCACCGATGCAGTAAGGACTGGTATGGCGTTGTTACAGACAAAGACAACACATGCAGCAGGGCGTTGCAGAGTGGGACAGAGATAAGAAGAAGCGAGCAGTCACACAGGTGCTTCCAAACGCCTGATTCATCCCAACCTGTGTAGGATCTATAAATGGCAGTTCCGGAGACACCTTTCTCCCCAGTGTCGGTGCATCCCGGTGTAGGGACAGATTAGTGAAGGCAGCACGAAGACACAAGAATGAGAGGCAAAACATGCGACCATGACATTTCCAATTTTATCCGTCTCCATCCATCCCTCATTTTGCCTCGACTACTCCATCCTGAGCTGGCATGGAACTACTATAAGAGAGCAGCCTCTCTGAAACTGCTGCGTTCTAGACCCCTGTACAGGGTGCGGTGAGTCAGGTTTCTGAAGAGCTCTCATTAGACTTCTCGTTAATTCCCATCTTCCACCTCCTATGCGACACCCACACCCCTACCACATCAGCTTGCAAAATCACCATACCATCCTGCTGCAACCATCACTGGAGTGCACTCCTTAAAGTCACAATACCGGGTTATTTTGGGTGTAGTACTCTCTAAAGTATCAATGATAATATCTCTTGTTAGTACTATTCATGTGATCATGTCTGATCTTGGTAGTGCATATATATGAGAAGAAAAAAAATTCTCGTGATTATACTATTGCTGTATGTTGCTATTATTCCTAGCGTCTACGTTGTGCAAATCTCAATCATTGGTTTACGGAATAAACGCTAAGTGTGTAGTTTGTCATTTTCTTACCAATGTGGTTTGCGACCTCCATGTACTCTAATAAAAGACATTTCAGACAAATGATCAATCATTTCATAGATTTGCTACCGCCTGACAAAATACCTTTTGGCTTTCACTGCAAAGGGAGGAAATACTCTCTTGACCGAAAACAACAGTACTGTAACACTGACTGCTTAGTTCAACTAACACAAGAGTAATAAGGCTGTGTTGTCACGGAACTTATAAAGTAGAGCGGTTTTTAACGAAACAGTGTCACAGGATGTTTAGTTCGTCTCAGTAATCAGTATACACAGTTGGCACTGGATGTTGTTCAACCCTTGTATTCCCAGAATCGGCTAATACTTAATACAAGTGGACTGACAATGTGAGATAGTCTAGGAGATACCAATCACAGCGTGTCTCACCTGGCAAAGTAAACAGTAGCCCATTGTGTATCTTGACTAAAACCTGAGCACTGTACATACAGTATCGATCTATCCCTCTTGGTTATCTCAGGGATTTTTCCATTGAGGACATTATAATTTTTTAGTTACTCATCTGAAAATGGGACAAAAAGACAACAGTGCAACTGCGAACTTGCTCTGGCAAATGAATAAATCAGAATTTATACTTATCTGTTTGACTATCACACAGGACAATATGACGGATGAATATCAGAAGTAGCATAAAAGCTGCAAAATTAAAAGTCTTCCGCCTAAGTTTGCGATATCTAAGAATTTAAACTAAAAAAAATCTCAACTCATAGTCGTTTTTTGGCTGCATTAGAGCAAATTCTCTTTGGGGGAAATTAACCACACTCTCTGAGATGAGCCGATTCACTTTTGCAGTCGAGTCTAAGCAAAATAAGCTATCTACTGAGTGTGGCATTACCAGTTCATCCCATTCTCTATAATCTGATCAGAAGGTTAATACTGTGTGGTCTAAGTCATAACATCATCAGAAACTAGGTAGTCATGCAAAACTACTTATCCACAATAACTATGCAGTTTATTGGCCAAACAATGAATTTCAACCCCGTCCAGGTCCAGTACAAAATGTGATACTCTCTACTAAACTACCTATTACCCCAAGGTTGGGATGAGATTGGTAGCAATGAACCCTGCCCACTCACTACATATACCCAACCTTGGCATAAATTCACATCACAATGAACACTGAATTATCGCTACACAGTTACACAGAACAAACTGATGACCTAAGGCATGTAAGTATTACAACATAACCATCAGCAACTAGCTAATCCCTGTACCATTACTTTTTAATCCCCTGCGTGACCAGATACTAGACAATAAGATCAGACTGATCGTCACGGACAAATTGCCAGTGGCTGCCACACTGTTGAACAGAATACTGATCTATTCACAGCTTCGCATAGGCTACTCGCAGAGGCACAAACTTGGCTTACATGTTCATCAGGCATCAGCTACCACTAAAGGGAAAGTACGAATTCAGGATAGCGCCGCCTAAACATCTCAACACAGCAGCATTTCGGCACAAACTACCAAAAATTGGACGCACGTCAGCCACACAGGATGCAGTTACCAGAACAAATTCAACTCTCACGAGCAGCACGACCAAAGCAACATATCAGGAATCCGAAATCGAAGCAGAAGTGAGGACAAGGGGTATAGCGCTGGCGAGCGACAGGTAGACGGGGGACTCACAGGTTGAAGACGCAGCGCGTGACCTGGCGGCCCTTCTCGAGGCACTTCTCGGGGTTGGGGTCCTTCTTCTTGCAGTTGAGGAAGGCCAGGTTCTCCGGCCGGCACCGCACGGCGATGTGCTTGGACGCGGCCATCAGAACAGACGACGTCGGGATCGGTTCCCCCGAGGCGTCGATCGGTGTGCTGCTCGCTGACATCTCTGCAGGCGCAGGGGGGGCTCGCCGTGGAGATCTGGGGGCGAGAGAGCCAAAGGGAGGACCGGAGATGGAGAGGGGAGGTTGGGGGCCGGAGGAGCAGGTGCGTTCCTCACTCTGTCTGTGAGCTTCGTGGGCTTTCTAGTATGAATGGGCTTTCTAGGATAGAAGTAGGAAAAAGTATACTTTTCACCCTCAAATCTACCAATTGGGATACATTTCACCCTGAATTCTAAAACCGGCTAATTTGTACCCTGAAGTGGAGAAATCACATCCTGGTAGTGGTTTTGCACCGATTTGGGCGGTTTTGAGCGAATTTTGGGCGGTTTTGGACGAGGATGGATCTGTTGACGTGGCGGTGACGTGGCAAGTCGTGTAACGCCGTTAGCTGACCGGTGGGGCCCACCTGTCATTGTGTGCTCGCATCTGCTCGTCTGTCTGAAAAAAAAAACTCACCACCTCTGTCCGGCCCCACCTGTCAGTGTGTGCTCGCTTCTTTTTATTACTCCTCTGTCTGAAAAATTACCACTCACTCACCGCCCCCGATGTCCAATCACTTGACTGCTCGTCTCCTCTCCTCGAGCTGCTCGTCTTCTCGCTCGCCAGCGGAGAAGACCGTCAAGTTCGCCGGCCGTCGCCTCCGCTGCAGGTCGCGTCCATCGCGGCCCGCCGCCGCCGTCCTTGGAAGGTACGTTTCCGCCATCGGCTCAGTACCTGTAGCTCTCATATCCATCTCTCCGGCGGCGTAGATAAGGTTTCCGACGCGCGGGTACGGCGACCGTCGATTAGGTTTAGGATATTGGCCGTCCAGTAGATTCATCGCTGCTGTAGTTGTTTTTATGCTCATACCGATCCTCAGGCCATCTTATTCCATCGATTTGTGGTTTTTATTTTGCAAGTCCGCCATGGCGCCAAAGGTTGAGTACATCATTCTCGATGGTACCGATTCTGAGAATGATGATTCTGAGAATGATGCGATGCCAGAGGTCGAGGGGGATGAGGGGGATTCATCCTCGACTGAAAACGATCCATCCACTGATGCGATGCTAGGGTTTGAGGGGGATGAGGGGGATTCATCCTCGACTGGAAATGATTCATCCTCTGAAGATGAGTCGATGGATTCATCCTCGACTGAAAATGGTGAATCCTCTGAAGATGGTGAATCCTCTGAAGATGAGGATCTGTGCGGTTACGAGACATGCATCTGGGAACGTGAGAACCACATGGTTATCCGAGGTGGGTTTTCTGTTAAGTGTTGTTCTTCTGCTGCTCCTTTTGTATCATTGTGTTTGCTAACTGTCTTTTTGCTTGAATGCAGGTCCAAATCATCCAGGCAAAGACAGCTTCGATCCTTACTGTGTGTTCCCCACTCGTGTTGCTCTGTTTCCTCAGGAAGTTCAGCTTCTGAGGCAGATTTGTGCTGAACAAGCACCAAAGACACCAATATATGTGTGTCTGATGAAGGATGCTCAAGTGCTGAAGGATGGTAGAGGCAAAATGGTGAGTGCATTCAGACTCATAGTTCAAAATTATTGAATTTTCTTAATGCAAAATGGTGTGTACAGTTGCTTAGGTGCTAGTTTGAATTGACTGAAATTTCTTTGTTTGTTTGTGTTGCAGTACTTCAGCAAGGAGTTCACAAAGAACCATGTTAGGAACAAGATTAAATCTTCTGGCACTGATGTGATTGTCCACTACCAGAAGAACAAGAAGCAAACTGCAGTGAGGATGAAGATTGGCAAAGGCAACAAGCTAGCCATCATGACAAAGAATTGGACAACTGTCCTGACATCCACCAACTGGGAGGCAAATTCAAACAAGCCTCAAAGAAAGGAGTGCATGTTTATGCTGACAAGATTGAACCAGGTGCATTTGGGCTGTGAATTGAGAAGAGTTGTTGGTCAGTTTCAACCAGGTTCTTTTGGACAGTGACAGTTTGTGACCTGGATGGTAGCTTAGTAAGTAGTAGTTGTTGTTTAGGGTCAGACTTGTGAGCCATGTGCTATGCTTTTGTTATGTAATGAACCTTATATTGGTCATGTAATGGTGTTGCTTTTGTGCTTGTAAATGGTTTGTAAGGAACCAGTTTGTGATGCTTCTGTAGCATTTCCATGCTTGTTTATGAATCAGTAGGTGTTGCCTATGTTGCTTCTGTGGTTGTGATGAAGTTATTAAGTATGATTATGTTGTTATGCTTGAAATGCATGCTTGATCAAGATAGATATCTTTCAAAATTCACAAGAAAAGGTAGAGATGCTTTGAACTGATATTGTTACATCATGTCAAATGGTTCAGAAGGATTACATCAGAAGGATTCAACAGAAACTAAATTATTACATCATCTCAACTGATTACAAACACAGCACTCTGAAATGAAATACTGACAGCACTCTCATTCATCACAAATTTGTTTGATTTTCTTTAGTTTCTCTTTGAATTGATCTTTGATTAGCAGCATGTCATAGAGCATGTACTCTAATTTTTTTTGTTCTCCTTCAACTCAGACCTTTGTTTCTTGACCTCCTCCATTTCCTGTTGCTCCCCCTTCTGCACAGCATTGATCAGCTTCAACTACTCAAGCAACTGATCTCTTTCTTTCTTCACCTCCTTCAGTTCCTCCTGTTCACCCTTCTGCACAGCAGTGATCAGCTTCAACTTGTCAAACAGTTGAGCTCTTTGCTTCTTCACCTCCTTCAGTTCCTCCTGCTCGCCCTTCTGCACAGTTTTCATCATCTGCAACTGCTCAAGCAACTGAGTTGTCTGCTTCTTCACCTCCTTTAGTTCCTCTTGCTCTCCTTGCTGCTCACTTTGCATCATCTGCAACTGTTGAAGCACCTGAGCTCTCTGTTTCTTCACCTCCTTTAGTTCCTCTTGCTCTCTGTGCTGCTCACTTTGCATCATCTGCAACTGTTGAAGCACCTGAGCTCTCTGTTTCTTCACTTCATCCATTTCATGTTGCTCATCCTGCTGCATTAGTTTCATCATATGCAACTGCTCAAGCAACTGAACATTTTGCTTCTTCACTTCATCTAGTTCTGTCTCTGCTTTCACCTTTGATGACTTGGCTTCTTCCATTACATTTTTTTAAATTTTTGGTAAGTGTCATCCATCCACTTGTCCATATCTTCAAACAGATTGGAGTATTTCTTCTCCACCTTCTTCTTATGTTCTGAAATATTGTGCAACAAGGTAGCATTTTGATGATTGTTTTCAATTAAACGATTCTCACTGCCCTCATGCATAGCCCATAATCTAGCTAGGGCATTTTGCAAACCTCCATGCCAATCTGGATCAATCCATCCTACAAAACCACAGTTCTCAGCTTCCTACGTATTGAAAGACAAGTATTTTCAGTTGGTTTGCAAACTGACATAGTTGAAATTCAGAGATCACAATTGCATACAGTAATTCAGAATTGAGTAGAAGCAAGCTAGTGAGAATTCAGAACAAGCAAGTACTTGTGTCCACTCACATTCTTGAGTGGACGGAGGTAGAAACGCCTCCCTGTCATGGTTCCTTCGAAAGCAACAAAAATCTCGGGCTTGAGCTTGTGCATTCGACAGAGTGTTGGGGATATACCAAGTGGGGGTATCTCTAACATGGGTCAATCCGGCTAGTCCAAGAAGGAGGCCCAAGACTCAAGCCCACGAAGCCACCAAGTCCAAGATACAAGGCGGTAACTTGCTGGCTAGGTTTAGAACTCTGTATTCTTGCCGGACACGTAGTTTCCTTGTAACCCTAGGTCTGGCCGCCTTTATAAGCCAGACCTCGGGAAGCCTTTAGGGCACGTCCAGCATCCAAGATATAGACAATCCAATATGCTCATTGTAACCCGTAACACGGCTATCGCCATTATAGTGAGTTATAGCAGCGCGTAGGGCTCCGCCATCGCCGTGGAGCCTGAAGCTGGGTAAACCGCCATGTACAATCTCGACCCGGACGATACCACCTTCTACCTCCACGTTCTACCGTCGGCTAGAGGACCCCCGTCTCCTATCAATTATGCCGATACGACGACAGTTGGCGCCCACCGTGGGGCTGGAGACGTCAGGCGTCACGTTCCGGACGGGAACATCTTCATCGACCAGATCGCATCTGGCCGAATCATCTTTTCCGGCGCGATCAACATTATCATCATCGGTCAAACCGATCGGCCATTCATCTGCTCAGTTGATCCTAACACGCGCGGCGCAAGTTCGCCTTTGCGAGATAAGATCTGGGTAGACCGGCAGAAATCTCGTCGTCGCTCCGTGCTTCGTCGATTTGCCGGCGGCCGAGTTGGTCTCGTGATCCGAGTCAAAATATGACAAGCCAGGCAGGCGGCGTCAATTCCCGTGGAAGACGGAAATTTTCCGAGTGCATGCAGCAAGGCGGTGGCCTCGACAAGATACGTCCGATCGAACCAAAGTTGTCGACCTCGCCTTGTACCTGCAGATCCGTTCTGGCCGGTTAGTCAAAGCAAAGCAGCAACGCACCGGAACGATGCATCAGATCAGCTCTGCATCCGAGTGCTACTCAACATGCGAGAAAACCCAATTTGCATCGAACAAGCCTTATGTACGTACATGGCTGCCATGTGATCTTGTCTCCTATATTGGAAAAAGAGAAGGCTAGCTACTGTACATACATGGTTGTTGGCAAGAAACAAAGATACACGCTGGACACGACTTACGGGACTCGATTTTACTTCCAGAAAGTAAAACTTCTCGTACAGGTTTATTTCAGCAGATATATCACTGATGTGTGAGGGACTTCAACTCGCCGAAGAGGCGTAACCTGATCGTCGCCGTCGCAGCGTGATTAATTGTCGTGTCCTGGCTTAAATCGCCACCCCGGCATGACCGATTGTCACATCAACTCTTGTCGTATTCACGATGCCAGGTGGGACGCTGTGGCGCCCCGACCCGACTGCTATACAGTGATACTGTGTGTCACCGGTTAAGCGATACAACCGGTGGTTACGGGTTTACCAATCCCCGGCCAAAACCTTTGGCAGGCGTTGCTGGGTACACCTCACTCCAGACAACGCAACACCCCGCTTGATGCCTTAACACGGGCACAGCGATCAAAGCATGGTAGTAAGATCAAGACTTGTGGAACAACTGGCACATCACAGACTCTACGACACAAAACATAATAGTTCAACTCTTATAATAGAGAAAGATAGCAAATGACAACCAGAGGTCACAGACCCAACATTACAACATGCGGAAGCGAATTAAGTTGTCTAACAACAAGATCCAAATATGGCCTAAGAGGCCTACAGATAACATCACAGCGCCAGCTATTCCGAGATGTCCCAAGCTGCCACCTGGGAACCCCAGACTACTCGTCGACGTCCACAAAGAACCCACCTTCGAGGTCGGTGAAGTCCTCTCCTGAAAATAAGCAAACGACGTTGAGTTCGACGAACTCGCAAGATTAAGAGCTAATATATGCTCCATGATTGGCTTCCAAAGTTTTATGGCTGTTTTGCATAAAGCTGATTTTATTTAAAAAGACATAACTCCAAGGCATCGTCTAATCAGATTAATTTGAAAAGGGGTAAGAAGTAACTCTTTTCTCTTGAGTCACATTTCTCATCATCACCCATCATCACCCTCATAGTACCTGTTCATCAAAGGCACCTCCCCGAATCACCCTCGAGGAAGCTCACCTTGCATTCGTGAGTGGTACCTCTAGTACCCAGTTTTTAATCATTCCGTTAAAGTTATTCTATGGTCTTATCGTCCTTTCCCAAATTGTCCGTAACCGTGGACACGGCTTTTCGAAAAGATTTAACCCTGCAGGGGTGCACTGTGTTTACCTTCGGTACCGCCCGGCCCATTGCCTACACGTAGCTCTCTTCCGGGGAAAGCCGGCTGAGTGGGAACGGTTACAACCTTTACCTTGTTAAGGGCTAACCCAGGATCATCAGTGAGGACGAGACAGGTTCAGTGCTCCCAGCACCCTGTCCCGTGGCCACTCATTTTCCTAAACACCACTGTCCTCATCTCAGTCTTGGCCACCGTCTTCACGCACGCGCAAATGGAAGCTCAAACTAGAGGACCCTGGCTAGTCCCGCCCAAGTTAGTCGGTCGACGAGGGCTCCATATACCCCACCGAATGGAAGCGCGCTCATTCTTGGTTCAAGAGGTAAAGAACTCGCACCTAGGCGGCGAGAGTGAGACAAGGCGCCACCATACCAAAGTGGCCTCTCATCCCCACCTTTAAGCATTTTATTACCTGTCTCCACAATTCTCCACCATCATCAACATCGCAGCACCTGTTACCAACATGACGTAACCATAGTACTGCTATGCACTGGACTAAGCATGGCTAAGCATCAACATAGCTTAGTAATTAACTCGGCCAACAATACAATCCTATGGTTAAATAGGAGGGGAACAGGTATATGGCATAGGGGACTTAATGCAACTATAGGATACTCTACTCCAAGTAAAGTTGACATTGGGAACCGCATGCAATATTATAGTGGAGAAAATATTTGCGGGAAATAGGATAAGATATGCTCAGAGGGGGAGGGGGGGGATTACGCTTGCCTTGTTCAGGGTACTGGTAGTACGGATCCTCGGGGTATTGTGGAGTAACCCCGTCTGCTTGATCTAACGAAGCACACAACGGAAAAACAAAATCAATCACCACACATGTGTACCATGCAATGCGCAATCACATGATGACATGACAAGCTTATGCAAAGATAGCCTCATTTAGTTTATCTAGCAACATTAAATGGAGAGCCAAATAAGTAGTGCAATTATTTGGAAGCAACCCCATATTTAACTTTATGACCACATTGCTCATACATCTATTACATTACTAAGAAGTGGCTCAAATATGCATGAACATGGCATGAATGGATAGGGTTTGTTCTCCCGATCAATTTGGTACCTCATCTGCAAATTTCCGAGTACCGATGAATAATTAGTGAATTATATACTTAAATGAATTTAATTCTTTTATTCAAATTAGGAGTAACATCAAATAAATATTTGTGATCATGAGGTGAGATTAGCATGGTTTGATAACATTTGAACTGCTGATCATTTTGATACCTCATTTGTAAATTTTGGATCAATATTTAAATAGTTATCAATTGTTTTATTTTAAGAAGGAAAAAGAAAACTGTTTTTACTGCTCAGGCCGGTCCACAGCCCGGTTGGGCCGGGTGAGAGGCCGGCCTGGCTCCAGAGGAGCCCGGCATCCAGCCCGGCTGAGGCCGGTTCAAAAACCGGGCCAGTGGCAGAGGCGTCCGGCCTTCTGGCCGGTTGGGCCGGCCCAGGAGCCGGTTAGGCGACAGAGCGAGGCGGCACGCAGCCCGGCTAAGGCCGGCTCTGCGACCGGGCGCTCGAGCACGACGGTGGCGTGCTGCTCACACGGGCACGGCGAGGACACGGCGAGGCGGGAGCAAGGGGGAGGGCAAGGAGAGGTTCACGGATCGGCGAGCTCACCACGAGGCCAGGGGAGAGGTCGGGGACGGCGGGGTGAGGTCGACGGCGACGAAAATCGGCGGCGGAGGTGCGGCGGTGGCGGAGAGGGAATTGGACGGCGCGGTCGTTGTGCAGCTTCCCCGGTCGATTCCCTTGGTGGAGAGGAAGCAGTGGACGCGGGGAAGCGGTGGGTGCCCTTCGATTCACCCGGGAACCTTCCAAGCGGCGGCGTCGAGCACGGCTAGCTCGGCGGCCATGGCGCCCGTGGACGAGAGGAAAAAAAAGGGGGAGGGAACAGAGGAGCAAGGGGAGGAATGGAGCAAGTGGGGGCTCGGGGGCACGCTCTCCTGGCAGTGAGGGCAGGGGAGGGGGCAGAGGGTGCACGGCGCGGTGCGGGTTCGGCGGGAGCAGCGCTCCCGGTCGCTACAGAGGAAGGTGATGAAGTTTTTACAAAGCAGTCCCTGGAGCTTTTAAAAACATCACGGATAGGTCCTTTTTGGTACTGGACTAACAGAACAGCAGGTGGAAGTGAATTATTTGGGCCACTTAGACACCTCCAAAATTTATGCCAATTTTCGGGGAGTCTCTCTATACCAAATTGAAGTTCCCATAATTTTTACAGATTAATCAAAAACCATTTGGTAGGGAAATAAAATAGAAGAGCTCACGGAAATTTTGAGATACACTCTTTTTATTTCATTTTACAATTCAAAATAGTTTGTCAAAATTATCCTCGGAACTTTTGGAACTTCCTCGACAAATAGGAGAACACCAAGAATTTGTTTGGCACACTTTGAGTGGCATTTTTGTTGTGAAATTTGTTGTAACAAGTTTGGCAATTTGGTTTTCCAACTTTTCACTTGTGGTTCAATTTCCTGGTTTCAACATGATCAAGCGAGCAAATGATGCCATGATGCATGCATGATATGCAAAAGCGAAAAATTTTACTCAGGTTTTGAGGTTCACAACTTTGGGCTGTTACAACTCTACCCTCCTTACAGGAATCTCGTCCCGAGATTCTAAGATTTCGAAAAGAAGTCGGGATACTCCTCACGAAGACTAGACTCTCGTTCCCAAGTTGCTTCTTCTTCGGAGTGGTGAGACCACTGGATTTTGAGGAACTTGGTAGTCTTGTTGCGGGTCTTCCTTTCGGCTTCATCCAAGACACGGATAGGATGCTCACGATAAGTGAGGTCTTCTTGTAGATCTAGCTCCTCATGATTGACCCCATGGATAGGATCCTTGAAACAACGGCGGAGTTGGGAGACATGGAACACATCATGCACATTTGGAAATTTGACCGGCAACTCCAACTTATAAGAAAGATCTCCTCGCTTTTCCAGGACGGTGAACGGACCGACATAGCGAGGGGCCAATTTTCCTTTTATTCCGAAGCGGCGAACGCCTCGAAGGGGAGAGACACGGAGATAGCTTTATCACCAATTTCATAGTGAATTTCCTGATGGTGCTTATCATAGTAGCTCTTCTGCCTAGACTGGCAATTTCAGATTCTCTCTATGATTCTGACCTTCTCCTCAGCTTCATTGATCACATCCGGACCAAAGAGTGCTCTCTCTCCGGTCTCGGACCAATTTAGAGGAGTGCGGCATTTTCTTCCATAAAGAGCCTCAAATGGAGCCATGCCCAGACTAGCTTGATAGCTATTGTTGTAGGAGAACTCCGCGAAAGGGAGATACTTTTCCCAACTTGGCCAAAAGAGATGACACATGCCCGAAGCATGTCTTCCAACACTTGGTTCACTCTTTCAGTCTGACCATCAGTTTGAGGATGGTAGGCGGTACTGAAGTTGAGACGGGACCCCATAGCAGTTTGGAAACTCTGCCAGAATTTGGATACAAAGATACTTCCACGGTCCGATATGATCCTCAAGGGACCCCATGCAATGGAACAATACGAGCCAAATATAAGTCAGCAAGTTGACTTGCCCGTATATCATCACGGACTGGTAGGAAGTGAGCAACCTTGGAAAGACGATCAATGATTACCCAAATTGCATTGTTGCCCTTTTGAGATCGGGGAAACCCGGTGATGAAGTCCATACCAATTTCATCCCATTTCCACTCGGGACTGCAATAGGGCGAAGAGTGCCGGCAGGTCTTTGATGTTCAGCCTTTACCCGTCGACAGGTGTCGCATTCAGCAACATACTTGGCAATTTCTCGTTTCATACGAGTCCACCAGAATTGTGGTCGAAGGTCTTGGTACATCTTGGTACTACCGGGATGAATAGAGAGAGGTGATTCATGAGCTTCTTGGAGAATGAGCTCCCTCAAATTCCGGTTCTTTGGCACTACCAAGCGGTCACCAAAATAAACAACACCGGATTCATCTTCCGAGAAACATTTGGCCTTGCCACTAGCAATGTTCTTCTTGATGTTCAGAATACCCTCATCCAGCTTCTGAGCATCCTTAATCTGGTCTACAAGAGTAGCTTTGATCTCCAGATTTGCAAGGTAGCCGGAGGGAACAATTTCCAGGTTCAAACGGGCGAACTCTTCATGAAGAGCAGGTTGGGCCTTTTCAATCATCAGATTGTTGCAATAGGACTTCCGACTTAGCGCGTCAGCCACGACGTTTGCTTTGCCGGGTTGATAGTTCAGACTCACATTGTAGTCCGTGATTAACTCCAACCAACGCCTTTGCCTGAGATTTAAATCCGGCTGGGTGAAGAGGTACTTCAGACTCTTGTGATCCGAGAAGATCTCGCAACGGTTACCAAACAGGTATGGTCTCCATTGCTTCAAAGCATAGACCACGCGGCAAGCTCTAGATCATGAGTTGGGTAGTTGAGCTCATGCGGCTTAAGTTGGCGAGAAGCATATGCCACCACATGGCCATCTTGCATTAGCACACAGCCCAAGCCTTGTAGAGAGGCGTCACAGAAGACGACGAAATCCTTGCTTGTGTCCGGCAGGACAAGCACAGGAGCGGACGTGAGCTTGGCTTTCAGTGTTTGGAAACTCTCTTCAGCTTCGGCCGACCATACAAACTTTTTATCCTTCTTGAGAAGGTCAGTCAGCCTTGGCTATTTGGAGAAACCTTCGATGAATCGGCGGTAGTAACCCGCCAATCCGAGAAAGCTACGATGTCCTTGACTGACATTGGAGTTTTCCAATCCAGAATGGACTGAATCTTGTCGGAATGACAGCCACACCATTAGCGGATATCACATGACCAAGGAAGACAAGATTATCCAACCAAAACTCACACTTGGAGAACTTGGCATAGAGGCGGTGTTCTCGAAGTCTTGTCAGAACCAAACGAAGATGTTCCTCATGCTCTTCATTGGTTTTGGAATAGATGAGGATGTCATCGATGTAAATGACGACAAACTTGTCAAGATAATCCATGAAATGGAGTTCATGAGCCTCATGAAAGTAGCGGGGCATTTGTGAGACCAAAGGACATGACGGTATACTCATATGAGCCATAACGAGTAACAAATGCCGTCTTTGGAATATCCTCCTTTCTGATTTTTATCTGATGGTCCTGACCTCAGATCCATCTTGGAGAATACGTTGCACCAGCTAACTGATCCAACAGATCATTGATGCGAGGAATAGGATACTTGTTCTTGATTGTCACCGCATTCAACGGTCTATAGTCAGAGACTAGACGAGGCACGGTAGAATCCCTCTTCTTGACAAAGAGTACCGGACAACCCCAAGGTGAACTGCTAGGCTGGATGAAATCCTTTGCTAACAGTGATCAATTTGCTCTTTCAACAGAGCCAACTCTTCCACCGGCATACGGTAGGGCTTCTTGGAAATTGGAGCGTACCGGGAAGTAGATCTATGACAAACTCCACACTTCGGTCAGGAGGCATGCCAGGCAATTCTTCCGGGAACACATCCGGGAAGTCACACACCACGTGTATGTCCTGGATTTCAGGAGGGGATTCGCCTTCCATAAAGCAAAGGAGAATCTCAGGTGAGGGGTACGACGGCGGACGGAGGTATTGATGTTGCAGGCCAATACTTCACAATGTCACCGGAAGGAGCGGTCACAGTAATGGTCTTGGCAGCACAGTCGAGATTAGCCTGGTATTTGGCTAGCCAGTTCATGCCCAATATGACATCAATGCCTTTGGACTTCAGAGCTACCAAGGCATAAGGAAAAGACAAGGAACCTATATTAATCTGGACCTCAGGAGTAACCCATCGGTTTGCCATTTGGAACCAGGAGTGGAGATCCAAGGGACGTCTCATTTTCTCGAACGGTATGTTGTGGTCTTTTGCAAACGCTATGGATATGAATGAATGCGATGCTCCAGAATCAAACAAACTGTAGCTGTATTGCCGTTGATTCGTAACTCACCCATAAGAACGCCGGGGTCATCTTCAGCTTCTTCAACAGAGACGTGGTTCAGGCGACCACGCACAATAGGTCCAGCCTTGCCAGTTGGAGTGGCAGGGGCTCGTGCAGGAGTTATCGCGAGAGGTGCCTTCTGGGGGCACTCCCTGGAGTAGTGGCCAGCCTGGCCACAGTGTAGCAAGTGAGTCCAGGTGGAGCAGGTAGCATAGGACGGTACCCACTCCGCCTACCCCAAGTGTCGAAGTAGTGGGGCGCGGAGGAGGTGGCCTGTATCCTGCTGCCCTCGGCATGAATGGAGCACGAGGTACGGCGCTGTAGGGAACAAACACCCTGCGCTTCTTGCTCTCAGAACCCGAGGAACTCTGGTGGTCCCCATGTGCGGGCCTCTTGGAAGCTTCAAGTTCCTTTCTTCCTTGCTCAAGGTGAAAGCCTGGTTGAACAGCTCCTGATAGGTCTGGAACCTGAAGGGCAAACTCATAGCGGAGCTGCGGAGTCAGACCCTTGCGGAACAGCTCTTGCTTGTCAGCATCATTGGTCACGTCCCTTGGGGCGTAACGAGAGAGATGGTTGAACTCACGACCATAAGTGCGGAGGTCCATCCGTCCCTGTTGCAAATCCAGGAACTCCCTCCTCTTCAAGTCCATGATGGCTGGGGAATGTACTCCGCACGGAAGGCAGTGCGGAAATCAGCCCAGTGAAGACATGGTTGGCTGGAAACAAAGCCACATGGCTCTCCCACCAACAGCCAGCAGCACCAACCAAAGATAGGTGGCAAAGTTGACTTGCTCAGCCATGGGACATGCAGCGCGGAGAACTTGCGCTCCAAAGCACGAAGCCAATCATCAGCTTCCAGTGGCTCCTTAGCATCAGCAAAGTGGGTGGCTGGAGCGCAGGAACTCAGTGAGAGTGTTGCACTCGTTCCTCCGTGCATTCTGCTGCACCAACTGCTCAAGCAAGCGCTCATTGCGCCCACGGTTCTCCTCAATGGCCATCAAGACTCAGCCATCGAGGGTGGTGGCGGCAGATCATCCTCATCATTTGTGGTTACCGCGACCACCACGGCCTCCACGACCTCCTCGAGCCATTCTGGAGATTTGACAATGACACGGTTAGTATCTTTCTCCGAATGGTCGAACAATAGCATTAGCGTCTACACAAGTACACAGACTAGGGACGATAATACTTTGCGAGAAGGAAAACAACAAGATAGAACTTGGGTCAAAGATCAGCATCATGTGCTACTAGTGAGAGTTAAGAAATCACAACTTAACACACTCTAGTTGACACAATCCGGGACCTTATGTTCAAGTCCGTGGGTTAAAACCCAAAGAAAGGATCAAAGATTGACTCGGTAGAAACATCTGAGTTGATTTGGGATTGCAACGCAGCGGGAGCAACGTGACACATAACACTAAAGGTCGAACCCACCCCGTTTCTAATCATTTTGAAGTAACACGAGGAGTAAAACCTTTAAACTCAAATCGAGGTAAGATTGCTCCGAGATTAGAGGGTAACCAGATAAGGAGTAAAAAGAATCCTAAGATGGTTTTCACAACTCATTTTTAGGTTAAAAATATTTTCACAAACACTAGACTCAACATCGACCAGTAGAAGGGTTTCCTACAGGCAGTACTGCTCTGATACCAACTTGTGGCGCCCCGACCCGACTGCTATACAGTGATGCTGTGTGTCACCGGTTAAGCGATACAACCGGAGGTTACGGGTTTACCAATCCCCGGCCAAAACCTTTGGCAGGCGTTGCTGGGTACACCTCACTCCAGACAACGCAACACCCCGATTGATGCCTTAACACAGGCACAACTCAAAGCATAATAGTAAGATCAAGACTTGTGGAACAACTGGCACATCACAGACTCTACGACACAAATCATATAGTTCAACTCTTATAATAGAGAAAGATAGCAAATGACAACCAGAGGTCACAGACCCAACATTACAACAGCGGAAGCGAATTAGTTGTTCTAAACAACAAGATCCAAATATGGCCTAAGAGGCCTACAGATAAACATCACAGCGCCAGCTATTCCGAGATGTCCCAAGCTGCCACCTGGGAACCCCAGACTACTCGTCGACGTCCACAAAGAACCCACCTTCGAGGTCGGTGAAGTCCTCTCTGAAAAAAGCAAACGACGTTGAGTTCGACGAACTCGCAAGATTAAGAGCTAATATATGCTCATGATTGGCTTTCAAAGTTTTATGGCTGTTTTGCATAAAGCTGATTTTATTTAAAAAGACATAACTCAAGGCATCGTCTAATCAGATTATTTGAAAAGGGGTAAGAAGTAACTCTTTTCTCTTGATCACATTTCTCATCATCACCATCATCACCATGTACCTGTTCATCAAAGGCACCTCCCCGAATCACCCTCGAGGAAGCTCACCTTGCATTCGTGAGTGGTACCTCTAGTACCCAGTTTTTAATCATTCCGTTAAAGTTATTCTATGGTCTTATCGTCCTTTCCCAAGTTGTCCGTAACCGTGGACACGGCTTTTCGAAAAGATTTAACCCTGCAGGGGTGCACTGTGTTTACCTTCGGTACCGCCCGGCCATTGCCTACACGTAGCTCTCTTCCGGGGAAAGCCGGCTGAGTGGGAACGGTTACAACCTTTACCTTGTTAAGGGCTAACCCAGGATCATCAGTGAGGACGAGACAGGTTCAGTGCTCCCAGCACCCTGTCCCGTGGCCACTCATTTTCCTAAACACCACTGTCCTCATCTCAGTCTTGGCCACCGTCTTCACGCACGCGCAAATGGAAGCTCAAACTAGAGGACCCTGGCTAGTCCCGCCCAAGTTAGTCGGTCGACGAGGGCTCCATATACCCCACCGAATGGAAGCGCGCTCATTCTTGGTTCAAGAGGTAAAGAACTCGCACCTAGGCGGCGAGAGTGAGACAAAGCACCACCATACCAAAGTGGCCTCTCATCCCCACCTTTAAGCATTTTATTACCTGTCTCCACAATTCTCCACCATCATCAACATCGCAGCACCTGTTACCAACATGACGTAACCATAGTACTGCTATGCACTGGACTAAGCATGGCTAAGCATCAACATAGCTTAGTAATTAACTCGGCCAACAATACAATCCTATGGTTAATAGGAGGGGAACAGGTATATGGCATAGGGGACTTAATGCAACTATAGGATACTCTACTCCAAGTAAAGTTGACATTGGGAACCGCATGCAATATTATAGTGGAGAAAATATTTGCGGGAAATAGGATAAGATATGCTCAGAGGGGGGGATTACGCTTGCCTTGTTCAGGGTACTGGTAGTACGGATCCTCGGGGTATTGTGGAGTAACCCCGTCTGCTTGATCTAACGAAGCACACAACGGAAAAACAAAATCAATCACCACACATGTGTACCATGCAATGCGCAATCACATGATGACATGACAAGTTTATGCAAAGATAGCCTCATTTAGTTTATCTAGCAACATTAAATGGAGAGCCAAATAAGTAGTGCAATTATTTGGAAGCAACCCCATATTTAACTTTATGACCACATTGCTCATACATCTATTACATTACTAAGAAGTGGCTCAAATATGCATGAACATGGCATGAATGGATAGGGTTTGTTCTCCCGATCAATTTGGTACCTCATCTGCAAATTTCCGAGTACCGATGAATAATTAGTGAATTATATACTTAAATGAATTTAATTCTTTTATTCAAATTAGGAGTAACATCAAATAAATATTTGTGATCATGAGGTGAGATTAGCATGGTTTGATAACATTTGAACTGCTGATCATTTTGATACCTCATTTGTAAATTTTGGATCAATATTTAAATAGTTATCAATTGTTTTATTTTAAGAAGGAAAAAGAAAACTGTTTTTACTGCTCAGGCCGGTCCACAGCCCGGTTGGGCCGGGTGAGAGGCCGGCCTGGCTCCAGAGGAGCCCGGCATCCAGCCCGGCTGAGGCCGGTTCAAAAACCGGGCCAGTGGCAGAGGCGTCCGGCCTTCTGGCCGGTTGGGCCGGCCCAGGAGCCGGTTAGGCGACAGAGCGAGGCGGCACGCAGCCCGGCTAAGGCCGGCTCTGCGACCGGGCGCTCGAGCACGACGGTGGCGTGCTGCTCACACGGGCACGGCGAGGACACGGCGAGGCGGGAGCAAGGGGGAGGGCAAGGAGAGGTTCACGGATCGGCGAGCTCACCACGAGGCCAGGGGAGAGGTCGGGGACGGCGGGGTGAGGTCGACGGCGACGAAAATCGGCGGCGGAGGTGCGGCGGTGGCGGAGAGGGAATTGGACGGCGCGGTCGTTGTGCAGCTTCCCCGGTCGATTCCCTTGGTGGAGAGGAAGCAGTGGACGCGGGGAAGCGGTGGGTGCCCTTCGATTCACCCGGGAACCTTCCAAGCGGCGGCGTCGAGCACGGCTAGCTCGGCGGCCATGGCGCCCGTGGACGAGAGGAAAAAAAAAGGGGGAGGGAACAGAGGAGCAAGGGGAGGAATGGAGCAAGTGGGGGCTCGGGGGCACGCTCTCCTGGCAGTGAGGGCAGGGGAGGGGGCAGAGGGTGCACGGCGCGGTGCGGGTTCGGCGGGAGCAGCGCTCCCGGTCGCTACAGAGGAAGGTGATGAAGTTTTTACAAAGCAGTCCCTGGAGCTTTTAAAAACATCACGGATAGGTCCTTTTTGGTACTGGACTAACAGAACAGCAGGTGGAAGTGAATTATTTGGGCCACTTAGACACCTCCAAAATTTATGCCAATTTTCGGGGAGTCTCTCTATACCAAATTGAAGTTCCCATAATTTTTACAGATTAATCAAAAACCATTTGGTAGGGAAATAAATAGAAGAGCTCACCGGAAATTTTGAGATACACTCTTTTTATTTCATTTTACAATTCAAAATAGTTTGTCAAAATTATCCTCGGAACTTTTGGAACTTCCTCGACAAATAGGAGAACACCAAGAATTTGTTTGGCACACTTTGAGTGGCATTTTTGTTGTGAAATTTGTTGTAACAAGTTTGGCAATTTGGTTTTCCAACTTTTCACTTGTGGTTCAATTTCCTGGTTTCAACATGATCAAGCGAGCAAATGATGCCATGATGCATGCATGATATGCAAAAGCGAAAATTTTTACTCAGGTTTTGAGGTTCACAACTTTGGGCTGTTACAGACGCCGCCATCATCGTATCTGGGCTTAGGTAAAATTCATCACCAGATCGCTAGCTGTTATTTTCAATCGCCCGAACCTGGCCAGTTTGGGAAGACATCGATTGATACAAAACAGTCTAGCTCCACGTTTTAGCTTAATTGCTAACGCGGCACGCCGCCTGTCCGGCATATTTATCGTTGCGTTCCGACGCGGCCCGCAGCTTGTCCGGCATATTTCTCGTTGCGTTCCGACGCGGCACACCGCCTGTCCGGCATATTTATCGTCGCGTTCCGACGCAGCACGATGTGTTTCCGGCAAGATCATCATCGAGTTTCGGCTTAATCGCTAACCGCATAAGAGGAAAAAAGGAAGTCGCCACCTTGCTCGAATCAACCTCAGGATTATGGGGGCTGCCGCCTACATCCCGGGGGCTACCGCCTACATCCCGGGGGCAGCCGCCTATATTCTGGGGTCTGTCGTTTTCCGCCTCGAACTCCTCGACATCGACAACAGCAAGTGTCAAAAAAGCTAAATTCTTTATAACATTTAATTAATTGTATGGTCATGAAATAAAAGTTTATGGTTTGCTCATTATGCTCTGAGATCATGCCGTCTTTTGTCTTTTCATATGAGTATCAAAGTTACCCAAAATCTGCTCTGTGCTAAGTGGTTCAAACTTTTCGATACTTGCCGCCTCTGGGCCAAATTAAGCAATCATTTTGCACCGCCTAATATCCTTATTCTGATTGTTTATATGTGGGTTGCCTAGTAGTATGTCGTTGGCACCAACATGCCGGCTTTAGTCTCTGTGTCTAAACTAATTGGTATTGCACCTGGTTGGCACAGCTAAATTAACTGTGACGAGCACTACTAGGAAACTAGCTTTCTGTGGAAACACATTTTGTGGCGCATCAAATAGCCATGCGCCACAGAAAAATATTTATGTGGCGCATGGGTCTAGATGCGCCACAGAAATGTTGATTTATGTGCCGCATGTGGGCCCATGCGCCACAAAATTGTTGAAAACAGATCCCACCCCCCCCCCCCCTCCCCGTGGATCGTCTTTTCAGTTTTGCAAACAAGAAAAGAAAATGATAAAAAATTCAATAAATAAAATCCTTTGAGATATAGTTAGGTTTTAGTGTCTACTTGGTATAGAAATTTTGAAATATGAATTTTGACCTTTTTTGCAAAAAACAGAAAAAAAATTGAATGGCCATAACTTTTGCATACGATGTCGAAAAAATGCGTTTAATATATCAAAAAAAATTAGAGAAAAATTGGAGCTCGATTTCACCGGGGATTACCCGGTGAATTTTTCTCAGATCCTCCAAATTCCAAAAGGAAAAAAAATTATTTCAACAAGAAGATTTTTCCACAAAATCAAAAAAATTCAAAAAAAAGAAAAGCCACAAAAAGAAGATTGTTGGGCGGGATTCAAATTTGAATCGCGTCGGCACCCCCTTCTTCATCTCTTTTCCCCTTCTCTCCTTCTCTCCTTCACTTCTCCTCCACTTCTCCTCTCCTCTCCTCCTCTCCTCCACTTCTCCTCTCCCCTTCTCCTCCACTTCTCATCTCCACTTCTCCTCTCCCCTTCTCCTCCACTTCTCCTCTCCACTTCTCCTCCCTCCTCCTTCTCCTCTCCTCTCCTCCTCCTCCACCTCCACCTCTGGCGACCTCCTCCACCACCCCGGCGACCTCCTCCTCCACCTCCGGTGACACCTTCGGCGACCTCCGGCGACCTCCGCCTCCACCCCGGCGACCTCCGGCGACACCTCTGGCGACCTCCTCCTCCACCCCGGCGACATCCTTCTACTCCTCCACCATCTCCGGCGACCCCATCCTCCACCCACCCACCTCCGGCGACCCCCTCCTCCACCCACGGCAACACGGCCTCCGACGAGCTCCGACGAAATTCCGGCGGCTAGATCTAGATCTGGCCGCCCTTTTTTTTTGAAATTCAAAAAAAATCTGTGGCGCATGGTGGTGGGTGCACCACAGAAATATTTTTGTGGCGCATGGTGTAGGGTGCGCCACAAAATCGTGGGCTTTCTGTGGCGCACGCCCGGATGCGCCACAAAAAAAAATTAGTGGCGGCATATCTGTGGCGCACCCACCATGGGCCACAGAATTTTTTTTTGGTGCGCCACAGATAGCCTATTTCCTAGTAGTGGAGGTACCGCCAACATACAAAAATCTAAGCATATAGGCCAGATAAATATTAAGGCGGGCCACATAAAATTTACAACCCATAAGTGCTTGTTTACAAAACTGTCGGCTCGGGCCTTAAAATTGTTCAGCTTACATTAAAAGTACATCTTAATGCATCTATGTTTACTGTGCAGGATACTTGACACTCGGGGGCTGCAGTCGCAGCACTTTCATCCAGTCTTGAGCCGTCTTTCCGTCAAGGCGGCACAAACCTCGGCAACTACAACCATTCGATCTGCAACGCCACAAGTTCTTCTGAGCATCGAGCCGACTTTCAAGCACGTCGACCCAACGCTCGGGGGCTGCAGATAGGCGGATCAAGAAAAACTCTGGCCAATGAAGCCCGGGGGATCGACATCAACACTTTCCTCGCCCATAACTCGGGGGCTCAACATTGAAATTGCCCTCGTATGAAACTCGGGGGCTGCGCGACTCGCAACCTCATTATCAACAACATGGCCGCCTTGTCGTCAGCGACACGGCCACCATTATCGCCTCCGTGGCACAACCACCTTCTTGACAGCAACACAATCGCCTTGTCGTCAGCGACACGGCCGACGTCATCGCGCTCTGTTTAAAGCGAATTGATCGCCAGATTGTTAGTTGTTGTTTCCAATCACCCAAACCTGGCCAGTTTGGGAAGACGTCGATTGGTACAAAATAATAAAGCTCCATGTTCTGGCTTAATTTCTAACGTGGCACAGCCGCCTTGTCGCCAGCGACACGGCCGCCTTTATTGTCAACAACACGGCTGCCTCCATGGTATAGCCGCCTCGTTGTCATGACCGCCTTCGTAGCACAAACAACATCTAATGCCATCATGGCACCGTTCCACCTCTCTGCATGTTCAAACTGTCGTGAACCAGAGCAACGCGAACGTGCCAACTGTTGGCTTGATCAGTCAACTTGACATAACTTCATGCAGAAGATTACTGACAGCAGTCAGGCCGTCTTTCCCATGTTGGCGGCACCGGTCCGGCTACTTTAGATGGACTGCCGCCTACTTCAACTTCGGAATGCTTCAAGCTCTTCAGCCGCCTAAATTCAAGAAACAAGACGAACATCCTTCAAGACGAAGACGGCAACTGGAGAACTTAAAACTTTCCGGGGGCTAATGTTGGGGATATACCAAGTGGGGGTATCTCTAACATGGGTCAATCCGGCTAGTCAAGTGAAGGCTTGTGCCTGCCAGGCAGTCGACAAACAAGGCGGCAGGCAAACTAGGCGGATGACAAACTAGGCGGATGACCAACAAGGCAGACATCAAACAAGGCAGCTTGCTAGATGGCAAACAAGGCAGTCGACAAGAAGGAGGTTGTCGGAGAAACCAGTCCCAAGGAACCAGGGGTGTCTCTCTGATGCCAGGAATCGAGTAAGGGGCTGAACACAACGTCAAACAAATCCTCAACTACCTCGGCGATGATGCTCATCGAGCTCGGTGAGGAACGACACGACGAGAGTGAACATGAGCCGCTACCCAGGTTCAGGCCCACCGTGAGGTGTAAAGACCCTACGTCCTGCTATGTTTGTATTGCACTGCTTGGAGAGGTTACAGTACAACGAGCTTGCCGAGGGCTCTGCTATGGCTATGGTGGACCATGGTGGAAGGAGCTCCGTCTTCTTCCTCGCGACGCAGCCGGCTCTGGGTGACAAAATGAATCAATCGGAATCCCCTTCCTTGGTCGTACACTGCCTCCTTTTATAGCTGCCCCGGTCCCCTTCCCCCAAACCACAAGGCGGGAAGGGATACCACATGATAGCTGAGGTGGAGCGCAGTGCACGACGTCGGGGTTGTCCATGGACGCGGTCCATGGCAGAGAGCAACATCTCCTTGGCAGAAAAAGGCACCGTCCATCCAGGACGATGGGCTGGCGCTGCAGAGGTCCGTGACGCGCCCCACAGTGACGTCGGCTTGGAGCGTAGCGGCGGCCGGTCCCCTTATCACCAAAATGGCAATCCTTGGAGTCCGCTTTGCTTGCCACAACTTTGTTGACTGCTTTATACACGAGAACGGCAACTGCGGCGTCGGCGTCATCGCGCGCAGGCGCGCGCGTCACTCTGCGGCGGGCGCAGAGGCCATGTGCGCTCTGCAGCGGGTGCAGAGCTTGCTTCCACTTGAAGGAACCCCGCGAGGGCTGGGCGCGTCGCTGAGGTTCTGAAGTACTTGACGCCTCACGAGGTGGCGCAGACGTGCGCCAGGACTTGGCGATTTTCGGGACAGGAGAGGCCCTCCTGAGGGAAAAGTCCCTCACGAGGCCCGTCAGGCTGAGCATCCGGTACTTAGCAGAAAAGCTCAGCAGAGTGAAGAAACCCTCGCGAGGGAAAAGTCCCCTCGCGAGGCTCGCCAGGCTGAACGCCTGGTCCTTAGCAGAATTCTCCGCATAGCGTCGAGGGCTGTGGCAGGACGGCCCATGGTACCCTGGTTTCCACTGGGCCGACAGTAGCCCCCGGGCCGCGATGGACATGCTGGAGTTTCGCGAACGCAGGCGAATCGTCGTGGGCCCAAAGAAGTCTGCCTGGCCCGAGACACGTGGAGAGCTTCGGCTGCCCACGATGCCACGATCTCCTCTGTAGTAACGGGCGTAGTGGTGGGACCGCCACGTCCTGGTAACGGCTCGATGAGCTGATAAAAGCCGGAGAGCTCGGCGCAGACGGCCGTTGCTTCATTCATCCCCTTTCGCCTCCTTCTCCCCAGCGCACAATCTCCAAGCTTCTCCTTCGCAATCCCACTGCAATGGCGCCCAAGAAGGCCGCTGGCTCCAGGAAGGGCAAGGCGGTGATGCAGGCGAGCGAGCCTGCCGCGATGCAGCAAGACGGCGACCTCAAGCCGGCTCTGGTCGGGTTCCACATCGGCACGGAGGCGCAGCTGGACAAGGTACGCCACATGGCGGCCTCTGCGAGCAACGAGCACGGCGCCACGGTGCTCAAGCCGGCGAACAACCCCTGTGGCAGCCTCTACCCCATCTTCATGCACACCCTCTTCACCGGGCTCGTGCCTCCCTTCTCCGACTTCTTCCTGGCGGTTCTGGAGCGCTACCAGATCCAGATTCTTCACCTCCACCCTAACTCCATCCTCATCCTCTCCATCTTCGCCTACCTCTGCGAGGCGTACATCGGCATTCCGCCCTCAGTCGACTTCTTCCGCAGCTTCTACGCGCTCCGGTTCACGGTGAGCAACGAGCGTCGGGGTGCGTCTCCTTTCGCATCACTAATGGCATGGCCGGAGTCTACATTCCCATTGCGTGGCCGGCGAGAATCCCATGACCAGCATGACGAAGAAGGTGGATGACTTCCGCAGGCGGTGGTTCCTCGTGGACGTCGGGAGCCAGAGTCCCTTCTTCGAGATGCCTGAGGCGCCCCCGACGAAGAGGGCAAGCTGGTCGAGCGCGACTCTCCAGGGCTCAACGCTTGGCCCTGTGGTGAAGCGTATGTCAGATCTTCTCGAGGCTGGCCTCACTGGGCAGATGGTGGCCAGGGACTTCGTGAGGCGTCGCATTGCTCCGCTCTAGAGGCATGCGGACCCGATGTGGCTGTACACAAACCAGAGGGACAAGATGCGCCTGAGCGCTACCCTCTTCTCGCAGGAGGAAGTGGACGGCATCATGGAGGTCCTCTTCACTTCTCCGTCCATCCCCAAGCCTGTCGACAACGCCGTTCCGCTCCACAGGTTTGAGCTTGGGCCTCGCGTTACGTTCGTGGAGACGATGCCTGAGTTTGACCAATGGGGCCTGGTGCCTGAGGGGCAAGTTGGGCCCCGCGAAGACCCGGAGTCAGCGGCACAGGCGGCGCCAGCTGATGGCGAGGAGGAGACGACGGAGACGCCTGTGGAGTCTGACGCATGTGATGATCCCGAAGAGCAAGTCTTGATGCCTGCACAAATAACGGGATTTAGGTTGAGACTCCAAGTGCAGAGTGTATAGTATAGTGGAAGACAGTTTTCCCCACGAGGGGTGACTCGAGGGTTTAATATCGAACTCTCGGGGAATCTGAAGTGGTAGATTTATCTTCTTATCCTTCTTTTGGTTACCTACAAAACAAGGTTAGATGTTTTGGTCCTCAACCTCACCTGTGGTTGTCAAGCACAAGGTGTAAGAATGATATCAGGATAGTTATGCAATGCAAACAAGAAATAAATATGCAATGATGGTGGATGCAATGATAAATGATATTTTTGGGTTTTTAATGATGTATGCAAGATGAAAAGTATTTTTGTATTTTCGGATTTAATGATGGCTGAAAATAGAAAAGTGGTATATGGTGTTGGAAAGGTGTTTCTTATGATTAAAAATGGACTGGGGTTCATGGTTTCACAAATGCACTCTCTCTTTATAAAGTGGTAGACAATGGAACACACAAAGTTAACATATGAGATTGCAACACAGGGTTTGATAACAAGTTACTTAGATATATGGGCATCACGTCCTAACATAGAGATCTTTTGGTTATTAACCTCTCTTATACTCCACCAAGATGCGAACTAAATCATAACACCTCAGTAATTAAGATAACTCAGAGTATAGCATTAAGTATCATGACATGAAGTGAAAATAAGAACATGCTAGATCTAGTCATGGAGTAGTGGCAATGGTCACGCCCACATCCCCGGTAGCATGGTATTTTAGTTTATCCCTAGTGAGGTAACAAAGTAAGGTAAAGATACCAAAGTGGATCGCAGAACTTTCTCTCACGTTCACTGCACTAGCCACCCCCCGTTACTCCAACTAATGCACACGTTCCCCCACACACGCTCTCATAAACATGCTTGATCAAAACAAGTAGACAAGAACGGGGTACATAATATGCATCTATACTCATAACTGAAACAAACATTGCAATCTCAAACATATATTAACTCATAAAGATCCACCACAAAGGTATTACAACGGTGACCGTAATCATGTTCAGCAGCTCATACGGTGCTAATTAGTGAAGCTCAAGAGAGGAGAGATACATAAGTTACTTCCACAAACCCATAGTCCAGAGGTGGACTACTCCCTCTTCATCATGGAGACGGTGGAGAAGTCGATGGAGAAGATGGAGACCACGCCGGCAGCGCCCCGCCGGAGTTTTCCCCCTCCAATCTGCAGCTCCTGATCTCCGTTTCGGTGTTTCTGTGTTTGTGCGGCGCTCCTTCCAGAGAACGACGGGGGACCTTTTTTATAGGCGTTTTTAGGTCAAGACGAAGGCGGTGGAGCGAAGATCGACGGCAACGGAGCCACGAGGCCCAAACGGGTGGGTCCCACGCGGCCACAGTACCTGGCCGCGTGGGCCAGCCCGTTTGGCCCTCGGGCCTCCGTTTGCTTGCTTCCTTTTTCCGTAGTCCTTCTTCCTTCCAAATATTGACGCCCGTAAATTTCCAGGTGATTTCGTTGACGTTTGGGTCCCTGAAACATTAAAATACAAAACTAGGGTTTTCTGCCTGTGCAGGGTTAATTCCAAATAAATGGAAAACTATGAAGTATTCCCAAAATCATGATAAAACATTGATATAACCCTTATATGATGCAAATATGATTGGAATATAAGCAATTAAAGTGCAAAGTTCATGTATGCATTTTACATGCATCAACATCCCCAAGCTTAATCCATGCTCGTCCTCGAGTATGAAGATGATAAAACTAACATGGACTTTGCAATTTAATACTTAACAATGGATATCAAAGATGATTACTATTGCTACATATAGTCAAATGATTCATTCTTCAAAGGAGTAGCAATATGCAAATAGTTTATGAAGTGATATCAAGTATTCAAGACAAGGATGTTCATTGATAGTTCACAAAGTGTAACATAGTAGCAAGTAATATGGAACACATGTATGCATAATGATAAGTAGAACATCCTACAATGGTCATAGAGTGTAGATGAAAATCTGAATATGATAGGTGTACACTTTGGAAAGATGTATATGTGAGTAGAGGTAAAGCATGCATAAGTTTCATCCAACTTCCAAACTCTTCTACTTAAGTTAATGATTGCAATAAGGTATTCATTGGTGTCAAGCTCTCATTGCCCCTATCATAGCATCTTGAATGATTAAGGTTAAAGTGAAAGCAAATATGAGTAGTGTGCTTGACAAAGTAAAGGTTGGATGTCTCATGCCCCTTGAATACAAGTACCTACACCATGATTACTCAACTTAGGAAACAAAGCAAGTTCAAGTTATATCATTGTAAGTAATAATAGTATCATCAAGAGCGTCAACTGGGGTACCTCTTGTCCCAGATATGGAACAAGCCCATATCAAAATGACAAGACAAACAAACAAAATGAACAATCTCAACACCCTTTTTATTTACCATTTGGAATAGTTTTTTATTGCAAGGTGTATCACAGAAGGTTCACCATAGTATGTAAGTAAATTTCCACCATGAATGATGCATGGCTTAGATTAGCGGCCCAGGCGTCTCTCTAACCATTTATACAAACTCATTTGAACTACTTCATTTCCACCTCATTTCACCATGATAGGCATCCATAACAAAAGTACATGATATCAACTAAATGAGATGAAGGAGCATGTTGAAAGCTTTGCATGTGACAGCACATATGGGCTAACTCCCAACCTCGAACATTTATCAAGCCACTAGCATCATAATCTTAATCACAATGGGTCATGTTTTATTTATGCAATGATAGTAAAATGTGCATCAAGTTCGTGAGAGCTATATAACCAATTTTTTCCATTGCAATCAATAACATAAACATTTTCATTCAGAGGTAAGATAACACAAAACATGTTAAACATACTCGGAATAGCATAAAGCCAATAGGTAGATATGGTGGACTCACTGGAATAACTTTGGTTGAAGGTGTTGGAAACAAGTTTTTGCTTGTTGGAGTTTTTGGGCTAGCAAAAGGGAGAAAGTTGACCATCTAGATGCATGCATGAGTGTCCATAGAACTAACTAATCCATGTTAAACCAAGTAAATAACAATCAGCACCAAAACATGAATAAGTGATAGCTCTACAAAAAGAATTTGCAAACTATTACTCATAAACAAGCTCATGAATCATGCAACTATATGTATCATTAAAAATCAAGTCAAACATCCCTTTTCCCAATCTTATAAAAGCATCCAACATATTTCAACCCATATTTCCAGTAGCTCTCTCATATATAATTGATAGTGTGGTGGTCTCTCAAGACTCAAACAAAAACAAAAACGACGCTCCAAGTTTATGCGATAAAGTGTTTCGATCGAAAAACAGAAGTTGGACGTGTGCAAACCGAGAGTGTGTAGGTCCAGTGGGGTTGTCTTCACATCCCCAAGCTTATGGTCTTCACCATCCTTGGATAGCTCTTGGTGCATCTCCTCCAATCCCTGTGAAAAAACTTCAAAACACCGTTTCTCCCATCTCTTTTCTGTGGGGTGCATTAATAGTGATAAACAAATAGGTTCCTTGCTGCATATAATCCTTGAACAAAAATTCATATGACATGTCCAGAAAGTGTATAATGTTGTATGCCTACTCATAAACTCAATTGGATCAAAAAGATTCAACTTAAAAGCTCAAAGCATGCATCAAACAAAATGGGACAGAATCTGTCCAGAAAAACAGCAGCAGCAAAACGTATTTTTCTACCCTACCAAACTTTCTCGAAAAATTCCGAAAAAATTCATGCATACAGAGGATGAAAAGTTGCAACTACAGTTCAAATATGAGCTCATTCGGAGTTACAGAATAAGAATTAAAAATCATACCGTGCACTGACTCGTGCAGGAATAAAATCTCCGAACGCAATAAGCAACTTTTCAAACCAAAAAGGGTAAAACTTGGCACTTTATTAAAAACTCCAGAACCTAACTAGACACAAAATCTCTTGTTACAGCAAGAGGACACAAAGAAAAATCACACACAAAAATAACCGGGTTGCCTCCCGCAAAGCGCTTTCTTTATAGCCATATAGCTAGGCTTCTTACTTGTTGTTTATTGAAGATGAAGCTCATGAGGGAGCTTGAACTTTGATGTTCCCTCTTCCTTGGAAGTGTTCCATGCATAATACCAGGGTCCCATGTTGCTCTCAAACCGATCAAAATAATAGTCAAGTTGAAACCTGGTTGAGAGAAAAATAGAACACAAAAGTAATAACAACGAAGTCTAACTTTCTTTCTATGCATTGGCATTTTGTATATGAATGAAGTTTTCCAATGCATATTAACAAAGTTACTTGCAGCCCATAATTATTAGTAGCATAAAGAGGGTTCTCATACCTCCTCTTCATAATAGTTGCAAGTAGTAGAAGTGTATTCAATCATAACCAATAGAATCTTCCAACTTAGATAATTTGGGAACATAAAGAGGTCATTAAATTTATTTTGGAATTCATTAGCATGCTTCCCTCTTTCAAAATAGTTGTTAAGATCAATATCAAGTTTAATATCATGGTTGCAACAAAGATTTGGAACTAAAGATAATTGCAAACCACATAAGTATTTCTCAACATAAGCAAATTTCTCCTCTATGGTGTTATTAGGAGAATTCAAGAACAAAGTGGGACTCTCATGGGTAGAGTATTGTCACAAACAGCAAGTATATCATTTTTATCCTCACATAGAGAAGTAACAACTTCCAAACATGTAGGATTATCAATAAGCATAGGACCATCATCTAAAGCATTATCATATAGCTCATTTAAGCAACACTCCTCATTATCATCAATTAGTAGTTATAGTAGCATATTAGTTTCATCATAATAGCATGGGTTATCATATAGGACCATAGAATTTTCAGTTTCACACTCATCATAACATGGGTTCTCATAAATAACAAAGGATTTTTGAGTTTGAGTGTTACTATCATTTGTTGAAGGTGAAGTTGGGAGATCCAACTCATCATTCTCCAGTTGTTCATCTTCTTTTTCCTGCAAAATATTAGTACTTTCTTGGGGAGTAAAATATTTAAGAAAAACCTCCATCAAAATACTCCAATCAGTTTTCACTTCTTCATCCAAAGACATGTACCAATCACGAGCATTACCAGATAAAGACAAATATAATAGCTTCCTTTTTATTTGATCATCAGAAATACCAGGAAGCCTAAATAAACCACATATTTCATCAATTGTTTCTATGTGTTCACATGCAGACTTAGTTCCATCCCCTGTAAATGGATTTTTCATAACTCTTTTAACATGGCCAATGGGAATTTTATATCCCACTTTAGGTACCTCAGACACAGTAGTTTCAACCACTTTAGCAGTAGTGGCATAAGCACTTTCATATAAAGCAAGGTGCAGCGGTGCATGATTCATAAAAGCCATAGTCGAAGCATCAATAATTTTTGGCTTTTCTCTCAGGTGTGGCAATGGGCTTTTCTCCCATTTTAGCAAGTTTTTATGTGTTTTTAGATTTTTATGCAAAACTGAAATAAATATGATATGATATGCAATGACACTAACAAAACAAATAAATTGCTTTGTAAGTAAAGATGGATAAGATGGTGCTCACGTAGGTGCAACCTCCCCAAGCTTAGGTGTTAGCACAAGTTGGTGACGTTGACTTTGTTGTGAGATGAATGCGATGATGCACACCCTTGGATAAATCTCTCAGCTACGATTCCCCGGCAACGGCGCCAGAAAACGTCTTGATGATCCCGAAGAGCAAGTCTTGATGCCTGCACAAATAACGGGATTTAGGTTGAGACTCCAAGTGCAGAGTGTATAGTATAGTGGAAGACAGTTTTCCCCACGAGGGGTGACTCGAGGGTTTAATATCGAACTCTCGGGGAATCTGAAGTGGTAGATTTATCTTCTTATCCTTCTTTTGGTTACCTACAAAACAAGGTTAGATGTTTTGGTCCTCAACCTCACCTGTGGTTGTCAAGCACAAGGTGTAAGAATGATATCAGGATAGTTATGCAATGCAAACAGAAATAAATATGCAATGATGGTGGATGCAATGATAAATGATATTTTTGGGTTTTTAAATGATGTATGCAAGATGAAAAGTATTTTTGTATTTTCGGATTTAATGATGGCTGAAAATAGAAAAGTGGTATATGGTGTTGGAAAGGTGTTTCTTATGATTAAAAATGGACTGGGGTTCATGGTTTCACAAATGCACTCTCTCTTTATAAAGTGGTAGACAATGGAACACACAAAGTTAACATATGAGATTGCAACACAGGGTTTGATAACAAGTTACTTAGATATATGGGCATCACGTCCTAACATAGAGATCTTTTGGTTATTAACCTCTCTTATACTCCACCAAGATGCGAACTAAATCATAACACCTCAGTAATTAAGATAACTCAGAGTATAGCATTAAGTATCATGACATGAAGTGAAAATAAGAACATGCTAGATCTAGTCATGGAGTAGTGGCAATGGTCACGCCCACATCCCCGGTAGCATGGTATTTTAGTTTATCCCTAGTGAGGTAACAAAGTAAGGTAAAGATACCAAAGTGGATCGCAGAACTTTCTCTCACGTTCACTGCACTAGCCACCCCCCGTTACTCCAACTAATGCACACGTTCCCCCACACACGCTCTCATAAACATGCTTGATCAAAACAAGTAGACAAGAACGGGGTACATAATATGCATCTATACTCATAACTGAAACAAACATTGCAATCTCAAACATATATTAACTCATAAAGATCCACCACAAAGGTATTACAACGGTGACCGTAATCATGTTCAGCAGCTCATACGGTGCTAATTAGTGAAGCTCAAGAGAGGAGAGATACATAAGTTACTTCCACAAACCCATAGTCCAGAGGTGGACTACTCCCTCTTCATCATGGAGACGGTGGAGAAGTCGATGGAGAAGGTGGAGACCACGCCGGCAGCGCCCCGCCGGAGTTTTCCCCCTCCAATCTGCAGCTCCTGATCTCCGTTTCGGTGTTTCTGCGGCGCTCCTTCCAGAGAACGACGGGGGACCTTTTTTATAGGCGTTTTTAGGTCAAGACGAAGGCGGTGGAGCGAAGATCGACGGCAACGGAGCCACGAGGCCCAAACGGGTGGGTCCCACGCGGCCACAGTACCTGGCCGCGTGGGCCAGCCCGTTTGGCCCTCGGGCCTCCGTTTGCTTGCTTCCTTTTTCCGTAGTCCTTCTTCCTTCCAAATATTGACGCCCGTAAATTTCCAGGTGATTTCGTTGACGTTTGGGTCCCTGAAACATTAAAATACAAAACTAGGGTTTTCTGCCTGTGCAGGGTTAATTCCAAATAAATGGGAAAACTATGAAGTATTCCCAAAATCATGATAAAACATTGATATAACCCTTATATGATGCAAATATGATTGGAATATAAGCAATTAAAGTGCAAAGTTCATGTATGCATTTTACATGCATCAGCAGGTGCGGCCGGCGCCTCAGGAGGCCCCCATTCCTCGGCGGGGAACTCGAGCTCCTCAAGGCGTGCCGCCTGACGCTGAGATCCACGAGATCTCCTCGGCAGCGGCGACCGGTACCTGGTCGTCCCCTCACGGCGTGTCGAGGGGAAGGAGGAGGGCGACGACGAGGAGGCCTCGTCTGGCTACTGCGAGCCCCGCTCCAAGGCGATCCACGACAGGAACGCTGGAGTTCGGGAGGAGGTGGAGGCTAGTGCCAAGGTGGGCCAAGACAAGCCTACCGAGGTTCAGAAGAGCGCGGAGCCTAGTGCTCCGCCTGTGCGGCGGACGACCAAGAGGTGGATCGACACCGCCGCGTAAGTCTTGTATTTCCTTTCTTTCCTGATGTGTTCTTGAGTGACCCTCTTGAGGGATTTCTGAACGTTTTCCTCGCCAGGCGTCCCACGGAGCCGAAGCGGCGGAGGCTCCGGAAGGTTGGAGAGGGCTCCAGCGCTGCAGCAGCGTATGCAGCGCCTACATCTGAAGCGGTGCCTCACGAGGCTACCGCTCCTCCTCCTGAGGCAGCGGCTCCACCTCCCGAGGCGGAGGAACACCGCGAGGAGGCAGAGGCTGAGGCGACGGTGTCACCTGCCGCGCGGCCTGGCGCTTTTCTTGCGCAACAGGAGAAGGCGGCGGAGGAAGATGCGGCGAAGACCGCGACGTCGGCGGAGGAGCACGCTGACGTTGAGATCGAGGAGGCCACCACGCCGCCACCTCCACCAAATGCGGGCCCTGAAGCGCCGGTGGTGGACACCGAGGCTGCGGTGGAGCGGCCTCGGCGGAGAAAGCCGATCCTGCCCATGGAGGGGAGCAAGACGTGCCCCAGGGCAGAAGGACGCCGGGGCTGATGGCGAGGGCGCACCGAGCCCCCAGAAAAACCCCGTGCGGATGAAGAGGGAGGCTCTCACCAGAGCCCCCAGGCGCGGCTCGAGGCCACTCCGAGCCCAAGGCACGACGTTCTGGAGTCCTCGGCAGGCGCCGGTGCCTCTGGGACCCCTGGCAACGCGTGGGCCTTGGTCCTGCGGGGTCGGCGCCCGATTGCGGTTCGCCGAGATGCTATCTTCCACTCGGCGAGGGAGGTGCTTAACGGCCTCGAGGCCCAGCTCGCCGAGGAAGACCGTGCCAAGGCGGAGGAAGACGCCGAGCTTGCGCGGGGTTGGACTCGCCTTCAGGAGACCGTGGAGCGTTGCCGCCGGGGGGACGAGGCGGCCCAGGCACGGCGTGAGCAGGCGCAGCGCTTCGCTGAGGAGACCCGCGCCAGCGTGATCCGCGAGGCTGAAGAGACCCTCGCGGACTTGAGCGCTAAGCGTGAGGCCCTCGAGGCGGAGACCGCTGCCAAGCACCAGGAACTTGTGGCGCGTGAGGCGGCAGCCACCACCAAGCATCAAGAGCTCATGGACCGCGAGGCAAAGATCATCGCGGAGTCAGAGACCGTGCGGCAGAACTTGGAGAAGTTCCGCGAGGACCTGCGCACTCGCGAAGGGCTGATTATGAAGCGCGGGGAAGACCTCAACTTCCGCGAGTCCGAGCTGCGCAAGCGCGAGGAACTGGTCGAGCAAATCGAGAGAGACCAATCCGCGCAGTGGGAGAGCCTGGACTCTCGCGAGAGCAAGATGGCCCAGGACGAGGACTTCTACCAGAAGCGCCTCCTGAAGACCAACGAGAACCTCCGCGTGAAGGAGGAGAAGATGAAGGAGGAGTCCGCAACTAAGGAGAAGCTCTTCCGCGACAACTGCTCCAAGGAGTTCACGAGGAAGGCCAAGTTGCAGGAGGAGCGCTTCACGAAGAAGCGCGACGAGCTCAACGCTCGCATCAGGGAGCTCGAGTGAGAGAAGAAGCGGTCTGACTCCCGCCTTCAGGCTGCCAAGGACGCCCAGGCCGCGCGGTGCAGGACCTTGCCTCCCTGACGCAGGACATGACTGATATGCAGCAGCAGGTGGCGCCTGTGGTGGAGCTCGTCGAGGAGGCCCGGGACAGTGCTCAGGCTGCGCGGGTCTTGTCGCGCCAGCGGAGCGCATGTTCCGCTCTCTGGTGGCCCGCGCGCGGGCTGTCGCGGACCGCTTAGGGGCCGAGGCCCCGTGCTCTCTGTCGAGGGGAATGCTGATGTCGCCACGTACCTCGGCTTCTTCGAGCAGCTTCTCACCAGCCTTGAGGAGGTCGTGACAAGCCTCGATGACCTGGTCGACACTGAGAGCCGCGAGCTCCTTGGCGTCGCGGTCGGCCGCGTCTTCGCCAACCTTGCGCATCTCCATCCCGCTTCGACTTCACGACTGTGACGGAGCCCCTGGAGCAGAGGCTTGCCTCGAAGCTGGACGCCTCGGTGTGGGAGACGTGGAGAAGTATGTCCAGCGCTTCAAGAGGGCTGAGGTCGAGGAGGACCCGGCCCAGGAGGGCGACGGCGAGGCAGGCGCTGAGGAGGAGGACGACGAAGCTGTCGACGCGAAGACGACGACAGCCCTGCTGCTTAAGCTGCTCCTGCGGAGAGATGTGCCTGGAGCACCATTTATCTTAGGATTTGCTATTTCATTTTGTAATGGCTTGTAAGACACTTTATTATGTGCAAGTGTGAGCGCCCCTCGGGAGGCCTTTTATCTCCTTCTCATGTCTTTTTCGCTCTACGTCGTTAGGACCCTGCTTTCAGCGCAATAGCACCGCCGCTTCGGTATGCCGGAGTCAGGGCTCGACAAGGCCGGGGGGTGCGTAAGGCTTAGAGAGGTAAGAGCTCTCGAGGCACGATGCTCGGGAGCTCCCCTTTGACGTGCAAGCAGCCCATGAGGCGTAAGAGAGAAAAGAGAGGCTCGAGGGGCGACAAAACCAGCGAGAGAGAAAACTCATGAGGCGTAAGTTCTGGACTTAGCTTTGCGAGACGTTTGTCTCGTAGAGGGTGTTGTGTTCCCTGGTGAGGCGTTTTCCCTCTCGAGGTTGCCTGAGGCTGGTTTGGAGTCCGCAGCCTTGTAGGGCGTCTTGTTCCCTGCGTTGGACAAAGAGGCATACCCACAAGCAATGCACGGTTGTACAACTCATGCGCGCTCATAGGTTTCCTCATGTGTATCTCACGAGGAGAGTAAGCACCAAGGTCCTTGGTGAGGTGACGTGCATGGGAGCAGGCCCATGAGTCAGAGCTCTTTGGTGAGATAACGGTCGTGGGCGGAGAACCACGAGTTAGAGCTCGGATCCTTTGGGTTTTGCGATGCTGCTGGGATGCTCCCGAGGCACAGACACCGTGCTCAGCCCCCGCTCGCGAGGTGCGCATGGGGAAAAATGTGAGCGCGAATGAACGTAAGAAAAACAACTCACCAAGCAATATTACATAACGGCGCTGAGGCGCAAAGGTTCATGTGAACCAAATTGTTCATTACACTTGGCGTGGCCAAGATAAAGTCCGCCATGTCTGGGCATGGGGTTCCACATGGAGTGGCTGAGGCTTCTCGCGGCCCGTGGCGACGCGTTGTAGAGAGAGCTCAGTGGAGATGGCCCTCGTGGAGGGAAAAGCTTTTGTGAAGCTGGGAGGTGAAGATGCATGCTTCCCTCTTGAGACAAAAAATGCCTGCCGCGACGTGATCACGGGTAGAACTTGCGTAGATGCTCGATGTTCCACGGGTTTTTGACCGGGGTGCCGTCTTCCGTCTCGAGCCGTACCGCGCCGGGCCTGGCGATGTGCGCGACCCTGTAGGGGCCTTCCCACATGGGTGAGAGCTTGTGGAGGCCCTCTCTGGAGAGTATCCTCCTCAGGACGAGATCGCCTGTCTCGAGGGTGCGCGGGTATGTGGCGGCTGTGGTAGCGGCGCAGATCTTGCTGGTACTTTGCCGCCCGGAGGGCAGCACGGCGACGTAGTCCATCGAGCAGCAGCAGGTCGTCGTTGTGGAGCTCTTCTTGGTCGTCCTCGTTGAAAGCAAGGATCCGTGGGGACCCATGCTTGATCTCGGTGGGGAGGACTGCTTCAGCGCCATAGACGAGGGCGAACGGCGTTTCTCCAGTGGGCTTTGTGGCAGTGGTGCGGATGGACCAGAGCACAGATGGGAGTTCTTCAATCCAGTTCTTGCCGTGGGCCTTGAGGCGGTTGAAGCTTCTTGTCTTGAGGCCCTTGAGCACTTCAGCGTTTGCTCGCTCAGCTGCCCATTGCTTCGTGGGTGAGCCACCGAGGCGAAGCAGAGCCGGGTGCCGAGGCTTTCGCAGTAGGCCCTGAAGATGCCACTGGTGAACTGTGAGCCGTTGTCGGTGATGATGCGATTTGGCACGCCGAAGCGGCAGGCCAGGCCTCTGATGAATTTCACCGCTGATCTCGCCGGTATGCTGCGCACCGCTTCGACCTCCGCCCATTTGGTGAACTTGTCAATGGCGACGTAGAGGTAGCGGTAGCCCCCGCTGGAGCGTGGGAACGGTCCCAGGATGTCCAGCCCCCAGACCGCGAAGGGCCAGGAGAGCGGGATGGTTTGGAGCCCCAGTGCAGGCTGGTGGACCTGCTTGGCGTGGAATTGGCATGCCTCGCAAGCTTGGACAACGGTGGTTGCATCTGAAGCACTGAGGGCCAGTAGAATCCACTCCTGAAGACCTTCCCCGCGAGGGTGCGCGAGGATGAATGATGGCCACATTCTCCACTGTGTATGTCCTTGATCAGCTGGCGGCCTTCTTCAGGGGGACGCATTTCAATGCAACTCCATTTGGACGTTTGCGGTACAGTCTCCCTCGTGAAGGCAGTATGACTTGGCCTGTCGAGCAATTCTCTGCTTCTGCATCCTCTCAGGGAGGACTCCGTCCCTGAGGTACTCCTTGATCTCGTCGATCCAACCCGTCTCTTGATGTGTCATGGCTAACAACAGGCGTTCTCCTGAGGGCGGACCGCAGCTCGGTGCTCCAGATGTTGGTGCAGTGGGAGCTCTTCGTCGATGTCCATGTCTGCTTCTTTTGGCTGTTTCACCGACGCCCTGGTAAGCCTTTCCTCGAACACGCCTGCCTGCTGGGCCTCTCTCCGCGACGCTCGCCTGGCGATGTCATCAGCCTCCTGGTTCTCCTTCGCGGGATGTGCCTGAGCTCCATCCCCTTGAAGTGCTTCTCGAGCTTGCGAACCTCCTCGAGGTAAGCGGTCATGTGACCGTCCTTAGGCGTGTAGCTCTTGTTGGAGAAGTTGACGAGGAGCTGGGAATCACCCTTGATGAGTAAGTGCTTGATGCCGAGGGCGATTGCGGCTCTGAGCCCGGCGAGGAGGCCTTCATACTCGGCGATGTTGTTGGAGACCTTGTCAGTCGTGAAGCACAGCTGGACGGCGTAGAAGAGCTTGTCGCCTTTTGGTGAGGTCAGGACGACGCCAGCCCCTGCGTTCTGGCATGCGAATGCCCCGTCGAAGTGCATGGTCCAGTGGTTTGGCACTGTGTCTCCAGATGGCGTGGTTTCTGCCTCTTGAGGCTCTTCCTGCTGCGTGTCCCATTCGGCGACGAAGTCCGCCAATGCCCTTCCTTTGATGACCTGGTGGTGTCGAAGCGCAGGCCAAAGGGTTGTAGCTCGATGTTCCACCCTGCGACGCGATCAGTGGCGTTTGGGTTGCGCAGGATTTGCTCCAGGGGAATGATGTGACCACCGTGATGGGGTGGCCCTGGAAGTAGTGGCGCAGCTTCCTGGAAGCAATGAGGAGCGCGAGGAGGAGCTTCTGCTGCATGGTGTATCGCTCGCGAGCATCTCGCAGCACCGTGCTGACGAAGTAGACGGGATGCTCGACAAGCGTTGTCGATGGTGGTGCAGCGCTGGGCTCCTCAGCCTTGTCGAGGTTTTCTTGTGGCGAACCCTCGGCGAGGGTGCCTGCTGGTTGCGCGGGCTCGACTTGAGGCTCGGGGCCTGAAGAGGGTGCTTCCTTGTCGGGAGGCTCTGGGCTTGGCGTGGCAGTGTCCTTCTTGGCGAGGACTGGCTCTTCCCTTTCTGCCACCAAGACCGCGCTTGCTGTTTGTGGAGTGGCTGCTAAGTACAGCTTCAGATGCTCGCCGGCCTTGGGGCAACCATGACAGGTGGACTGGCCAAGTACTTCTTCAGGTCTTCAAATGCCTTGTCCGCCTCCGGTGTCCACTTGAACGTGCCAGACCTCTTCATGATCTTGAAAAATGGCAGCGCCCTCTCGCCGAACTTGGAGATGAAGCGGCCTAGGCTGGCCATGCATCCCGCCAAGCGTTGCATGTCCTTGAGGCGACGAGGTGGCTGCATTTCTTCTATGGCCTTGATCTTGTCGGGATTTGCTTCTATGCCGCGGGGACACTAGGAACCCGAGGAGTTTGCCTGATGGTACCCCGAAGACGCACTTGGCGGGGTTCAGCTTGATGTTTACCTTGCGCAGGTTGGCAAAGGTCTCCTCGAGGTCCTCCATGAGGGTGTGCTCTTCGCGAGTCTTGACCACGATGTCGTCGACGTAGGCTTCTGCGTTTCTCCCCATCTGAGCCCCCAAGGCCGTCCTCATGAGCCTCTGGAAGGTGGCGCCGGCGTTCTTCAGGCCAAAGGGCATGCAGACGTAGCAATACACACCACAAGGGGTGAGAAATGCTGTCTTCTCCTCATCCTCCTTCGCCATCTTGATCTGGTGGTAGCCTGAGAAGGCATCCAGAAAACAGAGGAGATCGCAGCCGGCGGTGGAGTCCACGATTTGGTCTATTCTGGGCATGGGTACGGGTCCTTGGGGCAGGCCTTGTTGATGTCGGTGTAGTCGATGCAGAGCCTGCCGCCCCGGTGTGCTTGGGGACGACCACCGTGTTGGAGAGCCATGTGGGTGTGCAACTTCTCGAATTATGCGTGCTTCTTTCAACTTCTCTACTTCCTTGATGATGAACTCTTGCTTCTCTGGCGCCTGGCGCCGCGCTTTCTGCTTCACGGGCGTGCGTTTGGACACACGGCTAAGTGGTGCTCGATCACCTCCCTCGGTACTCCGGACATCTCTGACGGTGTCCACGAACATGTCAGAGTTTGCCCTGAGGAAGGCGACGAGCGCGCTTTCCTATTTGGGAGGCAAGCCAGCGCCTATGGTGACGCTAGCCCCCGAGCCGCTGGCGTCCAACGACACCTTCTTCGTAGCTGCCTGCTCCTGTGAAAACAGCTGCTTCTTCTTCGCTGGCCTCTCGAGGGGCTCCATGTCCTCGTCAGCAGGGAATGCCACGGCAGCGGCCTTGTAGGCGGTCTCGACAGAGCGCATTGCGTCCTGGACTTGACCGTGGATGGAGATGGTGCCGCCGCTGCCTGGAAGCTTGACGATGTTGTAGGCGTGGTGAGTGACGGCCATGAACTTCGCGAGGGCGGGGTAGCCGAGGATGGCGTTGTAGGGCAGGCCAATGTGCGCGACGTCGAAGTCGATCTGCTCGGTGCGGTAGTTCTGCGGCGTGCCGAAGGTGACCGCGAGCCTCACCTGCCCCAGCGGTGTAGTGGAGCCACTTGTCACCCCGTGAAGGGCCTGGAGGGCATCAGCCACTCGTATGGCACTTGAAGCTGTTCGAAGGTCTCGACAGAGATGACGTTCAAGCCGCACCCCCATCTATGAGCGTCTTGGCGACGGCGATGTTGTTGATGATGGGAGTGCACACCAGAGGGATGGTGCCGACAGCTTGGTGACTTGGGTGGTCCTTGGAGTCGAAGGCAATGGTGTACTGCGACCACTTGAGGGGTTGGGATGCCTCAATCCCTGGAAGCGCGGCGTTGACCTCGCGAGAGAACTGCTTGAAGTGGTTGTTGGACTTGGGCGCCTGAGACCCGCCGAGGATGCACGCTATTGCCCCCTGAGGGGCCTGGTAGCCCCCAGGGTTCTCGTCAGGGAGATTGTTGTTTCGCCCGGCGGGGTTCTGAGCCCTTGCTGGAGTTGTGGCGCCCGCCCCCGCGGCCGCCACGGCCTCCACCGCGGCCGCCGCGGCCTTGGTTCTTCTCGCATTCCTTGCTGAGCTGCTTGAGCTCCCAGCAGTCTTCAGTCGCGTGGTTGTGCCTGTTGTGGTAGACGCAGAATGGGCGATTGTCTACTTTCTTCTCGCAGCCGCCGGAGAGGCCTCGCGAGGCTGCTTGGCGTCAGGCTCTGCCGCGAGGATGGCGGTGGTCTTGCGCTTCTCGACAGGCTTCCTCCTGCTCCTGGACCCCTCAGGAGGCTCTTCCTCCGTTTCTTGCTTGACGAAGAGGAGGCCCTCTTCAGCCTTGGCGCACTTGTCCGCCAAGTCGAAGAGCTTCACCACTGAGTGAGGGTGTCGTGGATGCCGAGCTTCTCGAGCATCCTGCGGTTCGTGACGCCCTCTCTGAAGGCAGAGATGACGTGCGAGTCCGGATGTTCGGAATCTTGTTGCGGACCTGGCTGAAGCGCTGGATGTACCTGCGGAGGGTCTCTCTGGCTTCTGGCGCACCGCGCGGAGGCCGTTGTAGGTGAGTGCGCTCGTACGTGCCCTTGAAGTTGGCGACGAAACCTTGCAGAGATCCTCCCACGTGTCGATGGTGTTCTCGGGGAGGTTCATGAGCCATGAGAGCGCTGAGTCCTTGAGCGCCATGGAGAGCCAGTTGGCCATCACCTTGTCGTCGCCTCCCACGGCCTGGATGGAGACGGTGTAGAGCTGCAGGAACTCCAGAGGGTTGGTCTTGCCGTCGTAGCGTGGAGGGAGATCTGGCTTGAACTTCACCGGCCAGACGACGTGACACAAGTTGCGGGTGAAGGCGGTGCAGCCTGTGGCGTATGTCACAGCGCCGCCAGCTAGCGCACCGCGGTTCTGGCGGCCTGCGGCTGCAATCTCCTGGATGACACGGTTGTGGCGGTCCCGTTGGCGCTCGATCTCCGTGCGCGCGTCTGCTGGAGTTCGCTGCACAATCTGGCAGTCGTGCGGCGATGATGCGTGCGACGCGGCGCGGTGGTTCCCCGCTGGTGCTCCAGCTGGAGGAGGTGGCGGCGGAGGCGGAGGGGGAGGAGGAGCGCCGTGCGCTATGTTCCCTCCGCGTCCGGAGTGGTGCACAAGCGAACGAGAGGGCGCTGGCGTTGGAGTAGGTGCGGCAGGAGCGGCGGCGGCCTTGATGAGCTCCTCGAGGCGCCCGAGCCAGTTGTCGTGGCCTGCCTGCGTGGGGCGGTAGCGCAGCAGCTCCTGCGCCATGAGCAGCGCACTGGCTGGACTGGGCGCCACCCGGCTCTGCGTGGAGGCGCTCTCGCGCCTGGACGGGTGCTGGGAGGAAGCTCCCTTGCCATCGTCGTCGTTGCCGCCGTCGTTGCCGCCGTCGTCCTCAGGGTGCTCGACGCGCGGCTCGGCGTTGCGCTCCGAAGCGCGGTTGGCGCGTGGCAGGCTCGGCGTTGCGCTCCGAAGCGCGGTCGCCATCGTCGTTGTTGGTGGCGGGCTCAGTGTTGTAGCTGAGGTGGAGCGCAGTGCACGACTGCCTCCTTTTATAGCTGCCCCGGTCCCCTTCCCCCAAACCACAAGGCGGGAAGGGATACCACATGATGGCTGAGGTGGAGCGCAGTGCACGACGTCGGGGTTGTCCATGGACACGGTCCATGGCAGAGAGCAACATCTCCTTGGCAGAAAAAGGCACCGTCCATCTAGGACGATGGGCTGGCGCTGCAGAGGTCCGTGACGCGCCCCACAGTGACGTCGGCTTGGAGCGTAGCGGCGGCCGGTCCCCTTATCACCAAAATGGCAATCCTTGGAGTCCGCTTTGCTTGCCATAGCTTTGTCGACTGCTTTATACACGGGAACGGCAACTGCGGCGTCGTCGTCATCGCGCGCAGGCGCGTGTGTCACTCTGCGGCGGGCGCAGAGGCCATGTGCGCTCTGCAACGGGTGCAGAGCTTGCTTCCACTTGAAGGAACCCCGCGAGGGCTGGGCGCCTCGCCGAGGTTCTGAAGTATTTGACGCCTCGCGAGGGTGGCGCAGACGTGCGCCAGGACTTGGCGATTTTCGGGACAGGAGAGGCCCTCCTGAGGGAAAAGTCCCTCACGAGGCCCGTCAGGCTGAGCATCCGGTCCTTAGTAGAAAAGCTCAGCAGAGTGAAGAAGCCCTCGCGGGGGAAAAGTCTCCTCCCGAGGCTGACCAGGCTGAACGCCTGGTCCTTAGCAGAACTCTCCGCATAGCGTCGAGGGTTGTGGCAGGCCGGCCCATGGTACCCTGGTTTCCACTGGGCCGACAGAGGCCCAAGACTGAAGCGCACGAAGCCACCAAGTCCAATATAGAAGGCGGTAACTTGCTGGCTAGGTTTAGGACTCTTTATTCTTGCCAGACACGTAGTTTCCTTGTAACCCTAGGTCTGGCCGCCTTTATAAGCCAGACCTCGGAAGCCTTTAGGGCACGTCCAACATCCAAGATATAGACAATCCAATATGCTCATTGTAACCCGTAACACGGTTATCGCCATTATAGTGAGT